>CM060415.1:60456168-61656168 GCA_030545235.1 Helianthus tuberosus | reverse complement strand
TTAAATACACCTAAAGAAAACCTTTATTAGCTAGTAAGGGTAATATGATCCATTAAAATTACCAACTAATATTATAATAAGGTATAATTTAATATTTTGATCTTTTATTATGTAAATGATTATAATTTCCACATTATGTAATATGTTTATTATATATAGTTTAACATACATAACATTTTGTGAAAAGTATTGGAGCTACAATCAAGACCCTGAATTTTGCAACAATGTATTTGTAAAATAAAAGATTAAAGAATGAAAATAAAGATATTAAGTTCATATTACAAGAGTATGTGATGTGTCGGTTATTTATATTTACCAGTGCCCGGTAATGCTTAAGAGGAATTTGCAACTCCTTGCATAAGAAGGCTATTAGTCTGTTATTTCATTTTGTAAATTTACGATCCGCGTGTGGATCTTTGATACAATATTCGTCTGTATAATATTTTAAAGAGTTGGACATTATTATGGTAATGGTATTTTAAATCCAAGACTTCCGTTGTGCTATTTGTGTATTTGATATTAATCTAGTCACGTATACCCCATCCGGGCACAAAGGGTGTCACACCCGAAATTATCAGAGCTGGCGTGACTGGACCAGTATCTTCATTGCACAGCGGAAGCAAAATAAGCTAAGACTTTTAGAAAATGAACGCCCACTAAATACTTGACTCCACATGGTTCTCCTATTCCAACCGTGCCATAACTTTGAAAAGTAACCTGAGAAAGAAACATGCGAAAAAGTCAACATAAAGTTGAGCGAGTTCATAGTTTGTTTGTAAAAGATTTGAAATAAATCTTTTGAATAACCGGTTTGTGAAATAATATTGAGAAAACGAATTTAGAAATCATTTTCTTGCCAAGTTATATGGAAACTTTGTATTTGTAACGCATTATGTTCGTAGAACCATGTATTTGTAAACTCTTGTATTTGTAATGCATTATGTTCGTAGAACCATGTATTTGTAAACTCTTGTATTTGTAATGCATTATGTTCGTAAAACCATGTATTTATAAACTCGAGTATTTGTAAAGTTTGTATAACCTGCCCACCCTGACTTTGACTTCATGCCCGCATAATCCCTATGCTTTAAATTTGTATAAAACATGGTATTTAATTTGTATAAATCAAGTATTTCTGTAAGTATGTATGTCCCTGGTATGTAGCAATAAGGAAAAAGAGATCACCAATGGGTTGCAAAGCCACTGGTATGTGTGAAATGGTCCGGGAAAACTCAAACCTAGCAGAGTTGCACCGGGCTTCCGGCTGTAAGACACAGTCACCACTATGGGTCACCTCGGCCTCATGGGTGTGGGCTCGCTACACCCAAATAGATCTATCACTCATGTCCCTCGGTCCTACGATGAGGATTAATGGCTTTAAGTGTCGCGCCCACCACTCACATGATCTAAGTAGTATGCCCTCCTTAAGCTAACCATACCATGTATAAAAATGTTCGTAATAATTGTAACATATATTTTACCCCAGCCTCTAAGGCTGAACCTCCCCAGTCTCTCTATATTATCACCAGACGATGCATCCCTAGTTATGAAAATCATTCACATTTCGATAATACGCATTTGTTTTGTAAAAACCGGTATATTTAATATGATTCATTCGTAAACCATTTGAGTTCCTTGAAATCCGTTCGTAACATGTCTTGAAAATATGAGTTTTCATTCGTCCAAAAACTTTGTATGTTCTTGTAAAACGTGCATGTCTTTCCACCCCAAAAACATTTGTAAAAATGTAAAATCGTAAAAAGGTGGGGTTATGAACTCACCTGAATTGCCTTGTGTGAAGCTAGCTAATTACGACTTCGTGATGTCGTTTCCAAGACTAGACTCGCTAGCGTGCATTCTACAATATTCCTAACATGGAATATATAATAAGTTTCTAATAAAAGCGGTAACTAACTACGTGTCACCGAGCTCTACCGAATCGTTAACCGAACGATTCAACGGTAAGTTGTTAACTTAACGAAAATGACTGAGTTATACGTGTTAAGTCTCGTTTGATACCGTTAGTAATTTACTAAGTCTATAAAGTACTAAGTTTTTTAGAAATTCGACATATATAAATATTTATACAAAAATATCAATATATCGATAAAATAATGTTAGTCGTTCCGAGAGGTCGTACGTGTATAAGAGAATATTTATGTGAAGTAACACATAACAAACTCATATTATGTATATCGCCTTTCGTATGATAACTATCAAAACACGAGTACTTGCCGTTTAGGCGGTTGAAATAAATATAAAAAGTTATATTTATTTTATAGAAGCATCATCGGGTCGCTCGATATTTGAAATAAATATATAAACTATATTTATTTTTGTAAAAGAATTCGTTAGTGTTTGATGTTAGAAATAAATATATAATCCATATTTATTTTATAAAAAACGAATTCTTGTTGTTTGATCTTTCAAATAAATATATAAACTATATTCATTTTAGTAAAACAATTGTCGTGTCGTTGGGTATTCGAAATAAATATATAACTATATTTATCCTAACGTAAAGAAGTCGTATTATCATCCGACATTTGTAACGTTGTAAATCATTACGTTGATTTTACAAAAGTTTTGAGGAATTTTCAAGGTTTAAAATAAATATAAAAACTATATTTATTAGTTGTAAATAAATTTTGAATCGTTGTCTTTGTTTGTCGTAAGGTGTTATCGAAAATATTATAAGCTTGTACTCATAAGTCGTTTGTAGTCGATCGGTTGTGTTCTTATATTAAATACGTATTTCTTTTACGGATTTTTCTCGAAAAACGGGCAGAGTTTCCTCTGTTTTTGGACGATCCTGACAACTAAAGTGTCGATTTATTTTATCAAAATCCAATCAGTTCATGCAATATATATAGCTTTTCATCAAATATGCCAAAATAAAGTGTAAATAGTCGCTAAAGGTATCGGTCGAGCTCGGTTCGCGTAAACTATAACGTATATAAACATGGTAATAAAATTTTAGCTTCGTTTAAACTTTTACCGGGTCTCGTGTTTCATCAATTGACTGGATTTGACCGCCGTTGACTGAGTTGACCCGAACATCGAATCGAGTTGACCGAACTGAAATATGACTTTGACTACAACTGTTGACTTGTTGACCCGCTATTGACTGAGTTGACCCGAACATACCCAAGCCGAGACCCGAACTCTCCAAACTTGAAACACTAAACTTTTATGAACCAGTCTTGAATCAAAAGCTTAAACATTTGAGTTGAATCAAAGCACACCCACCTCCGTTGCCGGAACCACCATCACCGCAGCCGCCGGTCGACCGGAATCCACGTCTGAAACCCGAATAGAACCCAAGCCAAAACAACATCATCTTCAGAAAATAAAGGACTGTAACAGGAGGGAGGGGTTTACCGTTCTTGGAGACAGAACACCACCGCCAGTCACCTGATGCCGTCGCCGTGCACCACTGCCACTGCCGTGAGTGG
Organism: Helianthus tuberosus; assembly: GCA_030545235.1. NCBI lineage: Eukaryota > Viridiplantae > Streptophyta > Magnoliopsida > Asterales > Asteraceae > Helianthus > Helianthus tuberosus. Next base: position 61,652,713 of record CM060415.1, on the reverse strand, counting down.
CGGCGCTGCTCCGCCGTGCTCTCCTTTCATTCCGTCTCTCTGTCTCTCTCCTGTTCTCTCTTTCTTCGATCGTCGCACCACCACCGGATGGTGGTGGTGGTGGTGCTCCGTGTTGCCTTTCGGAGGGGGGGGGGGCTGTGATGTGGTTGTCGCTGGAGTTGGTGGGTGTTGTCGGGGATAAGCATATCGGAGGGGGATGGTTCGCCGGTTAACCAGCCGGCACCTCCAGCTCCGCCACCGGAGTAGAGAAGGAGGGGGTGTTTGGCTCTGTGTTTCTTTGATGTAGTTGAGAGAGCAAAAATGTGAGTTCAGTAGTTGTTATTTAGGGTTTCATTAGGGAGATAAAGGTAGAGGAGGAAGTTTTATGTGTGTGTTTGAACTCTAGTTGCAGACAAAAGAAATTTTATAAGGATTTGGTAGAGGAGTAAGGTTTCTTATATAGAGATCTTGTAAGATCTAGTAGAGATCTTTAGAGATTTTACTAGGATTTTGGCAAGATTTGTAAAGATTTGATGAGATTTGTGAATCTTTGTGAAGATTTTGTATATCTTGTATAGATCTTGTATTATGTACAGGTTTAGGTTTGTGGGTTTTGGGCTTGGGCCCAGGGCCCACAAGCCCATCTCATGTGTAAGTGGCCCGTAATTCTTACGAGACATGTTTTTAAATCCGAAATCACCGTAGCTTATTAAAATAATATTTCAGAGTCAAAATCGTGTAAAAATAATATCGGTATCCATCGTAGTCGCGTTCGTGCGTCGATATCGGTAATAATCGCGAAGAATGACATCGTTGCCGTCTTTAATCCGTTTTTCGAGTCGGTTTCACTACGATTGTTAAAATTTAATTTCGAAGCTAGAATATATCGCAAAAATGTAATATTGGTCGGCGTTGTCAGTATCTTGTACGGTATCAGTTCGTTGTTGTGTAATATTTAGCAGGTTTCTCTGTAAACCACCGTTCGCGCACTGTAAAGTCGTATAGACGTTTCTAGGCACTCCAAAGGCCTAGTTAAGTTAATTTGCGTCGTAAACATTAATTATTGGCGCGTTAATCAATTGTTAATCACGTAATTAAGAGCCGTAAATCACCGGTTGTCACATTCTCCCCCTGTTAATGAAATTTCGTCCTCGAAATTTAGACTATGTTATCTCCTCAGAATTGTGTTGTTCGCATGTAAGTCCGAATAATAACATCATGAATGACCGCGTAATCAAAACAAGACTTATTCGAATCATGTTAATTTAATGACATTCCTCAACAATAAGAACCCAACGGTTTAAAGGAAATATGCTTCAGAAACTGATGTCAAAGGAAACAAGACGTATAGGTACAGTCACTAATGTGACTAAGTTAACAGGGATCCAACAATGAATAGGAACTTCGACCAATCGAATTCCATACGAACGTTCAAAATAAGTAAACGAGTTCTAGAAGCAATAACATCCACTGGATGAACTTAGAATCAGCAATCTCAAATGTATTAGTTTGCATGAAACGCTCGATCGTGATCAGCACAAGCTGCAAGTTATACCGACGCCACAAGGTGTCGCAATGAATGAAACAATTCAATAATAGGGGTGATCGAACAAGTATCACCTGTGTTTTGCATGAAACGCTCAATCATGATTAGCCCAAGCTACAAGTTTGTAATGATACCACAAGGTGTCGTAGTGATTTAAATAATTCAATAATAGCGGAGATTAAACAAATTCACCGTGTTTGAAGTCAATTGAAAGCGCAATGAACTAAATATGAAAATTTGTTTCTAACAACATCATAGGATTTTCAATTGAAAATGGAACATCAATGAAATAATGTTTTTAATCGAAGACGAAGAAGCAATGAATATCGCAGAACATTCGATCGATGTTGAAATGACCGTTAAGAGGTACACCGGAATATGAAATGAATTTTGTGTACCATTGTCTTATCACACGATTGTGTTAAGACTGCTGTGATATGATAAATCAAAGCGGATTTAAAGCAATCAATAAATAAATAAATCCGTGCATGAAATGCATAAACGAGTTTAGCGCAAGCTTCAAATAAGTGAAAACATCACCACAAGGTGTCTAAATCAACAAACAATTTAATGGAGTCGAATGCCCAAACAAGTTTACTACGACCCGAAACAAATGAAGTGCTCGTTAAAAATTGATTTGAATATGATGCTCCCAATACATCATATGATGCTTTGAATTGAATATGCGTAATGGACATGTTCAAACAATTGAATTTGATTTCGGCGCAAGCCGACACTAAATACATGTATCAACAAGAAAACTTTCGGCATGGTCGCAACGAAAACCATATATGTAACTTGAAAGAAAAGAAATTTCAAGAAAATGTGTTGACTTGATAACAAAGAGCCAACAATTACAATAATGTGAGTCATTCGAATCACAAATCAATAATTAGGTTTAGCGAAGCAATATTTGAACTTTGATGTAACGCTTATTCCAAACGAAACCACATGCGTAACAAGCCGATGCATGTGTAACATATGAATTTCTCAAGAAATAAAGCAAATGAATATTCGCTATACTGAAAGAAATGATCGTGATACAATGACCATTAAGAGGAGTAGAGATGTGAAAATCTACTCACGAGTTGCAAAAGTCGGTATTTCAATAAAAGAAATCTAAGGACTTTACCTGGGGTTTCATGTGACGACCAGTTATTAGGTGACATTACCATGGAATGTCAAACATATCGTATTCATCATTAATGAGTTAGAGGGAATGCGGAGACATACGTCTTCTCCTTAGCATGACTCGTGTCGTTCGCAGGACCGCGTGCCAAACCGCCGCTTCCTCGAAAGTCGTATGTAACGTACTTCAACCTCTGTCGACATGTAGATTGAGTTTCGTGAAATCTTGCATGCCCGTGCTTTGTTTTGCGTAGGTCACCTGCTCGGTTAAAAATAGCATAGACGACACAATAATGGCGTTTGTCCGAGTAAATAAACGTGGTTCCAACGTGATGACCTTTAATGAACTTCAACATAAGTTTCCGAAGGTCTTAAATGCATGTTTCCTAAACTCTCTGAGTTTTGTGTACTGTATGTAATTGTTTTATGCGCCGTGTATGAAACACCACAATAGCGTTTGTTTGAAAGCAAAATTTTAACTGTTTGTTTTTCGGCAACGGTTGGAGACCATATTCGAGTACTATGCGTTCTGTATGTATTCAGGTTTTAATATTCTAAGTTCCCAGAGAAAAGTGAGGTTAGAGCCTAGGTATCACAACAGTAACCTAATTCACTGTAACCTATAGCTCTGATACTAATATGTCACACCCCGAAATTATCAGAGCTGGCGTGACTGGACCGGTATCTTCATTGCACAGCGGAAGCAAAATAAGCTAAGACTTTTAGAAAATGAACGCCCACTAAGTACTTGACTCCACATGGTTCTCCTATTCCAACCGTGCCATAACTTTGAAAAGTAACCTGAGAAAGAAACATGCGAAAAAGTCAACATAAAGTTGAGCGAGTTCATAGTTTGTTTGTAAAAGATTTGAAATAAATCTTTTGAATAATCGGTTTGTGAAATAATATTGAGAAAACGAATTTAGAAATCATTTTCTTGCCAAGTTATATGGAAACTTTGTATTTGTAACGCATTATGTTCGTAGAACCATGTATTTGTAAACTCTTGTATTTGTAATGCATTATGTTCGTAGAACCATGTATTTATAACCTCGAGTATTTGTAAAGTTTGTATAACCGTCAATGCCCACCCTGACTTTGACTTCATGCCCGCATAATCCCTATGCTTTAAATTTGTATAAAACATGGTATTTAATTTGTATAAATCAAGTATTTCTGTAAGTATGTATGTCCCTGGTATGTAGCAATAAGGAAAAAGAGATCACCAATGGGTTGCAAAGCCACTAGTATGTGTGAAATGGTTCGGGAAAACTCAAACCTAGCGGAGTTGCACTGGGCTTCCGGCTGTAAGACACAGTCACCACTATGGGCCGCCCCGGCCTCATGGGTGTGGACTCGCTACACCCAAATTGATCTATCACTCATGTCCCTCGGTCCTACGATGAGGATTAATGGCTTTAAGTGTCGCGCCCACCACTCACATGATCTAAGTAGTATGCCCTCCTTAAGCTAACCATACCATGTATAAAAATGTCCGTAATATTTGTAACATGTATTTTACCCCAGCCTCTAAGGCTGAACCTCCCCAGTCTCTTTATATTATCACCAGACGATCCATCCCTAGTTATGAAAATCATTCACATTTCGATAATACGCATTTGTTATGTAAAAACCGTTATATTTAATACGATTCATTCGTAAACCATTTGAGTTCCTTGAAATCCGTTTGTAACATGTCTTAAAAATATGAGTTTTCATTCGGTCAAAAACTTTGTATGTTCTTGTAAAACTTGCATGTCTTTCCACCCCGAAAACATTTATAAAAATGTAAAACCATAAAAAGGTGGTGATATGAACTCACCTGAATTGCCTTGTGCGAAGCTAGCTAATTACGACTTCGTGATGTCGTTTCCAAGACTAAACTCGCTAGCGTGCATTCTACAATATTCCTAACATGGAATATCTAATAAGTTTCTAAATAAAAGCGGTAACTAACTACGTGTCACCGAGCTCTACCGAATCGTTAATCGAACGATTCAACAGTAAGTTGTTAACTTAACGAAAATGATTGAGTTATACGCGTTAAGTCTCGTTTGATACCATTAGTAATTTACTAAGTCCATAAAGTACTTAGTTTTTGAGAAATTCGACATATATAAATATTTATACAAAAATATCAATATATCGACAAAATAATGTTAGTCGTTCCGAGAGGTCGTACGTGTATAAGAGAATATTTATATAAAGTAACACATAACAAACTCATATTATGTATATCGCCTTTCGTATGATAACTATCAAAACACGAGTACTTGCCGTTTAGGCGGTTGAAATAAATATAAAAAAGTTATATTTATTTTATAGAAGCATCATCGAGTCGCTCGATGTTTGAAATAAATATATAAACTATATTTATTTTTGTAAAAGAATTCGTTAGTGTTTGATGTTAGAAATAAATATATAACCCATATTTATTTTATAAAAACGAATTCTTGTTGTTTGATATTTCAAATAAATATATAAACTATATTTATTTTAGTAAAACAATTGTCGTGTCGTTGGGTATTCGAAATAAATATATAACTATATTTATCCTTAAAGAAGTCGTATTATCATCCGACATTTGTAACGTTGTAAATCCTTACGTTGATTTTACAAAAGTTTTGACGAATTTTCAAGGTTTAAAATAAATATAAAAACTATATTTATTAGTTGTAAATAAATTTCGAATCGTTGTCTTTGTTTGTCGTAAAGTGTTATCGAAAATATTATAAGCTTGTACTCATAAGTCGTTTGTAGTCGATCGGTTGTGTTCTTATATTAAATACGTATTTCTTTTACGGATTTTTCTCGAAAAACGGGCAGAGTTTCCTCTGTTTTTGGACGATCCTGACAACTAAAGTGTCGATTTATTTTATCAAAATCCAATCAGTTCATGCAATATATATAGCTTTTCATCAAATACGCCAAAATAAAGTGTAAATAGTCGCTAAAGGTATCGCTCGAGCTCGGTTCGCGTAAACTATAACGTATATAAACATGGTAATAAAATTTTCGCTTCGTTTAAACTTTTACCGGGTCTCGTGTTTCATCAGTTGACTGGATTTGAGCGCCGTTGACTGAGATGACCCGAACATCGAACCGAGTTGACCGAACTGAAATCTGACTTTGACCACAACTGTTGACTTGTTGACCCGCTGTTGACTGAGTTGACCCGAACACACCCAAGCCGAGACCCGAACTCTCGAAACTTGAAACACTGAACTTTTATGAACCAGTCTTGAATCAAAAGCTTAAACATTTGAGCTGAATCAAAGCACACCCACCTCCGTTGCCGGAACCACCATCACCGCAGCTGCCGGTCGACCGGAATCCACGTCTGAAACCCGAATAGAACCCAAGCCAAAACAACATCATCTTCAAAAAATAAAGGACTGTAACAGGAGGGAGAGGTTTACCGTTCTTGGAGACAGAACACCACCGCCAGTCATCTGATGCCGTCGCCGTGCACCACTGCCACCGCCGTGAGTGGCGGCGCTGCTCCGCCGTGCGCCCCTTTCATTCCGTCTCTTTGTCTCTCTCTCCTGTTCTCTCTTTCTTCGATCGCCGCACCACCACCGGATGGTGGTGGTGGTGCTCCGTGTTGCCTTTCGGAGGGGGGCTGTGATGTGGTTGTCGCTGGAGTTGGTGGGTGTTGTCGGGGATAAGCAAATCGGAGGGGGATGGTTCGCCGGTTAACCGGCCGGCACCTCCAGCTCCGCCACCGGACTAGAGAAGGAGGGGGTGTTTGGCTCTGTGTTTCTTTGATGTAGTTGGGAGAGTAAAAATGTGAGTTCAGTAGTTGTTATTTAGGGTTTCATTAGGGAGATAAAGGTAGAGGAGGAAGTTTTGTGTGTGTGTTTGAACTCTAGTTGTAGACAAAAAAAATTTATAAGGATTTGGTAGAGGAGTAAGGTTTCTTGTATAGAGATCTTGTAAGATCTAGTAGAGATCTTTAGAGATTTTATTAGGATTTTGGCAAGATTTGTAAAGATTTGATGAGATTTGTGAATCTTTGTGAAGATTTTGTGTATCTTGTACAGATCTTGTATTATGTACAGGTTTAGGTTTGTGGGTTTTGGGCTTGGGCTTGGGCCCAGGGCCCACAAGCCCATCTCATGTGTAAGTGGCCCGTAATTCCTACGAGACATGTTTTTAAATCCGAAATCACCGTAGCTTATTAAAATAATATTTCAGAGTCAAAATCGTGTAAAAATAATATCGGTATCCATCGTAGTCGCGTTCGTGCGTCGATATCGGTAATAATCGCGAAGAATGACATCGTTGCCGTCTTTAATCCGTTTTTTCGAGTCGGTTTCACTATGATTGTTAAAATTTAATTTACGAAGCTAGAATATATCGCAAAAATTTAATATTGGTCGGCGTTGTCAGTATCTTGTACGGTTGTTGCGTAATATTCAGCAGGTTTCTCTGTAAACCACCGTTCGCGCACTGTAAAGTCGTATAGACGTTCCTAGGCACTCCAAAGGCCTAGTTAAGTTAATTTGCGTCGTAAACATTAATTATTGGCGCGTTAATCACATGTTAATCACGTAATTAAGAGCCATAAATCACCGGTTGTCACAAAGGGTGTTGTTGAAATATCGGGGTGTGACAGGTTGGTATCCGAGCCAACGTTTGAGAGAATTAAAAACTAGGCTTTTGTGTTTAATCTCAAACAACACAATAGCATGTTACTTAGACTTACTGAGTCTAGGCATTGACCTAAGATTAACTCTTATCTTTATTAAGTTATATATATATATATATATATATATATATATATATATATATATATTGTTTTGATTTTTGACAGGATTTAATCATGCCGCCAAGATTCAGAGGCAAAGGCAAGGGACCCATGCGAGGAGGTCCATCTGGACATGCACCCTCGCTACCTCATAGCTCGGAACACCGTTAATACTCGGATGATTCCTACTCGTCTCAATCTATGAGACATTCTTTTTCCATAACTCACCACCATCACATTTCCCACCATTCCTATCATTCTCACCAATCACATCACTCCCACCAATCTCATCATTCACACTCACATTCCTTTCATGGATCATTTGATCCAAACCAGTATATCAACACTCCACCGGCTGCCCAAAACCAATTGGGCCAGCCAAACCAGCCAGATGACCATCTAAGTCGCATATGCACCCCATTGTATTTCCAGTGGTTCTGCATCTTATGCAGGATCACCATATCAGGGTCCTAACGAATGGGACCAATATTTCAATCAGTTTACATTCGTTCATACCCCTCCATATCAACATATGACATCGCCTCCGTCGCCTCCACCAGAGGACGTCCAAATGGAGCATGTGGAACAACCGCAACCACCACCAAAACCAATTAGGAAACGTGGAGCGTGCATGTCTGTGCGTATGGGACAACGGTCGGGCTCGCTTCCACCATTGCCCCAAACATACCCTACTTCTCAAATGGGTGGATCCTCAAATACTGTACCAGTGGTTGTCCTGACTTCTCAAACTTTTGTTCAACCACCATCATCGGGTTTTGATAACCCAATTCCGACGTATCCAGATGCTACTGGGTACATTCCATTTAAACCTACTAGGCCTATAGATTTTAACTATCAGGCGCCAATGTATGACCCTTATACGCAGATATTCGTACATAATGCTCTTTACCCATCACCTTTCCCTCCTGCATATCCAACTACTGGATATCCGAACTATGGATACCAGTACCTGGTGTACCACAGCCACAGCCACCGCCACAAATAGAGGCCCTTAATCAGGCCTTGGAAAGAGCAGAGCAACTTCAACGACATGCTGAAAAGACCGAAAAGAAGACAAACAAGTTCTTCAAGATGCTCTCCAAGCTAGTCAGGGGGAAGAAAGATGAGTAGAATAATGTCATCTTTCAATTGTTATAGTTTAAATTCCAAAAGTCTCTGCATGCACATGTATTTCTTTTTGGTCCCTGCATGGACACGTATTTCTTTTAGTCCCTGCATGGACAAGTATTTATTTTATTTCAAAAAGTCCTGTTTAAGGCAAAGCATTGTAATCTTTCATCTTTAAATGATAATTTTGGGAATTATCTATAATATATGTATTCATTACATCCTTTTCAAAGTGATCGTCTCGATTTTAATTCAAACTTTATCTGTCTGCTCATTGTATCAACAAGATCTTCTTAATGGTTTTTGAACAGCCATATGGCAAAGCCTTTATTAGTGGCAATTATAAATGATAGTTAAGGATGAATAGCCCCCCTGTCCAGAGGTGGTGAACTATGTTCAAGCCTCATAGCCTTTATGATCGAATGCGATCATGGCTACTTATATATATTTATTGTCAAACCATTAAGACATTTATTATGTATTAACATTCAAGTAATGTTAATATTCTTGGAAAATGATTTTGAGGAAATCACACTAGCCATCTAGGTGGTGGACTACGTCCAAGCCTTATAGCTTATATGATCAAATTCGATCATGGCTAACATTAACAATGCGATGATCATTTTAAACATCCTTAGTGATGACCTACCTACGGGCTATATTTTATTGTCAAATAAGACAATGACAATTGTAACCTTATGGTTCCTTGTCCAAGGTTGTGGACTATGTCTAAGCCTCATAGTCTATTTGATCAAATGGGATCAAGACTAATATCATCAGTGTAATGATTATTTATGTTAATATCCTATTTGATATCAATTGATTTGCATAGGGCTATATTATATTGTCAATTAAGACAATGACAGCTGTGGTCATATGACTCCCTGTCCAAAGGTGATGAACTATGTTCAAGCCTTAAACCCACTTAATCAAATGAGATCATGGCTCATATATATTATTATTCATTTAAAATTTTGTCAATGCGACAATGACAGATGTGACTTTATGATCCACTATCCAATAGGTGGTGGACTATGTCCAAACCTCATAGCCCTTGATGGTCCTTGAGAATGTGGCTAAATATACTTGATTTATTCTATTCAACATTCATTTGAAATGTTAAAATTATGAATTTGGCAGTTGTGACGTTGTGCACACTACTCCGAAAAGGTGAAAGATTTATATATCCAAACCTTATAGCCTATATCGTTTAATAATACCATGGCTGATGAATTTTTCAAGTCATCAGATTCGATGACCAATTATTATAATGCAACTGAGCAATTATTTATTTGGTTTTTAGACCAAACTTAGGTATGGCGAATCCAAATAGGGATGGACCTAACAGCGGGAATAATGATGATTTAAATAATGCCCGCAACGGTGAAGGAGCAAACCTCCATGCTATGATAGCCGCAGAAGTCGATAAGGCTATGAATAAGTCCCAATCTATTCCACATTCTTCTACACGAAAGAAGGAGAACTCACATTATTCTTCCACTACGAAGAGTTACCCAAAGCAGGTTTTCAAGGAAAAGTCTTGTGCTGCTAAAGACGGGTGTACGTATAAGTATTTTATTTCCTACAAGCCTCGTGATTTCAATGGAGAGAAATGGGCTATTGATGCCATGAAGTGGCTAGACGAGATGGAGACTGTGGTGGATATCAACGGTTGTGCTGATAAAGATGTTGTGAAGTACGTCTCCCAGTCATTTAAGGGTGAAGCCCTAACCTGGTGGAAGGCCTTGATACAATCTATAGGGAAGATACCCCTGTATAATCTGGAATGGTCCAAGTTTGTGGACCTCATAAAGGAGACGTATGGTCCACCAAATGAGGTGGAGAAGGTGGAGTCAGACTTTCTGACTCTCACTATGAAGAACTTAGATTGTCGGAAATATGTGTTCGACTTCAACTCACTATCCAGGCTAGTTCTTTGTCTGATCATGCCTGAGTCTAAGCGCATTGCACGGTTTATCGGTGGTCCAGCACCGGAGATCAAGGGTATGGTGAAGGCTTCAAGGCCTACCTGTTGGTGCATTTAGTGTCTGTTAACTTTGTCTTATTCAAGTCTTTTGTCTAGATAGGTTTGAATGAACACACATAAGGGTCTAAATTAGGTTTAGTTTGAGTTTAAGGACGGGTTTTCGCTTGAAAGGTTGTCTTAGCTAGTTCAAGCGAAACCTCATCATCAACAACATACTGTTTCGCTTGAAACCTGTCTCAAGCGAAACCCTATGGTTTGCCAGCCTCAAGCGAAATCCCCTAGGTCTATATATAGTGGTGTGTGTTGTTCATTTGAAGCGAACTGGTATGTGTGTGTAAGGGAAGGTGCTGCCGGATTTGATTCAGAATACATTGTAAAAGCACGAAAATCAATCAGAAAAGATAGATTAAAAGGAAACTAGCTGTTATGACTTCTTTTACGTTGATTCCGCCTTCGTATCTGAAGATGAACATTCTTAACTGACGTTTCAATATCATAAAACGGTCCAACAAGTGGTATCAGAGCTCAGGACGAGGAGTTCATACCATAGCAGCTTGATATTACCAGATTCTCTACTTTCTACTCATTTCTTTTCATTCTTTTCTGATCTGAACGGGTTTCTACAGTTGAATTTGTCTGCTTTTTTAGTATTACATGCGGATCATTCAATTAATAAACTCTAGAAAGTATTAGATCATAAATCAAAGTAAAACTCAATAATTTTTACAAAATTCGATCAGTTTCACGTACAGAAACTCTGAATTCAGATCTACGGCATTTTTAGTGGACGAAATTGAACATTAAACATATCATTGAGATAGGAATTGTGTGTAGAACAATCCTTGAAAGAATCAGATTAAATTTCGGACTTAAACTGATAAAAAATGGACTAAAACAGCCTTTCGCTTGAAAGTATTCTGTGTAAAGGGCACATTTCGCTTGAAAAACAAAGGTTTTCGCTTCAAATATCATACCCTTTTGCTTGACAAGTTCAAGCGAACTAGTTTACTAGGCTTTCGCTTGAACTGACTGTTTCAGAGTTATCATTTCGCTTGAAAGTCCAAGCGAAATAGAAGGTTTCACTTCAGATTGTCCTGTTTCGCTTGAACTTTGTATATTTTGACCATTTCGCTTGAACAGTAAAATACAAGCTGTTTCGCTTGAACAGCTTTCGCTTGAAATTGATATTTCTCAAAATCAAAATTTTTCTAAGTGTTTGATTGTTTTTTCAGGTACATTCAAGATGGATGACATATTCTTGAATCCGTTTAGTGACATGTACGCATTCGCTGGAGATTCCAGAAACGATGATTCTTCGTCTAGCAACAACAATGAGAATGTGCCAAAAGAGAAGAAAAAGGAAGCTTGGGAATCGGAAAGTGCATTCGGAACATTCAATAAACCTCCAAAGTTAATGGCTATTGAGGAATACAGTCGGTGGTCAAGAAAGTTTGAAGACTGGTTGATGGCATTCGCATTTCCCAGCTGGAAAAGTCTAAAAAACGGTTATGCCAATGGAAACAAAAATGGTGAGACGTTAAGAGCAGCTGAGGAGATTGATTCGTTTGTGGCTGAACAAAAGTGTGTGGCATTGTTATTTCAATCCGCCCGAGAAGACATAATTTCATTGATCGATTTTTCAAATGCAAAAGATCTTTGGGCAAAGTTAGAAAAGAAATGTTTAGGAAGTACTGAAATCGTGAAAAACAAAAAGAAATTTCTTAGAAAAGAGTTTGATCTTTTTGGATGTTTAAAGAATGAGTCAGTTTGTAAAATGATAGAAAGGTTTGGTCATCTGAAGCTGGAATTAGTAAGACATGATATCAGAATTCCTGAAGAAGATCTTATCGACAAATTGTTCGATTCGTTGCCTGACGAGATGGATTGGAGATATTATGCGCTGATGCTGAAGAATACTATCAAAGAACCCGAAAAGTTAACATTAGATGTGCTGATTGAGAAACTCGAGAGTCACGAGTTGGAACTGAAGAAGACATACAAAGTCAATCACTCATCTTACCAGCAGAATTTGGATTTGTACTATCCAAAGAGCATGATGCCAAAAGCAACTTCTCCAAAGACTGCATTTTCTGCTGAGAATGTGTTCACAGCAAGCAAAGAAAGTCAAAGTAGTGGAAGTCACAGGGGTTATCACAGTGGATCTTCATTATCTGCAAGTCATTCTGATGCAAAGAATCGTTTTCAATGCAACATTGCAATAGACTTGAAGAATGCTCAGAATTTTGATGAGGAGTCAGCTAAACAGCAAATGATCTTCCTAGCATCAGTGTTGGAATCGTATAAAGGATTAGTAGCTGGGAAGATAGGCAATACCAATCTGACAAAAGAAGATTACGATCAGATTGATCCTGAGGAAATGGAACTGATCGATATTCGTTGGGCTATGGCTAGTGCTGTTCGTCGTGCACAGCGTTTCATGGAAATTACTGGTAGGAAGACAATTGGTGGTCCATCTACCAAATTGGGGTTCGATAAGTCCAAGGTGACTTGCTTCAAGTGTAAGCAGAAAGGACACTTCAAGCGTGAATGCAGAAACGCATATGCTGATGAGTCGGAGAATCCTTTCAGAGATGATTATTACAAGAAGGCAATCTATCATCATAATAAATCCGAGCCGCCTAGATTGAAGCAGGTTGAAGACAACAAAGAGAAATCTAGAGCTCTTGCAGTGATTTATGATGATGAGGGTTATGATTGGAGTCAAGAGGTTCTACTGGAAGAAGATGCGGTTGGTTACGCATTCATGGCGAAAAACGATGATCCTGTTCCGTGGAAAGACGATAGAACTGAAGAGCAAAAATATCAATACAGAAAAATGATTGCTGAAAACAAAATAATTAGAATATCCCGTATCTTTCTGGAAGCGAGGAGAGCAAATAGATGGGATCCGGACAGGGAATGTTATCTCGATGAATATGGAAGTATTGCTATCGATGACAAAACGCTTGATATCGAGGCCATAATCCAGCAGTATAAAGAAGAGGATGAGTACTGGCAAAACAAATGGTGGGGAACTCCAACCGAGAAAATGAAAGAAGAGGAGAAAGAAGAGATCGAGAAAGCAAAGAAGATTGATACTGGCATTATCGATACAACGCAGGAGTTGACTGCTGAGAACTTGGGAAAAATGGCTGACAAAGTGCTGGCAGCTAAGGCATTTGAGGTAGATTCTAACTCCGTGTCTGAGTCAAAAAGCCAGGTCAGTTCAGATGTGTCAACAAATGCGTCAGGTAAGAAAATTGATGGTAATGCTGATTGCAAAAATTGCAACAAAGAGTGCAAATTTTGTAGCACAGTCATGTATCTCAATGGGAAGAAAGTTGATGATCTGACAGCAAAGGTCAGAAGTGTTGAGAATCAGATTCTTGATCGTGACAAAACAGTTAAAGCTTCAACTGAACGGATAAGAGAATTAACTAGCAAAATTGAAAATGATAAAATTGATCATGACAAAATTAAACAAGAAAATGAAAAGTTGATTCTTGAAAACCGTCAGATTTATGAGAAGTTTGAAAAACTCAAAAGCACAATGAAAGATAGTGATGATCGAAATGGTAAAACTTTTAAAGAAAATGAACATATAAAAGCAGTGCTTAGAGTAAAAGAAGAATCAATCAACCAACAACCGGATGAAATCGCTAAATTGAAACTTAAAATTCAAGAGGCTGTAATTGAAAACGAGCGAATCCAGTTGAGCTTAATAGTTATAGCTCCGCAAGCTTTGTTTTGCAACACATTATTCCCAAACCCATCGGGAAAGACAAAGCAGGCGAAGATGTGTATTGTGATGGAACTGGGGTAGGTTTTCATCAAGTACCACCACCTGTTCTTGATAACTACACGAAAAAGCAATCTGGGTTGGTTGAAATTGAGGAAGAAAGTGAAGTTAAACTTCCGGAGAACATTGATGTCACGTTCACATCTTCCAATGACGATAGTGTCCAAAATGATATTGTAAAAGGTGTTGTTGAAAATGTGCTAAAAATGGATAGTGACACTACTGAGGAAGATGGGTGTTTCTTGGACAAGTACATTCAGAAACCAAAATCCAAAAACAACTTAAGTGATGAACCGGGTCTTGTGTTGTACAAGATGGCTGGATCTGATAAGTTGTATTCGGATTCTGAGTTTCCCATTGAGAATGTTAATGTGAAAAAGTTGACAAATGTTTTCAAATTGGTTGAAGTTGAGTTATCAGAAGTGAACAGTTTGAAACAAACAAAAAGGCAAATGAATTTTGAGAAAGATAAAGCTTACTACAAAAAGCTTGTTGTTCCACCATGTTTTTATAATAACAATCGAAAAAATTGGTCAGGTGGTTATCGGGGTGGTAAGAGTTATCAGAAAAAGAGTTTTCAAAACAAGAGGTTTGCTGAAAAGAAGGTGTTTGTGAACAGTTCAAGTTCTCTTGCTGATGAAGAGAAAGAATTTTTTTCAAAATCGAATGAAGAGTTCTTTGAGAAAAGAGCTTCACAGTATCAGTCTGAAGGCACAAGTTGGGTTGTTGATACTCGAACATGTTTCAGATGTAATCATGTTGGTCACATTGCACGAAAGTGTACCAATGTGAAGCCTAAGACTGAAACTGTGAAGATTCAACAGAAGAAAGTTTAGGTGAAGGGTAAAGCACCAATCGTTGTTGAGAAAAAGAATGTGAAAAATGACAATATCCAAGTGAAAAATGAACCCGTAAAGAAAGTGGTAACTAAAAATGACAAATTTTACAAACGGGTTGCATTATCTCAACAAGTTTGGAAGCCAAAAAGTGAGAAGAAGATTTCATCTTCTGAGGATTCAATTCAAATTGATTATGATGCAAATTTTCCACCTTTGAAGGCTGAAAATTTCAAAATTCAAATTGCGAGAGTAAAAGTTACACCTAAGGCTGATGAGGCCTGGGTGGACACCATGTTTGAATAAATAGTTTGAATTGCCGGAGCTTCCTTGATCGTGAAGCATGAATCGGCATCTTTATTGAAGTTTGGTTAAGTCAAAGTTTGTTATGTGCAGGATCTTCCAAAACTTGTATCCAGATGGATCATGGATAGTGGAGCATCTCGACATATGTCTGGGAAGACTGCATTGCTATATGATGTGAGAAATATAAATGGTGGTTATGTGGGATTTGCTGGCCATGAAGGTGGTAGAATTATTGGTGAAGGAACGTTATCCAATGGGATTGTGACGTTTGAAAGAGTTAACTACATTACTGAGCTGGAGAACAATCTGCTTAGTATCTCGCAGATTTGTGACAATATGTATACTACTCACTTCATAGACAAAGAATGCTTGATTTTGAAACCAGGATTTGTTATCCCTGAAGAATGGATTATCATGCGGGCACCTAGAGTGAATGATTTATATGTGTTGGACATGACTGTAGCAACTACGACAACTGGTCAAGCACATTGTTTTGTGTCTAGAGCAACTGAGAAAGAATCGAGATTGTGGCACCGAAAGATGGGGCATATACACCTAAGGAAGATGAATCACTTGGTGCATAATGATTTGGTTCTTGGAGTTCATGTCAAAGGTTTTCATCTGGAAGGGGAGTGCATTATTTGTGTTAAAGGCAAGCAGAAGAAAAAGTCACACCCTACAAAGCAAGTCAATTCAGTTTCAAGACCTCTGGAAAGACTTCACATGGATTTGTTTGGTCCTGTGAATGTCAAAAGTATTACAGGAGATTACTACTGTTTGGTTGTTACTGATGATTATTCCAGATTTTTGTGGGTTTCTTTCTTGAAAATGAAAGATGAAACATTTGACAGTTTGATGGCGTTGTTCAGAAAGATTGAGAATTTGTACCAACGACGTATCAAAAGAATTCGTAGTGATAATGGTACTGAATTCAAGAATAGTAAGATGGAAGAATTTTGTGATGAAAGAGGTATATTGCATGAGTTTAGTGCTCCGTATACTCCGCAGCAGAATGGAGTTGCAGAACGCAAAAACCGAACACTAATCGAGACGGCTAGAACTATGCTCGCAGATTCAAAGTTACCGATAAATTTTTGGGCTGAAGCTGTTTCTGCCGCATGCTATACGCTCAACAGGGTTCTCACCGTCAAGAAGTTCAACAAAACATGCTTTGAGCTAATCAATAACCGCAAACCGAATTTGAAGTATCTAGAACCGTTCGGGTCACCCTGTACTGTTATAGAGCCTCATGGAAAGTTTGGTCCGAAGAGCATTGAGGGAATTTTTGTTGGTTATGCAAATCCGAAGCGACGTGTTTTCGTTCCAAGTGAGAAGCGGATTATTGAAGCTGTAAATGTTGAATGTCAAGGTTATACTATGCCGCCGCAGAATCCTGGTGATTCATGGCATTATCATTATGACAAACTGTGGGATTCGTTTGACATGAGAGAAGAGTCAGAGGAAGATGAAGATTTCTTTGATGAGTTGGATATTTTGCGTGAATATGAGTCGCAGCTAAGGTTCCCAGCTGAGTATTCAAGACGACCTCAGGAAACTTCAAATGACAATGAAGCAGGTCCGAGTAATGCTGGTGAACATGATGATGTTCAACAGAATGAAGTTGCTCAGGATAATAAGTCGGTTCAGGATGATAATCAAGAAGCTGAAAACATGACAGTCTTTGATCATGGTGATTCAGATTCTGAGGGGGAGCAAATTCAGATTTCAAGTCAAACAAACCAAGTTGGTGAACAAGATGCAGAGCAGAATGTTACTAATCTGGAGGGAAATGTAGATGTTCCAAGCGAAGTGATGCCGCGAACTTTTTCATATCATCCAGAGGAGTTGATCATAGGAGAATTGCAAACAGGCGTTCGCACTCGAAGACAGATTGATAAAGGGCTTACATGTTTTTATACAAAAGTTGCTCCTTTGCAAACTGAATTCTCATTGAGTTGTTTTATCTCGCAGGTTGAACCAAGAACTTACAAAGAGGCGCTTACTGAAGATTCTTGGGTCAATGCAATACAGGAGGAACTTAGTCAATTCGAGAAGTTGGGAGTGTGGAAGTTAGTGGATTTTCCAGATGGTCAGAGAAAGATAAACACCAAGTGGGTGTTCAAGTGCAAGAGAGACGACAGAGGAGTTGTTATAAGGAACAAAGCTCGACTCGTTGTTCAGGGTTTTAGTCAACAGGAGGGGATTGATTTTACAGAAGTCTATGCTCCTGTAGCACGTCTAGAGGCAATCAGAATTTTTCTTGCATTTGCGTATTGGAAGAACTTCAAAGTATATCAGTTAGATGTAAAATCGGCGTTTCTTTATGGGAAGGTTAAAGAGGAGGTTTATGTCGGTCAGCCACCGGGCTTTACTGATCCAATCCACAAAAACAAGGTCTACTTATTGGACAAAGCGCTGTATGGTTTACACCAGGCCCCGAGAGCTTGGTACGAGACTTTGTCTCAACACCTACTAGCCAACAAGTTCATTCGTGGAAAAGTGGATGCCACTCTCTTCACTAAAGAGGTCGAAGGTCATCTTCTGATAGTTCAGATTTATGTGGACGATATAATTTTTGGGTCGACAAATGAAAATCTATGCAAAGATTTTGAATCAGTGATGAAGCAAAAGTTTGAAATGTCATCAATGGGGGAGATGAAATTCTTTCTGGGACTACAAGTTGAACAACTTCCTGAGGGAATTTTCATTCATCAATCAAAGTATGTTCATGATATCTTGGAGAAATTCGGGATGTCAGGTTCTACTCCAGCTGCTACCCCACTTGCAACAAATCATGGGATTCACCCAGATCTCACCGGAGACAGGGCTGATGAAACTTTCTATCATTCCATGATAGGTTCTTTGATGTACTTAACAGCTTCACGTCCTGATATTATGTACCCAACGTGCCTTGCAGCAAGATTTCAATCTAACCCGAGAGCATCGCACATGATCATTGTGAAAAGGATATTGCGCTACCTGAAAGGAACTCCTTCATTGGGGTTGTGGTATCCTAGGAAAGGCGATTTTACGCTCGAAGGGTATTCCGATTCGGATTTCGGATGCTGCAAAGTCAATTCAAAATCAACAACTGCAGGATGCCAGTTCTTTGGTCCTAGATTGGTTACCTGGCAGTGTAAGAAACAAACGTCTGTGGCGTTATCTACATGTGAAGCGGAGTATGTTTCTGCTAGCAGTTGCTGCTCTCAGATCTTGTGGATACAACAACAGATGCGCGACTACGGTTTGCAGTTTCTTAACACACCTCTTTTTGTTGATAATGAGGCCGCAATAAATATAACAAAGAATCCAGTACATCACGCTAACACTAAACACATAGAAATTCGTCATCACTTTATTCGTGATTGCTTTGAGAAAAAGTTGATACGAATTGAGAAAATCCACACTGACGAACAGAAAGCTGATTTACATACCAAAGCTTTTGATAAAAATCGGTTTAAATATTTGTTAAAACTGAATGGTATGAAGCTTCTTTCAGTGTCGGATGGCATAATTGGCGTTGATGAGAGTACTGTTGCGGATGAAGATGAAAAACAATCTGCAATGGTTTGTCGTTTTTTTACTTGTTTTGGTATTTAGGGGGAGTAGATATTTGTATATTTTCAGAAAATTCAAAAGCAGTAAAAAATGCAAAAATAGAAAAACATGATAAAATTTGAAAAAGAGCTTGTGTATATAGGGAAAATGATAGTACATCGGCTAGACAATTACAGTATGCTAAAGATTTGTAAAGTTTAAATGAGTTAAACAGTCTCACTATTGATGTGTCGATAGGTTTTCACACATTTAGTAGATTTATTCGGGATATAAACCTAAAATTTCAAACTTGCGAAATTCGTGGGGAACACTACTTGGATATATAGGTAACCCCTGAAATCTCGTTTGAAAGGTCTCATAATCTGATATACTAGGTCTTTATACTCAATGATGTCTAGGGTATTATTCCGGGACTTCTGCTGAACGGTAGTTCTGACCTAGTCCTTGGATAATACTTTCCGCAAATGCTTGAAACATAGCATAAACCCTCAGCATGCCGATGAAACAATAAAATTGATAGTCGCTGCTGTTGTAGCTAAAAGATCCTCTAAAGGGGGCATACCGTAAAGTCGAAGCTGATATCTCTTTGCGTATACGGAAGTATCGACCTGAGATCCCTCGGCCCTCGCATACCTAATTTATGTACAGATATCATTGTAGTATACTCACCTGTAAGACTGATAATTGGGATTCTGGATACGGGAGTATATTCAAGAGGTGGGACACATGAATGAGCTAAGTTCATAAGACATCTAATTCGTATCCTGAGTAAATTGAAATTTGTGTGAGAATTTAAGATGGATCAGTATATCGACAATCGAGGTGAATTGTTTAAATCTGAGTATGTAATCACAGCTTAACGGTACTTGTGATTTGTCTGATAGTTGATATGATTCCCTGACACGCTCGCCAAAAATATGTTTGTAAATAGTTTACTTTGTTTACTTTCTGCAATTTAAGTTTTCTGTATTTCATTTCTTAGTTTAAAACACTTTATAAAATACAAAAAGATTTTATTTCTACTTTATTTTCTGACAAACCAAAGTGGAGAGTTGATTGTTGGATTCTCAGATGTTTGAAGCAGATGCAGGAGATTCTGGACTAAAGAATGAGGAGAGCTTATTTTGATGGAATTTGTTTTAAAAAAAAAAAAAATCAAAAACAAGTTCATTAACTTGATACTTGTTATTTTCAGAAATTGTGAAATTGTTGTTTTAAATCAGTTTGATTCGTCAAATGATCAACCAAGGTCATTAAATTGAATTTGGAAGATTAATTGAGTAATCAGGGTCATTAACTTGGACCTGAATACTTGAGTGGATTTCTAAAGCTGATTGAGTTCATGAGTTATTGTTGAAAAGATAGTTTGTAATGATTGATGTTTGAGACACAGGTTTTGGACTTCATCATTCCTATGGAAGCTAAATTTTAAAGTTTGAATCAGATCAAGACCTCAGATTCTAGCATATCGAGAGGGGGAGTCTGTGAAAGGGGGAGTCTGGATCAACGGTCAAAGGGAAGTCTGAAGATGCAGCCAGGACAAGATTGTGAATCTGTGAAGAAAGAATGTTTATGATGAAAAGTCAGAGTTAGAGATTGACAAAGACAAAGACTTGAAGCCGAAGACTTCGTCAACATTCAAGGGGGAGTCTGTTGGTGCATTTAGTGTCTGTTAACTTTGTCTTATTCAAGTCTTTTGTCTAGATAGGTTAGAATGAACACACATAAGGGTCTAAATTAGGTTTAGTTTGAGTTTAAGGAAGGGTTTTCGCTTGAAAGGTTGTCTTGGCTAGTTCAAGCGAAACCTCATCATCAAAAACATACTGTTTCGCTTGAAACCTGTCTCAAGCGAAACCCTATGGTTTGCCAGCCTCAAGCGAAATCCCCTTGGTCTATATATAGTGGTGTGTGTTGTTCATTTGAAGCGAACTGGTATGTGTGTGTAAGGGAAGGTGCTACCGGATTTGCTTCAGAATACATTGTAAAAGCACGAAAATCAATCAGAAAAGATAGATTAAAAGGAAACTAGCTGTTATGACTTCTTTTATGTTGATTCCGCCTTCGCATCTGAAGATGAACATTCTTAACTGACGTTTCAAGATCGTAAAACGGTCCAACACTACCACATATAGGTCTGTTGTGGGCCTATCCCTTTTACTCACTCAAGATAAAGTGAGGTGAAAGTCGGTTAAAACTGAGACCGACGGGAAAAGGAAACGGGATAATAGCTCCCAGAAGTCGAAGAAAGGGAAGTACAGGTTCAATAAGAACCATCAAAGGTCTGACGATATGCCTGTGTGCAAGACCTGCAAAAAACGGCATTGGGGACAGTGTCGTTCAGATCAGCAGGCGAAACCTTGTGGTATATGCTAGAGATCGGGTCATAAGTCCTTGGACTGTAGGGACTTAAAGAATGCCGTGTATTATGGCGGTGGCGACAAAGGCCACATTTAGACTAACTGCCCCAAAGCTGCCAAAAAGGGTACTGCAAAGCCCGAAGAGGCGAAGAAGGAGAATGCCCGAGCTTTTCAGCTGACTGCGAGTGAAGCAGTCAATGACACCAATGTCATAACAAATACGTTCCTCATTAATGACATCTTTACTAGAGTTCTTTTTTATTCTGGAGCTGATAAGTCTTTTATAGACCATAAGTTAAGTAAACAACTAAACCTACCTATAAGAACTCTAGATATTGCTTATGAAGTAGAACTAGCCGATGGTACCTTAGAAACCGGTTCTTCTATTCTTGATGGATGCTTTATATCCATCAAGAATCATTCTATTCTTATTTCTCTTCTACCAATGAACTTGGCGGGGTTCGATGTAGTCTTAGGCATGGATTGGTTATCACATAACCAAGCCCGAATTGTCTACGATAAGAAACTCATCGAATTCAAAACTGCATCTAGTGAAATGCTCACCATCCATGAAGATATACACTATGGCTTGCCTGAAAAGGTGTCTCTACTCAAGACATCCAAGTGCCTGAAAAGCGGATGTGTCAATTACATGGCACATGTGATGGTTGACGAGCTGAAGCCCAAGATAGAAGACATCTTAGTCATCTCTGAATATCCCAATGTATTCCCCGAAGATCTACCCGGTCTACCCCCGGACACACACGTGGAGTTTAGGATTGACATTCTACTAGGAGCTGCTCCTGTTGCAAGGGCTCCATATTAGTTAGCGCCGACAGAGATGAAAGAATTGAATACCCAACTTGAGCTTTTGGAAAAGGGTTTTATTCAGCCCAGTTTTTTCACGTTGGGGAGCTCCTATCTTGTTCGTCAAGAAGAAGGACGGGTCAATACGTATGTGCATTGACTACCGCGAGCTAAACAAGATAACGATCAAGAATCGTTATCCGTTGCCCAGGATCGACGATTTGTTTGATCAACTTCTAGGGACTAGTTACTTCTCCAAGATCGACTTGAGATCAGGATACCATCAACTAAAGGTCAGGAGTGAAGACGTTCCAAAGACCACCTTCAGGATGAGATACGTTCACTACGAGTTTTTAGTGATGCCTTTTGGGCTCACAAATGCACCTGCAGCATTCATGGACCTCATGAATAGAGTCTGTAAGCCGTATCTAGATAAGTTTGTCATTGTCTTTATAGATGGCATACTTATCTATTCTCGTAATCAAACTGATACGAGAAACATCTTCGGTGCATCCTAGAGTTGTTAAAACAGGAGAAGCTTTATGCTAAGTTCTCCAAGTGGTATCCAGGTGGATCCTGCTAAGATAGAAGCCATCATGAATTGGGAAGCACCGAAGACACCATCTGAAATACGTAGCTTCTTAGGATTGGCTAGATATTATAGAAGATTCATTGAGAACTTCTCAAGAATAGCCACTCCTTTGACTACCCTGACTCACAAGAATGTCAAGTTTGACTAGGGTCCCAAGCAGCAAGAATCCTTTGAGATTTTAAAACATAAACTGAGCAATGCTGTAGTCTTAACTCTACTTGAAGTTATCGAAGACATCGTTGTCTATTGTGATGCCTCGAATACATGTATGGGTTGTATACTTATGTAGAGAGGCAAAGTGATTGCTTATGCATCACGACAACTTAAGGTGCATGAGAGGAATTAAACCACCCACGACTTGGAGTTGGGTGTCGTATTTGCACTTAATTTGTGGAGACATTACTTGTATGGCACGAAGTGTATTATATACACTAACCATAAAAGTCTCGAGCATCTGTTTAACCAAAAGGATATGAATATGCGACAAAGCCACTGGATGGAGACTCTAAATGATTATGATTACAAGATTCATTATCATCCCAGCAAGGCAAATGTGGTTTCTGATGTACTAAGTTGCAAAGAAAAGGTTAAGCGGATTCGGATTAACGCCAAGAGTATCAAACTCAAGATTTGCTTAGATGAGAAGCTATTGGATGCGCAAAAGCAAGCCTTGTTAGAGGCTAACATTTCTAGTGAAGGATTGGGTGGAACTGTTGATCAGTTGTCATCTGGAAAAGATGGAATCCTTAGATTGAATGATCGAATCTGGGTTCCAGTCTTCGAAGGGATTAGAGATCTAATCCTCCAGGAAGCGCATAATTCTAAATATTCTTTTCACCCTGGAGGTGACAAAATGTATCAAGATCTGAGAAAGAATTATTGGTGGATGGATATGAAGAAATCCATAGCCACCTATGTAGCTAAGTGTCTGACGTCTTCACAAGTTAAAGCTGAACACCAAAAACCGTCAGGACTTCTACAACAGCTTGAGATTCCCACATGGAAATGAGAAATGGTAACTATGGATATGATTACCAAGTTACCTAAGACCAAACATGGCAATGACACGATTTGGATCATCATTGATAGGCTAACGAAATCAGCCCACCTTTTCCCAATCAAGGAAACGTATAGCTCTGATAAATTGGCTAAATTGTACGTGGACGAGGTTGTGTCCCTGCATGGCATGCCAGTATCTATTATATCTGATAGAGATACTAGATATACATCTCACTTCTAGAAGAGTTTTCAGCAATCATTAGGCATGAGATTGAACTTTAGTACGACTTACCATCCTTAGACTGATGGACAAAGTGAGCGTATTATCCAAACTTTGGAAGACATGCTAAGGGCATGTGTGATTGACTTGGGTGGTAGTTGGGATGACCATCTCCCCCTAATAGAATTCTCCTACAATAACAGTTATCATACATGGCTGCTCCTTTTGAGGCCTTGTATGGGAGAAAATGTCAAACGCCCGTCTTGTGACAACTCGTATTTCAGAACCTATCTTTAGGTTGGATGTAACTTGTTTTGAACGTTATGTGATTACTTGATATGATTCTAATGAGATATTATGAATTTGAATGTTATGTGTATGTAGTTGTATTGTAAATGTGTATGTATATTACCTAAGTTGGATGGCACAACACATGTCCATTCGCACAAGCTCTTTTGGGCCACACTCATTGTATTCGAAACCAAGGGCAGCCCATGATGGGTTCGGCCCACCCTTTACACACATAACCCATGAGGAGGGTGCATACTCCTCATTACTTGCAAATTACACAACACACACCAAACCCTAAATCTCTCTCCCTCTCTCTCGAACTCGACGGTAGCAACATCTCCTTTCCTCTCGAAGCTTTCTTGTTCGGATCAACCTTTGTTCTACCTTCTAACTAGTTAGTGTTATATCATTGTTTTATTTTTATATGATCGATGCTTGTTGTACGATTGGCAATATGTTATTTGATGTTTGATGTTTAAAGTATTATGTTGGTGAAATTCTTGATAAACAACCTGTTAGATCAATATAGGGATTGTATATTTGATAAATGCTTTGATGATGGATCTAGAAAATTAAGAACCGAATAGATGTATTCGGCTGTAGGTATGTGTATTCGGACCAATGGTATGATCGAGCATGAAGTATTGTATGATGATTTGAAACCAATAATCTGATAGTTTAATGTTATAAGTTGTTGTTTATGCTTTGAATATGATTAGGGTTCATAGGAATTAGATGTTAAAGTCTTAGTTTGATCGATTATTGCATGAATGGAAACTGTTAATTGGATCTTGCAAATTAATTGGAATTAGTAAGCTGATTGCATAAAATTAGGGATTTACAACTGATCGCACAAGTGCCTAGTCGCACAAGTTTGGTGCAACTGTTTAAGCTCACTGTGCAACTCTTTTAAGCATAAGCGCACAACATCTTGTTAATCGCACAAGGTTGTGCTGATCGCACAAGATGTTGGGCTGCACATTTTATTGTGCTAAGTTATGTTGTTGGGCCGAACAGCCCAAAACCCGATCGCACAAGTTATTTCGAATCGCACAAGTCCATTTAGATCGCAAAAGTAAAGTGTTTGTTTAATTGTTTGGGTCGCACAAGCTGTTGGGCTTATGATGTAATGGGCCGGGTATATTTCTGATCGCACAACCCATTGTGGATCGCACAAGTTGTGCTGATCGCACAATAGGTTGGGCCGGTTATTTATTGGGCTTTATCTTTTGGATCGCACAAGAGGATTGGGCTTGCACAACCATAACAACCCAATCACTCGAGTCGCACAAGTTGAGTTATGTTTATGTGGACTGTATGCTACTGTTTGACTAGTTGCCATGATTCTACGTGTTTGCCATGATCGTTATGTGTTCGTAACTTGTTAGCTTATGTGTAAACTTATGTGCACTACTTGAACCTAGACCCGACTTGTATGATAACCATATTAGGACCTGGTTGACCACTAGCAGCTCGATTGACCTTTTTGTGTATCTGCCGAGCTAACCTAAGGTTAGTTCACACTTTCTACAAGGCATGGGATTCCCGATGGTTGGGAATGGGTAATTGATTGAAAGGAAACTTGCGTATTCTCCTTGGTTAGAATACGTACTCCCACCCTCTTAATTGAAGGGTGACAACATTGGAACCTGCTTGATCTCCTTATATGGGACACGTACCTCCACCCTCTTAGCTGAAGGATTACAACATTGATGCTACCAAAAACTCTATCATTAAGTCCCTCATTTTTATATCGACTTAATCGCCGGGCCAATGGCGAACGGGTCATTAGTTAATAGCGCTAATAGGTTTGACAAGCCTCACACCGTGCCGCAGAGGATGGGAGTGGACTAATGAATCTGGGCACGTCAATGATGATAGACGTTGACTTAGGGCACCCAACTTTCTCAGTCAGTAGTCGATATGGTAACGGGTCTAGTGGGATATTCATGGGGTAGCCCCCACTGCTGGGAGCCAGAGTAAAAGAAAAGGGTTAATCATGTTTTTCAACTATGGGGTAACCCCTACGAAAAGTAAGCCATCTAAAAGGAAACCTATGTTTTTGAAACAACTTAAAACGAACACCCAACTGTGAACTCGCTCAACTTTGTTGTTGATTCGTTACTATATGCCTTGCAAGTCGTTAGGTGCTTAGATGGAGCTTGCACAGGAGGTCGAGGTCGTTGTGGGACATGGATTGTTGAGTTCCATGTTAAACATTTGAACTTTTAAACTTATGTTTTGGTTTTAAACTTTATGCTTCCGCTGACAACTTGAACTTAGTTAATTTGTCTTGGACACCAATTATATTGTTGGTTGGTTTTATATTTACTTTAATGCATTGTTCAATATGATTGGTGGCTTGATCCTGATCATGTCATGCCTCCTGCGGTGATACTCCGCTTGTGGAATTTGGGGGTGTGACACGTCTGTTGGGCTAAAGTTGGGGAAGCCCAACTATCTGGACCAGAGATTGTTCTAGAGACCACGAATAAGATTGTGTAAATATGTGTTCGTCTTAAAGCTGCCAGGGTTATGCAGAAAAGTTATGCAGACAAGAGGCATAAACCTCTTAAGTTCCAAGTAGGGGACACGGTCTTACTGAAGGTATCACCATGGAAAGGTGTGATGCATTTTGGAAAGAAGGGCAAGTTGAGCCCGAGATATATCGGACCATTTGAGATAGTCGAATGTGTCGGATCAGTAGCTTACAAGCTTAAGCTGCCGGAGGAGCTTAGTGGGATTCATGATGTATTTCACATCTGTAACTTAAACAAATGTCTAGCCGATGAGTCGCTACCAATGTCACATCACGATGTGCAAATTGATGAAAACCTGCGGTTTATTGAGGGACTAAAGGTGTCAACATGCCAATTTAAGGCCGCTGAGTGACCCTTTACGGACCGTAAGCCTTGGTGCTTACGGACCGTAAGTGATGGAGAGTGTGAAACATGAGCCTTAAGTGTATTATCCTGTGTGAAATAATGTGTTTTATGTGATTATACGTTTCGAATGTGATTACTGCGAGTGTTTGTGTTATTTCAGGTAAAATGCGTAATTCAGTGAAGTTAAAGTGGTTAGAGATGATGTGGAACACCCATGGATGATAAACATAGCGAGAGGCGTTATTCGGAAGTTAATTCGGGTTAGAAAATGACTTAGAGTCGAAAGAAACGAGAAGGAATGAAGTTCATGGACCATTTGATAATTAAATGAACGTTGCAAAGCATACAAATGACTTCTAGTAAAGTTCAAACGTAGCTTATGGAATCAACGTTGAAACCTACGGCTGGGAAAGTCACAAGAAACATAAATTATGAACCGTAGCTTACGGTCCTCAAACGTAAACTACAGTTGAAAATAATGTTGGCCGCATATGTGAGGGAGGAATGGAAATAAAAGAATGTTTGGAGGGGTTGGTGTGAAAGAAAAAAAGGTTCTTAAACCTTGAAGTCAAATGTGCATACTTGAAGGGATCGATTGGGAGAATCAACATAATCCTCATCACAAATAGGCGGCTGTCATTGAGGGGATCCACATGACATTTGGGATTGAGCAAACGAAAGTCAATATACGAATATATGGGCAGAAACATTGAACCGTAGCCTACGTATTAATTCGTAGGTTACGGCATTTATAATTTTTTTTGAACGGCCAACAAAATTTTATTATAAAATTAAAACACTGGTCAACCAATCGTTAACCCAACATCATTACATCCACCAAAAACAAAAGAAAAACAAGTTATATGCCCATGGACCCTAACTAGAAGTTACACCAATCATCCACGATAGGGCAACGCGTTTTGCCCTATTTTTTATCCAAAGATAACTGTATGTTTTGATCTCCTCCTTTATCCTTTCAAGGTTTGCTTGTTTGTGTCTAAATACGATATCATTCCGAGTTTTCCATAACACCCAAATGGCTACTTGGATGACCGACAAGATCACCCTATGCCACTTTTTTGACCTCCTATTTCTACTGTGGATATCAACAAAATCTTTGAGCTCAAGAATTAAAAAAAGGCCTTATCTTGCACCAACCCACCACAAATTCCCACACCTGCTGAGCCAAATTACAAGTTACAAAAATATGCACTGCTGTCTCATTTTCTTCTCCACACACCTTGCAACTTACATCTTGGATATTAATGTTCCTATGCACCAGATCCATTGCTATTGGAAGTCTATTTAACACAAGCCTCCACACCACAAAGTTAACCTTTATAGGAACCCACCCATTCCATCTAAATCCAATCCCCAGGTCCGCAAAAGAAGCCCGCTCAATCAATCACCGAATGCTACTTACCGAAAACACCCCCGTCGTATCCGGTTTCCACATCCACCTGCCATCCCCAGCCCCAAACGTGAAGGCCGTAACAGCTGCAGTAAAATCATTTAATTCCGCCAATTCCAACTGAGAACTCAGCTGCTTTGACCAGTTAAACTCGAGGCTTATACCCCCACCCACCACCCTTACTCGGTCAGAAATCCCAACATTTTTTTGTCGTTCAAGCTAAAATAAATTTGGAAACTTACTGTCTAGAGGTTCTTCAATCAGCCAAGATTCCTTCCAAAATGACATCATACAGTTGCGACCTGGAATGCCTCGAAATAAACTGGGTAAGTTTATTCCCAGGTTCTCTAGATCACTAGAAATTTTTACTATTTGCTTCCACAGCCCCGGAACGGATAACTTGACCGGGATGAAGTTCCAAGATCTTGAATTATTGTGGAGACTCTATATAACTTTCCGGCATAAGCTATTCCGATCCACTTTGAACCGCCACCACCACTTCACCAACATAGCCACGTTTGCATCCCTAAGCGACCCGAAACCCAAACCTCCAAACTCTTTCGGAGTCATGATACTCTTCCAAGCTACCCACTTCATTTTCCCCTGTTCTGGAGTCGCACCCCATAAAAACTCTCTTCGAAGCTTTTCCAATTGATTTATCACCTGACTAGGAGCTTTATACAATAAAAAATAATATGTAGGGAGTGCATTTAACACCGACCTAACCAACGTTATCTGACCACCAAATGATAAAGTATTTGCCTTCCATACCGCTAGGCGTTTCCGAAATACACTCACTACCGGGTCCCAATTCTTTACTAAATTCATATTAGCCCCAACTTGGAGGCCAAGGTGCTTAAAAGGGAGTGAACCGGGCTTGCACCTCAAAAGGGTGGCCAACGTATGAACTTAATTTTCATCCACCCCAACCCCAAAAATACTACTCTTTGCTAAGTTCACCCTAAGGCCCGATGATAAGTAAAAACATCGCAAAATTCTATTTAAATTTAGAGCATTTTGGGTCGACCATTCACCAATAAAAACCACATTATCCGCGTATAGAAAGTGCGATAACTTCGGGCCTTGTGTAGGAACCTTTATACCTTTGAACAAACCAATAGAACATGCCTTCTTTATTACACCGGTAAGCGCCTCCATTGCCAAAATGAATAGAAAGGGTGACAACGGATCCCCTTGCCTTAAACCCCTATGGCATAGGAATTCCTGGGTCGGGGAACCATTTACGAGAACCGAGGCTCTCGCGGTAGAAACTATTGCCATTATCCAAGTTCTCCATTTTAAGGGGAAGTTCATTTGCACCATCATTAAGTTGAGAAATCCCCAATTTAAAGAATCATACGCCTTTTTGACGTCCACCTTAAATATTAATCCTTCCTTTCTATTTCGCTTCATCCATGAAATGACCTCATTTAGAATTAACGGTCCGTCTAATATACTTCTATTAGCGAGAAAACCCGTTTGCTCCTCCGAGATGAGACCATGTATCACGTTCTTCAATCTATTTGCCAAAACTTTTGATATAACTTTATTTATACACCCGATTAAACTAATCGGTCTATAATCCTCAAGCCCTCCGGGATCTTTTTGTTTTGGAATCAAAGCAATAAACGAACACGTGTACCCACAACTCAAAGACCCTTTTCCAATAAAACTCTTCAAAAAGTTTCATGAAGTCCCCTTACAGATAATTCCAACATTTCTTAATAAAGTGAAAATTTATACCATCGGGACTGGGTGCCCGATCCCCTTCACATTCCCAAACCGCATTTTTTATTTCCAAAGAAGAAAAATGACATATCAACCCATCCGCTTCTGAATCTGATAAAGAAGAAAGGTTTGGACAATCAAGAATCGGCCTATTCACCATAGTTTCCTGAAATTTATCATGAAAAAAACTGAAAACCGTACCCTTTATCAAAGGTGGAAAAGTCGTCCAAGCCCCTCCAACATGTAGCCCGTTAATGCGATTATGGCCAATATTTGCATTAATAACTCCATGAAAATATGTCGTATTCTCATCACCTTCCGTCGCCCATTTAACCCTCGCTTTTTGTTTGGTGTCCATAAGCTTTAACTTATCCTCCTCCATAATAAAACTTCTACAATCGGCTCTTTCTTCTAATTCATGAGGCAAGAGATTCCTTGCCTCGGCTTCCAATTCAAGCGCATTCAGCCGCTCAAGCTTATCCACATACAAACCATCCCGAGAAGCCTTGTAACTAGAAACCCACTCTTTAGCACGAAACATAACCCATTTCAATTTAGTTGCTGATGCCAAATCCGTCGGACCCTCAAAATGAAACCATGCACACAAACTTTCCACATATTCCAAGAAACCCGACATCTCCAGCCATGAGTTATAAATCCTA
Source organism: Helianthus tuberosus (assembly GCA_030545235.1). Lineage (NCBI taxonomy): Eukaryota > Viridiplantae > Streptophyta > Magnoliopsida > Asterales > Asteraceae > Helianthus > Helianthus tuberosus. The sequence goes on along the minus strand of CM060415.1, from coordinate 61,621,744 downwards.
GTTGGAATATGGCCAAAGTCCATAGGTATCGTGGATAAAAATATAGGACAGTGGTCCGATACAACATTTGAAAGTGCCACTACAGAAGCCGTCGGCCAACCGTTCATAAACCCCCGACACACCAAAAACCTAACCAATTTGCTCAACTTCACCCCGTTATCCGAATGGTATGTGAATTGTCTACCCCCCATTGTATATTCTAACAAGTCCGCAGTAGCGATAAACCGGTTAAAATGATACGCATTTAGAGCCACAAATTTTGAATTCATTCTTTCCGACGGCTCCCTAACATCATTAAAATCTCCCATAAATACCCATAGCCCCGATAATGCATTTTTTACCGCCAATAATTCAGCCCACAAACCTCTTCTAGCAACCGGGTCATTTTGCGCATACACATTTACTATATTAAGAATCTCTCCTGTCATTGCCAAACTCCCCGATACAACCAAAAAATTCTGATGTTTTAAAACCCCAGATTTGTTAAAAATAGTTGGATTCCAAATAGATAACAGACCACCCGACCGACCCACAGCCTCCACAAAATCGAAATCTAAACACGAACGGCCCCAAAATTGCATTTATAATATACACACAACTGAGATAATGGGGGATTTTATTGGTCAACAAACATCATCATTGGGCTTGGCAGAGGCATCACGTGGACCTTTGGACCTTTCAACAAAAATATCATCATCACAATATTGGCAGCTCATTCACGTGGACTTATGGGAATTATTAGATGAGAACATTATATGGAGGCCATCCATGAATACTAGTGGGCCGAGATATATAAACATCACATAAGGGAAGCAGCTGATCTCATCATACACATGCATATGGGCTTAGAAATTTGAGTGGAACATACAAACTTGGGCCGAGTCATTGAGGGACAAGAAGCCCACATACGTGAATTGAGAGAGGGCAGCCGCCACTTTTGGAGATCATCAACAAGACACCATCATCATCTTTGACGGCAGTAAGGGAGCACTTTTGGGGGATCTGAGTTTACATCACAACATCATCATTCTCATCCAATCGAAGATTAGGAACATGATTTCAGCTGTCTATCAAGGCTGCGAAGGATCACTCAACATGTGTGGCTAAATCTCTCGTGGACACTCCGGGTGAATAATTCTTGTGAGACACTTTTAATTCTAGTTTCTGTTTGTATTGAGATTTGGATTTATAGTCAGGTTATAGCCGACTATTTACATGATTATATTATTTGTGTGACAGATAAATCCTAAGTGACAGTCAGAGTTATAATTATGTTTTGAATCCAACTATGCTTTTGTTGATTGAATGATTTCTATGTATGTTTGTTTTAATATGTATCTGATCAATTAATATTAAGATTTTGAACTGCATAGGTAATTGGTAGATGTGACAGATTTACTATTTAATCAACAGCATCCAATAAAATCAGAACTAGGTTATTAGTAATTACAAAATCAAAATCCCAGAGTGACCACGTTTTTTCTAACATTGTTTTTACAATCCCAAAGTTATTGTTTATAGTTTTCTAGCAAGTTCTCAAAGTAATTCAAATATTTACAAACAAATAATAATTAGCATTAACCACAGACTCCTCTGGATTCGATTGTAACGACTCTCCTAGGATCCTTAACGTAACCCTAAACGCTCCTAAATACACCCCGAGTGCGAGAAACGGACCCGAAATACCTTCGTGCTTGGAGAAATCAAGAAAAACAAGATTTTTGGTTCGCTCGCGGGCCGCGTAAGAGTTAAGCCAAGCTTACGCGAGCCGCGACAGCAATGCAAACTACCGGATAACGATCAAGGCCACGTGGCATGACACGTGTCGAAACCTCTGATGACTCAGCCGACCTAGACTTCCTTGTGGGCCGCGTAGTTGTTCCTTTGTGTTTACGCGGGCCGCGACACGCCCCATTTCCAGCCCTATAAATAAGGAGTTCGAGTTCAGTTGAAAGTCGCTTAATTATTTTCTTCTTTTAGCTTCTATTATAGCAAAGTAATAGCTCGGGTATTATACTCTAAAACCCGAAACTCTGCGTGTTATCAGGGTAATAAATCTAATCACGGACACGGTACTATATCCGATTGATTGAAACTGATCCAACGGATGTTTAAGTGCTGCCTGTATACGGTTATACTTTGTCATTCGTTGTGAGTTTTGATCTCGTGATTATCGTAAAAGTTGAATTGAGTAATACACTAATACGAGTTCCGTTGTAGCTAGAAATTAGAACTTGTAAGCAGGGAACTACTAAGCTAGAATACTTAGCGATTAAGTAAATAGTTAAGGAAAATTTAGGGGTTAAGTAAACTTAGTTGTTAAGATAACTTAGCGGTTAAGAAACCTTAAGTTAAACTTAATCAGCTAAGTAAGATTAATTAATCAGTTAAGTAAGATTAATTAAGTTAAGTATGATTAATTAATCAGTTAAGCAAGATTAATTAAGCTAAGCAAGATTAATTAAACTAAGCAAGATTAATTAAGCTAAGTAAGATTAATTAATCAGCTAAGTAAGATTTATTAAACACCTAAATAGATATACATGAAAAATAGATATATATATGGGGTAGATATTATCTCAGGAAGATTTTATCTAAGGAAAGTGTTATCTAGGGAAGGTTTTATCTAGGGAAGGTTCAACTAAGGAAGATAACACCAAGAGAAATTCTATATAGAAGTAAACCTTATCCCTTGACTATAAATAGGAAGCTTAGGATTCATTTTCCTTTGCTCATTTCTTCTATTCTTCTCTCTATACGTTGGTGTTCTAACCAATAATCACCGATACGATATTCTGTCCAAACGATTCGGGAACCAACTAACGATTTCCAAAGTGATGTCTACACAAGACTATACTTTGTGAATTTCGATAAACGAATGCCAAAGTACTATCTACACAAGACTATACTTTGTGAATTTCGTTAAACGAATGCCAAAGTGTTGTCTGAATAAGACTATACTTTGTGAATTTTGTTAAGGTTCTGATCTCGTGACCATCGTTAGGTTTGATATGGTTTTACACAAATACGTATTCCATTCTGTTAAACTATATGTTTAACTATCAGAATACTCACAACTATCACTTACAATCAAACAAGCTGTTTAAATCATCAGAAGGTCCAGAACAATAAAGTATATGCTTAATTATCAGAAGGAGTAGAATCAAGAAGCTTGTTAAATCAATACTGCATGCTTATAATGTGAGTCATTCTCTTTTTATCAATGGTTTTACTAAATCTCAAATTATTTTCAAGAGTTATAATTACAGGGATTAAGTCGTGGTTATCTTAAATCACTGGCAAGTGGGGTATTGTGCACATTACTAATTTCTCACGGTTAGGTTCACCAACCTAACAGTGATAATCATCACTACTTGGGTGAAAGGACCCAATAGTGGTATGACCATCGTCACCAGGGTGTGACACGGCGCCAGATAACAATTAGATAGTAGCCATCGTAATCGCTCTTATGCTGTAATCTATAACAATGTGTCATTTTTGTACAAACTGAATGCACTCACCAGTATTTCCTGCTGACCAAATGTTTTTAAAACGCGTTTCAGGTAATTACGGTAGGTCGGAATAAGAGTTGGATACAGCACCAAAAGGCTTACAGGAGTGGCTTAATTTATCAATTAAATTAAATTAAGAAAAGTTGTTTTATGTATTCGGGTTTATCCCATATTAAAGCTACCTTTCAAAACATGGTTTTATCCCATCTATTTAATAAATAAAATCCGGTGTTTTCTAAACTCTGATATTTTTCCTAACTCACGGTCCTGATGAAATTTCCGCTGCACTACTTTTCTAAATAACCACCGGTACCACTGAACTGGTTCGCTGCACCCGATTCCGTCCAGGGTGGGGTCGGGGTCGTGACAGAAGTGGTATCAGAGCCACTTGTTTAAGCAATTAGGTGTTGTAATAAAATACCTAAGTTTAAACGAAGAGTTAGGAACTTGATATTTTCTGGTAGCACTCAGGATAGTATTTAGACTTGAACTTAAGAAAGATGCCTTAATACGAGCTTCAAGATGAGCTAATTACTTGTATAAGTATAATGTGATAGATATTGGTATGCCGTAAGAACAATGATTAGAACATTGCAAAGTACAATAAATAGGCAATAACACTTAATTGCTATTAATTCTTGTTTATTGATACTACTTGGTCTAAAATAAGATATGTTATGGGAATACAAATTTCCTTGATTCTGGATGAAAGCCTTAATAAAAGAGGCACTTTTAAAATCTTGAAAAGATACTATTTATGGGAAACATAATAATTACCTCTCCGGCGAGAACCGGGCAAGATGAGGTTACCTCTCCGGCTAGAACCGGGTAAGAAGGAGTATAATATGTCAAACAAGTGACAAAATTCCCTAAATAGTACCATGACCTGATGTCTGACTTGTTTTTGGAAAAATTAATATGTTAAATACATTAACCTTATGAATGGTATGTATGATTATATAGATATGTATATCTATAAGGAATTCCAAAAGCCATAACGATTGACAATTTAAAATAAATCACGAAGATAAGTGTCAATAATAATTCTAGATTTCTTTATCAGGAATCTCTTGCATATATCTATAATTCCGATATCAAACATTATTTCGTTTGATCATCTACCTCGTAACTCCTGCGACAATGTAAACAATGGAAACCCTTTAAGTTAGGACGCCATCAAAAGTATAATAATTTCCAATGTGTTACCAGAGACTCTTAACGCAAGTAAGAAGCATGTAAAGTTGTGCTAGTGCATCAGAAAACACATGAAACTTAAATTATACGTCCACAGACGTCGAAGTATATCACACACGACTTTCAAGGCAAGACCTTTGGAAAATATAATTGGGCATGACGACACCAATGCGAATCCCGTCAGTGGAAGAACTACTAATCAAAAAGCAGCACTTGGCCACGTGATCCTACAAACGACATGAATCTTGCTGAGGTACGATAGAACAAGATTTCACAACAATCGGTGCATAGTCTAATCCAATTCTTGAAGCTGCAAAAGAAGTCACATACCTTTATAATCCCCCTATTTCATTTTTCAACATTCCGTGGTAATGTCACTTAACAACGGTTATCACACAAAATTCCAGATAAGATTCTTAAATTCCTTTTGTTAAAAATTCAGACCTATGCACATAGTAAATAGACTTTTGCATTTCTACTCTCCTAATGGTCATCATGAGGATTTCTTTCATAATCGCGAATATTTATTTGGTTGTTTCATTTCTTGGTAAATCCACACGTTACACATGCATTGTTTGTTGCGCATGTGGTTAGTTTGAATTATGAATAACCATTGGAGGGCTTCATTCCAATTTGTTGTTTTATTAAAACTCAAATATCGTTCCGCTATACTTGATCTTTGCATTATAAACCGCGTTTTTTTTTTTTTTGCAAAACGATGACTCTTTGATATCGAATCGATGAATTTCTTGAAAAACTCGATTTTCTTTTGAATGGTATACATGGTTTTTGTTGTGACCATGTCAGAACTTTCTTATTGATACATGAACTCGTTGTGTTTAAACCAAGTTCCATTGTTTGAACTTGCTCTCAATACGTATTTGTTGGATCTGAGTTTGGTTTTGATTGTATTTTATGTTTGAAATTAAGATGGAAATGGATGAGTTGTGCAGCGGAATTAAGATGAAAACAAACTTTGCATACAATCAAACGAGAGTATTGCTTTGATCAACCATTTTTCACAATAAACCGAAAGATTGAATTTATTTCAATTACGATTACAATTGCAATGATTGAATACAAACTCCCCCTCAGCCAGAGCTCAGTGTTTGTTCGTGCAGAGAAGACGATGTTGCAAAGAGCTAATAGAACAGTTCAGAGCACTGTTCTATTTATAGGCACTAGCAAACCACTGAGCATCTAAGCTGACGTCACCATGAAAGTGACATCTAACCTCCTAACAAACTCTAACCCCTGATCAATACAAATACTGCTTATTACATTACATTACATAAAGACAGAATAAACAACTGCTGCAACTCTCCACTGCCGTGAACCCAGCAGTACTTGTCCAGATCAGCAGTGCTTGACTCAAGGCAGTAGATTGAACAGCAAAGCTTTAGTCTTTCATCAGGTCTTTACTTGAACAGCAGTTGTGGGTCAGCAGTTTACACGATCAGTAGATAGGAGGTCAGCAGATGTTGAAATCACTTTCAAGGGGAGAGACTTGTATGTAACATCTGCTTATTCTGGATCCACTGCTCTGATCCAGTTTTGGCTTTAATTATCTGTTCCTCTGGTAGGGTTCAATCCCAACAATCTCCCCCTAGAACAGATAATGCCAAAACTCTTCATTATTGTGGAACTTTATTGCCTCATCAACAGTTCCCTTATTTGCCCTTTAAGTTGTAGTTCAAAGGTTAAGGCATCTGTATCATCATCATCCCTGCTAAGTGGAAGATCAAGGAGATCCTGCAAATCTTCAAGACTTAGGCCAAGTGCTTGTTCCCTTGATATTTTCTTCACTTCTCCATCAGACCTGAACAAAGTTAGTACATGGGTCTGTTTATCAGTTTCCCACTTTAGTACTTTTGAGCCTGATGGGTTTCTTGGGAGATTTTTATTTGAAGAGGAGTTTGGAGATGCTGGCCTATTCATGACTGGCTGAGCAGTACTTGCAGATTGTTCCAATTCAAGATCTTCTTTCATCATTAATCTAATGCCCTCTTTTACAACAGCATTTCCGGCTTTTAGATCTTGAATTGTTTCAGCACCTGACTGGTTTTGACTCCTTCTTTTGTAGATGGCAGCACCAGCTGGAGCAGTGGTTCTTTTGACTTGCAGCTTTGGTGGTCTTTTTGAGACCTCTGCTTTGGAGTAGTCAGGCCTTTTTGGGACTGTTGGATCTTTCTTTCTAAGTTCCTCTAACTTTTTATAGGTAGCCCTGACCCTATCTTCTCCCCACTTTGACACAGAATTCTTTGACCCATAATCAGCTGCTATCAGCTCCTCTTTCATTCTCTTCAACTCTAATGCCTTATCAGCTTCAAACTGTTTGAACTTTTCAGGAGGAGTCTGCTTGACCTTATTTTTTATCATTTCTTGAATCCTGGCTGCCTCTTTTTCAAGCTCAGGAATGGTCCAGTTTTTGTACATGTGTTTCTCCCCCTTGTATTTCGTGTAGGTCATGATGTTCTCAATGTAGTCTTTTCTCAAGGACTCATCTGCCCTTTCTGAGATTTGCTGACATACATTTTTGGCAAATTGCTCCATAGCTCTGACCTGTGTGAGTAGAAACTGATAGTTTTGCTGAAATTCTCAATCAGATTTCCCTTGTTTATTTTTGATTGAGATATCCTCTGCTTGCTTGGCCTTGATCTTCAAATATTCTTCAATGTTGTTAGGCCTGGGATATCCTTCAACTGATGGCAAACTCCTTTTAGCTGGGTCATCCTCATAGTAAAAAGATTTGATTTCTTCCCTAACTGCAATGAGTTCCAGAGGAAATGAGACACTAGCAGGAGGTAATGGCTTTAGAATTTGAGCTGAAGAGAGAGGCATGGGTTTTGGAATTGTGACAAGTGACAGAGATTTTGAAGATGTAGGTGGTGGAGATGTGTCATCATCTTTTAGAATTACCCTTCTCCTTTTTGTTTGAGGAGGGACTGATGATGTTTTGGGTGGAACAGTGGTGGTAGATTGAGTGGCAGTGGTTTGTAATTGACTAACAGTTGTTGAAAAAACTGGTGTTTCAACCACTGTTGTCATTACAACAGATGTTGTAACATCTGTTGTCTTCTGCTTTTTGGCAGGAGGTGATGGTGGTGAGGTTGTTTTTGGAGGTGATTGTGGTGGTGGTAAGGCAGTGATTGTGATGTGTGTTGAAGTGATAACAGATGTTGAAACCTCTGAAGTACCAGCAGTAGTTGATACAGCAGGAGTTACAACAGCTGTTTGGGTGGAGGTTTGATGCTGATGGCTTTTGGATGGTGGTTTTGGAATATGCTTTGGAATTCTGGATGGGATGGACTTAGGTTTCCTTTTTGGCTTAGGATTTTTAGTATCCTTTGACCCAGAACAACCCTGCGCATACAGCTCCATGAAAGCTCTTTTCTCCTCATTCCACCTTGAAATATCCTTTGCCACTCGATCCCTTTTTACACTTGCTACTCCTTCATCAAGTGCTTCTTGGGTAGCATCAACCTTTTTACTACCATCTGGCACAGGAATTTTTCTGGTCATGGCATCCCTTTCTGGTTCAATGTAAAGACCATCATCTATTCCCTTCTTCTTCCACTCCTGAATTTTCTCCCCCTTTTTGGCATTATCTGGGGGAAGTTGATCAATAAAGAGAACAGTGGGAGGAGCAGTACCAGTGGTTTCCAATAAATGGGCCTTGATTGCCTTAATGTCTGCTTGAGTGTTCTTATACCTAGACTCCATTATGTTTCTCAGCTTTTGGACATGTAGTTTATGTTGCTGATCAGCCATTTCTTTTTGTTGTTGGAGAAAAGGTTGAAAGAGGTTCCAGAGCTCATTTGTAGCAGATGCTTGTGGTGGAGCAGGTGCTTGAGGTGGAACAACAGTGGATTGCATCTTTTGTACTGTCAACAACTGTTGCAGCATCTCTTTGATATCTACAACTGAAGTATCCAGATTATCAACACGTTCCGTCAATTCCAAATATTTTAAACCATCACCCAATTTAATGGGATCATCTGATTTCCCACTAGCAGTGGTTTTATCAGTGGTTGAAGTAGGGAGTGTACTCCAAACATTAACCACTGATGCCCCTTTTTCTTGGTACTGGGGTCTTCTTCCTTCAACACTTGACAACCTTTTGATGTTGCCAGTGGTAAAAATAAATCCACTGGTGGTTGGCAGAGGTGCTATGTAAGGAATTGCCTCCAAGGAAGTCTTATTGATGTAACCACTGTCCAAATGTAAACCAGTGGGTTCAACATTTGTAGTGGCTGCTTCACTTGGAATACCACCAAGAGTTACTTGTAACTCAAGGGGTGTAACCTCCTTAGGTTGTGTTGGTGGGTTAGCAAGGATTGATACATCAGGCCCAGTCATTTGTTGAGGTATATTCTCATTAATAGGTGATTGAGAAGGACCGGTTAGTGCCTGGTTCAAATCGATTGCATCCAACAGAAGTTTAGTTGGTGGGGGAATTGTGGATGTGATGTTTGGTGTAGAAAGAGGATTTTCCCCGGGCGTTGGGCTGTGGATGATGGAAAAGAGTGTTTCCAGAGCATCATGATATGGAGACCCTATTTGTACAACCTGTTCTTTTTGAGAAGAAGCAGGAGGAGTTTCGGTTATGGGTTGAGATATTTGTACCAACTGCTGTGAGGAAGAAGCAGCAGTGGTTTCTTGTGACTTTTGTGTTGTCACAGGCATTTGCTCTGGTATCTCATCCTCCAGAGTTGCCTTTTTGAAGGGTTTGGGGGGTTTTTGATTTTTCTTTTTCTGTGGCTTTTTTGTGATTTTAGGTGTGGGTTTCAAAGCAGTTGTGGTGCTACTTTGATCACCTTGAGCAGTGGGCTCAGCAGCAGATACCTGAGGAGCAGTGGTAGCTGCTAAAATCTGCTCAGGCACCTCTGCTTGTGTTTTGCATTGTGTGGACATCCTTGTAAAAGTTTCAGCAGTTAAACAGTTTATTTGAATAGATGCAGCTTGTTTTATTGCAGCAGGATCATTCTTACCAAGTTTCTTATCAAAATAATAACTCAAAAATCTTGGAAATAGTAAGAATGCCTTTGTTTCAACATTTTTAACCAGATCATTAAAAATTTCCCGAGAATAATTAAATTTTTCTCCTTGAAGAATAGCATATCCCAGATTTTGAATTTTTAATGGTATTTCGTTAAAAGCAGTGGTTTTGTTTGAAACACACATGAGAAGGGTATGAAATAAAAACCTTGTTGCAGAAGGGAAGTAACCTTTTTGTAAGGTATCCTTTTTGACTTCTGCATTATACCCTCTTTCCAGAAAATCATTTTTTAACTCGTTTTTGGGGAAAGAAATTGTACCTTCCTGATCATCGAGTTGAAAGATCTCTGAAATTGATTGTGGTGTAATCTTGACTGCTTTTCCCTTTAGAGAAGAGTTGATGGCTATTACCGTGTCTCCTTGTTTTTCAAGGGTTGCATTCTTCCAAAACTCTCTTTGGGTTGTCAAGTAAATTGGTGCATCCGCTGTTAACAAAGTTTTGTACTTTGATGTGGAGATGGTAGCATGGATGGAATCGAAAATATCTGTGGTCCCAGGTTTTGTGAGTAAACCCAGAAGATTGTGAGATGGTTTGTGTGGAATTTCGGTGGGTGTTGCCTTTTGAGAGGCTTGTTTAGACGTTGATTTGGAAGTGGGTTTTGCAGAGGGCTTCGATTTTGTCATTTTGGAGATGATGATCTAAGAGATTTGTGAAGGAATTTGAAGAAAAACTGTTCTGAGAAGAGAATTTTTGAGAATTCAATTCGACAGTAAAACCCTGTTTTGGTGTGAAGTGGGGGTTTTATAGAGGAAAAAGTGAAGGCTGACGTGGCAGCGGTTACAAAAGTACTGACCACGATGTACTGCCCACATGCCAAACTCTGATGAAATGAAGGACAGTACTTTTATGAAAGTTACTGATGAAGACAGTGGTTACAACGGTATAATGAAAGCAGTGGATGATTTTCACTATCAGTGGATAGCATATCAGTGGATAAGACACTGCTTTTGAACAACAGAGTTTATCAAGGAAATAAGTGTACAGAGGATGGCTTTCAGCAGTGGACAGACTTTGAAGTAGAGCAACTTTTGAACAATCAGTGGTTATGGCAGACTTTTAAGGATTTTAATGAAAATTTCATTTTTAGCTATTTTTAAGGATGGATTTTTTATTTTCTGAAAACATTTTAATGCTTTTATTCACAGAAAAACAAGATTTTGCTTGTTATTCCATGTTTAGCATGCCAATTCTAGAGACCAAGCTTTCAAAGGAGGCAGTATCTAATGCTTTTGTGAGCACATCTGCCAGCTGGTCTTTAGTTGGAACATGATGCAGAGAAATCAAACCTTTTTCATAGCAATCCCTCACAAAGTGATGTCTGATGTCGATGTGTTTGGTGGTTGAATGGGAAACTGGATTTTTGATGATATTTTCTGCTGCCTGGCTATCCAACATGAGTGGTGTCTTTAAGGCAGTGATACCAAAATCCAGCAGCTGATTTTGAAGCCACAGGAGTTGGGCTGTACAGCTTGCAGCAGCAATGTATTCAGCTTCAGCAGTGGATGTTGAAACAGCTGCTTGCTTTTTGCTTTGCCATGAAACTAAGCAATCACCTAGAAACTAGCACCATCCTGATGTGGACTTCCTTGTGGTGTTACATCCAGCAAAGTCACTGTCTGAAAATCCTGAAAGCTTGATATTCCCATTACCTGGATACCAGATACCAAGTGTGGGAGCACTTTTTATGTATCTGAATATCCTTTTTACAGCAATAAGATTGGATTTTCTAGGGGCTGATTGACTTCTTGCACAAACACATGTTGCAAACATGATGTCTGGCCTAGATGCAGTTAGGTACAACAAAGACCCAATCATGCTTCTAAATAGAGTTTGGTCAATCAGCTCATCCTTTTCATCAGACATGACAAGCTTATTTGTTGCCATGGGTGTGCTGCATGGTTTACAATCACTCATATCAAATTTGTTTAAAAGTTCTTTTGCATATTTGCTTTGATGAATGAAAGTACCATTTTGCATTTGCTGAACTTGGAGACCAAGAAAGCATTGCAGCTCACCCATTGCACTCATTTCAAACTCAGCTGTCATGAGTTCCCTAAACTCTTCACACATTTTGTTGCATGTGCTTCCAAAAATAATGCCATCCACATAAATTTGGACAATCATTAAATCCTTTCCTCTCCATTTTAGAAACAGTGTTTTATCAATGGTACCTCTTTTGAAACCATTTGAGAGTAGAAAGGTGGAAAGAGTTTCATACCAGGCCCTTGGTGCTTGTTTCAGGCCATACAGGGCTTTGTTCAGCCTATAGACATGAACTGGATAAAATGGATCCTCAAAACCTGGAGGTTGACACACATACACCTCTTCTTGAATTGTACCATAGAGGAAAGCACTTTTGATATCCATTTGGAACACCTTCATGTTGTGGTTGACAGCAAAGGCCAGGAACAGTCTTATAGCTTCCAATCTTGCTACAGGGGTAAAAGTTTCATCATATTTAATCCCCTCTTCCTGTCTGTAACCTTGAACCACAAGCCTGGCTTTATTTTTGACAACAGTACCCCTTTCATCAGTTTTGTTTTTGAAGACCCACTTTATGCCAATGGAGCTAACCTCTTCTGGCAGTGGTACAAGCTCCCATACTTGTTGTCTTTTAAACTGTTGGAGCTCCTCTTGCATGGCTTCTACCTAGCTGTTGTCTTTCAGTGCCTCTTGGTACTTGACTGGCTGATGGAGTGATAGAAAACCAGCAAAAAGACAAATGTTTTGGGTTTGGCTTCTTGTGAGCACCCCTTCATTGATGTTGCCAATAATTTAATCGGGTGGATGAGATCTCAAGTATATTAAATCTCCTTGGTATGGAATGATGGCATTTGTTGGTGAAGGCTGCAAATGTGTATCATCTGAGCTAACCACTGCTGGGGACTTTGATGATCCAGCAGTGGCTTCAAAAGATGGTGGAATGGGAGGTAATGAAGTAGACACATGCTGACTTTTATCCACTATTTGGGGACTTTTGTCAGCAGTGTTTGAGGATGTGGAAGCAGTGGTTGATGGGCTACTTTGGTCAACAACTGTTGAGGTAGCAGTGGTTGAGCTTTGACAGCTGTTTTGAACATCTGATGCTCTTCCCATTCTGACAGACTTTTGAGGGATGATGATTTCATACCCATAGTCTGGTGTTGAATCCTCTGATGGACCTGCACTGTTAGTCTTGGCAGCAGTATTTTCAAAAGTGAATTTATCAAGATCAAACAGGTCTGCAGGATTTGCTGGAATTTTCATTGATGAAAGTTCATTGAACTTTACATTCAAAGTCTCCTCCACTGCCTTGGTCCGTGTATTAAACACTTTGTAGGCCTTGGCAGTGGTTGAGTACCCCAGATGATAACCACAATCAATTTTGGCTGCAAATTTTGAAATGAAATCTTTTAAGTTCAAAATAAAGCATGGGCAGCCAAACACCTTGAAGTATGAGATCAGTGGTTTGATTTTATACAGAATTTAATAAGCAGTCTTTTTGTGCCTGGGGTTTATTAAAACTCTGTTCTGGACATAGCAAGCAGTGTTTACTGCCTCTGACCAGAAAGTTAATGGCAAACCTAAATAAGCAAGCATGGTTCTGGCAGCCTCAATCAAAGTTCTGTTCTTTCTTTCAACTACCCCATTTTGCTCTGGTGTTCTAGGGATGCTGTACTGCCTTACAATCCCTTTCTTCACACAGAAGGCATCCAACTCCTTATTTTTAAATTTTGTGCCATTGTCACTCCTGAAGGTTTTCACTGGAAGGTTAAATTGCTTTTCAACCTGTGTCACAAAGTCTTGCAAAATGCCTGCAGTCTCATCTTTTGAGTGTAAAAAGAAAGTCCATGTAAACCTAGAAAAGTCATCAACAATAACCAAACAATATCTTTTCTTCTTGAGACTCATGAATTTTATGCTGTTTTCCTTTTAAACAGGAAATGCAATGTTCAGGACATGAAAACAATTTTTGTGGTAGGCCTCTTACCAAACCATTTTTTTGAAATTTCAGTGATTGTCTTAAGATTTGTGTGCCCCAGTCTTCTGTGCCAAAGTTCTGTCTCTTTGTTAGAGGCAGCTGAAAACAGATAGGCATCAGCTCTGGGACACTCTTTTGACATATCAACAACATAAACATTGCCACTTCTTTGAGCACAAGTTTTGTTTGACCAGTTTTTATTATTGCTTCAATATTTTTGACCATTTCTGGTCCAACAATCCTACAACACTCCTTTGTGAAGAATGACCCATACCCCTTGTCACTCATTTGTGAAACACTCAGGAGGTTGAATTTCAGACTGTCTATCAGATTGACATTTTCAAATTTTACATTTCCAGACTGTACTGTACCAGACCCCAGAACCTTCCCTTTACTGTTATTCCCAAAGGATATATCACCCCCTCCATGAATTTTGAAATCTTTGAGTAGGGCTTTACATCCAGTCATGTGCCTGGAACCTCCACTATCAACATACCAAAGGCTATCTAAACAGGCAGAAGCTCCCTGCACATGAAGTAAAAGGATTAGTTCATTAGGGTTTCCAAAGCCAATAAGGCTTTGGATGGGGTCTCAACAGTGTCTGGGTTGGATGCACATTGATGGACAATGGTTAGGTCCGGGGTTTGAACAGTTTTAGTACTGTTTCTTGCTAACCACTGTTGGGGGTCTTGACCAATCACCTGTTGGTACCCAAAAGGATGCCTGTTCACTTTAGGTTTAGAGGGCCTTTTGTAGGCCTCATAAACGAGTGGATTCCTTTGGTAAGACTGTTTTTCCTTGCCTTTTCTGAACTGATTGGCAGGGGGTGCATCAGTAACCTGAACATCTCTTTTGACAGATGTTTGGTTCAGCTGTTTTGTGACACCTGTTTGAACTGGCACAAACAGTGGTTGGTTCTTGGTGAATTTGACAGATGATGTTGATGGACTCAAGGATGTTTTAGCAATGTACTCATTCTTTTTCACATCAAAGTTTTTTAGATACACACATGCTTGAGTTTTGTGGTTTGTTTTACCACAAACAATGCAGCTTTTAGCTGGAACAATGACACTTGTTTTGTTCAAATCATAAGCTTTTAAATGGAAACAGTCTTTTGTTAGATGATTCCTTTTTCTCACAGAATTCACAAAACAGGTTATTGGTCTTTTCTTTCTTCTTTCTCTTTTCGGACTCCTTTGCAGCAGAGGTTTTAACCTCTGTTGGGATGTCCTTGAGAGGAATGAGTTTAGCTTTTGGAGCTTTAACACCATCAGTTGATGTAAAGTCCATGGGCTTGAAATTTTCAAGAATATCACACTCATCAGACCATTTTGGTTTAAACTGATAATTTTCAAGCTCCTCAAAAGTAGAGGATCCCATTGGCCTGTCAAGTGTGATTTTGTTACCAAGTTTATCAGTGATTTTCACTTCTTGGCCATTCTTGTTTGTGGGGATGAACACGGTTGTTTCATCAGTGGTTTGAACAGATTTTTCAAAAGCAGTGTTTTCATCATCATGTTTTCTATAACCAACACCAAATTTCACATTGTTTTTTATCTGTTTTTCAAGCATAACCTCATACCCTTTGCATGATTCCACCCATCTTTCACAAGTGATCTGGGTGGACTCCAACTCCTTTTTGCAAACTTGGTATTTTTCTACCATAGTTTGGAGTTGGGTTTTGGTTATGCTCTGTTCTTCTTTCAGACTGCTGATCTCTTTTTCCTTTTCAGTCAATTTGTTTTTAAGTTCTTTTAAAGATCTTTCAAATTTGACTTCATCAGTTAAGATTTTATCCCGAAGGTTTTCATTTACCTCTTTGATGTTAGCAAAAACAATAATGCAATTGTCAGAACACAGTTTTTCAAGAACTTGAGGAGATACCTTGGCAGCAGCCATCATTGCACAATCACATTGATGATTTTCTTCATCATCAGCTCTTTCTTCTTTCTCACCTGCTTTCACATTTTTCTGTTCTTCTCTGTCCTCTTCGGACCATGGGTCTATTATTGGTTCAATCAGGGTTCCTGAACTTTCTCCCAGCAGCAATTCACCAGCAACTGCATTAACAACTTCTTCAGTCACCTCATCCACTGTTTCATCACTTAGCTGTTCACCTTCAGTTTCAATCCCCTCTGGTATTGACTCTAATGCCATCAAACAAAATTCATCATTAGAAGGTTCATCAAAAGCATAGAGTGCAAAATTTTCATCACCAAGCTCATCAGGCATGCTGCTCCAGTCAACAAAGCCTTGAGTGAAAAAGCTTTGCTGATCTGGTTGTACCACTGCTGGAGCAGTTGTTTGAGGTGCAACAGGTTGCACTTGTGCCTGGGGGACAGGGGTTTGCACGTACTGAATTTGTGGAACAGTGGTTTGGACATAATGCACAGGCACAGGGGCAGCAGCATAATGAGCAGTGTTAACATGAGCTGTAGGGGTATATTGGGTATAGTGCACAGTGCTTTGATTTTGAGGTCTAGGGTTTGAGCTAGGATGAGTGATTATAGGACCGGTAGTTTGACTCCTGCATTCTCTAGCGAAATGACCTAGCCTATTGCACTTGTAACACTTGATTTTCGATTTATCCAACCCAACCCTTAGATTCCCATGTAAACCTGGGAATTTTCGCCCTGTTCTTTTGTAGAATTTGCTCGTTCTAACACTGAGCAAAGCCAATTGGTGCAGAATGTCCATTTCTTCTAAGTCAGTGGGATCAAAATGTTGTAAATCATTGAGTTCAAAACACAAATTATCTGACATCTGGTTTTCATTAGCTGTAAATGCATAGTTTGCAGAGTAAGGATCAGGGTTGGTAAAGTTTCCACCAGCTGTTATATCAATGAAATGATCATAACCCTGTTCCTTACCACTGCTACCAGATTCTTCCTGACCAAGAAGAGTTGTGCTACTGAATGAGTAATCATCAGTAGCTTTTCCAGACTCTTGCAACTTCTTTTTCTGGTTCAACTCCCTTTCATAAGTCAAGAGTCTGCCATGAAGTTGGGTCAGGGTCAGATCTTTGAACTCAACAGAGTTTCTAGTCACAAATGCAATTGTGTCCCATTTATCAGGTAGCGATCTAAGAAACCTGCTATTTTGTGTTGATTTTGGAAATTCAACCTTAACAAGCCTTAGCACGCTGATGAGACAACTGAAACGTTCAAATTGTTGGGTCAAATTGTTGGGTCAGATCTTTGAACTCAACAGAGTTTCTAGTCACAAATGCAATTGTGTCCCATTTATCAGGTAGCGATCTAAGAAACCTGCTATTTTGTGTTGATTTTGGAAATTCAACCTTAACAAGCCTTAGCACGCTGATGAGACAACTGAAACGTTCAAATTGTTGGGTCAATGATTCACCCTTAATGTGACAGAAGGTTTCATACTGCTGATTCAGAATTTCCCTATTGTTTTCAATAACTTCTTCGGTTCCCCCAAACTGTTCCTTCAATGCATCCCATAGCTCTTTGGCACTGTTACAATGTAACAGTCCAGCATAGATCTCATTTGGTAATGCAGATGCTATGATGCTAAATGCTTTGGCATCGAGTTCGAACTTTTGAAAATCAGTTTCAGTATAGTTTTCATAAGGTTTTGGTACGAACTTCTTTGGATCCTCAGCACTTGGCACCATAGGAACATGGGGACCAAAAACAACAGACCTCCAATATCCAGTATTCTGTTGAGCAAGGATGTGACCCATCCTTCTCTCCCAGATGTTGTATTCATTTCTTTTAAGCATAGGTGGTTTAAAAAGTGAGCCAATGTTATTCTTATCATCTTGAGATTGTGACGTCATCCTGGTTGTTTTACAGACACTGATTAATCAACTTTAATGGTGATTAAACCTTGCTCTGTTTTTCAACACAAACGAACAAACTATCGATATCAATGATTTTGAGCTGAACTGTTTATGTCAAAATGATTGTTAAATCAAATTTGACTGTCCAAGCTCTGATACCAATTGTTGGATCTGAGTTTGGTTTTGATTGTATTTTATGTTTGAAATTAAGATGGAAATGGATGAGTTGTGCAGCGAAATTAAGATGAAAACAAACTTTGCATACAATTAAACGAGAGTATTGCTTTGATCAACCATTTTTCACAATAAACCGAAAGATTGAATTTATTTCAATTACGATTACAATTGCAATGATTGAATACAAACTCCCCCTCAGCCAGAGCTCAGTGTTTGTTCGTGCAGAGAAGACGATGTTGCAAAGAGCTAATAGAACAGTTCAGAGCACTGTTCTATTTATAGGCACTAGCAAACCACTGAGCATCTAAGCTGACGTCACCATGAAAGTGACATCTAACCTCCTAACAAACTCTAACCCATGATCAATACAAATACTGCTATACTAACTACTGCTTATTACATTACATTACATAAAGACAGAATAAACAACTGCTGCAACTCTCCAGTGCTGTGAACCCAGCAGTACTTGTCCGGATCAGCAGTGCTTGACTCAAGGCAGTAGATTGAACAGCAGAGCTTTAGTCTTTCATCAGGTCTTTACTTGAACAGCAGTTGTGGGTCAGCAGTTTGCATGATCAGTAGATAGGAGGTCAGCAGATGTTGAAATCACTTTCAAGGGGAGAGACTTGTATGTAACATCTGCTTATTCTGGATCCACTGCTCTGATCCAGTTTTGGCTTTAATTATCTGTTCCTCTGGTAGGGTTCAATCCCAACAGTATTCAATTCAAGGTCCCGTATGATAGATTAAGGCCATCATATTCGAATTAATCCCAACAAGCCCTTCAATTACTTTGAACCATAACAGGGTTGTTTGGTCTTCGACCTCATTAAATCGTTTATTTGATCACGATCACCTTATGGTGACGTTTTCACAAAATTAAAGCTTGCGCTAATCTCGTTTGCACACATCATATACGGATTTAATTATTTATTTATTTATATTGAATCCGCTTTGTTGGTTTATCCTATAAAAGCAATCTTAACACAATCGTGTGCTAAGATAATGATACACAAATTCATGTCATATTTCAGTGTATCTCTTAATGGTTCTTACAGCATCAATCGAGCCTTTCGTGATGTTTATTGCTTTATCATTTTCAATAAAAAAAAAGAACATTATCCAATTGTTTCAATTTCAAGCGAGAATCCTACCAGATTTGTTTGAAACAAACATGCGGACTTACTTCGTTGAACTTTCATTTGATTTAAAACACGGTGAACTCGTCCAGTCACCTCTATTATTATTTCGATCACTACGACACCTTGTGGCGTCGGTTTAGACTTCTAGCTTGAGCTAATCTATATATACCTTTCGCTTGACTCATCCTTGAAAGTGGTCTTAATATAACTATGTGTTAAGACAATGATACACTAAACTCTGTTATATATCGGTGTATCCTTGTAATTCGATAAATGTCAACCCATTGATTTTTCTCATATCATAATTCAATAGTTGACAAATCATTTTCGTACTTCTATTTTGTTGATTCGGAGACTTCCTCAGTTGACAATCAAAGTAAGTTTTCTGTTGACAGTGAATTCTATTGTTTCTAAAAATCATTCACAACTTGTAAACATTCACATCTATTGATCATATATCTTTTTGACTTAAACCTAATCACCTTGGAAACTATATCATTTCATCTCATTCATTTGACATCGACTTCTTGAACTAATTCAGTTGAACCATTGAGCCCTATTTATTGTAAAACGCGTATTCATCTTAAACCAATTCTTATTGACTAAGACGTGACATAACTCTAAAAGAGATATCGTAGCCCAAATCTCGAGGACGAGATTTAAAACAAGGTGGGGAGGATGTAACGACTCTCCTAGGACCCTTAACGTAATCCTAAACGCTCCTAAATACACCCCGAGTGCGAGAAACGGACCCGAAATACCTTCGTGCTTGGAGAAATCAAGAAAAACAAGATTTTTGGTTCGCTCGCGGGCCGCATAAGAGTTAAGCCAAGCTTACGCGGGCCGCGACAACATTGCAAACTACCGGATAACGATCAAGGCCACGTGGCATGACATGTGTCAAAACCTCTGATGACTCAGCCGACCAAGACTTCTTCGCGGACCGCGTAGATGTTCCTTTGTGTTTACGCGGGCCGCGACACGCCCCATTTCTTGCCCTATAAATAAGGAGTTCGAGTTCAGTTGAAAGTCGCTCAATTCTTTTCTTCTTTTAGCATCTATTATAGCAAAGTAATAGCTCGGGTATTATACTCTAAAACCCGAAACTCTGCTCGTTATCAGGGTAATAACTCTAATGACGGACACGGTACTATATCCAATTGATTGAAACTGATCCAACGGATGTTTAAGTGCTGCCTGTATATGGCTATACTTTGTCATTCGTTGTGAGTTTTGATCTCGTGATTATCGTTAAAGTTGAATTGAGTAATACACTAATACGAGAAATTAGAACTTGTAACCAGGGAACTACTAAGCTAGAATACTTAGGGATTAAGTAAATAGTTAAGGAAAACTTAGTGGTTAAGTAAACTTAGTAGTTAAGATAACTTAGCGGTTAAGAAAGCTTAAGTTAAACTTAATCAGCTAAGTAAGATTAATTAAGTTAAGTATGATTAATTAATCAGTTAAGCAAGATTAATTAAGCTAAGCAATATTAATTAAGCTAAGTAAGATTAATTAATCAGCTAAGTAAGATTTATTAAACACCTAAATAGATATACATGAAAAATAGATATATATGGGGTAGATATTATCTAAGGAAGATTTTATCTAAGGAAAGTGTTATCTAGGGAAGGTTTTATCTAGGAAGGTTCAACTAAGGAAGATAACACCTAGGAAAATTCTATATAGGGGTAAAACTTATCCCTTGACTATAAATAGGAAGCTTAGGATTCATTTTCCTTTGCTCATTTCTTCTATTCTTCTCTCTATACGTTGGTGTTCTAACCAATAATCACCGATACGATATTCTGTCCGATCGATTCGGGAACCAACTAACGATTTCCAAAGTGATGTCTACACAAGACTATACTTTGTGAATTTCGTTAAACGAATGCCAAAGTACTATCTACACAAGACTCTACTTTGTGAATTTCGTTAAACGAATACCAAAGTGTTGTCTGAATAAGACTATACTTTGTGAATTTTGTTAAGGTTCTGATCTCGTGACCATCGTTAGGTTTGATATGGTTTTACACAAATACGTATTCCATTCTGTTAAACTATATGTTTAACTATCAGAATACTCACAACTATCACTTACAATCAAACAAGCTGTTTAAATCATCAGAAGGTTCAAAACAATAAAGCATATGCTTAATTATCAGAAGGAGTAGAATCAAGAAGCTTGTTAAATGAATACTGCATGCTTATAATGTGAGTCATTCTCTTTTTATCAATGGTTTTACTAAATCTCAAATTATTTTCAAGAGTTATAATTACAGGGATTAAGTCGTGGTTATCTTAAATCACTGGCAAGTGGGGTATTGTGCACATTACTAATTTCTCACGGTTAGGTTCACCAACCTAACAGTGATAATCATCACTACTTGGGTGAAAGGACCCAATAGTGGTATGACCATCGTCACCAGGGTGTGACACGGCGCCAGATAACAATTAGATAGTAGCCATCGTAATCGCTCTTATGCTGTAATCTATAACAATGTGTCATTTTTGTACAAACTGAATGCACTCACCAGTATTTCCTGCTGACCAAATGTTTTTAAAACGTGTTTCAGGTAATTACGGTAGGTCGGAATAAGAGTTGGATACGGCACCAAAAGGCTTACTGGAGTGGCTTAATTTATCAATTAAATTAAGAAAAGTTGTTTTATGTATTCGGGTTTATCCCATATTAAAGCTACCTTTCAAAACATGGTTTTATCCCATCTATTTAATAAATAAAATCCGGTGTTTTCTAAACTCTGATATTTTTCCTAACTCACGGTCCTGATGAAATTTTTGCTGCACTACTTTTCTAAATAACCACCGGTACCACTGAACTGGTTCGCGGCTCCCGATTCCGTCCAGGGTGGGGTCGGGGGTCGTAACATCGATACCCTGCTTACCCTAGCTACCTAGGTTAATTAGGTTTTTGCATGTCCATAACGACAGACATCAGTAAGCCTTGGTCCTTATGGACCGCAAGCCTGTTTTATTTTTGTTTTTGAACATCGTATACGGACCGCAAGCATTCTCCCTTACAGTCCGTAAGGGATTCAAATCCTGTGTGCGCCTCAATAGCTTACGGACCGTAAGCCAAAAGGCCATACGACCCGTAAGGGACTGCTAGTGACATATATTTGTTTGAAGGTCAAGTATCTCTGCCCCTTTTCCACCTTTCACGCACAATGCCACTTGTGCTCAGTAAAACACACATCCATTGACACTTGGGGTGATCTTAGATGAACCCTAACACATGTCTTCATCTCAATCCAACCTCCTCAACTATAAATAGGAGCCTAAGTTCAACATTCATACTTGCACCTTTCTCATAATTCTTATCCTCTCTCAATCTGGAAGTTCCTAGTCATAAAAGAGCATCCCTCTGAGTTTCAAATACTCTAAGGACCACTTGTAAGTGTTTTTTCCAGCTCTTTTCGTTTTTATAGGCTTTTATCAGCCGAAAGTCAAGCAAATTGACCTTTGCTTTGACGTTCGGTTTAGACCATTATGGTCCAGCCATTGTTCGAATCGAACATGGCGACGTGATCGTAATAAGGTAGGTGTTAATCCCTCAAAAGGGCACCTCCTGAAAATCACATTAAGTTGGTCAAATAACGGGTCAAAGTTAAGTTGTTAACCAAGGGGTTAGTCCACGGGTCGAGTCTCGTCAAGTAGGGTTAATCCCTTCTTTACTCGATCGATGGACGTGTACCTCTAATCCGTCTCCTGCACAATGAAAACACACCGTGAATCGTAACAAGGAGGGTGATGTGGGGGTGACTGCCTGTTACCACTCTCCAGCGTGAGAATAAGTATTTGCTTGGGAGCAAGATAAATATTTAAGTAGTATTTGTGAGAGAGCAGATTAGCGTTACCTCAAACCTGGTTCGGGATGGGTATTTATAGCCGAAGAGTGAAGGAGAAGGATCCAAAGGGGCGCTAGATAGGCCTAGGACCTGACTGATAACGCGTAGCCTTTTGTAGGTGTGTCAGGAGCGCAGGTCAAAGGAGTGTTGGGCGCACCCGGAGGTGTTGCCACGTCCTGTTGGTGTTGTCAGTCTGTCTACCAGCTTTTATGCATGTGGGTTGGGCAGCTGCGCATTAGGCGGTCAGCTGACCACTGCTGTCAGTGCCCGAGCAGACCACTTGCTGGTTTGGTTACTGAAGTCAAAGTGTCAGTTCCACTTGTTCGACAATAGAATGCGGTTTTGGACTGCATCGCTATGTGCGATAACCTGAGCACAAACTAAACATTCTTATTGCCGCTATGCGCATGCCCGCGCATGACCGCAGCCTGGAAGTGTGTTTGACAAAAAGTGAATGGCAGTAGCCACTAACATTCTTGGCAGGGATTACCGCAGCCCTTGTATGTTGACGAAAATAGCCATTTTCATACACAAGTTGAGTCTTCTCATATTTCCTCGAGTGGGAAAGCAAACCGGGTTCAATCGTGCCCGCACGAACGTAAGTGAGTCCTTGTTGGTAGGGGCAATGAACCGGGTGATGGTCACTCGTGCCCAAGCCTGGTGCGAGATTTGGGACCATACCCCTTCAATATGTTTGATGTTGAAGATGAATCCATGATGATCTATTAGTCTTTGATTTTGATGTATTTGATTTAATAATGATCAATTTTTGTAGAATGATCAATTTGACAATGGTCAACTGCAACTTTATCTGTGTACTGGACTATGCATGCACTGCTCATTTGTAATCTGGAATGATAGTCAATACTTTTTTAAGAGAATATTATGGGAACTGGTGTAACATATTGCAAGGTTAAGTGGGATTTTGGTGTAACATATTGCTGTTAAAAAAAACGAATTCTAACAACAGACCAAACTAAACTGAACAGATTTTTACAACTGGAATCGTGTGAAGCTGAGTTACTGTGATGGAGGATCTTTTGCTGGGGGTTCAAAGTTCGACAGCGAGTTACATAACAATTATTATTAAGAAACATAAAACACTGAATTGTTGTCTGTAATCTTTTTGCTAATACGAATAATTTAAAAATTTTCTATATGTATTTTGAATAACAGACATTGCTACTTTATTTTCACAGTCAACGGATTTGGCAAGCCATCATTGAAGATCTTCTGCAAAAAGGTTAGGGGTCAGCTAACAAGGTATAACTCATTTAAAGTTGACTTCAATAAAAAAAATGCAGACATTATGAAAGTTCAATATTTATCGACTTGTAAATTGTAATACATTTTACAGGCTTTGCTTTCTTGGTGTTCTGCTGGTGGTTTGGCGTCCTACTTGCATTGCAAAAACTTACAGCAGTAAAATGTCTAGGGGATGCTATGGACTCGTATGCTATAAACTTCTTATACATTCGGATTTCGACGTGGCAAGATGGGTGGGTCGAGTAAATGGTTGAAATGATCTGGCTCGGGTTGGGTTGACTCGCAACTAATATGCTCATTACAACTAGATTAATATAAATCTCAATTTTGAATCTAATAATTCACAAGGTTGTATGCATCATAATCAGTTTGACCCGTTTGATCACAGGTCCACTTTTAGCTATATTTCTTATATTGGCCCACTCCCCCTCTTGAGAAAGGTACAACCCAAATCAACCCAATAAAAATAAACTATTGAAATTGTCAGCTCTAATTCTTATGAGAACTTAAAGAAGTTTATCACATTTAAGTTTCTTTCTGGATTTTCGGATTGCAAACCACACATCAGTATGTTAGACTATGGGGTGTGGAGGAGGGTATCATTTCCTGCATTTACTGACTTTCATACTGCTGGTTACAGGCCCCTTAAACCTACACACTCAACACACAAACTCTCAAGTATATGTATGTAGTTTATGTGAAGAAATTTGCAGAAGGTGAAAATGAAGAAAACTGTTATATTCGATAAAGAAAAGAAGGGTACAATTATTCAATAAAGCAAATGCCTTTAAATAGGCTTACAAGTACATGCACGTGCAAATATTAAAAACTATTTCTTCCTAAAAACTAGGTAAAACCCATGACTCCGTTTACCCAACGTTCATAAACGTTTACATCAAGATTTGATCAAACCTAACAACCAACTCTAGCTTATTTAAAACTATTAAATAAACTATAAAGTGACAAAAGGCTGTATGTCTACATATATCCCCAGCCATGCAAACGTGACAAATGAAGATTGTGCTTATTATTCCATTCAAACAAACAACTCACGAACGAACCCGTGACTCGATAACGTGTCGAACCAATGACCCGCGAACAAACCCGAGTAAACCCAACAATCACCCCCTTAATCGGTGTTTGTTCGAACCGTTCACTGTAGCACCAAACCACCTCGGTTCCGAACCATTACGACTTTTCCGGACACCCGATCTTTACCTCGATCACATCCAAAGTCTTCTCGGTTCAACCCAAATTAAACCACCACACTTGTAACATCTCACATGGCATCACGTTGGAAACCGTTCACTAACTATTAGTAAATATAAACTTAATTTATGTTTTATGTATGTATTAGTATGTTAAACTTATATTTATGTGTATATGTAACAAATATATTCGAACGGTTATGTTGGTTTTGTGAGACACCATTTCAAATGGCGGTTATTCCCTCCAAAACCAACCAACTTACAACCGTCTTGAATAATGTATATATGGATATTGCCGGGAACTTTAACCGGGCACCAAGACATTTTTACAACCGAAATTGTCCTCTCCATTCTTGCCTGTAAATCTTTGTTCTCTGCACACTCACATCACAAACACGATGAATCCTCACATTCAAACAACTTCCGCTGCACATGTATTCAACAACCAACAAAGTGGTATCAGAGCCACTACCGAACGTGAGGAGAATCCTATGATGACATCAACGACCCTGCCGTGTAAACATTGCTCCGACGAGAAGAAGGAAAGAAGATGGTTGCAGAGGAAATGTTATTATTGCAACATGCCGGGGCATCAGATTGCATCATGCAAGGAGAAAGAAAACGATGAGGCTGCACAACTCATTCGTCTAGCGATTAACACAGGGACGCAACAATAGAAAGAGTCAGATAATGGTGAACGAAATGATCAGAGAGTGGAGTACATGGTGATTGGAACTGATGGCGGATTCTGGTCTGAAATATGGGGATTCATGCAAAATTTTCCCTACATTTAATGTTCCTGTTATGAATAAGAAGAATGATATATCTGGTTTCTCTAAGGAAGATGAGATTGGTAATAGAGAGAAAGAAACGGTGTTAAAGTCCGAACCGGAGTATGAAAACTTCAAAACTGAATATTTAAACCAATATTCCGAAAGCCTGAATAAATCATCGAATTAGCCTGATTGGAATCTCTTGATAATTCAAGCAATGTCATTCAAAGACTTCCAAGACTGCAAGGCTCTTCTAGACATGCTAGACGATGACAGTTATGTCGGCAAATACAAGTTTTATATAGAAAAGAAGTTTGTGGAGATGGTTGATTGGTTTCTAAAAGTCAAATTAGAGATCACTACAAGACCACTTCCTGCATATGCTGAAAACAATAGGAAAGTGAGTTTATTGAACCTATACATGGCAGTTAAAAGAGAGGGTGGTCATCGGAGAGTGACTGAAAATAATATGTGGGCTGTGATCTCTAAAGACATGGGCTTCGATTACAATGAAGGGGAATTCATGAGACTTATGTATGCCATGTACATAGATGTACTGGTTTACTATTATAAGTTCAAATCCACTCAACAAGTAGTAGCCGAAAAGGAGATTAAGGTAGACCAGGGGATTCATGTTGCTGAAGCAAGACAGAGCAAAAGCTAGGACGAGAATGAAGAATCAAGCAGGCGGCCTGGTGCAGAACAAGAAGGAGCAGCCGAAGAGCACTATGCCTTCTTTGCCGGAAACGACTGGTACGGACTTAAAAGGCTGCAACGAAGGAAGAGGTTCGACTTCAAGAGGGCGTAGAAAGCTGTTAATGAAGCCAATGACAGCGTGATAATGCATTCTCGGAAGAAACATTAAGTTTATGGGGAGTGTATTAGTAAATATAAACTTAATTTACATTTTATGTATGTATTAGTATGTTAAACTTATATTTATGTGTATATGTAACAAATATATTCGAACGGTTATGTTGGTTTTGTGAGACACCATTTCAAATGGCGGTTATTCCCTCCAAAACCAACCAACTTACAACCGTCTTGAATAATGTATATATGGATATTGCCGGGAACTTTAACCGGGCACCAAGACATTTTCACAACCGAAATTGTCCTCTCCATTCTTGCCTGCAAATCTTTGTTCTCTGCACACTCACATCACAAACACGATGAATCCTCACATTCAAACAACTTCCGCTGCACATGTATTCAACATCCAACACTAACATCACGACTTATCATGGATCAACAACCTCTTCCCGGTCACATACAAAGCCACCCGATTGAACTCCAATGCCATAATGTCACCTTGTTTTCTCCATTCTTTACCTTTTTCCGATCACCTATGTTCAAGAGGCTCTCCACCGACAAAAAAAACAAGCCACCCGCTTCTTCCGTTTCTCAACTTGCCAAACGAGACGAATCCAAAGCCACCTGCTTTGACGGATCCCATCTGTCCGCTTTTCACGCACAACGCCGGTCTCCTCTTATCACGAACAAGCCAATCAAGGTACTTGCAAAATCTGTGATAAAAATAACATCACAGCCGTTTTACAGCCCGTTCGATCACGACTAACAGCCACGAAAAACACCGGTTTTCACCCGTCACCCCATCATCCCATCATCCTAACCGGTACATCTCCCGTGACAACGACTGACACGAACACCCTTCTGGACTTCGTCTTCTGCTGCATAACAGTACCGAAAAGCCCTTCTTTCTCCTGCTCTCCTGCTGCGTTTGCCCCGCAGCAACGGGCTAAACCATTTTCACGAGACCGACTCTCAAAACGGCTACACCGTCTTCTTCACGAGCACTAGCCTCTGATACCAAATGTTGGTTACAGGCCCCTTAAAACTACACACTCAACACACAAACTCTCAGGTATATGTATGTAGTTTATGTGAAGAAATTTGCAGAAGGTGAAAATGAAGAAAACTGTTATATTCGATAAAGAAAAGAAGGATACAATTATTCCATAAAGCAAATGCCTTTAAATAGGCTTACAAGTACATGCACGTGCAAATATTAAAAAACTATTTCTTCCTAAAAACTAGGTAAAACCCATGACTCCTTTTACCCAACGTTCATAAACGTTTACATCAAGATTCGATCAAACCTAACAACCAACTCTAGCTTATTTAAAACTATTAAATAAACTATAAAGTGACAAAAGGCTGTATGTCTACATATATCCCCAGCCAAGCAAACGTGACAAATGAAGATTGTGCTTATTATTCCATGCAAACAAACAACTCACGAACGAACCCGTGACTCGATAACGTGTCGAACCAATGACACGCGAACAAACCCGAGTAAACCCAACACATACTGCTTTCCTCTTCATGTTAATATGTTTTTATTCTTCCATTTTTACAGTTCCACAATCAGCTGATCCACATGGACAATGGAATAGATGCAAACTGAATCCAAAAGCATGCAGTCCTGACCAAATAACCCTTTTGCATGGTTGATGATCCTTTATAACTTTGTTTTATGAGAATAGCATTATTAACATCTACTTACTTCTCTAATATCTTTATTTGAATGTGTTTAGCTTTCAGTTTTGAAATGCTTACAGCCGTGAGGTCATTCTTGTTCAATTCATTTAGCGGTGAAGTTTTTATAAATTCATATTTCGCTCACTGCCAAAGTGAGTCAGAAGACCTGGTTTGCACGAGATACCCCACAGTTGCTTAATGAAGTTAGTCAACCATCAATTTCAAGGACATTTTTATCCTTCTAAATGATATCATTGTAACCAAATAACCTTGCTAAACAAGAAACCAACTGATCCTAAATAACTTCTTCATCAGGAAACACTGACTAATTAATGGATTTGTCATACAACTTGTCTATTTCTTTAGAGTTTCATTTTTTCCTATACAGATTTTTAATTAATTAGGTGTATTTATTTTGCTCAAAAGATTTAAACTTATAGTTATTATGTCTTTAATTGTATATTTCAATACGGCGTGTGGGTGTGTGTATGTATGGTCATTCAAACTAATAACCCGTGTAAGGTAGAGAACTGCGGGAGTCACGTAAGCATGTGTATGTGTTGCTTTAACTATGATATATAAGGCGATTATGTGCCTAAAACACTTTTTTACTCTCTCACATTATATTTGGTCAGCATTGTGTACAACTGCTTATGTGGTTGGGAAAACACTTCAGATGGTGCGAAGCAATGTGTTTATGTGAGGCCAGGGCCAGCCCATATTAATGAAGAACCGAAGCCGTTGCTTAGGGGCCCCAATTTTTTTCATTCCAAAATTTTGTTAGTTAATCAGAGAAAACTGTATCTCAGGAAACTGAAAGGTCTATCTAGTCTCCAGCTGCTAATCAGGCAAACGTGATTCTCTTTTTTATATGGTTTGTAACCATGATTCTCGACTCACGATTTGTAATCATGATTCTTGATTCACAACTTGTATCAGCGATTTTGTTTATCCAGGTAGAAAAAACAAAAGAAATCTAAAAACAGTATAATGAAGCTAAATCTGCAGAAATGCATCTTCGTTGAGTGCTAAAATTGATTATTGTTGAAGGGTTTATGTTCTATTTTCATCTTTTAACTCTTTTTATTTGTGTTTATTACTTAAAAATGATTATATCATTCAAGCCTTCAAGGAATTAAGATAATAAGGTCTGTGTTGATTTCGTTTTCGAAGCTTCGAACTTTCAAGTTTCATAGTAATACTTATTTTAGTTATCAACTTCTGTTACTAAATTGTCTATGATCACCAGATTTTGAAGAAGCTGGTTGACCATTTCGAAACATGTGGCCCCTAGTAGAGTTTGGGACGAGTTTGTGATTAGTTTTTTTTCGCAGATTTGGGACCGGTTTGGGATTTGGGGATATACCCGTTTACCTGACTCGATTACCCGATAAAGTGTACCTGATTACCCGATTGTATACCCGATCTAACTTCTTTTATATTTTTAAATATGTATGTATAAGAGATGTCCATTTTTTATACATATAGGTAGTTTATTCCATATACATCGTAGTTATTTTGTATATTTTTATAGTGGTAATACTAAGTGCAACTAATTAGTAGTTACCCGACAGATACACGATGGGTTTTAGGTCGGATACATCTAACGGATAATTTTTTAAATTAACGTGTTTAGCCGATACCCGATGGGTAACTACCCGCTAGAAACCCAACCGGTTTTGGGACGTGTTTGGGACAAGCTTGTCTAACCGGGTTTGGGGTTAGAAAACCCGTAGCCATATATGTGTTGTTTATAAAGATTTTGGGCCATGGAATTGCAAATACTAATATTTCATCTATGTAGTTTATAAACATAAAAAAAACTAGTTGGGAATTTACTAATAGTATACATTCATACCTTATTTCTAAAAGAAAACATCTCAAACGAGTCTAGTAAGTTGGGTGAACTTGCACGATTGACATATGTTCTACACCTTAAGATGTCCTATGTATATTTAGGGCATGTGTAGGTCGTTCTTGATTTCATTTGGGCTTATTGTTGCAAGCTTTTATTGCACAGAATTACTTAAGGTATATATATGCAATAGAATGATAGTGTATTCTGGTTATACTTTTTATGTGTATATGTGTTTTGATTTATCGGTTATCACGAGAGCTCAGGAAAGTCCTTGTATTTATGAACTATAACCATTTGCTATGGATTTAGCCATGGAATATCGCGAATAGTACTATTGGGTTGACGCCCCCACCCTTGGTTAGTAGCGCTAACCCGGTAAAGATAAAGGGTGTACAAAACTTTCGAAAACGATTACATTGTATTGGATACAACGGGGTGAGGCATTTTCAGTCTAGGTTTGGTTATAGGCTCATATAATCACATATGTCATTGTCCTAGTTAGACTATGATTTGGTCATTCACGAATACTACTTACTATGCATATGGTTTTATAAAACAATTTCTCACTATTTACTTAAGCTTTTCAGGTAAACATTCGCATTTAAGGATTAGACATTCTTCATGTTCACAATCTAAATGGATAGTACATAGACACCCTAGTGACCAATCTGCAACCCTCCACTGATGAGGAGATGTGGGTTCAAACCCCTTTAAACATTCATAAACGGGGGAGTTATCAATGTTACACAGCGTACTGATCACATTGATAGTTTTCTGAGGCCAAACAAAGGGTCCATTCTTGTTCTTATCAGAACATAAGAAGCACTCCATACAACTATCTGGCTGTAACACCAAACTTACCAAAACCAAAGTACTTATAAGATCGTTTTTTGAGGTAAATTTATAGTAGATTAAGAACAAAGGTGAAGTTGTAAATCGGGATAGGTCTCAAAGTAGGGAATCTTGTATATCTAAGTTCATTCCATAGACTGTCCAGAACTTTATGTCTGGTTCGATTTCAAAGTAGGCTTTCCATGACGTCTAGTACTGTTCAGCCCCGGTATCAAATTCCTACCAAGTTTCATTCCGGTAAGTAAGGTGTAAAAAGCAAATCTTTTTGGGTTTATGTTGCAACTTGTCACCATGATTATGTTTGATGTGCTTTCTCTATCCATGTGTGATCTTGGTTTATTGGCTTTGTGTTTTTAGACTATAAATTGCATGTTTTTAATTGTTAGCTTCATGTTGGTGATTTGATATGTTGACTAGAATACATGTTGTACTTATCCCGGTTTGTTTCCAACCTTGAGATCGAGATGAGATGGGTTGTGGGTTTATTAGGATTTCTTGGTTTTTAGGTTAGAAGTTGCACCAGAGTGAATTTCCTTCCCGATATCCTTATTATCCTCTTTACCAAACATTTACTTTTTGGACTAGATTCGCCCTTTGATATCGTTAGGTATTTTGAGATTAGTGAGAGCTAAAGGAGATCTTTATTTGGGCGCTCATCCTTTTATTCCCATTGCATTTAATGTGACACCAGCCAATGGGCGGGTGCCACGTCAGGCGGTAAAAGAAACAAATGGCTCAAGTGGGACGCTGGCCCCACATACCCTTGGAAAAGGAGAAAAGGCATGCTAACAGGACTTGCGTCATACGCCGGTACAATGTCAGATGTCCCGTCAATCTTATCAACCCAATCTTGAAAGAATAATTTCAAAATATATGAATGAACACCAGCACTCCTCAACAAAGCAATCCACCAAAAGAGGATGGAAAAGATAAACCAGTGTTTTTACCAATGTGGATCTGCATCTACATAACGTCATCTGCAGATGATGCAAAAATTGTTCAGAACTCCACCCACACCTCCGCAAGCACAGGAGAAACACTAGACTGGGGGACATAAAGAGATAAGGCCCGGACCCCCCCGCGAGTGCGGGCAAAACCCATTTCCAAGCCACAACCCGTTCAACATGCCATGACAAGTCATCTGTGGGGTCCACCTGCCACTTAGGATACACCAGTATAAAGGAGACAAACGAGACAAGGTGATAGCGATGTGTAGCCAATGACGGTTCGTTGGGTCACTGTACCATGAGATCTTCACTAACGTTTATCACAAAGGAGGCAAGAGGTACATGTGATAGTGACATATGGCCAATTACACGTCACGGATTCACACCCTGTCAAACCTCCAATAACGGTTGATGCAAAAGTGACAACAAGGATGCCCTGAAAGTGACATGTGGCCAATGAGGAGCAGCGGATGCTCACCCTCCTTTGCAACCACTAATGGTCAGCAGAGAGGGGACCAATTGGAAATTCATGATAGCAACATCTCGCGTAATTATCTCTCACTTCTTCGGCTACAAATACTACAGTCCATCATGATAAAACCATTACATGCTTTCTAATCTCACTCTTAGATACAATTTACTCCTAACGAGCAATAATTATTCTCATAACGGAGGGTGGTTACGAAAAGAACCCCCAACCAATCCTTCTCCTAACGAGTCTCGTGATGTTCTTAGTTTTTTAGATTCATTCCAGCTATAGAGCTTGTGAATATCGAATCCCCATTCACCCGGTTGAGCATTATCTAGTATACCTGGTTAGATTATTGTTTCTTCACATGACTATTCACTAATGTTAGTGAGACGATGATAATATGACAATTAACATGTTTTTGAGATCTTTTTAGTCAAAGAAAATTGGTATTTGTCTGCAACTTTCTTTTCCGTAACTATTTGTAAAGAACACAATATCAAGAGAAATAAGGATTTTATTAAAACACCAGTTAACACAGATTAATCAGATGTATATGAACTAGTCGTCATAGATTACCGACTAAAATCAAGACAATACAACTCTCAACCTATGCAGATCATCAACACGATGATCTGCTCTATCTTTGATAATCAGAATGATCAACAAAGTCATAAATCTCACAAAGTTGAAGAAGACCCTAGAAACAAGGGGAAATATTCTAGAAGGAGAAAGAGAAATCAGAGAAAACAAGATAGATCATATTAATCTCTGATCTCAATGTCTCTTTTTACCAAGAGACCTAGGCCAGAGGCCAAGGGTTAGGCCCGCATCACTTTATGTCCAACAACAAAGGCCCATCATCAATACTTGAGCCCAAACTCTGTCCAGCAACATTTCCTTGAACTCAATAATCCAAAAGCAAGCCCATTCAACATATATGCAAATCCACAGTTTGAATAATACCTTTAGAAATTTTCTCTCTTAAGAAAAAAAAGATCTATTTCAAAATGCTTTGTACGTTATGAAACACAGGATTGGCTGCTATAGAAATTGAAGTCGTGTTATCACAGTATAACTGTATAACTGCACAGGAAGTAACTTCAGCTTTTAACTCATTTAAAAGATTTGAAATCCAAATAACATCAGATGTAGCAGCGCACATGGAACAATATTCTGCTTCGGCAGAAGATCTAGAAACGGTTGGCTGTTTTTTTGCTTTTCCATGAAACAAGATTATTTCCCATAAACACACAAAACTCGATAACAGATTTTCGAGAATTTAAACACTTGGCCCAATCTGAATCAGCATAGGCCTTGATATCTAAGGTTTCTCCTTTTTGAAACAAAATACATTTTCCAGGAGAACCTTTTAGATATCTTAAAAGCCTTAATGCTATTTTAAAATGAGCCTAAATGGGAGAATGCATAAATTGACTTAGATAATGCACCGAGTATGCAATATCAGTCCTTGTGTGTGAAAGATAAATCAATTTGCCAACAAGCTTTTGATATACAGTAATGTTGGTTAACAATTGACTATCTAGCTCACACAAATGTATTAAAACATGATTTGCTTCTATTGGATAACTAACTGGTTTACAACCGGTCATGCCAAATTTAGCAAGCAAATCCAAACAATATTTTCTCTGGGTTAAACATAAACCAGTTTTATTTCTTATAACTTCAAGACCTAGAAAATACTGCAACTTTCCCAAATCCTTTATTTAAAACTTTGATTTGAGTAAAGACTTAATTTCATCAATTTGTTTTGAACAACTACCGGTGATAATAATATCATCCACATAGACAAGAAGAACAATGAACACACATTCTTTTGTCATGACAAATATGGAATGATCACACTTACTTTATTCAAAACCTAATTCAATTAGCACAGAAACAAGTTTTTCATTCCACATCCTATGGGCTTGTTTTAGACCATAAAGAGATTTTCTTAGTCTATAGACTTTAGACCCATGAGAATTAGTATAACCATCAGGTAAACACATATAACTTCTTCATTAAGGTCACTATATAGAAAATCATCGTTAACATCAAGTTGATATATTTCCCAATCAAACTGCACAGCCATAGATAAAACACATCTAACTGTAACCATTTTCACAACTGGTGAAAAAGTATCAAAAAATCAACATCCTCTTTTTGACTAAACCCTTTTTCCACAAGTCTAGCCTTATAACTCTCTATTTCCTCATTAGACTTATATTTTATTTTGTATACCCATTTGCATCCTACAGCTTTCCTATTAGGAGGTAAATCAACAAGTTCCCAAGTATTATTTCTATGTAAAGTTTCAAGTTCTAAATTCATGGCATCAACCCAATTATTATCATTTTAGCTTCAAAATAATTTTTTGGTTCACAACTTTTATTTAGAATAGATGCAAAGCAAACACTTTCAGGAGACAGATTAGCATAATGCATGATCTTTTCAAGACCATAATTGACCTTACCATCAACCACAAAATCATCAAGCTTAGAAGGAAACTTAACATTTCTAGAAGACCTCCTAGAAAGAGTGCTAGTATGTCTAATGTTATCTCCCTCGGAATATTATTTTCTTCATTTCTAGTATCAAGCTCAGCCATATAAGCAAAGAAGAGTATCACCAGTAGTAATAATAGTATCACCAGCCATATAAGCAAAGAAGAGGCAACCACGAAACAAACAACACAAATAAAAAAACCCGACAAAACCAGGATAGAGGTCCGATCAGAGGTTCGTCAATCAATAGGTGCCTCCACAGACAATATCCAGGAAACCACAAACAATCAAACTCACACAGACCAGACAAATAAACAAATAAACAAATAAACAAACAATAACCACAAATGCAACTGAGTGAACCCTCTCTGTATCCCAATCAATCAAAATCGGTATGTCTAAACCCGGAAACAAGATGCCTAGACGCAATGACACAATGAATGCAAAGTATAGTAAAGTAAAGTAAAGAGGGAAAGAGATAGAACAATCTCACAAAGGCGTATAACTCCAGCAAATCAGAATTGTAGCCCTCACTTAGGGCTACAAGAACTGAATAGAAGAATAATAACAAGATATAACAACCCTCCAAAATTATTTCCGACACCTATAAAATATTTAAAATGTCCCTATATGTCTTAAAATACACCCCGCATACGAAAACCGAGCCCAAAATACCTTATATAATTAAAAATAAAATAAAAACAAGAAATTGAGGTCGCTCGCGGGCCGCGAAGACCTTAGTGGTCTTCTACGCGGGGCACGACATCTCAAGGTCAGGGCGACACCCTGGGCTGCCACGTGTCGAGATCGTGTCGAGTCTACTCCAATGACCGGGCCAAGCTAAACCCTATATACTCTATGTCGCGGGCCGCGAAGGCTAAGCCTTCGGCTTACGCGGGCTGCGAGGAACTTGAAATCAGCTCCTATAAATTGGGAGCATCGGCCTTCAGTTTCCGATGTTCAAAAACGAATTATCTCTCTAAATTTCTGTAGTATAAGCATAATCTCCGGGCATTATACCCCCCTAATTAACGAAGTTCTGCCTTGTTGTAAGTATCATAACCCCCGATTACGTATTAGATATGCTACCCGATTGATCTAGGGTACCGTAACGGCTGTCGAGGTTCTGTCCGACGTAGTCGTTGGAATTCTGTCTCGAGGAGGGTATTACTAATGTAAATATTGGGTTATTATACTAACGCATGTGCATTGTTTAATTAATAGATTATAACCAGGAAAATCACAGGAAAAACCCTAAAGTTGCAATGTGAGTAATCTCCTTTTTGTAAACCTTTTTGCAAACTACTTTACAAAGCCTTAATTATTTTACAATGTGATTAGCAGTGATTGAGTCTTTGTAATTCTTCAATTACTACCGGTATGTTGGGGTTTTGTATACAAAATGTGGAACACGTTACCATTGGACAAAGAGTTAGCCAATGTGTAATATGACTCACCAGTCAGGATTGACAGTACTGAATGAGTAATTGTGTAGATATAAACATTGTAATCGCTCTCAATACTGTGAAATGATAAAACTCTTCTTGATTAAACTGGGATTCACTCACTAGTATTTCCCACTGACAAAATGTTTTTAAACGCGTTTTAGGTAACAAAATGTGAAAGCCAAATAGAAGCCAGCTGGACAATACTGAAGGCTCAGAAAAGTGGCTATAAAAGTTACCTAAATAAAGAAGATGTTTTATTTCAATAAAATAAGGTTTATCCCTATAAATCAATTTGTAATGAAAACTTGGGTTTTATCCCAA
The DNA here is from genome assembly GCA_030545235.1 of Helianthus tuberosus. Classification (NCBI taxonomy): domain Eukaryota; kingdom Viridiplantae; phylum Streptophyta; class Magnoliopsida; order Asterales; family Asteraceae; genus Helianthus; species Helianthus tuberosus. The sequence goes on along the minus strand of CM060415.1, from coordinate 61,584,871 downwards.
TATACTTATTTATATAAAATGTGGTGTTTTACTCTGATAAAATATTTCCTAACTACGGTCCTGATGTAATTTCCGCTGCCAAAATGATAAACACCGATACCATTGAAACTGGCCGCGGCCACCCGTTCCCGGGTAAATAGGGGACGGGGGTTGCGACAGAAGGTGGTATCAGAGCTACAGCCACTGATTCAGCAACATAAATGTTCCGCTGACACCAAGATATTATTCAAAATGTTAGGAAATTATTTACGGAACTACGTGCGTATCTGTATATTATTGTTGTGTGTTATTTGACTATTTGTTAGTTTACAGTATGAGCGACCAAGGACCTTCAGACGCTTACCGTCAGTTGTCCAGCTCACCTAGGGACGAAGGCACCTCTTCATAGCCTACCCTCTCAGGGTATTCGGCTGACACTGAAGACGGGATTTTCGTGTTCAAAGCACAATCTGAAAAGCCATTCCCTCCTAAGAAAAAAGGATGGTTCAGGAAAGGAGCCCATGAACGTAGGAAAAGGATGAGAAAACTTCAGCAGCAGCGTTCTTTAGCAGCCGTGAATAGAGAAACAAATGCTCACACTCAGGATATGCTTAATAGAAGTCTAGCAAATTTCCACATATTAGCAAGTACAGCTACAGACCCTAATCTAGAGCAACTCATAGCACCCCAACCATTACCACTATTTCCCACACAACCTATGGATTTGGAACCAAACCCAGAAAACCAAATCCCAATGCCTGATTTTGACCCAGCAGAAATACCTAGAGTACCAGCACCCCATCCCCCAGACTATGACCCATGGTTCGATGACCATAGAGATTATGAACAACGCTACCCAATACCAGACGAACCCATGCCAAACCTAGCATCCTACCCAGACCTGGACCCTCTAGACCCCTATTATGATAATGACCAATACATCAGGGAAATTCTAGAGAACCCTTACCCACCTGAGGAACCCATGCCCCAGTTCCCAATCTCAATACCAGCACCCGCACCACCCATGAGCACTGAAAATGTGCAAGAACTTCGAACCTTTGGTGAGGAGATTTTAGAAGGAAGTGAGAGGATGAGACAAATAGGGGAACGACTCGTCTGGAAATATGACGAGCATAATATGGACTTTTGGATGAACCTCTATCAGTAGTAATAATATAAATATATATATATATATATATATGATATGTGTGTATGTTTGAAAAAAAATCTAGACAATAGCTACGGATGCATAATAGTATTGTGTTTTCAATTCCAGTTGTATTTGTAATAGATATAGATGCATAATATATAAAATAGAGTAAAGGTTGCAATGTTCGATGATTTTGATCAATATGCTTGTTGTGTGATTGGTTGTATTAAATATTGTTTTGTTATATTAATATGTGACAAATGTTTAAAATTCAGATGGACAACGAAGTGAACCAGGAAAACCAGAATAATGATAACCAGAATAACAATAATAATGGAAACCAAGTGGATAATAGTGTCATCCAACACATAGTGGCACAAGGGATTATAGACACGATGCCATATATTATCAAAACGGTTAAGGAAGCAGATAATAAGAGTAATAATGGTAGTAAGCGACCTACTGAACCAGAGCACAACGTAAACAATGGACCAATACTTCAAGTGCCCATTCCTAAAAGAAGAAGAACCATATCTTATGGTTGTTCTTATAAAGAATTCTGGTCTTGTAAACCAATAAAATTCTCGGGCAATAAAGGACCCATTGCAACTCTACGCTGGATAGAAAAGACTGAGGCACTCTTAAAAATAAGCAAATGCGCAGAAGAGGATAAGATAATGTTTGCCTCCAATTTGTTTAAGAACTCGGCAATAGAATGGTGGAACACTATCCTCCAATATAGGGGAAGTGACAGGGTTTATAATATGGAATGAGAAGAATTTAAGAACATGATTGAAAGGAAATTATGTCCCCCTAATGAAAAGGAACAGATAGCAAATAAGTTCTTAAACCTTAGAATGACTGGAGTAGATAGTAAGAGTTATACTACTACATTCTTTGAATATGCTAGAATAGTGCCAACCCTTGCATCACCAGAACCAGTATTAATCTCCTGTTATATATGGGGATTAATCAGTGAGATTAGACATGTAGTCAAGGCGGCTAGACCTCAAACTATAGAAGAAGCTGTAGAACTAGCAAACACACTGACTGATGAATTAGTACACACGCGAGAAGAGGACCAGAGGAGGAACCTAGCTCAAAGGCTTACCCAAGAATTTTGTTATGGAAATTCCAATTGTGGGAAAATGTAGGTTCTACTTCTGCCCCTTACTGCAAATATTGCAAAAGAAAGCATTCTGGAAGATGCTCTATATATTGCAATTTTTGCAAAATATCTGGACACAAGAAAGAAGACTACAGGAAGAAACCTAACAACAGGATATGCTACAACTGCGGAGAACAAGGTCATATCAAGCCAAACTGTCCAAAGCTAGCTCCGGCCACGAACAACAAGACTACTAAAAATGCTAGAGCATTTGTTCTGACTGAAGAAGCCAAGATGATTCCGGGCGTGATTGCCGGTGCGTTTTTAGTTAATGATGTTTTTGCTACAATGTTATTTGACTCTGGTGCAAACCAAAGTTTTATTAATACTTCATTTTGCAAACTTCTCAATCAACCATTAACTAAACTCCCACAAGAATGTCTAGTAGAAATAGCAAATGGGGAAACTATTAAGATTTCTGAAATCTTGCAGGGAGCAAGAATAGAATTTTTAAATCAAAAGTTTATTGCAAATCTTTATCCAATGAATCTGGCAGGATTTGGTGTTGTATTAGGAATGGATTGGTTAGTAGCCAATAAAGCCAATATTCTATGTGATCAGAAGTCAATTCAAGTAAATTCACCAAATGGTGAAAAGATCACAATTAAAGGAGATAAACCCTCTAGATCCACAAAATTCATCTCTGTAATGAAAACAACCAGTTATATAAGGAAAGGATCGTTAGTGTATATGATTTCCATAATCGTTAACACTAAAGGAAAAGAACTGAAGGATATTCCGGTACTATCCCAGTTTCTAGATGTGTTTCCAGAAGAATTACCAGGACTACAGCCGGACAGGGAAGTTGAATTCAGAATTCATCTACTACCAGGAACAGCACCAATTGCCAAGGCACCCAACCGTTTGGCTCCGGCAGAAATGCAAGAGTTAAAGAAACAATTGGACGAATTGTTGGAGAAATGATTCATACAGCCAAGCTCATCGCCATGGGGAGCACCGATCTTATTCGTTAAGAAGAATGTCGGGTCAATGCGATTGTGCATTGATTACCGTGAATTGAACAAAGTCACAATTAAAAATCGGTACCCATTACTGAGAATTGATGACTTGTTTGATCAGTTGTAAGGAGCTCGATTTTTCTCAAAAATCGATTTACGTTCAGGATATCATCAATTGAAGGTACAGGAAGTGGACATTCCTAAGACCGCTTTTAGAACAAGGTATGGCCATTATGAATTTACTGTCATGCCATTCGGTTTAACCAATGCCCCAGCTGCATTTATGGACATGATGAACCGAATATGTAAGCCATATTTGGATAAATTCATAATTGTCTTTATAGATGATATTCTTATTTACTCCAAGAGCAAAGAGAAACATGCAAAGCATTTGCACGTACTTTTTAGTCTCTTAAGAAAAGAAAAGCTTTATGCTAAGTTTTCGAAATGAGAGTTTTGATTAGGAGAAGTATAGTTTCTTGGGCATTTAGTCAATCATGAAGGAATTCATGTGGATCCTACAAAGATTGAGGCAATTACCAAATGGAAAACCCCTGAATCACCAACCGAGGTTAGAAGTTTCCTAGGATTGGTCGGTTATTACAGAAGGTTTATCCGAGATTTTTCTAGAATAACCATTCCCTTAACTAAGCTAACCTATAAATCTGTTAAGTTTGAATGGGGACCAAAACAAGAAGAAGCCTTTAGAATTCTTAAGCAAAGACTAACCAACGCACCCATACTAGCGTTACCAGAAGGAACTGAAGACTTTGTAGTCTATTGTGACGCTTCTAAGTTAGGTTATGGACGTGTGTTGATGCAAAGTCAAAAGGTTATAGCCTACGCCTCTAGACAACTTAAGAATCATGAAGAAAATTATTCAACCCATGATTTAGAATTAGGAGCCAAAATTTTTGCCCATAAGATTTGGAGACACTATCTTTATGGTAGTAAGTTTACCATTTTTACCGATCATAAGAGTTTAAGGTATGTTTTCGGGCAAAAGGAGTTAAACATGAGACAAAGACGCTGGATGGAGATACTTAGTGACAATGATTGTAATATCCAGTATCATGCAGGAAAGGCTAACGTAGTAGCCGATGCTTTAAGTCGAAAGTATCACGAAAAACCAAAAAGAGTACGTTCTCTTAAATTAAATCTACAACTAGATTTAAATGAACAGATTAGAAAAGCACAAGAATCAGTAATCAAGGACGATACTGAGAAGTTGAAAGGAATGATTAAGGAATTAGAACAAGGAACAGATGGAATTTGGAGATTCCATAAGAAAAGAATGTGGATACCCAAATTAGGAAACCTACGCCACCGTATATTAGAAGAAGCCCATAAGTCTAAGTATACGATGCATCCTGGAAGTGATAAGATGTATAAAGACATAAGGAAGAATTTTTGGTGGATAGGAATGAAAAAGGATATAGCAAATTATGTTGCCAAGTGCTTGACATGTTCACAAGTTAAAGCTGAACATCAGAAACCCTCAGGTTTATTGCAACAGTTAGAAATGCCGGTGTGGAAGTGGGAATTGATAACAATGGATTTTGTTACCAAATTACCCAAAACAAGAAAAGGTAATGATACAATCTGGGTGGTTGTAGACATGCTAACTAAGTCAGCTCATTTTCTACCGATGAAGGAAACTTTCAATGTGGAACAGTTAGCTAAGTTGTATGTAAATGAAACAGTTTCATTACATGGAATTCCTTTATCAATTGTTTCTGATAGAGATAGCCGTTTTACCTCTCATTTTTGGACAAGTATCCAAAAAGCAATGGGGACCAAGTTGAATCTAAGCACTGCTTATCATCCTCAAACGGACGGACAAAGCGAAAGGACAATTCAGACAATGGAAGACATGCTTAGAGCTTGTGTAATTGATTTCGGAGGTAATTGGGATGATCACTTATCATTGATAGAATTTTCTTACAATAACAACTATCATACCAGCATCAATGCTGCACCATTCGAAGCACTTTATGGACGAAAGTGCCGAACTCCAGTCTGTTGGGCAGAAATTGGAGAAAAGCAACTATCTGGACCTGAAATAGTGCAAGAGACAACCGACGAGATTGTCCAAGTCAAGGAAAGACTGAAAGCAGCACGCGATCGACAAAAGAGTTATGCTGATAACAGGCGAAAGCCATTGGAATTTCAAGTAGGAGATAAGGTGTTATTGAAAGTTTCTCCTTGGAAAGGAGTGATAAGATTCATCAAAAGGGGAAAACTAAGCCCCATGTATGTTGGACCTTTTGAGATTATTAGAAGAATATGACTTGTAGCCTATCAGCTACAACTGCCAGAGGAAATGGCAGGAATACATGACGTATTTCATGTATGCAATCTTAAAAAGTGCTTAGCCAATGAATCAATGGTAGTACCTCTTAAGGATATTGAGGTAAATGAGCAGTTAAAGTTTGTAGAGAAACCTCTACAAATTGAAGACAGGAAACTCAAGAATCTCAAACACAAGAAATTGGTTCTAGTCAAAGTAAAATGGGATTCCAAAAGAGGACCAGAATACACTTGGGAGCTTGAATCAGAGATTCAAAGGAAATATCCACACCTATTTTAGTAGACCTCGAGGACGAGTTCTAAAACAAGGTAGGGAGGATATAACAACCCCCCAAAATTATTTCCGACACCCATAAAATATTTAAAATGTCCCTATATGTCTTAAAATACACCCCGTATATGAAAACCGATCCCAAAATACCTTATATAACTAAAAATAAAATAAAAACAAGAAATTGAGGTCGCTCGCGGGCCGCGAAGACCTAAGTGGTCTTCTACGCGGGGCACGACAGCTCAAGGTCAGGGTGACACCCTGGGCTGCCACGTGTCGAGATCGTGTCGAGTCTAGTCCAATGACCGAGCCAAGCTAAACCCTATATACTCTACGTCGCGGGCCGCGAAGGCTAAGCCTTCGGATTACGCGGGCCGCGAGGAACTTGAAATCAGCTCCTATAAATTGGGAGCATCGGCCTTCAGTTTCCGATGTTCAAAAACGAATTATCTCTCTAAATTTCTGTAGTATAAGCATATTCTCTGGGCATTATACCCCCCTAATTAACGAAGTTCTGCCTTGTTGTAAGTATCATAACCCCCGGTTACGTATTAGATACGCTGCCCAATTGATCTAGGGTTCCGTAACGGCTGTCGAGGTTCTGCCCGACGTAGTCGTTGTAATTCTGTCTCGGGGAGGGTATTACTAATGTAAATATTGGGTTATTATACTAACGCATGTGCATTGTTTAATTAATAGATTATAACCAGGAAAATCACAGGAAAAACCCTAAAGTTGCAATGTGAGTAATCTCCTTTTTGTAAACCTTTTTGCAAACTACTTTACAAAGCCTTAATTATTTTACAATGTGATTAGCAGTGATTGAGTCTTTGTAATTCTTCAATTACTGCCGGTATATTGGGGTTTTGTATACAAAATGTGGAACACGTTACCATTGGACAAAGAGTTAGCCAATGTGTAATATGACCCACCAGTCAGGATTGACAGTACTGAATGAGTAATTTTGTAGATATAAACATTGTAATCGCTCTCAATACTGTGAAATGATAAAACTCTTCTTGATTAAACTGGGATTCACTCACCAGTATTTCCCACTGACAAAATATTTTTAAACGCGTTTCAGGTAACAAAATGTGAAAGCCAAATAGAAGCCTGCTGGACAGTACTGAAGGCTCGGAAAAGTGGCTATAAAAGTTACCTAAATAAAGAAGATGTTTTATTTCAATAAAATAGGGTTTAACCCTATAAATCAGTTTGTAATGAAAACTTGGGTTTATCCCAATATACTTATTTATATAAAATGTGGTTTTTACTCTGATAAAATATTTCCTAACTACGGTCCTGATGTAATTTCCGCTGCCAAAATGATAAACATCGATACCATTGAAACTGGCCGCGGCCGCCCGTTCCCGAGTAAATAGGGGACGGGGGTTGCGACACAAGATCCTGTTGGATTTCCCCATAACATTTTAAGAGTATGGAGCCAATGTGAATCCTCTTCAGAGATATCATGAACCCTAGAAATCAAGAAACCCAAAAAATTAGGGTTTTAGTCTTCTTGTCAGCACAATCTCCAAGAAAACCAGAGACACACGATCTGGAATCGGTAGAAGCACAAAACCACCAAGACTCCTTAGATCCTTCTCAAGCTATACAGATCTGACCAGATCTAAAATAGATCAAACATGTCACACCCCGATCTTTCCACGTGTCGAACTGTGCGAGACAGACCGTCTAGCAGGTTCAAAAAGGTTCCTCCGGTTTTCTCTAGGGTCAGCACTCGCAGTGGGGGTAGGAGCTCGCATGTGCGAAGGTCCGGCCTCGTGGTCATTGGGGCGGTGATTGGCCCCTTGCCTCGTCCTCTTCGTCGAAAGAATCTTGGCGGCGTATTTAGTCATGTCAATATAACATAAGATAACCACAAGAATATAAAAATAAAGGACAAAACAAAACAAAGTAGAATTTGTCCTATGTTATTTGTCTAGACTCGAAAGTTTTTAGGAATATGCAATTGTGTAACTGAGATTAAACACAAAAGGCTAGTGTTTAATTCACTCAGCGTTGGCTCTGATACCAACCTGTCACACCCCGATCTTTCCACGTTTGACCGGTGGGCCCGGTGGAGGAGTATCGTGACGTGGTTGGCAACATAACAGTCGAACAACACAATATTTAAATGCACAGCAGAAGCAAATGAAAGATATATTTCAATCGAATGTAATATTGTAATATCAAGTATCACAATAGTCGAAAGTTTATCCACAAGTGGATCAAAATAAATAGGAAACAGTAGTTCAACAGACTTTAGGCATCTTAAGCTTGCGAGATTCTTTTGATGCTAAGGAGAAATCCAGCCTATTACGATTAGTACCTGCATTCAATCTTTTTGGGAAAATACGTTAGTTTACACTGGTAAATACATTCAACCGACTCATTTCGAAAAGTTTAATAAAAATGATTTGAATGCACGTGGCACAAACTTTTTATAACTTGGGATAATTATTTAAATATATAATCTCGTAAAATAATTACATGTTCCTTATGCGTTCAGTAGCCCGGGTCGTGCCGGGTTAAAGATCAATAGACACACCACATTATTTATTTGGCACTGACGGGTGTACGCCTACACCCCGCGCTTAGGTCGTGGCCATTTCGTAAAATGATGCCAAGGATATCCGGGACATGGTCATTAACCTCCCAAAGGCTTTAAGCAAACAAAACAATTTAAACAGGCCGATCAAATATCAATTAGCCACCATACGATGGAAGATTTAATGCCCGACCAAGCGGTATTTTATATACCGTACCCTAAGCCCGTATAGGGAAAATAAGTTAAAAGTATTTACCTTTTCAAGTATAATTCACAAACAGCAAATGCAAGTAGCTTTTACTAGTCCTCATATTCTGGAACGAAGGTTTATAATAACCTATTAGAATCCTAACGGTCTTTAGTTAAGCTTAAGCTTAGACCGATTAGTTTTTAAAGATACGGTTCGTACGCACGATTAAGCGAAGACCGGAATAGAATGTGATTTAGACCCGACAAGTTTGAAGACTTGTCTTATATGGGTAATCTAAACACATTCTGGATTTTGAGATAAAACCGATAAGGTTTGACCCGTTTCGGCTAGTTCATGCAAACTAGTTATATAAACCGAACCGAACGCGCAAGAGGCGTAACGGGTAACCATAAGAGCCATATACAGGTTTCCTAAGTTAATATGCCTCAAATATGTTGTGACATCAGTAAGTTATCTTTTATTATGCCCGAAACGAATTTAAACACAAACTATGCCCCGTAGGGGTAGTTTGGTCATTTACAAGGTTATAAAAGAGTTTAAGTATTAACCTGAGTTATAGGTATGATATGATCAGCAAAAATATTTAATTTATTAAGTTATAACAGTAGGGTATTTCATATATGTGAAATTTATCAATTATAACCAAACTATGCACCGTATGGGCATTTTGGTAATTTCACATAAGCCGAAAAGCTCAAAACTGAAGTCTGAGTTAAACAACTTTTGCTTACTGTTAAAATATTATCATTTACCTAAAATATCAGTAGGTAGCAACCCTTGTATGTTTAAAATAGTTTTAGTACATACTATGCGTTAAAAACGCTTAAAAAAGCGATTAGAAGCCGTTTCCGGGTTCTATATGAAAAACTGATATTTTTATCATTCCAGAAGGTCAAAAATAATTTATTTATCATAAAAATCAGTAGAAAAAGTGTTGGACTGTTCTACGACCTTAAACCGTCAGTAAAGGCAGTTCATCTCAGTTTACAGAGGCGGAATCAAAGTAAACCAAGTCATAACAGCTCTAATCCTTTTAATCTTTCTTTTCTGATTGATATTTGTGCTTGTACAATGTTTTTTGATACAAATCCGGCAGCACTTCGTGTTTCACACAATGACCATCTCTACCATGGACCGTTCTACGACCTTAAACCGTCAGTAAAGGCAGTTCATCTCAGTTTACAGAGGCGGAATCAAAGTAAACCAAGTCATAACAGCTCTAATCCTCTTAATCTTTCTTTTCTGATTGATATTTGTGCTTGTACAATGTTTTCTGATACAAATCCGGCAGCACTTCGTGTTTCACACAATGACCATCTCTACCAAATGAACAACACAACAGCCTATATATAGACTTGAGATTTCGCTTGAGACTGCTTGAAGCGAAATCATCATATGTTGATTTCGCTTGAAGATGTTTCAAGCGAAATCTTCAAGTTTAATACAAACAAACCCTAATTAAACCCTAATGTGTGATCATTCAAACAATTCTAGACACAAGACTTGATAATGACGTAATCAGCAGACATTTAATGCACCAACAGACTCCCCCTTGGATGTTGATGAAGTCTTTGGCTTCAAGTCTTTATCTTTATCATTCTTCAAACATTGTAAAAACTCTCATCAATCTTCAAACTTTAAACTTTAAACTTCAATCTTTCCTTTGACAGTTGATCCTGACTCCCCCTTTCACAGACTCCCCCTCTCGATATGCTAGAATCTGAGATATCTGGTTCAAGCTTTGTCAATTATCTTCCATTGGGAATAATGAAGTCCAAACCTGTTTCTCAACCAATAAACATAACCATTCTATCTTTTCAACAAAAATTCACAAACTTAATCAGTTTTAGAAATCCACTCAAGTATTCAGGTCCAAGTTAATGACCCTGATCACTTGATTAATCTACCAAGTCCAAATTAATGACCTTGATCGATCTTTTGACGAAACAATACTGATTTTAAAACAACAATTTCAAACATTTTCTGAAAATAACAAGTATCAAGTTCATGAACTTGTTTTTATCATTTCAAACAATTCAAACTTCTTCAAAGTAAGCTCTCCTCATTCTTCAGTCCAGAATCTCCTGCATTTGCTTCAAACATCTGAGAATCCAACAATCAACTCTCCACTTTGGTTTGTCGGAAAATAAAGCAGAAATAAAATCTTTTTGGATTTTATCAAAGTATTCTAAACTAAGAAATGAAATACAGAAAACTTAAATTGCAGAAATTAAACAAAGTAAACTATTTACAAACATATTTTTGGCGAGCGTGTCAGGGAATCATATCAGCTTTTTAGACAAATCACAAGTACCGTTAAGCTACATTACATATTCAGATTTAAACAATTCACTTCGATTGTCGATATACTGGTCCATCTTAAATTCTCATACAAATTTCAATCTACTCAGGATACGATTTAGATGAATTAAGAACTTAGCTCATTCATGTGTCCCACCTCTTGAATATACTCCCGTATCCAGAATCCCAATAATCAGTCTTACAGGTGAGAATACTACAATGATATCTGTATATAAATTAGGTATGCGAGGGCCGAGGGATCTCAGGTCGATACTTCCGTATACGCAGAGAGATATCAGCTTCGACTTTTAGGTGTGTCCCCTTTAGAGGATCTTTTTGCTTACAACAACAGCATTTATCAATTTTATTGTTTCAGCATGCTGAGGGTTTAATGCTGTATTTCAAGCATTGCAGCAAGTATTAGCCAGGGACTAGGTCAGAACCACCGTTCAGCAGAAGTCCCGGAATAATACCCCAGACATCATTGAGTATAAAGACCTAGTATATCAGATTAAGAGACCTTTCAAACGAGATTTCAGGGGTTACCTATATATCCAAGTAGTGTTCCCCACGAATTCACAAGTTTGAATTTAGGTTTATATCCCGAATAAATCTACTAAATGTGCGAAAACCTATCGACACATCATCAGTGAGATTGTTTAACTCTTTTATACTTTACAAATCTTTAGCATACTGTAATCGTCTAGCTGATGTACTATCATTTTCCCTATATACACAAGCTCTTTTTCAGATTTTATCATGTTTTTGTATTTTTGCATTTTTTACTGTTTTTGTATTTTCTGAAAAACATAACTATGTACAAACATCTACTCCCCCTAAATACCAAAACAAGTAAAAATTCGACAAACCATTGCAGATTGTTTCTCATCTTCATCCGCAACAGTACTCTCATCAACGCCAATTATGCCATCCGACACCGACAGAAGCTTCATACCGTTCAGTTTTAACAAATATTTAAACCGATTTTTATCAAAAGCTTTGGTATGTAAATCAGCTTTCTGTTCGTCAGTGTGGATTTTCTCAATTCGTATCAACTTTTTCTCAAAGCAATCACGAATAAAGTGATGACGAATTTCTATGTGTTTACTTTTAGCGTGATGTACTGGATTTTTTGTTATATTTATAGCGGCCTCATTATCAACAAAAAGAGGTGTGTTAAGAAACTGCAAACCGTAGTCGCGCATCTGTTGCTGTATCCACAAGATCTGAGAGCAGCAACTGCTAGCAGAAACATACTCCGCTTCACAAGTAGATAACGCCACAGATGTTTGTTTCTTACACTGCCAGGTAACCAATCTAGGACCAAAAAACTGGCATCCTGCAGTTGTTGATTTTGAATTGACTTTGCAGCATCCGAAATCCGAATCGGAATACCCTTCGAGCGTAAAGTCGCCTTTTCTAGGATACCACAACCCCAATGAAGGAGTTCCTTTCAGGTAGCGCAATATCCTCTTCACAATGATCATATGCGATGCTCTCGGGTTAGACTGAAATCTTGCTGCGAGGCACGTTGGGTACCTGATATCAGGACGTGAAGCAGTTAGGTACATTAAAGAACCTATCATGGAACGGTAATACGTTTCATCAGCCCTGTCTCCGGTGAGATCTGGGTGAATCCCATGATTTGTTGCAATTGGGGTAGCAGCTGGAGTAGAACTTGACATCCTAAACTTCTCTAGAATATCATGAACATACTTTGACTGATGAATGAAAATTCCTTCAGGAAGTTGTTCAACTTGTAAACCCAGAAAGAATTTCATCTCCCCCATTGATGACATTTCGAACTTTTGCTTCATCACTGATTCAAAATCTTTGCATAGATTTTCATTTGTCGACCCAAAGATTATATCGTCCACATAAATCTGAACTATCAGAAGATGACCATCGACTTCCTTAGTGAAGAGAGTGGCATCCACTTTTCCACGAATGAACTTGTTGGCTAGTAGGTGTTGAGACAAAGTCTCGTACAAGGCTCTCGGGGCCTGGTGTAACCCATATAGCGCTTTGTCCAATAAGTAGACCTTGTTTTTGTGGATTGGATCAGTGAAGCCCGGCGGCTGACCGACATAAACCTCCTCTTTAACCTTCCCGTAAAGAAACGCCGATTTAACATCCAACTGATAAACTTTAAAGTTCTTCCAAGACGCAAATGCTAGGAAAATTCTGATTGCCTCTAGTCGTGCTACAGGAGCATAGACTTCGGTAAAATCAATTCCCTCCTGTTGACTAAATCCCTGAACAACGAGTCGAGCTTTGTTCCTTACGACAACTCCTCTATCGTCCCTCTTACACTTGAACACCCACTTGGTGTTAATCTTTCTCTGACCGTTCGGCAAATCAACTAACTTCCACACTCCCAATTTCTCGAATTGACTAAGTTCCTCCTGCATAGCATTGACCAAAGAGTCTTCAGTAAGCGCCTCTTTGTAAATTCTTGGCTCAACCTGCGAGATAAAACAACTTAATGAGAATTCAGTTTGCAAAGGAGCAACTTTTGTATAAAAACATGTAAGCCCTTTATCAATCTGATTTCGAGTGCGAACGCCTGTCTGCAATTCTCCTATGATCAACTCCTCTGGATGATATGAAAAAGTTCGCGGCATCACTTCGCTTGGAACATCTACATTTCCCTCCAGATTAGTAACATTCTGTTCTGCATCTTGTTCACCAACTTGGTTTGTTTGACTTGAAATCTGAATATGCTCCCCCTCAGAATCTGAATCACCATGATCAAATACTGGCATGTTTTCAGCTTGTAGATTATCATTCTGAACCGACTGATTATCTTGAGCAACTTCATTCTGTTGGACATCATCATGTTCACCAGCATTACTTGGACCTGCTTCATCGTCATTTAAAGTTTCCCGTGGTCTCCTTGAATACTCAGCTGGGAACCTTAACTGTGACTCATATTCACGCAAAATATCCAACTCATCAAAGAAATCTTCATCATCCTCTGATTCTTCTCTCATGTCAAACGAATCCCAAAGTTTGTCATAATGATAACGCCATGAATCACCAGGATTCTGCGGCGGCATAGTATAACCTTGACATTCAACATTTGCAGCTTCAATAATCCGCTTCTCACTTGGAACGAAGACACGTCGCAATGGATTTGCATATCCAACAAATATTCCCTCAATGCACTTCGGACCAAACTTTCCAAAAGGCTCTATAACCATACATGGTGACCCAAACGGTTCTAGATACTTTAAATTCGGTTTGCGATTATTGATTAGCTCAAAACATGTTTTGTTGAACTTCTTGACAGTGAGAACCCTGTTGAGCGTATAGCATGCGGCAGAAACAGCTTCAGCCCAAAAATTTATCGGTAACTTTGAATCTGCGAGCATAGTTCTAGCCGTCTTGATTAGTGTCCGGTTTTTGCGTTCTGCAACTCCATTCTGTTGCGGAGTGTACGGAGCACTAAACTCATGCAAAATACCTCTTTCATCACAAAATTCTTCCATCTTACTGTTCTTGAATTCAGTACCATTATCACTTCGAATTCTCTTGATACGCCTTTGGTACAGATTCTCAATCTTCCTGAACAGCCCCATCAAACTATCAAATGTTTCATCTTTCGTCTTTAAGAAAGAAACCCACGAAAATCTGGAATAATCATCAGTAACGACCAAACAATAGTAATCTCCTGTAATGCTTTTGACATTCACCGGACCAAACAAATCCATGTGAAGTCTTTCCAGAGGTCTCGAAACTGAATTGATTTGCTTTGTAGGGTGTGACTTTTTCTTCTGCTTGCCTTTGATGCAGCTAATGCACTCCCCTTCCAGATGAAAACCTTTGATATTAACTCCCAATACCAAATCATTGTGCACCAAGTGATTCATCTTCCTTAGGTGAATATGCCCCATCTTTCGGTGCCACAATCTTGATTCTTTCTCAGTTGCTCTAGACACAAAAAAATGTGCTTGACCAGTAGTTGTAGTTGCTACGCTCATATCTAACACATATAAATCATTCACTCTAGGTGCCCTCATGATAATCCATTCTTCAGGAATAACAAAACCAGGTTTCAAAATCAAACATTCCTTATCAGTGAAGTGAGTAGTATACTGATTGTCACAAATCTGCGAGATACTAAGCAGACTGTTCTCCAGTTCAGTGATGTAGTTAACTCTCTCAAACGTCACAATCCCATTAGATAACGTTCCTTCACCAACAATTCGACCACCTTCATGACCTGCAAATCCCACATAACCACCATTGATATTCTTCACATCATATAGTAATGCAGTTTTTCCTGTCATATGTCGAGATGCGCCACTATCCATGATCCATCTTGAAATAGCTCTTGGAAGATCCTGCACATACCACAAGTTGATTTTAAAACATTTCAATAAAGATGCCGATTCATGCTTCGCGAACAAGGAAGCTCCGGCAATTCAAACTGCTTATTCGAACATGGTGTCCACCCAGGCCTCATCAGCCTTAGGTGTAACCTTGACCCTTGCAATTTGAATTTTGAAATTTTCAGCCTTCAAAGGTGGAAAATTTGCATCATAATCAACCGAAATTAATTCTTCAGCCTTTTTCACTTCAGAAGTTGAAATTTTCATTTCTGTTTTTGGTTTCCAAACTTGTTGAGATAATGCAACCCGTTTGTAAAATTTGTCATTTTTAGTTACCATTTTCTTTATGAGTTCATTTTTCACTTTGATGTTGTCATTTTTCACATTCTTTTTCTCAACAACGATTGGTGCTTTACCCTTCACGTCAACTTTCTTTTGTTGAATCTTCACAGTTTCAGTCTTAGGCTTCACATTGGTACACTTTCGTGCAATGTGACCAACTTGATTGCATCTGAAACATGTTCGAGTATCAACAACTCGATTTGTGCCTTCAGACTGATACTGTGAAGCTCTTTTCTCAAAGAACTCTTCATTAGATTTTGAAAAAATCTCATTTTCCTCATCAGAAAGTGAACTTGAACTGTTCACAAACACCTTCTTTTCAACAAACCTTTTGTTTTGAAAACTCCTTTTCTGATAACTCTTACCACCCCTATAACCACCCGACCAATTGTTTCGATTGTTATTATAAAAACGTGGTGGATTAACAGATTTCTTGTAGTATGATTTATCTTTCTCAAAACTCATTTTTCTCTTTGTTTGACTCAGATTGTTCACTTCTGACAACTCAACTTCGACCAACTTGAAAATGTTTGTCAACTTTTTCACAATAACATTCTCAATCGGAAACTCAGAATCTAAATACAACTTATCAGATCCAGCCATCTTGTACATCACAAGACCCGATTCATCACTTAAGTTGTTTTTGGATTTTGATTTCTGAATGTACTTGTCCAAGAAACACCCATCTTCCTCAGTAGTGTCACTATCCATTTTTAACACATTTTCAACAACACCTTTTACAATATCATTTTGGACACTATCGTCATTGGAAGTTGTGAACGTGACATCAATGTTCTCTGGAAGTTTAACTTCACTTTCTTCCTCAATTTCAACCAACCCAGACTGCTTTTTAGTGTAATTATCAAGAACAGGTGGTGGAACTTGATGAAACCCCACCCCAGTTCCATCACAATACACATCTTCACCCGCTTTGTCTTTCCCAATAGGTTTGGGAATAATGTATTGCAAAACAAAGCTTGCGGAGCTATAACTGTTAAGCTTCAACTGGATTCGCTCGTTTTCGATTACAGCCTCTTGAACTTTAAGTTTCAATTTAGCGATTTCATCCAGTTGTCGGTTGATTGATTCCTCTTTTATACGAAGCACTGCTTTTAAATGTTCATTTTCTTTAAAAGTTTTACCATTTCGATCATCACAATCTTTCATTGTGCTTTTCAGTTTTTCAAATTTTTCAGAAATCTGACGGTTTTCAAGAATCAACTTTTCATTTTCTTGTTTAATTTTGTCATGATCAATTTTATCAGTTTCAATTTTAGCAGTTAATTCTCTTATCCGTTTAGTTGAAGCTTTAACTGTTTTGTCACGACCAAGAATCTGATTCTCAACGCTTCTGACCTTTGCTGTCAGATCTTTAATTTTCTCACCGTTGAGATACGTGACAGTATTACAAAATTTGCACTCTTTGTTGCAATTTTTGCAATCAGCATTTCCTTCGATCTTTTTACCTGACGCATTTGTTGACGAGTTTGGACTGACCTGGCCTTTTGACTCAGACACGGAGTTAGAGTCTACCTCAAGTGCTTTAGCAGCCAGCACTTTGTCAGCCATTTTTCCCAGATTCTCTGCAGTCAACTCCTGCGTTGTATCGATAACTCCAGTATCAATCTTCTTTGATTTTTCGATCTCTTCTTTCTCTTTCATCTCTTTTTCTTCTTTTTCTTTCTTCGCTTCCTCTTTCATTTTCTCAGTTGGAGTTCCCCACCATTTGTATTGCTAATACTCATCATCATCTTTCATTTCCTTGATTAAGGCTTCCAGATCGAGAGTTTTGTGATCGATTGCAATATTTCCATACTCATCAAGATAACACTCCCTGTCTGGATCCCATCTGTTTGCTCTCTTTGCTTCCAAATATATACCCGAAAGTCTAATCATTTTGTTTTCCGAAATCATCTTTCTGTATCTATACTTCTGCTCTTCAGTTCTATCATCTTTCCATGGCTTAGGTTCATTTTTCGCCATGAATGCGTAACCAACCGCATCTTCTTCCGGTAGAACCTCTTGACTCCAATCATACCCCTCATCATCGTAAATCACTGCAAGAGCTCTAGATTTCTCTTTGTTGTCTTCAACCTGCTTCAATCTAGGCGGCTCGGATTTATTCTGGTGATAAATCGCCTTCTTGTAGTAATCATCTCTGAAAGGATTCTCCGACTCATCAGCATAAGCGTTTCGGCATTCTCTCTTGAAGTGACCCTTCTGCTTACATTTGAAGCATGTCACTTTGGATTTATCGAACCCCAGCTTAGTAGAAGCACCACCAATTGTTTTTCTGCCAGTAATTTCCATGAATCTTTGTGCACGACGAACAGCACTTGCCATAGCCCAACGAATATCGATCAGTTCCATTTCCTCCGGATCAATCTGATCGTAATCTTCTTTCGTCAGATTTGTATTGCCAATCTTCCCAGCTACCAATCCTTCATACGATTCCAACACCGATGCTAGAAAGATCATTTGCTGCTTTGCCGACTCTTCGTCAAAATTTTGAGCATTCTTCAAGTCTATTGCAATATTGCATTGAAAACGATTCTTTGCATCAGCATTTCCAGAAGATGAAGATCCACTGTGAAAACCACTGTGACTTCCACTGCTTTGACCACTTTGACTTTCTTTGCCGGCTGTCGACACATTTTCAGCAGAAAATGCAGTTTTTGGAGAAGTAGCTTTCGGCATCATGCTCTTTGGATAGTATAGATCCAGATTATGTTGATAAGATGAATGATTAACTTTGTACGTCTTCTTTAACTCCAACTCATGACTTTCAAGTTTCTCAATCACCAAATCTGGTTTCAACAATTCAGAAGGAATAGTGTTCTTAAGCATGAGAGCATAATATCTCCACTCCATCTCGTCTAGCAACGAATCGAACAACTTGTCTACTTGATTATCATCAGAATACTTAATTCCATGTCTAACTAACTCCAGCTTCAAGTGCCCAAATCTCTCGATCATTTTTTACACTGATTCATTCTTTAAGCATCCAAACATATCAAACTCTTTCGTAAGTAGTTTTATTTTATTTTTCTTGATTTCTTCACTACCTATACATTTCTTTTCTAACTTTGCCCAAAGATCTTTAGCATTTGAATATTCTATCAATGAGATGATATCCTCCCGAACAGACTGAAATAACAATGCCACACACTTTTGTTCGGCTACGAAAGATTCAACCTCATCAGAAGATGTTAAGGCTTCACCATTCTTGTTTCCGTTTTCATAACCGTTCTTCAGACTTTTCCAACTTGGAAATGCAAATGCCATCATCCAGTCTTCAAACTTTCTGGACCACCGACTGTACTCCTCAATAGCCATAAGTTTTGGAGGTTTATTAAACGTTCCGAAAGCACTTTCTGATTCCCAAGCTTCCTTTTTCTTCTCTTTTCGCGAGTTATCATTCACATTGCTTGACGAAGCATCATTGTTTCCGGAATCTCCAGCGAACGCGTACATGTCGCTAAACGGGTTCATGAAAAGATCATCCATTGTGAATGTTCCTGCAAAATCAACAAACACTTAGAAAAATTTTAAGTTTTGAAAATTCAGAAAATTCAAGCGAAACTGAATAGTTTGAAGCGAAATCAACACTTAAACTATACTTTAACTGTTTAAAGCGAAAACCCAAAATTACACTTCAAGCGAAAACTGAAAGAACAGTTTCGCTTCAACTGTTCAAGCGAAAACCACTATTTCGCTTCAACTGATCAAAAGCTTCAAGCGAAATCCCAACAGATCAGATTCAACAATTTCAAGTGAAAACTAGATGAACTATTTCGCTTCAGATGATTCAAGCGAAATCCAAGATAATACTTTCAACAGTTCAAGCGAAATCCAGAATATCAATTTCGCTTCAACTAGTTTCAAGCGAAATCGTCCAATATTCAAGCCAATATGTCTGATTTTGAAGCGAAATCAGCTATTATCTTCGAACTAACTCAAGTGAAATCCAGTTTTAGGTCAATTTTAACATGTTTTAATCTGAATTTTAGTCCGAATCTTTGTAGGCTTTGTTAAAACTACGTTTTACACGATATACTCGAAAATCAGACCATTTCGACCGTTGAAACTTGTTCAGATCAGAAAAATATAAAAAGAAATGAGTAGAAAGAAGAGAATCCGCTGCTATGGTATGAACTCCCCGTCCTGAGCTCTGATACCACTTGTTGGACCGTTCTACGACCTTAAACCGTCAGTAAAGGCAGTTCATCTCAGTTTACAGAGGCGGAATCAAAGTAAACTAAGTCATAACAGCTCTAATCCTTTTAATCTTTCTTTTCTGATTGATATTTGTGCTTGTACAATGTTTTCTGATACAAATCCGGCAGCACTTCGTGTTTCACACAATGACCATCTCTACCAAATGAACAACACAACAGCCTATATATAGACTTGAGATTTCGCTTGAGACTGCTTGAAGCGAAATCATCATATGTTGATTTCGCTTGAAGATGTTTCAAGCGAAATCTTCAAGTTTAACACAAACAAACCCTAATTAAACCCTAATGTGTGATCATTCAAACAATTCTAGACACAAGACTTGATAATGACGTACTCAGCAGACATTTAATGCACCAACAAAAAGGTTTGGGGTCAAAGAGATATGTAAAACTCATTTTTATAGCCCGAAAGGGCAAAACCGACAATTACCGAATTAAGCTTATGACTCTAAGTTATGCTCAGCCTAAAATTAATTAAAATTCTTCAAAAATCCCAAAATAATATATTAACTTAGTGGGTAAAAAGTTTGATATCAAAAAGTAGGTTTAAATAGGCTATATGCTAATTATGTCGTTTAATCGCTAAAAAGCTTTATAATTACGCTAATGAGCATAACTCTCAATCTACACCTCAAACTGATGTCAAACTTTGGGTACAAGTTTATATATCAGTAACTAAGGTTTCTACTCTTTTACATTTTCAAAAATCACGTTTTATGGTGAAAAGGGCATAATGGTCAACATATGAGCAATTAACGGAATCATGCATATTAGTTGGATAACTAATGAACCAAGGTGTATAATCACAGAGGGTTATACTAGCATGTAACCCGGTCCAAATAAAGCTCTAAGGCATTTCTAAAACATGCTTAAATAGGTCAGAACTGAAAGTCAAAGCAAAAGTCAAATTATGCGACTTTCGGTTCCGAACCGGGTTTCTACTGAATATTGTCGGGTTGAACATGTTTAGACATGTTCTTACATTAATTACTAAGTTATAATAATGATCAAACAGGTTGTATGGGTTCTACATTGCTAATTATGTATTAATTTGAAATTAAGCATCCTGTTGACTTTTTCTAATTAACTTTGACCCGACAAATGGTCTAGTTAGAGTGGGAATCAGAGGGTGCCCTTTTAAGGGTTTAATGCCCACATAATTACCAACTTATAACTACTTTCAATTCGACTAATCACTGGACCAACAATGATTAATCATTAAGTCAACCGTTAATTACGACGGTTTGACTTTTAAGCTAAAACTAAGCAAAAACTTTACTAAGAAAGGTTAAGCATACTTACTGAAGTCCTATGCACGAAATGTGATCACTTGAGTCTGATTTGGAGCTCCAGAAATGATCAGGAATGCAGAAGTGAGGTGTGATCAAAATGGTTGTACATAAGGCCTTTATATAGTGTTCAAAAGCACTTAGATTATTCACAACAAGTGCTACAACTGATAATGGATCATCAACAGATGTCCCTAAGTGCCTAGGACTGTTTAGGGGTTGCCCATGAAGTGAAAATATCCCATATAAGTCGGTTAAAGGGCTGGACAGGAGGCTGTCCACGTTTTCTGCAACTGGGGGTCTGGTGCGGCCCGCGTAAGACATCTTAACATCTTACGCGGCCCGCCTGAGCCTCGTATTCAGAATTTCACATTTTCAAGTTTTTGCATATTGTCCCTTGGCCTTTCGAAGGGTCACCCAAGCTTAATTCTTGCAATTTGACCCCTTTACATTTACTTACAAGGGCTTCAAGGCTTATACCCGCTTTATTGAGTCCTTGGTCACTTTGTTATTACCCGAAAAGTCATAAACTTTCTCGTTGACGCTTTTAACCCTTCTCACATGAATTTGATCATAACTTTCTCATACGATAACAAAACTTTATGAAATTTATATCGTGCATTCTAGTGAGCATAATTAACTGTTACAAAGCTTTGGGTTTGCTAAAAGGTCACTCAGAGGTATAACTTAAACATGTTGACACATTTAACCCCTGTAGTTTGTAATCTCTCACTTTTAGCTTCGTATGATCCATGATTTATTCGTTTGATGGTATAAACATCATGTAGGGTTATTGTAAGGTATATTTATTCACTGTTGACATTCTGAACCCGTATATTCACATACTTTCTATATTTGTCAACTTTAGTCCATCTAGAACATTCTTTCACACGTTCAAACTTATGACACGTGTCAACACATTATAGGACGTGAATTTTCGAGGTGTTACATCCTCACCCCCTTAAAAGAAATCTCGACCTCGAGATTTACTGAAACAAATAAGGGTACTTTTCTTTCATTGTGGACTCAACCTCCCACGTGTATTCGGGACCTCTACGGGCATCCCATTTTACCTTTACAATAGGCACATGCTTCCTTCGAAGCTTCTTGACCTGTCGATCCTCGATCGACACAGGTTTTTCAACAAATTTCAAGCTCTCTTCTATGTGCACATCTGTATGTGATATGACCAGTGATTCATCAGCGAAACACTTCTTCAGATTGCAGATGTGGAATACATTATGAATACCACTGAACTCTTTCAGTAAGTTTAACTTATAGGCAACTGATCTGACACGTTCGATAACCTCGAAAGGTCCTATGTACCTCGGGCTCAACTTGCCTTTCTTACCAAATCGCATCACTCCCTTCCAGGGTGATACTTTAAGCAACACCTTTTCTCCTACCTCGAAGTGAAAAGATTTATGCTTTAAATCTGCGTAGCTTTTCTGCCTATCTCTGGCAGCTTTCAGGCGGTCACGAATCTGGACAATCTTGTCCGTCGTTTCAAAGACTATTTCCGAACCTGACAGTTGGACATCTCCAACTTCTGCCCAACAAACGGGCGTTCTACACTTTCTACCGTATAAAGCCTCGAAAGGCGCAGCCTTGATGCTGGTATGGTAGCTATTGTTATATGAGAACTCAATCAATGGTAGGTGGTTATCCCAACTACCACCTAAATCAATTACACATGCACGTAGCATGTCTTCCAATGTTTGGATGGTACGCTCACTCTGTCCGTCAGTCTGAGGGTGGTAAGCCGTACTGAAATTTAAGCGCGTGCCCAAAGCTTGTTGGAAACTCTTCCAAAAATGTGACGTGTATCTGGTATCTCTGTCAGAGATAATAGCCACAGGTACACCATGTAGAGCTACAATCTTATCTACGTATAATTGGGCTAACATGTCGGAGCTATAGGTCTCCTTTATGGGTAGGAAATGTGCTGACTTAGTCAGTCTATCAACTATCACCCATATCGTGTCATTTCCTTTCCTTGTTTTAGGCAACTTGGTGATGAAATCCATCGTCACCATTTCCCACTTCCATGTGGGAAGTTCAGGTTGTTGTAGCAAACCTGACGGTTTCTGATGTTCTGCTTTGACTTGCGCACACGTCAAGCATTTAGCTACATAGGTAGCTACAGACTTCTTCAAGCCTATCCACCAATAGTTTGTCTTCAGATCCTGGTACATCTTATCAGCTCCAGGATGAACAGAATATTTAGAGCTGTGGGCTTCCTGGAGGATAACAGGTCGAAGTCCTCCATAAACTGGAACCCATATTCTTCCATTTAACCTCAGGATTCCGTCCTTGCCCTGAGATAATTGCTCTTCAGTAACTCCCAGCTTTTCGTTAGGATAGTTAGCTTCCAGCACAGCTTCCTTCTGTGCAGCTAACAACCTTTCATTCAAACTGTTCTTTATCTCAATGCTCTTGGCATTGATTCGGATGGGTTTCACCCTTTCCTTCCGACTTAAGGCATCAGCAACCACATTTGCCTTGCCTGGATGGTATCGGATTTCACAATCATAATCATTCAACGTCTCCATCCATCGTCGTTGCCTCATGTTTAAATCCTTCTGGTTAAACAGGTGCTGGAGGCTCTTGTGATCAGAATAGATCACACATTTGATACCATATAAATAGTGCCTCCATAGCTTTAGTGAAAATACAACGGCGCCCAACTCCAAGTCATGGGTGGTGTAATTCTTTTCATGCACCTTTAACTGTCGTGAAGCATAGGCAATAACCTTGCCTTTCTGCATAAGAACACATCCCATGCCAGTGTGTGATGCGTCGCAGTAAACCACAAAATCTTCTATTCCATCAGGCAATGTCAATACAGGAGCGTTGCTCAACTTTTGCTTAAGGATATCAAAGGATTCTTGCTGCTTAGGGCCCCAAACAAACTTAACCTTCTTCCTAGTCAAGGAGGTTAGGGGTGCAGCAATTCTTGAAAAATTTTCAATGAAACGCCTGTAATATCCGGCCAAGCCTAGGAAGCTCCAAATCTCTGTAGGCATCTTTGGCTCTTGCCAATTCATGACAGCTTCCACTTTAGCGGGATCAACTTGGATTCCTCGTTCGCTAACCACATGTCCAAGAAATTGGACTTCACAAAGCCAGAATTCACATTTAGAGAATTTGGCATAGAGCTTCTCCTGCTGAAGTAATGAAAGAATACATCGAAGATGCTTCTCATGACCAGCCTTGTTCTTCGAGTAGATGAGGATGTCGTCAATGAAGACGATGACAAATTTGTCCAAGTAGGGCTTGCAGACGCGATTCACGAGATCCATGAATGCGGCAGTTGCATTTGTGAGCCCAAAAGGCATCACTAGGAACTCGTAATGACCATAACGAGTCCTAAATGCAGTCTTGTGTACGTCTTCATCTTTAACCTTCAATTGATGATAGCCTGACCTCAGATCGATCTTAGAGAAGTAGCTTGCCCCTTGAAGTTGATCGAACAGATCGTCGATTCTGGGCAATGGGTACCTATTCTTGATCGTGACTTTATTAAGCTCACGGTAATCGATGCACAGACGCATCGATCCATCCTTCTTCTTGACAAATAAGATTGGTGCTCCCCAAGGAGATGAACTAGGTCTAATGAAACCTTTGGCTAGCAACTCATCTAGTTGCGTTCTTAATTCCTTCGTCTCCGTTGGTGCCAATCTATAAGGTGCTCTAGCAACAAGTGTTACCCCAGGGATGATGTCAATTCTGAATTCGACTTGTCTATCTGGTGGTAAACCAGGTAGTTCTTCAGGAAAAACTTCGGGGTATTCAGAAATGACGGGGATATCTTCCATCTTCGGTCTAGGCTCATCAATAATCACTTGTGCCATGTAGATGACACAACCCTTCTTTAAACACTTAGAGGCCTTGAGCATAGTCACTTGCTCAGGCAGTCCATACTCGGTATCTCCCCGAATGGTAAGTGATTCACCAGACGGAGTCTTAATCACCACTTGCTTCTTGTTGCAGACAATTTGGGCCTGGTTATGAGATAACCAGTCCATACCCAAAACTATCTCAAAACCGGCTAACTTAAAGGGGAGTAGGGACAGGGGAAAAGAGTGGTTTTTAATGGATATAACACATCCATCTAATACAATTGAGACGGTTTCTATCGTGCCATCTGCTAACTCCACCTCGTAACTCACACTTAAGGTTTTGACAGGTAAATTCAGCAATTTGCAGAACTTATTATCTATGAAAGACTTATCAGCGCCTGAATCAAAAAGTACTCTTTCATATACATCATTTACAAGGAAAGTACCTGTAATCACGTTGTCGTCCTGGACGGCTTCCTTTGCATCCATCCTGAAGACTCTAGCATTCGTCTTCTTTCCTTCGTCGTCTTTCTTTGCATATTTCGGGCAGTTGGTCTTAATGTGCCCCTTTTCATTGCAACGGTAGCACGTTGCGTCTTTCAGCTTCTTGCAATCCAAGGTCTTGTGATCCTTGGACTTGCATATCCCACATGCAAAGGTTTTCGACTGGGTCTGAGAGTTCGACTCATACCTGCACTTCCCGAAGTGCTGTCTATTGCAGATCTTACATTTGGGCTTTTCTCCAGAGTGATGCCCATCCTTTCTAGACTCAGACCCTTTCTTGTGTTCATTGTTTCCTCGGTGTTTCTTGTTTGACCTACGTGAATTGTCATCTTCACGTTTCCTTTTCTCTGCATCCGAGTTCCTCAGAGATCTCTGTCGGACCGCGTCCAGAGTGAGGGACAAGGATATGTCGGTTACCGATCTGAAAGTAGTCGGCCGAGATGCCTTCACGTTTGCCTTTATTTCTAGGGCTAAACCCCCAATGAAACGAGCTATTCTTTTTGGTTCCGGGGATACCAGATACGGAACCAATCGGGACATTGTGTTGAAGCTCGTGAGGTAAGCTTGGCAGTCAAGGTTCTTCATAACCAACGATAGAAAATCAGACTCTATCTTCTCCACTTCATGCTGAGGGCAGTAGTTTTCCCTGATGAGGGCAACAAATTGCTCCCATGTCATGTTGTACAATGGGATCTTCCCGGTGGCTTGAATCAACGATCTCCACCAGGCTAAAGCCTCACCCTTAAATGATTGCGACACAAACTTGACCACATCCCTCTCAGCGCATCCGCTGATATCAACCACAGTATCCATCTCATCTAACCATGTCATACAATCTACAGCTCCTTTCTCCCCAGTGAAATCCCTGGGTTTACATGAGACAAAATATTTGTAGGAGCAACCCTTGTCACGGGGTCCTTGATTTAGCATTATCTTCTGAGACGGGTCACTATGATGATTTGAGGAGTGACGATCGTCATCTCCTTTCTTGGGTTCATCCTTCTTGGAGGGTGGCTTTGAATGCGGTGTAGATAGGGTCCTACTTCGAGTCCCACTATATTCTTCATACTGTCGTTCTAAGGCCTTTGTAACAGCGTCGTCTACTAACGCTTTCAGTTCAGCACCCGTTATATTAATTCGGGCGTTATCATTATTCTCCCTTGGGTGACTATTAATTTCATCCGAGTCAGCCATTTTAATTTGAACTGTTGCATAAGACAATGACAATAGTTTATTTGGGAGTTTATCATAGAATTTTCTTTTATGGCAATTCATTAACCATGGTATACATAAACCATATCTGGTTAATTATATTTATTTGGGATTTTATTACAATTTATCCTAATTATAAAAACAATAACAGTTTTATTAGTGGCACAAAAGGCCTAGTCACTAGGACATTTTTAAATCATAAGCTATGATTTCAGAGAATCAAAGCTTTTAAGGCTTGAACATAGTTCATTACCTTTTTCCGACAAGGAGTCATAGCTACCACTGTCTTTTGGCTCATGTAGAAATGAGCAAGGCCCGTAGGCACTATATTACCAATGTATGGTCAAAATATGATCATCTTAATTGATGATTTAAACCCATGATTCAGAGATCACTAAGTTGGGTTAGGAATCTTTTGAAGAATCCTTATATAAGAATGACGTGTGTGATTTTAACGAATCACGTCTACCAGGAGTATTAACATATTTTTAGATGTTAACAGGGATACAAATCTTTTAAACAGGTCTTACCATCTTGGCCAGGTCTTTATAATGACACTCAGGCTAGGTTTCACTCTTAAGATTCTTATTCAATAATTAATAGGCAGATTATTATTAAAAGAAATGATTTTGATTTATTAATTTCATATATAATATTTATGCATACAATGGCAAAAAATGAAATTTATAAACTTAACATTCCATTAATTATTAAAAGATTACATACTGCCCTAAACGGGTCTTTTTAACAAACACTTACCCACGCAGGGGTCAAACAGAAATACTAGTCCACGCAGGGACTTAAACAAACAACATACCCTCGTAGGGGTTAACAGAAAGATAGACCCACGCACGGGTCAAAACAAACAAACATACCCACACAGGGGTCAATACAGCAAGACAGGCCCACGCAGGGGCTCAACTGATACAAGGAAATTACAACAACAGTGGAAGGATTCAATGGTCCTTCTTGCTCTTCCCTTTTATTAGGCTTGTCAATCCTTGGAAGAAACTTTTTCGCTCCCTACGGTCTCTGTGAAAGTCTCGCTCGACTGGTCCAACCTTTGCAGAATTTCTTCACGCTCTGGTGGGGAGAACCTTGGCGGTTGCGATTGTTACCGAATTATAGGTCTAGTAGGTATTTGGTACCCATGGGTTGGGTACCCTACTCCCCAAGGGGCTTCATACTGTCCTTCATGATGAAGGGCGTTATAGTTGGCCGCTACCAAATATGGGTCGGCTTCAGCGTAACCATAGTTGGTGTGAGCCGGGTGCTCAAACGGGTTGTACGCCATCGAACCCGTGTTTGCTGGAATTGGGTTATCAAAACCCATCGGTGGTGGTTGCGGTGCAACTGGGTTCGAAGGTCCACCCATTTGTGGATCTTCTTGAAGTGGCGGATAATGACTGCCACTTGAGTGTCGAGGAGAGCTGAAGTGAAAATCTCCTCCACGCGCGGACATTTGCGCGCCTGTCCTCCTACGCCTCGGCGGTTCTGGAGGTGCCTGATGAACTGGTGGTGGTGGAGGCGGTGGCGTGACTGCCACAAATCGTGAATCCCCAGAGGGATCCTGCTGCTGTTGCTGCTGCTGCTGGTGAGGCGACGAATGATGCGAGGGTGTAAAATACCACTCGTACTGATTAAATCGTGCCTGGTAACTGTCCGGACCGTAGGGTGATCCATGAAAAGACGAACCATCCGAGACCTCAATAGGATGGTTGGGAGTTCCAGTTGCGGGCTCGACGGGATCGGTGTCCTCGTCCATATCCTCTGCATGATCGCCGGAGTAATGATCCTCTGGCCCCAATGGGTTAAAACCCACTGGTTCTTGTATGTAATTTGCCGGGTTAAACCGGCCCCTAAAAACAGGTGTGGGGTTACCAAAGGAATTATGCGATAGGGATCGCTAAAGAGGTATGTAAGAAGGTTGAGGGTTGTTGGGCTCATTTTCCGACTGTGGCCCATATGAGTTGTGAATGGGAGGTGTCGAACTGTGCGAGACAGACCGTCTAGCAGGTTCAAAAAGGTTCCTCCGGTTTTCTCTAGGGTCAGCACTCGCAATGGTGGTAGGAGCTCGCATGTGCGAAGGTCTGGCCTCGTGGTCATTGGGGGCGGTGATTGGCCCCTTGCCTCGTCCTCTTCGTCGAAAGAATCTTGGCGGCATATTTAGTCCTGTCAATATAACATAAGATAACCACAAGAATATAAAAATAAAGGACAAAACAAAACAAAGTAGAATTTGTCCTATGTTTTTTTTCTAGACTCGAAAGTTTTTAGGAATGTTCAATTGTGTAACTGAGATTAAAAACAAAAGGCTAGTGTTTAATTTACTCAGCGTTGGTTCTGATACCAACCTGTCACACCCCGATCTTTCCACGTTTGACCGGTGGGCCCGGTGGAGGAGTATCGTGACGTGGTTGGCAACATAACAATCGAACAACACAATATTTAAATGCACAGCGGAAGCAAATGAAAGATATATTTCAATTGAATGTAATATTGTAATATCAAGTATCACAATAGTCGAAAGTTTATCCACAGGTGGATCAAAATAAATAGGAAACAGTAGTTCAACAGACTTTAGGCATCTTAAGCTTGCGAGACTCTTTTGATGCTAAGGAGAAATCCAGCCAATTACGATTAGTACCTGCATTCAATCTTTTTGGGAAAATACGTTAGTTTACACTGGTAAATACATTCAACCGACTCATTTCGAAAAGTTTAATAAAATTGATTTGAATGCACGTGGCACAAACTTTTTATAACTTGGGATAATTATTTAAATATATAATCTCGTAAAAGAATTACATGTTCCTTGTGCGTTCAGTAGCCCGGGTCGTGCCGGGTTAAAGATCAATAGACACACCACATTATTTATTTGGCACTGACGGGTGTACGCCTACACCCTGCGCTTAGGTCGTGGCCATTTCGTAAAATGATGCCAAGGATATCCGGGACATGGTCATTAACCTCCCAAAGGCTTTAAGCAAACAAAACAATTTAAACGGGCCGATCAAATATCAATTAGCCACCATACGATGGAAGATTTAATGCCCGACCAAGCGGTATTTTATATACCGTACCCAAAGCCCGTATAGGGAAAATAAGTTAAAAGTATTTACCTTTGCAAGTATAATTCACGAACAGCAAATGCAAGTAGCTTTTACAGGTCCTCCTATTCTGGAATGAAGGTTTATAATAACCTATTAGAATCCTAACAGTCTTTAGTTAAGCTTAAGCTTAGACCGATTAGTTTTTAAAGATACGGTTCGTACGCACGATTAAGCGAAGACCGGAATAGAATGTGATTTAGACCCGACAAGTTTGAAGACTTGTCTTATATGGGTAATCTAAACACATTCTGGATTTTGAGATAAAACCGATAAGGTTTGACCCGTTTCGGCTAGTTCATGCAAACTAGTTATATAAACCGAACCGAACGCGCAAGAGGCGTAACGGGTAACCATAAGAGCCATATACAGGTTTCCTAAGTTAATATGCCTCAAATATGTTGTGACATCAGTAAGTTATCTTTTATTATGCCCGAAACGAATTTAAACACAAACTATGCCCCGTAGGGGTAGTTTGGTCATTTACAAGGTTATAAAAGAGTTTAAGTATTAACCTGAGTTATAGGTCTGATATGATCAGCAAAAATATTTAATTTATTAAGTTATAGCAGTAGGGTATTTCATATATGTGAAATTTATCAATTATAAACAAACTATGCACCGTATGGGCATTTTGGTAATTTCACATAAGCCGAAAAGCTCAAAACTGAAGTCTGAGTTAAACAACTTTTGCTTACTGTTAAAATATTATCATTTACCTAAAATATCAGTAGGTAGCAACCCTTGTATGTTTAAAATAGTTTTAGTACATACTATGCGTTAAAAACGCTTAAAAAGGCGATTAGAAACCGTTTCCGGGTTCTATATGGAAAGCTGATATTTTTATCATTCCATAAGGTCAAAAATAATTTATTTATCATAAAAATCAGTAGCAAAAGGTTTGGGGTCAAAAAGATATGTAAAACTCATTTTTATAACCCGAAAGGGCAAAACCGACAATTACCGAATTAAGCTTATGACTCTAAGTTATGCTCAGCCTAAAATTAATTAAAAATCTTCAAAAATCCCAAAATAATATATTAACTCAGTGGGTAAAAAGTTTGATATCAAAAAGTAGGTTTAAATAGGCTATATGCTAATTATGTCGTTTAATCGCTAAAAAGCATTATAATTACGCTAATGAGCATAACTCTCAATCTACACCTCAAACTGATGTCAAACCTTGGGTACAAGTTTATATATCAGTAACTAAGGTTTCTACTCTTTTACATTTTCAAAAATCACGTTTTATGGTGAAAAGGGCATAATGGTCAACATATGAGCAATTAACGGAATCATGCATATTAGTTGGATAACTAATGAACCAAGGTGTATAATCACAGAGGGTTATACTAGCATGTAACCCGGTCCAAATAAAGCTCTAAGGCATTTCTAAAACATGCTTAAATGGGTCAGAACTGAAAGTCAAAGCAAAAGTCAAATTATGCGACTTTCGGTTCCGAACCGGGTTTCTACTGAAAATTGTCAGGTTGAACATGTTTAGACATGTTCTTACATTAATTACTAAGTTATAATAATGATCAAAGAGGTTGTATGGGTTCTACATTGCTAATTATGTATTAATTTGAAATTAAGCATCCTGTTGACTTTTTCTAATTAACTTTGACCCGACAAATGGTCTAGTTAGAGTGGGAATCAGAGGGTGCCCTTTTAAGGGTTTAATGCCCACATAATTACCAACTTATAACTACTTTCAATTCGACTAATCACTGGACCAACAATGATTAATCGTTAAGTCAACCGTTAATTACGACGGTTTGACTTTTAAGCTAAAACTAAGCAAAAACTTAACTAAGAAAGGTTAAGCATACTTACTGAAGTCCTATGCACGAAATGTGATCACTTGAGTCTGCTTTGGAGCTCCAGAAATGATCAGGAATGCAGAAGTGAGGTGTGATCAAAATGGTTGTACATAAGGCCTTTATATAGTGTTCAAAAGCACTTAGATCATTGACAACAAGTGCTACAACTGATAATGGATCATCAACAGATGTCCCTAAGTGCCTAGGATTGTTTAGGGGTCGCCCATGAAGTGAAAATATCCCATATAAGTCCGTTAAAGGGTTGGACAGGAGGCTGTCCACGTTTTCTGCAACTGGGGGTCTGGCGCGGCCCGCGTAAGACATCTTAATATCTTACGCGGCCCGCCTGAGCCTCGTATTCAGAATTTCACATTTTCAAGTTTTTGCATATTGTCCCTTGGCCTTTCGAAGGGTCACCCAAGCTTAATTCTTGCAATTTGACCCCTTTACATTTACTTACAAGGGCTTCAAGGCTTATACCCGCTTTATTGAGTCCTTGGTCACTTTGTTATTACCCGAAAAGTCATAAACTTTCTCGTTGACGCTTTTAACCCTTCTCACACGAATTTGATCATAACTTTCTCATACGATAACGAAACTTTATGAAATTTATATCGTGCATTCTAGTGAGCATAATTAACCGTTACAAAGCTTTGGGTTTGCTAAAAGGTCACTCAGA
This sequence comes from Helianthus tuberosus, assembly GCA_030545235.1. Lineage (NCBI taxonomy): Eukaryota > Viridiplantae > Streptophyta > Magnoliopsida > Asterales > Asteraceae > Helianthus > Helianthus tuberosus. The sequence goes on along the minus strand of CM060415.1, from coordinate 61,552,598 downwards.
GGTATAACTTAAACATGTTGACACATTTAACCCCTGTAGTTTATAATCTCTCACTTTTAGCTTCGTATGATCCATGATTTATTCGTTTGATGGTATAAACATCATGTAGGGTTATTGTAAGGTATATTTATTCACTGTTGACATTCTGAACCCGTATATTCACATACTTTCTATATTTGTCAACTTTAGTCCTTCTAGAACATTCTTTCACACGTTCAAACTTATGACACATGTCAACACATTATAGGACGTGAATTTTCGAGGTGTTACAAAACACAAGAAACACAGCGGGAGAAGATAACACCACGAGCACCTAGTGCTCTAATACCATGTAAAGAATACAATATCAAGAGAAATAATGATTTTATTAAAACGTACACCAGTCAAAACAGATTAATCGGATGTATATGAACCGGTCGGCACAGATTACTGACTAAAATCAAGACAACACAACACTCAACCTATGCAGATCATCAACGCGATGATCTTCTCTATCTTTGATGATCAGAATGATCAATAAACTCACAAATCTCACAAAGTTGAAGAAAACCCTAGAAACAAGTGGAAAGATTCTAGAGAAAGAAAGAGAGATTAAAACCCTAGAAACAAGAGGAAAGATTCTAGTCAAAGAAAGAGAGATTAGAGAAGACAAGATAGATCATATCAATCTCTGATCTCAATGTCTCTTTATATCAAGAGAACCTGGCCAAAGGCCAAGGGTTAGGCCCGCATCACTTTATGTCCAGCAACAAAGGCCCATCAGCATTAATTGAGCCCAAACTCTGACCAGCAACACTTCATTGAACTCAAAAATCCAAAAGCAAGCCCATTCAACATATATGCAAAACAAAGAAACAAAGATATAAGAATTTATAAAAAAAACACTAAAAATATTATATAAACATATTGAATTGAGATGTATATTTCAACACTATTGTAACTTCATCATAATAAAACTTTTTTCCTTGATAATAAATTGATGTTTTTAATACATGTAGATTTCTTATCATCTACCATCTAAAATTGAAATGCTCAGATCATTGTTTGAACTTATTCCATACGAGTGTGCACTATCCTATGTACATTCTCCTACATAAAAACCCGGTTCTTTGGGTGAAGGCAGTGGACCATCACTCCCCAACATCAAGATTACGGAAGTCATAGTTGGTCTATCTTCTGGGTGACGTTGAACACACAACAAACCAACATGGATTGATCGTAGAACCTGAGACACATTGATTAATTCACCTAGACACTTAGCAACCAACTCCAATGATCTACCTTCATTATGAAGTCTCCATGCCTATCAAAATCAGAGAACACAAGTTATGTTTCGGTGTTTCATAAGGGCAAAATTGCATTAAAAGAAATAAGCAACTTTTTTCTTGTTTCTGTTTAGATAACTAGCCTTATTTTGGCTCAAACTATTATAAGGTCTTCATTTTGTATGATCTTTGAAATTACCCCGAAAAGTATGGTGAATTTTGGATTTTATTTTAATTTATACATACACACTATTTTATCCGGGTTTCTCTATCAAAAAAATTAGATAACTAGCTTTATTTCGGCTCAAACTATTATAAGGATTTTTCATTTTGTTTAAGCTTTTTTTTAATCATTTTCCATTTAAGATATAATTGATTTTTATGATAAACTATCTAATAAATACCTAAAATACAACTTTGTTTAGTATAATAGGATATTTAATATAAACCTTTGATTAGTCTTTCTGTCTGTGATTGATACGATTTTTATTAAAAAATGAGTTATATTTAATATGAAATATATGTTTATATTACAAGACTTGAAAATGTTTTATTTTGAATATAACTTATTATTTAATAAAAAATAATTTGAAATGTAGAGAAAACTATGGATTAATAATTTTTTTAAAATCTATACTATATAATAAAAGAAACCTGTTTTGGGACACGTGTCGCATTTCTACGCATCCTCAGAGTTGTTTTCCCACTGATATATTTATCTCTAATTTAGTTACTATCCTTAAATTACTCACGATTTTCTCTCTCTAATAAATATGTAATTTTTTTTCCACAAAATGAGCCATAATTATAAGTAAGTTTTATTTTATGTTTTACGAATTTTTTAGTTTAAATATTATTTATATGTTTTGTAATTGATAAGTGATAAATTATAATTATAGATAAGTCTTTTTTATTTTATGCATTCTTTACATATAATTATAGATAAGTTTTTTTTATGCATTCTTTACATATAAATTTGGCTTTAAGAAAGATGATAATATAAAATCATGACATTGAATTTGTAATCTTCTGTGTTGTATAGGTGAGATATCTTATGCAATGAATTTAACATAATTTAAAAATGTGTTTACAGATATATTACACAAAAATTAAAGGATGGCTACGATTTTGTATAATACATATTCCCGGGTAACACAAAAATATTATGTTTTGCTTATATATGTTTCACACAAATTCCATATATTATTTCGGTGACACACCCTCAAATATTAAAAAGAAATAAATAAACTAAATGGTGTGTTGACATGTGGCATTAACTTATTATAAGTTATATTAGATATTTCCTAACTGAATTTATTTGATTAATTTATAAGTTTCATAATAATTTTATGAAAATTCTTAAGGTGACGGTTTTCTTTTATATTCCAGAGGTAATTTATTTTATTTACAATGTTTTTGTTGTTGTTGTTATTATTATTATTATTATTATTATTTTGCGTCATATGTTATAATTTAGTTAGCTAAAGATTTATTTTCCCTCTTATTTCACTCTCTTTCAGATTTTATTATTCAATTTTTTAACTTTTATTAAAAGATCAACAATATGTTATCACAAAATTTATTTTATAATATTGTAATCTTTAATATTAACTATATTTATTTTATTCAACCCGTGTAATACACGGGGTTGTAACCTAGTACTAGAATATAGTAGAGTATATAAATTCTATTTCAAATAAAATAGGTAAAATCAAAAAAGAAGAAATTCATTATGGTGAGAGGAAACGGGCTACAAACCCTAAATACAATAATTTAAAAAAGAAAAAAAAGAAACTTGGATTATAACTTTTCTTCAAAATCATAAAACATTTAAAAAATCGTTCTTAGTTATCATAAACAAGCACATCATTAATTTTACACCATACCAGGTGAGAGTACCTTTTCATAGGGCTGTAAACGAACCGAACGTTCAGCGAACAGTTCGTGAACCGTTCGGCGGGAAGTTCGTTTATGTTGGTTCGTTTGATAAACGAACGAACATGAACAAGAAATTTCGTTCGATTAATTAAATGAACGAACATGAACAGAGGTCTCGTTCGTTCGAATGTGTTCGTGAACGTTCGGTAAATGTTCGTGAACATTCGTTCATATGCGTTTATTTATGTTCGTATGTTTTTGTTTTAATTAAAGATTTTTATACTTTCATATATTTTATCTATACTTTTTATATTATTAAACTTTTATTTATTTTATTACCCTAACAATTAAACTATGAAACCCTCTTTCATATTGTTTATACACCATTTCCCTTTCTTTTCTCATTATTTACATCGGCGAATACGATTGACCTCTATTCCACAATAAGGGATTCAAGTTTCAGTGATACTCTCTGGGCCATCTACCTTTATCCTTCGTCATGTTCGCCAAATTTATTTGTGTTCGTGAACCATTCGCGAACACGCTCATTTCCTTAATGAACGAACACGAACATAATATCTCGTTCGATAAGTGTTCATGAACCGTTCGTGAACACATTTATTTCCTTAACGATCGAACACGGACAAGGTCTTCTTCGTGTTCGTTCGGTTCGTTTACAGCCCTACCTTTTCATTTTAATGTTTTAAATTTACTTATTATCAACATTTTTTATTAGGAAAACAAAGACACTTATAAAAAAATAATTCCTCTATCCTTTTATACGATTGCGTGTATAAAAGTAGCAGGCCAAACTTACATGTCCCATAAGGTTGTTGTAGTGTTCTTTGTGAACGAATCCTCTATTTTTCTCCCCACATACAATTTCCAGCACAACTACACCAAAACTATATACATCTGACTTGATCGAAAAGACACCATCTCCTGCATACTCTGGCGCCATATAGCCACTGTGATGAATCAAAGTTAACGAAAATAATTCACTAGATAAACTGGAATGAGATGAGGGTACGTGAATCTCACTATGTTCCAACCACTCTGTTTGTGTTTGCCTCTATTTGATTACCTCCAAAACTTCTAGCTGTGCCGAAATCTGATATCTTTGGGTTCATATCCATATCGAGCAAAATATTGCTGACCTTTAGATCTCTATGTATGATTCTAAGTCGAGAATCCTGATGAATATAAAGAAGTCCACGAGCAATTCCATTGATAATGTGGTAGCGTGCATGCCAATCAAGGAGTTCGCGTTGAGTTCTATCAAATATGAATGAATCAAGACCTTTGTTTGGCATGTATTCATAAATCAACATCTTTTCTGCTCCCTCTGCACAGTAGCCCAAAAGCTTGACAAGATTACGATGTTGTAATTTAGATATTGAGATGACTTCATTCTTAAATTCACGAAGTCCTTGAGTGGATGTTTTTGCTAGCTGCTTCACAGCTATTTCCTTCCCGTTTTCGAGTACACCTTGAAACATCACAATGTGTACGTATTTCCTTTAACCGGACATTAAGAAGAATTAGTAAGTAAACCTTTGTATCCAAATGTTTTTTAGAGGACCATAATAAAAAATAAACAAAATTATATATATTTATAATTAGACAAAATTACATAAATCAACCTTTATGTTATACCTAAACTGCATTTTATAACTTTCACTATGAAATTAGCAAAACCCAACATTTATATTCATGTTTTGTAACATTCTATAACCTTTAGAACTAACGTCGTCCAAAAACTATGTTACCTCACATGCTTTGCATGTGAGGGTACTATGGTCTTTTATAACATAAAGGTTGATTTGTGCACATGTTATTATATATATAGTAAAATATTATTTTTTTGCAAAAACAATATTATTTGTTAGTAATTATATATTTATATATATAAACATATATAAAAAATAGTTCTAAATTTATTTTATAAAAAAATTTTGATTTTAATATTTTTATAAAGTAAATAATAATGACAAGATAAATTACTTTTTATATAAAGTATAACTAAAACACAAATTCTTTTAAAATAAAGCTATTGTAACATCCGGAATATTTTTATAATTATATATATTATAACGGGCGTTTTAAAACTACTCAAACTAAAAGGTATTTTTTATGTATATGTAAGTATGTGTTTATAATATAAAAATATTAGACAAATTTATATCGATAAAAGAAACTAATAAATTAATTTGACATTTAAAAAAATCTTTAATAAACTTTAGTAAACAAATTCTAAATATATAATACGTAAATAATACTAATACAAATGCAATAGGGAATAATAGAATGTCTTAAACTGCATATACATTTTTAATATTGCATTTGTATTATTTACATATTATATAGTTAGAATTTGTTTACTAGAGTTTATTAACGATTTTTTTAAACGTCAAATTCATTTAGTAGTTTCTGTTATCAATATAAATTTGTCTAATTTTTTGTTTTTATAAACACATACTTACATGTACATAAAAAATACATTTTAGTTTGAGTAGTTTTAAAACATCCGTTACAATTATAAAAATATTCCGGATATTACAATAACTTTATTTTAAAAGAATTCGTGTTTTATTTATACTTTATATAAAAAGTAATTTATCTTGTCATTATTATTTACTTTATAAAAATATTAAAATCAAAATTTTTATAAAATAAATTTAAAACTATTCTATATATAATATATAATTAGTAACAAATAATAATGTTTTTGCAAAAAAAAATTACTATATATATAATAACATTTTTTGCAAAAATCAACCTATATGTTATAAATAATCTTTTTGCACAAATCAACATTTATGTAATCAAAGACCATAGTACCCTCACATGCAAAGCATGTGAGGTAACTTAACTAAGTTTTTGGACGACGATAGTTGTAAAGATTATAGAACATTACAAAACATGAACATAAAAGTTGGGTTTTACCGATTTCATAGTGAAAGGTATGAAGTGCACTTTAGGTATAAGATAAGGTTGATTTATGCATTTTAGTCTAATAATTATATCAACTCATGTATAAGGACTTACTACTTAATTACTATAACTTGATAATTAAACTAATTTATCAAAACTCACAAAACCATTTAATTAAATAAATTCCAATAGTCAAAGGAAATAAATGTGTCTAAAGAGTATACTGCAACAATTCTGATATGAGTCCACATATTCTTAGCAGCTATTTGCGTGAATTATTTTATCTTAGCATCTCTAATGAGATGGGAGAAATTTTTACCCACCCAATCATGATGTGCCATGTCAATTTCCCTCTCATACATCACTCTTGCGAGTCTTGTCTAAAAAACATAAGGGGTGGTTTCACTCAAACCATTTTAAAAAAAAAAAACGAGGGATGATTGGTTGAAAGAGAGTGGGGCACACCACTACCCCCTCTCCCTCATCTTCCCCGCATGCGGTGAGAAGTCCCCGCAAATCTCCTCCCCGTGTGGCAAAACTGTTGATGGCGGCACTCTCCCCTCGCGGCAAATAGCCTCCCCGCATACACCCCCTTCACTCTTACGCCATATGACATAAAAGGTTCATAGGGTCCCAGAATATATACCTTGTAAACGGGGCCAAATCCGCCCTCTCCAAGTTTGTTATTCTTTGAAAAGTCGTTTGTAGCTTTAACTAACGTAGACAAGCCAAATAGTGGCAGCTCTAGATCTTCATTATTCTCAGGATCATGTTCAACCTCATTTTTGGGTATCCCTGTGAAGTGGACTATCATTTTAAAACAACTAGTAGCACTTGGTACATATACGCGACACGATGATTTAGTAGGTTTTATGCAACTTAAAATACAATTTGGACGATGTATATCGGTTTTTGTTTTGATAATAAAAAATATCATGTTGATCTGTAGAGAATATTCAAAGTTCATACCTTGTTGTTGTTGCTTCTTCTTCTTATTGAAACAATAAAATAAGCATATTGAAACTAGGATGACCAAAACCACAATTGCTATGAGGACCACAACTCTCACTCTTATTGAAACTGCACTTGACCTTATCCTGTTTTCTACGGAGTCTATGCCAAAACATAATGTTCATGCCATGATGTTTTCTATGAAGATAAATATAAAAATAAAAATAAAAATAAAAATATTGTTTTAATTTACCTAACTCTGAAGGTGCCATTCGTATATAAAGAGTGTCCCCGTTTTCAGCAAACGTTCGGATATCAATCAAGTCACCGAACCAGAGCAAGCAACCACTTCCGGCCCCTGAGACATTCGAATTTGTGTATGCAGTACATGAACAATTGCTTTTGCACATCTTCTCACACACCACAAGGGTCATGGTCTGGTTATACCATGACCCCCTAGTGTCAGGTAGCTTCAAGTTAGAATATTTGTTGAACCCTTCCCCCGGTCCACAATCCAAAGGGACAATACGTCGACACCCTTGTGATGAATCTGCACCCCTCCACTGATCAAGAGATCTCGGTTCAAACCCCTTCAAACATTCACAAACTGGGGAATTGTTAATGTTGCACGTCCCAAATGGCCCGCACACAGCATACCAATCACATTGGTCGCTTACAGGGGCCATATAAAGGGTCCATTCTTGTTTACTATCGGTCCATAACAAGCGCTCTATATGACCGTTTGGATGTAACACCACATGACTCAAAACCGAAGAAATAAGATGATACTGGTAGTAAATTTCTCTTTGATTAAGAACAAAGGTGTAGTTGTAAATAGGGTTCGGTCTCAAATTGGGGAATCCGGTAAACCTGAGTCCGTTCCATGGACCTCCTCGAAACTTTATATCCAGGCCATCCGTTAGGATCGTCTGAGGATAACCACTGGTATCAATCCGATAAGAAAACTCACCGGAAGCAGGATCATCGTTAGATTTCCACGACGTGAAGTGCCTTTCAATCCCGGTAACAAAATTCCTACCAAGTTTCATTCCAGGAAGTAAAGTGTCTGTCATAAAGTCGAAACTTTGCCATATGGGATTTTCTTGATCACCTTCGTCGTAAATTATAAAGTTGCCTGTATCTAGAAGCTGACCAATCGGACGCACCACTGATGAGTTAGCCGATGACCATAGGACATCACCCGTGGTGCCATCCTGGAGACTTAAAACTCCCAGAAGGGTGAGAGTTAGCTCGCCGTTGGTATGTGTAAGTGGTGTGTTTCGATTGGCCACCCATACAACGGTTCCGTAGGATCTTTTCTTGTACCAAATTCCGACATAGTGGTTCGTGGAGTTGCGGGGGTTAAAGAAACCAAGTTCGAAGGTTTCTTGTGGCGAAACGATGGTTTCATTGTATCTAATGGTTTGGTTTGCAGATAGCGTACTATTTGCAGCATGGATACAAGTTATTGATGTATGAAGTACAACAATGAAGCCAAAGATCAACTTGATCTTGGTTACTCTTTTACCCGCCATTAACGTATCAGGAACCGTACTTTTAAGATTTTAAATTAAGAAGATTTTGATTCAGTTTAGAAAATTAAAGCAAAACTGCATACTATTGTTTCTTTAAATGGGAATAGGATTATTTTTTAGTAATTTACAGTCGCTATCAGTAGTATTTTATAAGAAGAAAAAAAACAATAGTGTTTTGTTTTTGTTAATCATATAATCAACCACATGTAAAATGCAACCTGTGAAAATAAGCATTAACTATTAAATATTTGTAAATAAATATGTCCTTGAAAAGGATGATACACATCCGGCTTGCACCAAGTCAAAATTAAAACAACAATATTTAAAAACTTGATTTCTAATCTTTTTTTATATTTCTTATGGATACAAAACCTGTTTGAAATATTTGGGTTAACTTATTCTACAATTTTACAAAAACTCTTAATCGTAAGAAATGTAAGAAGGCTTTATAGAGTGACAAGTGTCCAAGAACCTAAAACCTAAACCCACTACATCACCACCCAAAACGTAAACACCCCACCCCACCCTGCGATTTGGCAAAAGATCCGACTCAGCCCTCGCAGCTGGATGCCAGATAAGACTACTCTGGGAAATGCTAAATATATTGTTTATTTTAGAAAATTCTTGGTCAAATATGTCTATTTTAGTAATTTGATTTTGGTATTTAAAAACTCACTATCCCTCAGCCTATACTCCATTTTATAAGGTACCGTGCACTATCAATTACGCATATATATTTTATAAAGCAATTGTTTTCAGTCTTTCATAGTCATGATAAGTAGAAGTTAATAAGATAAAAAAAAAAAAAAAAAAAAACCAAATGTTATTTGTTTTTTTATTGTCTATTGATCTAACATCTCAACAACCCTTGACATTAGCAAAAAGGAAAATTTGATTTTAATAATTCAAATTTTGACCTACCTTACCCTCCCCCCCCCCCCCCCCCCCCCCCCACACACACACACGCACAAGAATACCCACACCACCATCACACCAGACCGTTGCCAAACTCCTAAGAAATAACTAAAAAGAAGAAGAGAGTTGTTATATTTCTATATAATTGTGGCCTTCAGTTCATCATCTAAATAAAATAAACCATATGATATTATTATCCTAAATATTAATTATAAGTCATTATTTGATGAAAATAATGACATTAGGAAGAATGTGTAGGGTTACCCTTTGGGTGTCCATAACAAGAGAATAAAAGGAGAACAAACTACACCAAATAAGTACTCTCCCTTTTCATTTTTCTCTAAATCTTGATCCATCCCAAGAAGACACTCTAAAGTGGAACCAAGAACATCTTGATGGGAATTATGGCTTCGTAATCATCCGCAAAGATAACCATTCCATAAAGTATGTATCTTGATTTGGTGTCCATGTTTATGTGTATGATATGATTGAATAACATGATTATATTCTTTAGTTTTTTATACATGTTTAAAGATATAATTAACATGCGGTATCAGAGCACTATGTTGATTATATCAATTCAATCATAATGGAAATTGATTCGATGGTATGTGATCTTCATGATAAATTTGCAATTTTTCATAATTGTATAAAGTGTTCTTCTACAAATTTTAGAAATCCGAATCTCATAATTTACAAATAGATAATCGGATCATGTGATATTAATTAGAAGATCACAAACTGTCCTATTTTTCAATTAATGATATGATATATATATTTTATTGAATTAATTTAGTAAGATCACCAAATCATTTTATATTTAACTGGTGATATCATGGATATAAATTCAATTTTATAATCTGTGCTTTGACGCTGATTCATTCCATCAAAAACAAATTCATTGTATTATGTCCATGCATTTGTTTATTTTAATTGGATAACTTTTGCTGAATAGATTTCACGGATATTTCTCAACTTTAATTGTTTAATGGTGTCATATGATTGAAATCTCTATTGCACAATAATGTCTTTTAGTGTTAGGATCTGAGTTTCTTAGATTGTGTTTTGTTTAATAAGAATGAAGATGAAACAAAGATAAATTGCAGCGGAATTATGAAATAAACTTTTAACACACAATCAATGAGAGAATAAGTTTAAGCAAACATGTTTGACATGAAATCGAATGATTGTATTTATTACAATACTCAATTACAATGCATGCATGCACAAATCTCCCCCTCAGCCTGAGCTCACTTGAACGTTTGTACAGAATGACTTGGTGATGAAAATAGCTAATAGAACAGTACAGGGTACTGTTCTATTTATAGTACAGAACAACCACTGAGCATCTTTGGCTGACGTCACCATGAAAGTGACATCTAACCTCCTAACAACCTACAACCACTGACGATTACAACCACTGATACAAACTACTGATTTATGATAAACAATACAAAGCATAACTAAACTACTGATTCTTCATTCCACTGTTGTGGCTCCAGCAGTGCTTTAGGTCTTCAGCAGTACTTGAGTTACATCAGTAGATTGGGCTTCAGTGTTTCAACTTCATCAGTCTTTTAGATCAGCATCAGTTGTAAGGGCAGTGCATTGGGTCATCAGATGTTAGAGCCACTGTCAAGGGAGAAGACTTGTACAAACAACTGCTTATGGTGAATCCACTGATCTGAACCAGTTTTGGCTTTATCATCGGTTCCGTTATAGGGTTCAATCCCAACAATCTCCCCCTGGAACATATAATGCCAAAACACTTCATTATTCTAGATTTTTATTGCCTCATCAAGAATTCCCTAACTTACCCTTTGAATTGTAATTCAAAGTTCATGGAATCCTCATCATCCTCATCCCTGCACAGTGTAAGCTCAAGGAGATCTTGTAAATCTTCTACTCTCAGGTCAAGTTCATCTTCCCTTGATATATGCTTTACTTCACCACTGGACTTGAGCAATGTCAATACGTGTGTCTTTTGTTCAGACTTCCACTTTAGTATTTTTGAGTCCAGTGGGTTTCTTCGGAGAGTTTTTATCTTTGATGAGTTTGGTGATGAAGGCCTGGTTATGACAGCTTTAGCAGGGTCTTGAGATTTTGCAAGTTCATGGTTTTCTACAATCATTGTCTGAAGAACCATCTTCATAATATATTTTTCTTGAGCCTTGTCTTCTTTTGTTTCTTCATCCATCTGCTTTTGCTTCCTTCTTTGATAAAGGATAGCAGCAGGTGGAGCAGTTGTTCTTTTGATTGGAAAGGCCTGTTTGACTGGAACCACTGCTTCTGGATAATTTGGCTTTTTGGGAGCAGTGGGATCTTTCTTTCTTAATTCCTCCAACATTTTGTAGGTATCTAACACTTTCACCTCTATCCACCTTGTAACCTGATTCCTTGAGCCATAGTCTGCAGCTATAAGCTCTTCTTTCATTCTTTTCAGCTTCAAGGCCCTTTCAGGTACATTCTTTTTATACTTTGACCAAACTGGAGGAGTTTGCTTTATTTTGTCATCAAGCATCTTTTGGATTCTTGCTATCTCCTCCTTGAGTTCACTTATGGTCCATTCTTTGTACTGATACTTTTCTGCCTTGTATTTCTTATATGCCATGATATGCTCAATGTAGTCTTGTTTTAAGCTTTCATCATCTTTTTCTGACAACTTCTAACAAAGATCTTTTGAAAACTGCTCTAAAGTTCTTACTTTGGTGAGCATGTATTGCAAATTCCTCTGAATTTCTTTATCAGATTTTCCCTTTGTGTCTCTTTGTGATATATCCTCTGCTTGTTTGGCCTTCAGTTGAAGATACTCTTCTATGTTCCTTGGCAGAGGATAACCTTGAAGAGATGGGAGATTCGTATTTTCAGGATCATCTTCAGAGTAGAAAGATTTGATCTCCTCCCTAACTGCTGGAAGATCCACAGGAAATTGTACTCCCACAGGAACTACGACAGTGTTTGAATTAAGGGCTTGAACTGAAGAGATTAGAATAGGGTTTGGAATAGTGGCTAGGATCAGAGGTTGTGAAGATGTTGGAAGTGGAGAAGTGTCATCTTCAAGTACAATATTTGTTACCCTTCTTCTTTTGTGCTTTGGAGTGATTGGTGGTGTATTTGTGGGTTGAGTGGTGGTGTTTGAAGTGATGGGTGACTGACTAAAAAATGTTGAAACAACTGGTGTTTCAACCACTGTTGTCACTACAACTGTTGATGTATCAACTGTTGTCTTCTGCTTTTTGGCAGGTGGTTTCTGTGATGGTGATGTTGTTTTTGGTATGGCAGTGGATTGAATGATGGTTGATGAAATGATGGGGGCAGTGGTTGACACAACATCTATTGAAACAACTGAAGTGTCAACAACTGTTGATACAACAGGTGTCTTAACATCTGTTGGTTTGGAAGTTTGATGTGAGGAACTTTTGGGGATTTGAGGAGTATGTTTGGTGGTTTTGGAAGGTGGGGTTTTGGGTTGGCTGACCTTTCTGGTACTCTTTCTTCTTTTTGTGGTTGAAGTACCCTGTTCTTCCTTTTCCATCATAACTTTCTTCTACTTTTCAAATCTTTTCTCTCCCTTTCTTTCCATTCTCTCTTTTCTATCTGATTTTTGTTCAGCAAATGCATTGAGAGTCACATCAACCTTTTTAGAACCATCTGGCCTTGGAATTTCTACCACAGTTTTAGACTTTGGATCTGGTGGTAGATATAAACCTTCTTTTCCATTCTTTCCTTTCTCCCCCTTTTTAGCATTATCAGAGTATTCAACATAAACAACTGTAGGAGGAGAAGTGCCAGTGGTTTGAAACAGATGAGCTTTAATGGCCTTTATATCAGCTTGAGTATCCTTGTACCTAGCTTCCATCATATTTCTAAACATTTGAAGTTGAATTTCATGCTGGTGATCAGCATATTGTCTTTGTTGATGAAGCATAGGTTGAAACAAATGCCATAGCTCAGTGGGGGATGGAGCAGATGTTGCAGCAGTGGGTGTAGCCTTTTGAGATTGTAACAACTGTTGCAGCATATTTTTGATATCTGCAACAGAGGTTTCAATTTTATCAACCCTCTCCATCAATTCTCGGTATTTTAAACCATCACCCAACTTAATGGGATCATCTGATTTCCCACCAGCAGTGGTTGTATCAGCAGTTGACTTAGGGAAAGTTTCCTAAAAATCATCCATTGATGCCCCTTGTTCTTGGTACTGGGGACTTCTTTCCTCAGCAGTGGTTACCAGAGTAAACACACCAGTGGGTATTGGATACACACCAGTGGTCACCTTGGTTCCCAATGAAGAAATTGTCGTCAAGGGAGTCTGAGTGATGAAACAACTGGTCAGGTGTAAATCAGTGGATTCAACACCTATAGTTGCTGCTCCACTTGAACTACCACCAAGAGTTACATGTAACTCATGGGGTGTAACCTCCTCAGCTGTTGATGGGTTAGCATGGGTAGAGGAATCAGACTCAGTCACTTGTTGAAGTATGTTCTCAGTGATAGGTTGTTGAGAAGAACTGATTTGTGTCTGATCCATATCCAATGCATTCAACATGGGTATAATGGATGGTGGAATTTGTGCAGTGAGGATTGGGGTTGAAAGAGAATTTGCCCCGGGAGCAGGGCTGTGGAAGATGGATTCAAGTGAATCCAGTGCTTCATAATTTGTTGTCCCTGTGTGTACAACCTGATCCTTTTGTGAGGATGCAGGAGGAGTTTTAGGTTCAGGTTGAGATCTTTCTTCCATTTGCTGTGAGGAAGTAGCAGCAGTGGTTATTGGTGACTTTTGTGCTGTCACAAGAATAACTTCTGGGATCTCATCTTCTAGAATATTCCTTTTGGATGGTTTGGGGGGCTTTTGGGATTTTTTCTTGATTGGCTTTTTGGTGATTTTTGGTGTGGTTTTCACAGCAGTGGGTCTGCTGCTGTGATCAACAGGAGCAGTGGGCTCAACAGCAGCAACCTGAGGAGCAGAGGTTGTCTCAGCTAAATTTTGCTCAGGTTCCTCTGTTTGTGTTTTATAAGGTTTTGATAGCCTTGTAAAGGTTTCGGAAGATAGGCTGCTTATTTGAAAAGGAAATCCTTGGATAAGCACATGTGCACTATCCTTTGGAAATTTCTTTTGTAAGTAAAAACTTAAAAATCTAAGAAATAGCAAAAATGGTTTTTTCTTTTCATTTATATTAAAAAAAAATTGACCATGTCATTGAAAATCTCTTGGGAGTAATTGAAATTTTCTCCTGCCATAATAACATAGCCCAAGTATTGGATTTTCAATGTTATTTCATTAAAAGTTGTAGTTTTATTTGAAACACACATGAGAAGGGTATGGAATAAAAATCTCATGGGAGGTGGAAAACTTCCCTTTTGCAAAGCATCCTTTTTCATTTGTTCCTCATACCTTCTATTAAGTAAATCAGTTTAGTATTCTTCCTTTGGGAAAGAATTTTTACCTGTGTGATCATTTATTTAAAAAATTTCAGAGATTGATTGTGGTGTGACTTCCACTTGAATTCCCCCTACTGTTGAAGTAATAGCCCAAGGCTTTTTGTCTTGAACTTCAGTTTTTGCATTTTTCCAAAAGTCACGTAGGGTTTCAATGTAGATGGGTGTGTTGCAAGTCAACAAAGTTTTATACTTTGATGAGGAAAAAGCATCTATGACGGAGTGGAAATCGGTGTTTTTGCTTGATTTTTCAAGCGTACACAAATAATTATGAGGAGTTTTGAGTGGGAGAGCCATGGTGATTCGCGATTTGGATAAGAAGAAAATGGATGTAAGAAGATGGAAAATGTTTTTGAAAGGAATTTTGAATTCGATTCGACAGTGAAAACCCTGTTTGGGGTTTTGATCAGGGTTTTATAAAGTGAAAAGGTGAATGCTGACGTGGCAGCAGTTACAGAGATCTGACAGCTAAGTACTATCCACGTGACAACCTCTGATGAATAATGGATGACAGTTGTTTAGGAAACCACTGATGATCAATATTAGTGGTTTACAGTGGTGAAAATGAAAACAGTGGCTGACTTTTAACTATCGTGGATAGCCATCAGTGGGTTAAGAACACTGAGGTTTGACAACGGTGATTAACAAGGACAATGAAGGAACAGAGGTTGACTTTCAGCGGAGGATGGTATTAACAAAACAGATGTTTGAACCAAAACAGTGGTTATGACAGACTTTTAAGGACTAATGAAAATTTTCATTTTTAGCTATTTTTAATGATGAAATTTTGATTTTCTGAAAACATTTCAATGCTTTTATTCATAGAAAAACAGGATTTTTCCTGTTATTCCATGTTAAGCATACCAATCCTAGAGATCAAGCTTTCAAAGGTGGATGTGTCTAATGCTTTGGTTAACACATCTGCCAGCTGATCTTTTGTTGGAACATGGTGCAGAGAAATCAAACCTTTTTCATAGCAATCCCTCACAAAATGATGTCTGATGTCAATGTGCTTGGTGGTTGAATGTGAAACTGGATTGATATTTTTTGCTGCCTGACTGTCCAACATGAGAGGTGTCTTTAAGGCAGTGATACCAAAATCCAGCAGTTGATTTTGATGCCATAACAGGTGGGCTATGCAGCTTGCAGCAGCAATATACTCTGCCTCAGCAGTGGATGTTGAAACAACTACTTGCTTTTTGCTTTGCCAAGACAATAAGCAAATGCCTAGGAATTGGCACCCTCCTGAAGTGGACTTCCTTGTTGTGTTACATCCAGCAAAGTCACTATCTGAGAAACCTGAAAGCTTGATATTTCCATCAGCTGGATATCAAATACCAAGTGTGGGAGCACCTTTTAGGTATCTGAATATCCTTTTTACAGCAATAAGGTTTGACTTTCTAGGGGCTGATTGGGATCTTGCACAAACACATGTTGCAAACATGATGTCTGGACTAGATGCAGTTAGGTACAACAAAGACCCAATCATGCTTCTATACAAAGTTTGATCAACCAAATCATCCTTTTCATCAGACATGACTATCTTGTTGGTTGCAATGGGTGTACTACATGGCTTACAATCATTCATCTCAAATTTTGTTAAAAGTTCTTTTGCATATTTGCTTTGATGAATGAATGTGCCATTTTGTAGTTGCTTTACTTGGAGTCCAAGAAAGCACTGTAGTTTCCCCATTGCACTCATCTCAAACTCAGCTGTCATGAGTTGTCTAAACTCTTCACACATTTTAGAACATGTGCTTCCAAAAATGATGTCATCTACATAAATCTGGACAATCATCAAATCTTTCCCTCTCCATTTTAAAAACAATGTTTTATCAAATTTTCCTCTTGTGAAACCAATAGAGAGAAGAAAGGTGGAAAGAGTTTCATACCAGACTTTAGGTGCTTGTTTCAAGCCATACAAAGCTTTATTTAGCTTGTAGACATGATTTGGATAAAATGGATCCTCAAAGCCAGGAGGTTGATAAACATATACCTCTTCTTGAATCTTACCATAGAGGAAAGCACATTTGATATCCATTTGAAACACCTTTATGTTGTGGTTAACAGCAAAGGCCAGGAACAGTCTGATAGCTTCCAATCTTGCTATAGGGGCAAAAGTTTCATCATATTCAATACCCTCTTCCTGTCTGTAACCTTGAACCACAAGCCTAGCTTTATTCTTGACAGCAATGCCCCTTTCATCAGTTTTGTTTTTGAAGACCCACTTTGTGCCAATAGGACTCATATTCTCTGGCAGTGGTACAAGCTCCCATACTTGTTGTCTTTTAAACTCTTGGAGCTCTTCCTGCATGGCTTCTACCCAACTGTTGTCTTTTAGTTCATCTTGGTACTTGACTGGTTGATGAAGTGATAGAAAGCCAGCAAAAAGACAGATGTTTTGGGATTGACTTCTGGTGAGCACCCCTCACTGATGTTGCCAATGATTTGGTCAAGTGGATGAGACTTCAAGAATATTAAATCTCCTTTGTATGGAACAATGGCATTTAAGGGTGAGGGATGCAGTGTGAATCATCTGAGCTAACCACTGTTGGTGACTTTGATGATCCAACAGTGGCTTGAAATGGAGGTGGAGGGATAGGAGGAAGTGGTATGGAAACATGTTGATTTTTATCCACTGTTTGAAGATTTTTATCAACAGTGTTTGAGGATGTGGAAGCAGGTGTTAAAGGGCTACTTTGGTCAACAACTGTTGAGGTAGCAGTGGTTGAGCTTTGACAGTTGTTTTGAACATCTGCTGCTCTGGCAATGGATGTAAACTTTTGTTGTGGAATGATGATTTCATATCCATTGTTTGATGGAGGTGGTTGAGATGGACCTGCACTGTTAGTCTTGACAGAAACATTTTCAAAAGTAAATTTATCAAGATCAAATAACTCAACAGGGTTTGCAGGGATTTTCATTGAAGAAAGTTCATTGAACTTTACATTCAAAGTCTCTTCCACTGTCTTAGTCCTAGTGTTGAACACTTTGTAGGCCTTAGCAGTGGTTGAGTATCCCAAATGATAACCACAATCAACTTTGGCTGCAAATTTTGAAATGGAATCTTTTAAGTTTAAAATGAAGCATGGGCAGCCAAAGACTTTAAAGTATGAGATCAGTGGTTTGATTTTATACAGAATTTCATAGGCAGTCTTTTGATGCCTGGATTTGATCAAAACTATGTTCTGGACATAGCAGGCAATGTTTACAGCATCTGCCCAGAAAGTTAATGGCAAACCTGAATCAGCAAGCATGGTCATGGCAGCCTCAATCAGTGTTCTGTTCTTTCTTTCAACAACTCCATTTTGTTCAGGTGTCCTTGGAATGTTGTACTGCCTTACAATTCCTTTTGACACAAAAAACTCATCCAAGTCCCTATTTTTGAATTATGTGCCATTGTCACTCCTAAAGACTTTTACTAGCAGGTCAAACTTCTTTTCAACCTGTTTGACAAAGTCTTGCAATATGCCTGCAGTCTCATCTTTAGAATGTAAGAAATAAGTCCATGTAAACCTAGAAAAGTCATCTACAATTACCAAACAATATCTTTTCTTTGTAAGACTCATGACTTTTACTGGGCCAAACAGATCCATGTGCAGCATTTGCAAGCACTTGGTTATTTTGGACTCTTCAATGGACTTAAAAGAGCTTTTATGTTGTTTTCCTTTTAAGCAGGAAACACAATGCTCGGACAGGTGAACAATTTTTGTGGAAGACCTCTTACAAGGCCCTGTTTTGACAAATCAGTGATTGTCTTGAGATTTGTGTGCCCCAATCTTCTGTGCCATAATTATGTCTCTTTGTTAGAGGCAGCTGAGAACAGACAGGCATCAGTCCTGTGGCTCTCTTTTGACAAATCAACAACATAAACATTGCCACTCCTTTGAGCAACAAGTTGGGTTTTTTCATTTTTTATTATTTCTTCAATCTTTTTAACCATTTCTTGTCCAACAATCCTACAATACTCCTTAGTAAAGAATGATCCATAACCTTTACCACTCATTTGTGAAACACTAAGGAGGTTGAATATTAGATTGTCTATCAGATTGATATTTTCAAACTTAACTTTACCAGACTGAACTGTACCAGAACCCATCACCTTCCCTTTACTATTGTTACCAAAAGATATATCACCCCCTCCATGAGTTTTGAATTCTTTGAGTAGGGCTCTACATCCTGTCATGTGCCTGGAGCCTCCACTATCAACATACCAAAGACTATCTAAGCATGCAGAAGCTCCCTGCACATCAAGTAAATAATTAGTTCAGGAGGGTTTCCAAAGCCAATAAGGCTTTGTATGGGGTCTCAACAGTGTCTATGTTAAGTTCAGGAAGATGGACAGTGGTTAGATCAGGGGTTTGAGCAACTTTTGAAGCTTGTTTCTCTAACCACTATTGGGGGCCATTTCCTATCAACTGTTGATAACCAAAGGGATGCATGTTCACTCTTGGTTTAGAAGGCCTTTTGTAAGCCTCATAAACATATGGGACCCTAGGGTATGGTGGTTGGCCTTTACCTCTTTGATATTGGTTGGCAGGGGGTGCATCTGTCACTTGAACCTCTCTTTTAACAGAGTTTTGGTTCAGCTGTTTTGTAACAGCTGTTTGGAAAGGCACAAAAGATGGTTGTTTCTTGACTAGTGAACTTGATGAACTCATGAATGTTTTTGAAGTGTATTCTTCCTTTTTGACATCAAAGGTTTTAAGATACACACATTCTTGAGTGAGATGGTTGGTTTTACCACAAATGGTGCAGCTTTTTGAAGGTAGAATGGTACTTGTCTTGTTAATGTCATAGGCTTTTAAATGAAAACAATCTTTTTTCAAATGATTTTTCTTTTCACAAAAGTCACAAAACAAGTTTTTAATCTTTTCTCTTTTCTTCTTCTTTTCAGACTCCTTTGCAACAGAGTTTTGAACAACTGTTGGGATGTCCTTAAGAGGAATGACCTTGGCCTTTGGAGCTTTGAGACCATCCACAGTGGTGAAATCCATGGGTTTGAAATTTTCAAGGAGGTCACACTCATCAGACCATGTGGGTTTAAATTGGTATTTCTCAATTTCCTCAAAAGTTGAGGAGTCCACTGATCTTTCAAGAGTAATTTTGTTGCCATTTTTATCAGTTATTTTAATTTCTTGACCATCCTTGTTAGTGGGTATGATTTCAACAGAACCAGATTCATTTGCAGCAGTGTTTTCAACTTGGTCATGTTTTCTGAACCCTACACCAAATTTTACATTGCTTTTGATCTGTTTCTCAAGCATAACTTCATAACCTTTGCAGGATTCCACCCATTTTTCACATGTGATTTGGGTGGATTCCAAATCCTTTTTAAAGGCATGATATTTTTCTATCATGTCCTGAAGTTGAGTCTTGGTTATGCCATGCTCATGTTTGAGGCTGCAAATATCATTTTTCTTTTCTGACAATTTGATTTTAAATTCTTTTAAAGATTTTTCAAATTGTACTTCATCATTTAACAATTTGTCTCTAAGGTTTTCATTCACCTCCTTAATGTTTGCAAATGCTATGATGCATTTGTCTGAACAAAGGTTTTTAAGAACCTGGGGTGATACCTTAGTTGCAGCCATCATGGCACAATCACAGACATGCTCACTTTCCTCTGACTTCTTCTCTTCTTTTTCATCTTGCTTCTTCTACTCTTCTTTAGCAGACCAGGGGACAGAAAGTGGTTCCAACAGGGGTTCTGAATTTTGTTCCAACAGTTGTTCACCCACAACAGTAGTAACCACTACTTCAGCAATTGTATCCAATGTTTCTTCATTTGACTGTCCTTCTTCAGTTTCCAGCCCTTCTGGTATAGACTCCAATGCTACAAAACAGAAATCATCACTAGAAGCATCATTTTTAGCATAGAGAGCAAAATTTTCATCACCTAGCTCATCAGGCAAGCTACTCCAATCAATAAAGCCCTGGGTAAAGAAGCTTTGCTGATCTGGTTGAACAACTGTTTGAGTAGCTTGTTGAGGTGCAGCTTGTTGCACCTGAACCTGAGGAGCTGGGGCCTGGGCATACTGTATCTGAGGAACAGTGGTTTGGACATAGTGTACTTGAACAGGGGTTGCAGGGTGTGCATAGTGAGCAGTGTTTACATGAGCAGCAGGGGCATATTGGGAATAATGCATAGTGGTTTGGTTGTTTTGTGGTCTAGGGTTAGGGCTAGGATGTGTGATGATTGGTCCACTTATTTAACTCCTACACTCTCTAGCAAAATGACCTAACCTATTACACTTGTAGCATTTTATCTTTGATTTATCCAACCCTACTTTCAGATTCCCATGTAACCCTGGAAATTTTCTCCCTGTCCTTTTGTAAAACTTGTTGGTTCTAACACTCAGCAGTGCAAGTTGGTGCAATATGTCAATTTCCTCTAAATCAGTTGGATCAAAATGATGAAACTCATTGAGTTCAAAAGAGAGATTGTCAGAAATATGGTTTTCATTACTAGCTGTGAAAGCATAGTTAGTTGAGTAAGAATCAGAGTTATTAAAAGCTCTACCAACAGTTATGTCAATGTAATGATCATAACCCTGATCCTTGCTACTACCAGATTCCTCTTGACCTAGAAGTGTTGTGCTACCATATGTGTAGTCATCAGCAACCTTCCCTGACTCTTGTAACTTCTTTTTCTGGTTCAACTCCCTTTCATAGGTCAGGAGTCGACCATGAAGTTGAGTCAATGTCAGATCTTTGAACCCAACTGAATTTCTGGTTACAAAAGCAATTGTGTCCCATTTTTCAGGAAGTGACCTTAGAAACCTGCTATTTAGTGTTGATTTAGCAAATTCAGTATTAACAAGCTTCAGTTCACTTATGAGACAGCTAAAACGCTCAAACTGTTGTGTTAATGATTCACCCTTGACAGGACAAAAGGTTTCATACTGTTGATTCAAAACCTCTCTATTGTTTTCAATAACTTCCTCAGTACCACCAAACTGTTCCTTAAGTGCATCCCACAATTCCTTGGCACTGTTACAATGTAACAGCCCAGCATAAATCTCATTTGGGAGTGCAGATGCAATGATGCTAAATGCCTTGACATCCAGTTCAATTTTCTGAAAGTCCTGGTCAGTATAGTTTTCAATTTTATTAGGTACCATGACTTTTAGATCCTCAGCACTCGGCACCATTGGAACATGTGGTCGAAAGACAACCGATCGCCAACACCCCTTGTTTTGTTGAGCTAAGATGTGACCCATCCTACGCTGCCAGATGTTATACTCAGATCTGACCAACATAGGTGGTTTGAAGAGTGAACCAGTGTTCATTGTGTTATCTTGTGATTGTGACGTCATTCTGGTTGTTTTACAGGCACTGAATAATCAACTTTTGTACGTGATTATACCTTACTATGTTTTTCAACTAAAACCGAACAATCGAAAGTATCAACGAAATTGAGCTGAACTTTTACGTCAAAATGATTGTTAGATCAAATTTGACTGTCCTAGCTCTGATACCAATTGTTAGGATCTGAGTTTCTTAGATTGTGTTTTGTTTAATAGGAAGGAAGATGAAACAGAGATAAATTGCAGCAGAAATATGAAATAAAGTTTTAACACACAATCAATGAGAGAATAAGTTTAAGCAAACATGTTTGACATGAAATCGAATGATTGTATTGATTACAATACTCAATTACAATGCATGCATGCACAAATCTCCCCCTCAGCCTGAGCTCACTTGAATGTTCGTACAGAATGACTTGGTGATGAAAAGAGCTAATAGAACAATACAGGGTACTGTTCTATTTATAGTACAGAACAACCACTAAGCATCTTTGGCTGACGTCACCATGAAAGTGACATCTAACCTCCTAACAACCTATAACCACTGACTATTACAACCACTGATACAAACTATTGATTTATGATAAACAATACAAAGCATAACTAAACTACTGATTCTTCATTCCACTGCTGTGGCTCTAGAAGTGCTTTAGGTCTTCAGCAGTACTTGAGTTACATCAGTAAATTGAGCTTCAGTGTTTCAACTTCATCAGTCTTTTAGATCAGAGCAGTTGTAAGGGCAGTGCTTTGGGTCATCAGATGTTAGGGCCACTGTCAAGGGAGAAGACTTGTACAAACAACTGCTTATGGTGAATCCACTGATCTGAACCAGTTTTGGCTTTATCACTTGTTCCTTTATAGGGTTCAATCCCAACATTTAGAATATTTGACTAAGGTTATGGAGGCATGTTAATATGTATATAGATTGCATAAATAGAATTTGAAGATATATTCTGTTTGTTTTCGTCCAAACAAATTAGTTTAAATTAATGTTCATATTTGATGCATGCCAATGTCCCACTGTATGGTTTTGTTTTACTAATTTTCAAGCCTAGTTACATAAATATGAATCTTATGGTTTCTTTATAATCATACGTATTGGTTATTTTAGATGAAGGATGAAATAATTTTATTAGTGTGATTAGAATTGATGCACTTAAATTGTTTAATGTAATTAAATGATGTACTGGATAAGACCCATGGTATTTGCAATTTAAGTTCAATCTCATCGTTTACTCCAACGGCATATTCTGTTCTTGAATTTATTTTGTTCACAAATAAATAGAATTTAATTCATGTATTATGAAATATGCTCATTATGAAATTTATGTGACCTTTGATGGACTGTGAAACAAATTGTATTTTAGTATTATTTCTTGTTTTCTAGAACAAATAATTATTATTTCCTCTTAGTTTCTTACAAAGTAAATGATGTTATTCCATTTTATGTAATTATATGTATTGTTATACAATGAACCTAAAGCCAAATTGTTTGATGATACACATAATAATTATAAGCCTAATTACATAGATATATCATTTGTTGCCCAAAGGTGCTATGGTATATTTATATGCTTTATTTTTACGTTCATCGTATATGAACTTTGGTCAAAGCTAAAGCGAAGCCAAAATTCATATGGGACATTAAGACAATCCATTTATAATATATGTTCATAATATGTGAATTTTGGTCAAAGCCAAAGTGAAGCCAAATTTCACATAGAACATTAAGACAATCTCTATCATTTATGTACATTCACAATACATGAATTTTGGTCAAAGCTAAAGCGAAACCAAAATTCATGTAAGACAATAAGTCAGTCTATTATGGTATGTTTATAATACATAAATTTTGGTCAAAGCCAAAGCGAAGCAAAAGTTTATGTAAAACATCAAGACAATATTTTATTTATGTATGTTCATAATGTCTGATTTTTTGTCAAAGCCAAAGCGAAAGCAAAATTCAGATAGAATATTAAATAATCTATTATTTTGGTGTTATAATAGATTTTAACTTCAATGTACTTATCTTTGTTTGCCCTTGCTTGATTACCCTAAATAGATTACTCCAACTCTTCTGTTTGTATTGATCTAGCATCCACTTTTAGCCCTAGCCTTGGAATTGAATTATTGACTGGGGCAAATTTTGCCACATGGAGGGATACGGTTAAACTTACTCTTGGTATGGTAGACCTTGATTATGCCATGAGGCATGACCCTCCTGCTGCTCTGACTACTTAAAGCACTGCAGATCAGAAAATAGAGCATGAAAAGTGGGAAAGGTCTAACAGAATGTCTCTTATGGTTATCAAGAATTCCATCTGAAGTGCCATTAGGGGAGATATACCTGATTCAGAGAATGCTAAAGAATATCTAAATTCAGTTGAGGAGCAACTTAAGGGATCTTCTAAAGCACATGCGAGTTCTCTAATTTTGAAGATGCTTACCACAAAATATGAAGGGACTAGTTGTGTGCGTGAGCACATAATGATGATGAGCGACATGGACCATAAGTTAAAGGGATTAGACATGGAAATAAGCGACAGTTTTCTAGTGCACTTAATCATGACTTCTCTTCCTGCACGTTTTAATGTTTTTAAGATCAACTATAACACTCAGAAAGACAAATGTCAATGAGTGAGTTGATAGCAATGTGTGTGCAGGAGGAGGAACGTTTGAAACTAGAACAACCAAAAGTTTCTTATATCGCTACCACTAAGTCAGTGAAAAGGAAGGGAAATTTTAAAGGGGAAAGTTCAAAAGTCCAGAAAGCTAATTCAAATACTGTTTCCAGCCCTAATGTCTCCAAGGGACAATCTCGTTGCAAGTTTTGCCATAACAAAGGGCACTTGCAACAAGATTGTTCAAAATTCAAGGAATGGATGGTTAAGAAAGGTACTAATGCATTTATGATAATTGGATCCTTTAATATTAATGTACTAATTAACACATGGTGGGTTGACTCTGGTTCAATGGTTCATGTTACCAATTCCACACAGGGATTCCTTACAATCCAGAGGCTGGAAAAAAACCAAAGAACACTTAGAACGGGAGGTGGGGAAGAAATTGAAGTTGAGGCCATAGGAACCATGCAACTTATCATGAAAACTGGTCATTGTATTAAACTTTATAATACATTATATGTACCGAAAATTACTCAGTATTTAGTATCAGTACCAAAGTCAGACAATGATGGTTTTGAAGTTTTACATAGGCATGGAAAGTTCACTATTAGTTTAACCTCCCAAGTTCTTAGTTGTAGTTGTCTAGATGGAAATATCTATAAGTTAGAACTAGATGATAGCTTTTCGAAATCTTTGCTGTTATATAACGTAAATAAGAAAATCAACAAATGAAAACGAAAACGAAAACATGATTTGGAAACATCATCTAAATTGTGGCATCAACGTTTAGGCCACATCTCACGAGACAGAATGTTAAGACTCGTGAAGGATGGTGGATTACCAGATCTTAATTTTAGCGATTTTGGAACATGTGTTAAATGCATTAAAGGGAAAAAGACAAATAAAAATAAAAAGGGTGCCACAAGGAGTTCTGGATTATTATAACTCATACAAACTGATATTTGTGGGCCTTTTCCACCTGGCATGACTGGCCATACGTCTTCTATTACTTTCATAGATGATTATTCTCGGTACATGTACCTGTATTTGATTAAAGATGAATCACTTGAAATGTTTAAAACTTTTAAGGCTGAAGTTGAAAACCAACTTAGCCGTAAGATAAAGGTAGTGAGATCAGATAGAGGAGGTGAGTATTATGGTCGACATACAGACATTGGTCAAGCTCCCGGTCCTTTCTTTAATTTTTGTAAAGAACACGGGATAGTGAACCAATTTACCATGTCGGGTACACCTCAACAGAATGGTATTGCTGAGAGAAGAAATAGAACCCTTATGGACATGATAAGAAGTATGTTTGCAAACTCGAATTTGCCTAAATTTTTATGGACTGAGGCATTTAAGACGGCCGTTGGGTTCCTTCTAAATCTGTCCCAAAAACCCCTTATGAAATTTGGACAGGAAAGAAACCAAGCTTAGAGTATATGAAAGTATGGGGCTGTCCAGCCGAAGCTACACGTTATGATCCTTTGAAAAAGAAAATTGACATGAGGATAGTCAGTTGCTACTTCATAGGATATCCTGAACGATCAAAGGGATATAGATTTTACTGCCCTTCACACGTTACTCGTATTATGGAAAGTCGAATTGCTGATTTTATAAAGGACTTAAAGGTCAGTAGCAGCAGTGAAAGTAGATTCTTTGATTTCCATTTCAATGTGCAAGAAGAAGGGGGATGGGCTTTTCAAATTTATCTCATGTTACACCTCCTGTACATGACACTGCACCACCTCATGTTTCCTCATAAATTAATGATCCTAACGTCCCTAATAATGAAGGCACATAAAACTCACATGAGCATAACCAAATCCTTGAACCAGTTAATGAACTTGATGAACCTGAAAATTAGCTTAGGAGGTCATTAAGGCCAAGAAGGCCCACTAACTTTGATGATTATCTAACCTACCTTAATGAAGCTGATTTGGATTTAGGAAAGTATAACGATCCAACCTCTTATAATGAAGCCATTGGTAGTGATAAATCTTCTGAGTGGAATAAAGCTATGATTATAACAACTCTCCCGAAACCCTTAAAGTACTCCCATACGTCTTAAAATACACCCATATGCAAAAAATGGCCCAAAATACCTTTATTTTATCAAAACTCAAATAAATCAAAATTCCAAGGCCGCTCGTGGGGCACGACCGGCTCAAGCTAAGCCGTCGCGGTAAGCGTCGGAGTGACACCAGGCATAACCCTGGGCTGCCACATGTCCCAGTCAGGTCGAAGCTAGTCCTTGACTCAGCAAACCTATAGTTGACACGTAGTCCCTGGCGGCCCGCGACGAGCTTAGCCTAGGGCATCGCGGGGCGCGACGGAGTGTCTGATCAGCACTATAAATAGGATCGATTGGCTTCAGTTGTTAATCATTCAAAAATCAAAATATCTCTCTCTCTATTCTCTAAAAGTATAAGTAATATCCGGGTATTATACCCACTAAAAAGCGAAGCTCTGCCTCGTTGTAAGTATTATAACCCCCGGTTACGGTATTAGTTACTCTGCCCGATTGATCTAGTGCTCCGTAACGCATGTTGAGGCTCTGCCTGACTTAGTCGTTGGAGTTCTATCTCGGGAGGGCGTATAGCTAATGTAAATTGGGTTATTTTACTAACATGTGTGCATTTTTTAATTTAATAGATTATAACCAGGAAGTCACCAGGAATTATCTAAAATAGCAATGTGAGTACATTCATTTTTGTAAACTCTTTTTGTGAGTCATTCTCTTTTTATAAATAAATTGCTTTTTACAAAACCTCAATTGTTTTAAAGTATAATTTAACAGTGATTGAGTATTTGTAATTCTACAATTACTGTCGGTATGTTGGGGTTTTGTATACGTTACTTGTTACTAATACTGAGAATAGTAACATGACCACAAGTCAGGATTGACAGTACCGTGGGTGGTAATTTGATAGATGTAAACAAATATAATTGCGGATGCCCTCAATACTGTAAAGTGATAAAAGTGTTTTGATTAAGTTGGGATGCACTCACCAGTATTTCCCACTGACAAAATGTTTTAAAACTTGTTTCAGGTAACAAAATGTGAAAGCCAATTAGAAGCCAGCTGGAGAGCACTGAAGGTTTGTAAAAGTGGCTGTAAAAGTTACCTAAACAAGAAAGAAGTTTTATTTGAATAAAACAGGGTTTATCCCTATAAACATGTTATAAATGAAAACTTGGGTTTTACCCATGTGTTTATTATTTATAAAATGAGGTGTTTTACTCTGATAAAATATTTTCTAACTATGGTCCTGATGTAAATTTCCACTGCCAAATTAAATAAACACCGATACCACCAGCTCTGCGTGCTCGCGGCCGCCCGCCTCCCGGGGCAGGGATCGGGGGTTGCGATAGAAGGTGGTATCAGAGCTATAGCCACTGATTTGAGCCACAGAAGTGTTCTTCTGACATCAAAATTTGTCAATTTTGTTAGGAAATAATCTATGTGACTATGTGCATGCGTGTATATTATTGTTTTGTGTTATTTGACAATTTTTTAGTTTACAGTATGAGTGATCAAGGTCCGTCTAACGCCTATCGTCACCTATCTAGTTCTCCCAAAAGTGAAGGAACTCCCTCACAGCCTACTCCTTTGGGGTATTCTGCTGATACAGAAGAGGGGACCTTCATATTTAAGGTACAATCCGAAGAACCATTCCCTACAAAAAAGAGATGATGGTTCAGTCGGGGAGCACATGTGTGACACCTGTGTCACTTCAACCATCCAACAAATGCCAAACCAATGAAATATTGTAGTTCATACTTGGGATTTGTAAAAATATGTGTATCATTTGCACATATCAATTCTTGTTCGATTTCAAGCTTTAAATCGCTTTCTGGAAGATTATACACGCACTGCTGCGTAAATATAACCCATTTAATGAAACAAACACTCCGGAATAGTGAAATAGGCTTAACATACCTTAAAATACCTCTACATAACATAGAAATAAGTTTTGGATGGTTTGGTATGCCGAAATCAAGTTAATTCACTTACAGGGACTAAATTTGACAAACAGCGAAAGTATGCCAATTTGAACTGTAACAGACATTCCAGAACATGGCCATAAGTTAAACACACCCTAAATATCCTTTACATATCTTAGAAACAGGCTTTGAGGGGTACGGTGTGCTTAAATAAACTTTTGGTCATTCAGGGACTAAAAGCGTCAAAAAGTGCACAAGTTTGCACTTTCGCGCATAACTTACGTTCTGAATACATCCGGACATCCAAAAATTTTTGTAAGCACTAAATATTTTATTTTAGTGTTTGGCATAAGAAAAATCCATTCGTCACGCAATTCGGATCGTTTTCCGCGCTTATGCGCATTCCGTCGTAAATAAGCGAACATCGCAACCGTACGGCTAAACGAACCGACAACCGAGATATTTTTGAGCACATTTTAAGTTCCCTATACTTTAACTTCATTTTAGAGCTTTGAAATGGGGTTAACGGGCCTTAAACATGTTAGAAATAGCTCAAATGCATAACAGGGACCAAAACTGACAATTCTGTAAAGTTGTTAGCTTACGGACCTCAACATTGTGAGTGTTACGGTCCGTAAGCTGTCTCCAGACAGCAGAATGTGCAGAAACATCGAATCTGGTCCGTTCCACTTGTTGCACATGGTTTTGGAAAATCTATGGGCTGGTTTTGATGTGCACATGGTATTACAATACCATGGGTGCAAGTGTATGGCCAAGATTGAAGCACGTTTTCCAAGAAACGATCCTAACGGTTCGGGAAATCCTATAAATACCCCTTGCCTTCAATTGCAAAACCCACTAGAATTTTGATTTGAGAAACTCTAAGTTGAAACCATTGTTTCATACCTGAGTTACTTGGATCGAGATTAGCATTCAGGGACCCTTCGTAAGTATTCCTTCGTTCTTTTATTGCTTTTTGAGTCCGAAAGTCAAACTTTGTTTGACTTTCTGCATTGACCAGTTTATGGTCAATGCGAAGTTCGTTTGAACTTCGCAACGTGATTGTAATCACGATGGTTATAGTCCCTTGTGACTATGCCTACTGATTACCACGTTGTCTAGGGTCGTAAGGGTAAGCGATCTAATAAATCGCTTATACCTTCGAACCCGACCCATTTGGTCGATCATTAGGATTTGACCAAACACATTAGGTGACCATAGTAAGTAGGGAATAACCTTCCGAGGTTATACCTTATGGTCACGACGTTTAAGTAGTTGTATGATAGGTAGTTTATATGCCTTAGGTAAATTACCAAAATACCCCTTTGATGCCAAAATTCATTATAAACATATGTGACATAACTTTTGACATCTAAACTGATTTGGCGACAATATTAAACATGTTAAGGCATATTCTATTTGTCATAGGACTAGTTAGGCGGTCCGAACGCGTTTCACGCGAACGACGCGTTAAAGTAGCATAAGCTACCTAAACGGGTCGTAATGGGTCGTAAGAACTTAGGTTAGGTTTCATTTAGTATGTAGGCTTTGTTAAACCATATGACACGAGTCTCCATACTCGTTTGGTTTACGAACCCTCATTCTATCTAAATCCTCCGATATAGGTCCGGTTTATTAACATAGTTACCTATATTAGGTGCCGTTTGATATCCGTGATCTCTAGCATTGTTTGGTTGTCACTCAAGGACTACTGAGCAATCTCAAGTGAGTACATAGACCCCTCTTTTACTGTTTTCCAAACGTTTTGGGGTGGAACACATGTGCCTACTTGATACTTTCATGCTTTCACATCATATACTTGCTATGTTCATTAGTACATTTATAGTACATGTTTTACATTACATTTCATGCTATGTATGCCCATTGTTGCATACTTAGTACAGTTGTTTCACGTCACATGCTATGTATGTCTATTGTTGCATACTTAGTACAGTTGTTTCACGTCACATGCTATATATGTCTATTGTTGCATACTTAGTACAGTTCACATGCTATGTATGTCCATTTTTTGCATTGCTCATCATACTTAGTACATTTGTTATTCATCACATGCTTACATTTTGGATACACATTACATGATTTACATTAGACATGAACATTTTACTTTGGTAGTTTGGTTTGAGTAAGTGATTAAGTAACGAGGCGTGTGTAATATGATACAAGCATGGTGGATACGCCGCTGGTACTTCCTATATATAAGTGTTTGTATAGTATTACATGTCGTTGCGTTATTTGAATCATTTCAGTTTGAGACATATAACATTTTATATAAATAACATACTTTTCACAAGACATTGATTTACAAACAACTTATCTTATACAAACTCATCTTACATGGTTATTCATTTAACCATACATTATTCTCTTATTTATACATATCATCTGATCTCATCGTTTTTCAAATGATTTACAAGACAAAGCAAATTACAAGGTTCATGACTAAACATTTTCTCAAACATAAGTCATGAATCCTATTTTCTCAAAACCTATGTATCTCACAAGCATTTTTATGCTGACGTACCTATTTTCACATGTGTTTTCAGGAGATGATGCATAGGACTTATCAAGACATACTTAGGCGGACCTGTGCCTTAGTGACTTAAAACGAGACAAGAACTAGTTAATTTATGTTATGTACTCTTTGTTTCTTGTTTAAAACAATGTGAACTCTCATGTTTGATTAATAAAACGAAACTTTAAATTTCCATGGTTGTGAAACATTAATTCTGTTACAACACTCCCCGACATTTCCGCCACGTTTCGTTGTCTCACGTGGTCGGGGTGTGACAGAAAATATGGTATCAGAGCCAATGGTTATAGGGAATTAGGTTATTAGTAATACTTTGACCTAGTCTATAACCTTTCTAGGACCCTAACGCGAGTTCACTTGCGTTTAGTTATAAAACAATACCGTCACCTATCCTTAGGCGACGACCACAACAAGAAAATAAATTTCAAAACCGCTTTGAAAACTAATCATCTGTTCTAGGATGATTGATTACTAGGTTTTGAACCCTCTATTGTAAGGTTTTGAACCCTCTGTTATAAGGTTTTGAACCCCTTTGAATTTTCAAAACTCTCGTCAAAGTTTTGGGTCCTAAATAGTGTGAACACGTGCAAACTGGAAGAGTGAATGCATGTACCCTGGGTTTTCTATCTAAGGCTAGAGTGTTCATACAAATCCACATAATCGGACCAGTTACTCTTACCTGGGAACTCTTGGGGTGAGTGTCCACTTATAGGCGATCATGTCTTCGCGATACACTATGAGGATCTATTTGCTTTGATTCAGCCTTTGTGTTGTTTGTTTGCTTCGTGGTTCAAACAAATGACCATCAACCATGATTTTGGTCGGTATTCGTAACATCCTATTCTTACCCAATGCCATTTCATTTGTTTTCCCTCCTGATTCCCTTTTTTTTAGAATGCCTCCTCGACGCGAAAATCCGGTATCTATTGAAGATCTGTCAGCTGTCATTACACAGCAAATAACTGCTGCAATCCCGAACATCGTTGCCCAATGTCACCAAGCTCTCAACAACAATAATGCCCTCTGCAACTTCAAGACGTTCAACTCGGCTAAGCCATCAAAGTTTTCTGGGTCTCAAGGAGCGACTGCACTTCTGCAATGGTTCGAGAGTTTAGAGAGCACCTTCAGACATGTTCAATGTCCAAATGAGCGAAAGGTAGATTTCGCATCTAGTGTCTTTGAGAAACGAGCTTTGACGTGGTGGAACGGTGTGATGAGAGATAGGGGTGCCGAAGTGGCACTGGCTCAAACGTGGGAAGAACTTCGAGCACTGATGATGAAGGAATTCTGTCCTCGTCACGAGATCAGAGCCTTGGAAAGGGAATTCGACGATCTTAAGCAAGACAGCGGTGAACATCGAGCATACACTGATCGGTATGAGGAGCTGAGCCTTTTGTGTCCTACCATGGTTACGCCTTTGGATAAGGCGATTGAAAAATACATTGATGGTCTCCCTGACTCAGTTCAGGACATTGTTACTGGTAGTAACCCCACTACGGTTAGGCAGGCCATTGAGCTAGCTGCAACCTTGACTGAATCTCAGATCAGGAAACGTAAGCTTTTCCGAAAGGGTGACAAGAAACCAATTGAGGAATCAAAGACCATGGATGTACAGACTGGATCCCCTAAGGAGTCAAAGAAGCGAAAGGCTTCTCAGAACTTCGCCATGGTTACTCACAATGATCAAGCCGTCCCCAACCAACCAGCTCAACCCCCTGCTAGGAAGCCATACAATGGAACTTCACCCTTGTGCAACCAATGTAACCTTCATCATCATGCTAGTGTGAAGTGCCGCGAATGCCAAATTTGTGGACGTAAAGGTCATACAGCAAAAGTTTGCGTAGCAGCAGTTGCACCAAATCAAGCTGACAACAATCCTGCTCAAGCTCGCTTTCCACCAGGTTCTTACTACAATTGTGGCGAGATGGGTCATTTCCGAAGAAATTGCCCAAAGCTTGCTAATGCAAATCCAGCACAGGGATGAGCATCTGACCGACTAGAAGACAACACCCTTTAGAAATAATCACATCTTATGTATTATTTTCCTTTGTTGTCAAGGTCCATGAAACAGTTGTTATCATTGTTTATAAATAAATCTTTTATTTACATTGCGATGTATTTATGTGGTTGTATGTATAAACAACATATCCCTTACAATGCCAACAATCAAGGAATCGTATTCCTTGAAAAGCAAACTACCCCCCAAAATTTTTCTATTTTATGATCTCTTGCGTTATCCACGAAATTCCTAAGTACCCGTTTCTCCCAAGGAAACGAAGTACAAGGCGCAAGTTACAACACTGGACGAATACCCAAAGTACCTCTATAAATCATTAATAGGGTGCCTAAGGGTATTTTCGTAAATCCTAAAATTTTTGTGTGCCTTAATTCAAATATTACGTTTCTTTGAAAACAAAATCGAATTTTTGGGAGATCTTCCTATCTTTTCAGATAGATCCCAGAGGACATCGAAGTCTATTAACTGGTTTCCACATCCATTTTCAATCGATAACAAGTTAATAACAAATTAATAATCAAATTAAACAACTATGTGATTATGTGCTTATGAGTTCCCTTTTATGTTTTTGTGTAATCCAAGTTTTGTTATCCAAATCCTCGTAGAACCTTCCATATCTTCGTATAAGGAATTCATAGTGGGATATCCAAAAGTACTGTATTAAATCCTCAATGGGCTTTTACGTAATAGTAAAGACCCTTGGATTATATTGTACTATTCCATAATTAGACCCCTTGAGTGGTCTAGTTAAACAGATTGATCCAAAAATCTAGTTGGGAATATCATGTGATGAGATAGCTGAAAGGACTCCTTGGTGGCCTAATTAAAAGGATCATTTGTTGATCTAATTAGAAGGACCTTATGGTAGTCTAGTCACACTCATCACAGTTTTGATTTTTCCTCCCCTTCACATTACAAACAAATTGTGCGGACTGTGCAAGGAATTGCGTAATTATGGATGCATACATAATTATGAAATTCAGTGCACAGAAACCACAGCAAGTTTGGTCGTGTGTCTAGAAATGACTCATTCCGTGCATTTTCATTTCTGAAGAAATTGTGGAAAATGACTCATCCCGTTCATTTTCATTTCTGAAGAAATAGTGGAAAATGACTCATCCCGTTCATTTTCGTTTCTGAAGAAATTATGGAAAATGACTCATCCCGTTCATTTTCGTTTCTGAAGGAATTGTAGAAAATGACTCATCCCGTTCATTTTCATTTCTGAAGAAATAGTGGAAAATGACTCATCCCGTTCATTTTCGTTTCTGAAGAAATTATGGAAAATGACTCATCCCGTTCATTTTCGTTTCTGAAGGAATTGTGGAAAATGACTCATTCCGTTCATTTTCATTCCTGAAGAAATCGTGGAAAATGACTCATTCTGTTCATTTTCGTTCCTGAAGAAATCGTGGAAAATGACTCATCCCGTTCATTTTCGTTCCTGAAGAAATCGTGGAAAATGACTCATCCCGTTCATTTTCGTTCCTGAAGAAATCGTGGAAAATGACTCATTCCGTTCATTTTCGTTTCTGAAGAAATGGTGGAAAATGACTCATTCTGTTCATTTTCGTTTCTAAAGAAATTGTGGAAAATGACTCATTCTGTTCATTTTCGTTCCTAAAGAAATCGTGGAAAATGACTCATTCCGTTCATTTTCGTTTCTGAAGAAATTGTGGAAAATGACTCATTCCGTTCATTTTCGTTTCTGAAGAATGTCCGTTAAGGAAATGTCAGGATTATGCCTTTCATATCTCTGGTGGTTATTTGGCACAAAGTCACAGATAGACTCCTACGAATAAATTTCGGGACGAAATTTCCTAAAGTAGGGGAGACTGTGACACCTGTGTCACTTCAACCATCCAACAAATGCCAAACCAATGAAATATTGTAGTTCATACTTGGGATTTGTAAAAATATGTGTATCATTTGCACATATCAATTCTTGTTCGATTTCAAGCTTTAAAACGCTTTCTGGAAGGTTATACACGCACTGATGCGTAAATATAACCCGTTTAATGAAACAAACACTCCGGAATAGTGAAATAGGCTTAACATACCTTAAAATACCTCTACATAACTTAGAAATAAGTTTTGGATGGTTTGGTATGCCGAAATCAAGTTAATTCACTTACAGGGACTAAATTTGACAAACTGTGAAAGTATGCCAATTTGAACTGTAACAGACATTCCGTAACATGGCCATAAGTTAAGCACACCCTAAATATCCTTTACATAGCTTAGAAATAGGCTTTGAGGGGTACGGTGTGCTTAAATAAACTTTTTGGTCATTCAGGGACTAAAAGCGTCAAAAAGTGCACAAGTTTGCACTTTCGCGCATAACTTACGTTCTGAATACATCCGGACATCCAAAAATTTATGTAAGCACTAAAATATTTTATTTTAGTGTTTGGCATAAGAAAAATCCATTCGTCACGCAATTCGGATCGTTTGCCACGCTTATGCGCATTCCGTCGTAAATAAGCGAACATCGCAACCGAACGGCTAAACGAACCGACATCCGAGATATTTTTGAGCACATTTTAAGTTCCCTATACTTTAACTTCATTTTAGAGCTTTGAAATGGGGTTAACGGACCTTAAACGTGTCAGAAATAGCTCAAATGCATAACATGGACCAAAACTGACAATTCTGTAAAGTTGTTAGCTTACGGACCTCAACATTGTGAGTGTTATGGTCCGTAAGCTGTCTCCAGACAGAAGAATATGCAGAAACATAGAATCTGGTCCATTCCACTTGTTTCACATGGTTTTGGAAAATCTATGGGCTGGTTTTGATGTGCACATGGTATTACAATACCATGGGTGCAAGTGTATGGCCAAGATTGAAGCACGTTTTCCAAGAAACGATCCTAACGGTTCGGGAAATCCTATAAATACTCCTTGCCTTCAATTGCAAAACCCACTAGAATTTTGATTTGAGAAACTCTAAGTTGAAACCATTGTTTCATACCTGAGTTACTTGGATCGAGATTAGCATTCAGGGACCCTTCGTAAGTATTCCTTCGTTCTTTTATTGCTTTTCGAGTCCGAAAGTCAAACTTTGTTTGACTTTCTGCATTGACCAGTTTATGGTCAATGCGAAGTTCGTTTGAACTTCGCAACGTGATTGTAATCACGATGGTTATAGTCCCTTGTGACTATGCCTACTGATTACCACGTTGTCTAGGGTCGTAAGGGTAAGCGATCTAATAAATCGCTTATACCTTCGAACCCGACCCATTTGGTCGATCATTAGGATCCGACCAAACACATTAGGTGACCATAGTAGGTAGGGAATAACCTTCCGAGGTTATACCTTATGGTCACGACGTTTAAGTAGTTGTATGATAGGTAGTTTATATGCCTTAGGTAAATTACCAAAATACCCCTTTGATGCCAAAATTCATTATAAATATATGTGACATAACTTTTGACATCTAAACTGATTTGGAGACAATATTAAACATGTTAAGGCATATTCTACTTGTCATAGGACTAGTTAGGCGGTCCGAACGCGTTTCACGCGAACGCCGCGTTAAAGTAGCATAAGCTACCTAAACGGGTCGTAATGGGTCGTAAGAACTTAGGTTAGGTTTCATTTAGTATGTAGGCTTTGTTAAACCATATGAAACGAGTCTCCATACTCGTTTGGTTTACGAACCCTCATTCTATCTAAATCCTCCGATATAGGTCCGGTTTATTAACATAGTTACCTATATTAGGTGCCGTTTGATATCCGTGATCTCTAGCATTGTTTGGTTGTCACTCAAGGACTACTGAGCAATCTCAAGTGAGTACATAAACCCCTCTTTTACTGTTTTCCAAACGTTTTGGGGTGGAACACATGTGCCTACTTGATACTTTCATGCTTTCACATCATATACTTGCTATGTTCATTAGTACATTTATAGTGCATGTTTTACATTACATTTCATGCTATGTATGCCCATTGTTGCATACTTAGTACAGTTGTTTCACGTCAAATGCTATGTATGTCTATTGTTGCATACTTAGTACAGTTGTTTCACGTCACATGCTATGTATGTCTATTGTTGCATACTTAGTACAGTTCACATGCTATGTATGTCCATTTGTTGCATTGCTCATCATACTTAGTACATTTGTTATTCATCACATGCTTACATTTTGGATACACATTACATGATTTACATTAGACATGAACATTTTACTTTGGTAGTTTGGTTTGAGTAAGTGATTAAGTAACGAGGCGTGTGTAATATGATACAAGCATGGTGGATACGCCGCTGGTACTTCCTATATATAAGTGTTTGTATGGTATTACATGTCGTTGCGTTATTTGAATCATTTCAGTTTGAGACATATAACATTTTATATAAATAACATACTTTTCACAAGACATTGATTTACAAACAACTTATCTTATACAAACTCATCTTACATGGTTATTCATTTAACCATACATTATTCTCTTATTTATACATATCATCTGATCTCATCGTTTTTCAAATGATTTACAAGACAAAGCAAATTACAAGGTTCATGACTAAACATTTTCTCAAACATAAGTCATGAATCCTATTTTCTCAAGACCTATGTATCTCACAGACATTTTTATGCTGACGTACCTATTTTCACATGTGTTTTCAGGAGATGATGCATAGGACTTATCAATACATACTTAGGCGGACCTGTGCCTTAGTGACTTAAAACGAGACAAGAACTAGTTAATTTATGTTATGTACTCTTTGTTTCTTGTTTAAAACAATGTGAACTCTCATGTTTGATTAATAAAACGAAACTTTAAATTTCCATGGTTGTGAAACATTAATTATGTTACAACACTCCCCGACGTTTCCGCCACGTTTCGTTGTCTCACGTGGTCGGGGTGTGACAACATGAGCGTAGGAAACGAATGAGAAAGTTACACCAGCAGAGGGCTTTAGCAGCAGCTAATAGAGAAGTCAATGCCCAGACACAAGACTTAGTTAATAGACGTTTGGCCAACTTCCATATATTAGCCACCACTGCAGCAGATCCAAACCTTGAACAAATCATTGCACCACAGCCATTGCCACTGTTCCCAACCCAACCAATGGAGATAGAACCGAACCCAGGAACTGAATTTCCCATACCAGCCTTTAACCCTGATGAGATATCTAGAGTCCCAGCACCCAATCCTCTAGCGTATGATCCGTGGAACGATGAGCATAGGGATTATAGAGAACTCTACCCACAGGAGGAACCAATTCCAAACCCCATAGCTCAGTACACCAACCTCAATCCTTTAGATCCATATTAGAATGTTGAGACGTATGTTCAGGAAATCTTAAACAATCCGTATCCATATGGAGAACCCTTACCTATGTACCCTGACCCAGTACCTGCACCACCACCACCCATGAGTGATGAGAACGTACAGGAACTCCACCTGTATGGTGAGGAGTTGATAGAAGGAGGAGAGAGGATGAGAGAAATAGGAGAGAAGCTCGTGTGGAAATACGATGAACAGGAAATGCAGTTCAACCCCTAAATAATATATATATATATATATATATATATAAATGTGTGTAGAAAAAAAATATAAAATCAACTAAAATAGATAGCCTAATACCTAATGACGCATAACTAATCATGTGTTTACATTTCAGTCTTAAATTGTAAGATATATATATATATATATATGAAAAAAAGTAAAAGTCGCAATGCTCGATGATTTTGATCAATCTGTTTGTTTGATTGTTTGCATTAAATCCTATTCTGTGATATTAATACCTGATAATTGTTTGTAAATCCAGATGGACAACGAAGAAAATTAGGAAAACCAGAATAATGATAACCAAATAAATAACAGTTGCATCCAACACATAGTAGCACAAGAAATTAGAAATGATATGCCATATATTATTAAGACTATTAAAGAAGCAGAAAATAATAAAAGTGGAAGTAAACGAACACCTAGTGAACCAAGTCACAACGTGAATAACGGACCGCTACTCCAATTTCCAATTCCAAAAAGAAGAAGAACCATGTCTTATGGTTGTTCTTATAAAGAATTCTGGTCTTGCAAACCAATAGAATTCTCAGGCAATGAAGGAGCCATTGCAACTCTACGTTGGATAGAAAAGACAGAGGCAGTCTTAAAAATAAACAAATGTGCAGATGAAGATAAGATTATGTTTGCTTCTAATATTTTTAAGAATGCAGCCTTAGAATGGTGGAATGCTATTCTCCAGTCTAAAGGAAGTGACAGAGTCTATAATATGGAATGGACTGACTTTAAGGAAATGGTCGAAAGGAAATTATGTCCTCCCAATAAAAAAGAACAAATTGCTAATAAGTTCTTAAATCTTAGGATGACTGGAATAGACTGCAAGGGTTACACTACCATATTCTTCGAATATGCTAGAATAGTACCAACCTTAGCTTCACCAGAACCCATATTAATCTCACGTTACCTCTGGGGATTAATTAGTGAGATCAGACACGTAGTCAAGGCAGCTAGACCAAAAACCATAGAAGAAGCTGTAGAATTAGCCAATACCTTGACTGATGAATTAGTACGTACGCAAGAAGAGAATCAGAGAAAGAACCTAGCCCAGAAACTTACCCAAGAATTTCGTTATGGAAATAACTATCGTGAGAAAAGTATAGGTTCTACCTCTGCACCTTACTGTAAGTCCTGCAAGAAGAAGCATTCAGGAAAATGCTCGATATACTGCGATTTCTGCAAAAGGTCTGGACAGAAGGAAGAAGACTGTAGAAAGAAACCTAGTAATGGGATATGCTTCAACTGTGGAGAAAAAGGGCATATAAGCCAAATTGTCCAAAACTAGCTCCAGCCATGAACAACAAGACTACCAAGAATGCTAGAGCATTTGTTCTGACAGCCGAAGAAGCCAAGATGATTCCGGATGTGATTGCCGGTACGTTTTTAGTTAATGATATTTTTGCTAAAGTATTATTTGACTCTGGTGCAAACCAAAGTTTTATTAATACTTCGTTTTGAAAAATTCTCAATCAACCATTAACTAAACTTCAACAAGAATGTGTGGTAGAAACGGCAAATGGAGAATCCATTAAGATTTCCAAAATCTTGCAGGGAGTAAGAATAGAAATTTTAAATCATGATTTTATTACTAACCTTTATCCAATGAATCTGGTTGGATTTGATATAGTACTAGGAATGTATTGGTTGGTAGCCAATCATGCCAGTATTCTATGTGATCAAAAGTTAATACAAGTAAGTTCACCAAAGTGTGAAAAGATCACAATTAAAGGAGATAAGCCAACTAGGTCTACAAAATTCATCTCTGTGATGAAACAACAAGTTATGCAAGAAATGGATCACTAGTGTATATGATTTCTATAATCATTAGCACTAAAGGAAAAGAATTAAAAGATATTCCTGTAGTATCTAAATTTTCAGATGTTTTTCCAGAAGAGTTACCTGGATTACCACCAGATAGAGAGGTTGAATTTAGAATTCACCTAATACCAGGGACAACACCGATTGCCAAAGCACCTTACCGTTTAGCACCAGCAGAGATGCAGGAACTGAAGAACCAATTAGATGAACTTCTGGAGAAAGGTTTCATACAGCCTAGTTCGTCGCCATGGGGAGCACCAATCTTGTTTGTCAAGAAGAAAGATGGATTGATGCGTATGTACATTGATTACCGCGAATTGAACAAGGTTACGATTAAAATTCGGTACCCATTACCGAGAATCGATGATCTGTTCGATCAACTGCAAGGAGCTCGATTCTTTTCTAAGATCGATTTACGCTCCGGATATCATCAACTGAAAGTACAGGAAGAGGACATTCCTAAGACTGCTTTCAGAATAAGGTATGGTCATTATGAATTTACAGTCATGCCATTTGGTCTAACCAATGCCCCAACCGCATTTATGGACATGATGAACAGAATATGTAAACCATATCTAGATAAATTCATAATTGTCTTTATAGATGATATTCTCATTTACTCTAAGAGTATAGAGGAACATGCAGAACATCTGCATATGCTTTTAAATTTGCTGAGAAAAGAAAAGCTTTACGCTAAATTTTCAAAATGCGAATTTTGGTTAAAGGAAGTATAATTCTTTGGACACCTGGTTAATCAGGAAGGAATTCATGTGGATCCCACAAAGATCGAGGCGATCACTAAGTAGAAAGCCCCTGAATCACCAACGGAGGTGAGAAGTTTTCTTGGACTAGAAGGCTATTATAGACGTTTTATTCAAAGATTTTTCTAGAATAGCTATTCCTTTAACGAAATTGACCTGGAAATCAATTAAGTTTGAATGGGGACCAAAACAGGAGGAAGCTTTTAGAATTTTGAAGCCTAAGTTAACCAACGCACCCATACCAGCATTACAAGAAGGAACTGAAGACTTAGTAGTCTATTGTGATGCTTCAAAATTAGGTTATGGATGTGTGTTGATGCAGCGTCAAAAGGTTATAGCCTACGCCTCTAGACAACTTAAGAATCATGAAGAGAATTATACGACCCATGATCTAGAGTTAGGAGCTATAATTTTTGCCCTTAAGATTTGGAGACACTATTTATGTGGAAATAAATTTGTAATCTTCACAGATCATAAGAGTTTAAGGTACAATTTTGGGCAAAAAGAGATAAATATGATACAGAGACGTTGGATGGAGATTCTTAGTGATTATGATTGTGTTATCCAGTATCATACAGGAAAGGCTAATGTCGTAGCTGATGCTTTAAGTAGAACGTATCATGAAAAGCCAAGACGGGTGCGTTCTCTTAAATTAAATCTGCAGATAGATTTAAATGAGCAAATTAGAGAAGTACAGGAATCAGTAATCAAGGACGATACTGAAAAAATTAAAAGGAATGATTAAGGAATTAGAACAAGGAACATATGGAATTTGGAGATTCCATAAGAAAATAATCTGGATACCCAAACAAGGAAACCTACACCACCG
Source organism: Helianthus tuberosus (assembly GCA_030545235.1). Classification (NCBI taxonomy): domain Eukaryota; kingdom Viridiplantae; phylum Streptophyta; class Magnoliopsida; order Asterales; family Asteraceae; genus Helianthus; species Helianthus tuberosus. The sequence goes on along the minus strand of CM060415.1, from coordinate 61,510,291 downwards.
AATTTTAGAAGAAGCCCGTAAGTCTAAGTATACGATACATCCTGGTAGTGATAAAATGTATCAAGACTTAAGAAAGAATTTCTGGTGGATAGGAATGAAAAAGGATATAGCAGCCTATGTTGCTAAGTGTCTAACATGTTCACAGGTTAAAGCTGAACATCAGAAACCCTCAGGTTTACTATAGCAATTAGAAATGCCTATATGGAAATGGGAATTGATAACAATGGACTTTGTTACTAAATTACCCAAGACAAGAAAAGGTAATGATGCAATTTGTGTGATTGTAGACAGATTAACCAAGTCTGCTCATTTCTTACCTATGAAAGAAACTTTCAGTATGGAACAGTTAGCTAAGTTATATGTAAATGAAATAGTTTCATTACATGGAATTCCTTTGTCTATTGTTTCTGATAGAGATAGCCGTTTTACTTCTCATTTTTGGACTAATTTCCAAAAAATAATGGGAACCAAGTTAAATCTAAGCACAGCCTATCATCCTCAAACGGACGGACAAAGCGAAAGGACAATCCAAATAATGGAGGATATGCTTAGAGCTTGTGTAATTGATTTCCTAGGAAATTGTGATGATCATTTACCATTAATAGAATTTTCCTACAATAACAGCTATCATACCAGCATCAATGCTGCACCATTTGAAGCACTTTATGGACGAAAGTGCCGAACTCCAGTCTATTGGGCAGAAATTGGAGAGAAACAACTGTCTGGACCAGAGATAGTACAAGAAACAACGGACAAGATTATTCAAGTCAAGGAAAGATTTAAAACAGCACGTGATCATCAAAAGAGTTATTCTGATAATATATGAAAACCTTTGGAATTTTAGGTAGGAGATAAGGTATTGTTAAAAGTTTCTCCCTGGAAAAGAGTGGTTAGATTTATCAAGAGAGTAAAGCTAAGCCCCAGGTATGTTGGACCTTTTGAGATTATTAAAAGGGTAGGACCAGTAGCTTACCAACTACAACTGCCAGAGGAGATGGTAGGAATACATAATGTGTTTCATGTATGTAATCTCAAGAAATGCTTAGCAGATGAATCATTAGAGGTACCTCTTAAGGATATAAAGGTAAATGAGAAGCTTAAGTTTGTAGAGAAACCCCTACAGATTGAAGACAGAAAAATCAAGAATCTCAAACACAAGAGACTAGTTCTAGTCAAAGTGAAATGGGATTCCAAGAGAGGACCAGAATACACTTGGGAGCTCGAATCAGAGATGCAGAAGAAATACCCACACCTGTTCCAGTAGACCTCGAGTACGAGATCTAAAACAAGGTGGGGAGGATATAACAACTCTCCTGAAACCCTTAAAGTACTCCCATATGTCTTAAAATGCACCTCGTATGCGAAAAACGGCCCAAAATACCTTTATTTTATCAATAATCAAATAAAAAAAAATTCCAAGGCCGCTCGCGGGGCGCGACCGGCTCAAGCTAAGCCGTCGTGGGGCGCGACGGAGTGACACCAGGCGTAACCCTGGGCTGCCAAGTGTCCCAGTCGTGTCGAAGCTAGTCCTTGACTCAGCATACCTATAGTTGACACGTAGTCCTTGGCGGCCCGTAGCTTGGGGCGTCGCGGGGTGCGACAGAGTGTCTGATCAACACTATAAATAGGATCGATTGGCTTCAGTTGTTAATCGTTCAAAAATCGAAATCTCTCTCTCTATTCTCTAAAAGTATAAGTAATATCCGGGTATTATACCCACTAAAAAGCGAAGCTCTGCCTCGTTGTAAGTATTATAACCCCCGGTTATGTATTAGTTACTCTGCCCGATTGATCTAGTGCTCCGTAACGCATGTCGAGGCTCTGTCTGACTTAGTCGTTGGAGTTCTGTATCGGGAGGGGGGTATAGCTAATGTAAATTTGGTTATTTTACTAACACGTGTGCATTGTTTAATTTAATAGATTATAACCAGGAAGTCACCAGGAATTATCTAAAACAGCAATGTGAGTACATTCATTTTTGTAAACTCTTTTTGTGAGTCATTCTCTTTTTATAAATAAATTGTTTTTACAAAACCTTAATTGTTTTAAAGTATAATTTGACTGTGATTGAGTATTTGTAATTCTACAATTACTGTCAGTATGTTGGGGTTTTGTATACATTACTTGTTACTAATACTGAGAATAGTAACATGACCACAAGTCAGGATTGACAGTACCGTGGGTGGTAATTTGATAGATGTAAACAAATGTAATTGCAGATGCCCTCAATACTGTAAAGTGATAAAAGTGTTTTGATTAAATTGGGATGCACTTACCAGTATTTCCCGCTGACAAAATGTTTTAAAACGCGTTTCAGGTAACAAAATGCGAAAGCCAATTAGAAGTCAGCTGGAGAGCACTGAAGGCTTGGAAAAGTGGCTATAAAAGTTACCTAAACAAGAAAGGAGTTTTATTTGAATAAAACAGGGTTTATCCCTATAAACTTATTATGAATGGAAACTTGGGTTTTACCCATGTGTTTATTATTTATAAAATGAGGTGTTTTACTCTGATAAAATATTTCCTAACTACGGTCCTGATGTAAATTTTCGTTTCCAAATTAAATAAACACCGATACCACCAGCTTTGCGTGCTCTCGGCTGCCCGCCTCCCGGGGCAGGGGTCGGGGGTTGCAAAAATGATTGATGAGATTGATTCCATGAAAAGAATGGTGTTTGGGAATTTGTTGAATTACCCAAGGGGGTAAAACCCGTAGGATGTAAATGGGTATTCAAAACAAAATTACACCCGAATGGAAACGTCGAACGCTACAAAGCACGATTGGTTGCTAAAGGCTATACTCAAAAAGAAGGAATTGATTATCAAGAAACCTTCTCACCTGTCTCACGGAAGGATTCTTTGAGAATCGTTATGGCATTGGTTCCTCATTTTGATTTGGAGTTATATCAGATGGATGTTAAAACTCCTTTCCTTATTGGTGACTTACATGAAGATGTGTTTATGACTCAACCTGAAGGCTTTAAACCTAAAGGTCAGGAACACTTAGTCTGTAAGTTACAGAAATCCATATATGGGTTAAAACAGGCATCATGTCAGTGGTACTTAAAATTTTATGAAATTATGAAAAAACAAGGCTTTATCAAGAATCAAGTGGATCAATGCACCTACCTCAAAATGAGTGGGAACAACTTTGCTATACTTGTCCTTTATGTGGATGATATGCTTTTGGCGAGTAATAGTTTAGATTTTTTGCATGAGTCAAAGCGATTACATTTGCGAAATTTTGATATGAAGGATCTCAGAGAAGCCTCTTACGTAACAGGGATTGAAATATACTGAGATCGTATTAATGGGATATAAGGTCTATCCCAGAAGGCTTATAGTGATCGTGTTCTTACACGTTATAACATGCAACAATGCTCTCCATCAGTGGCTCCAGTAGTTAAAGGAGATGTTTTCGGCTCTTTTCAGTGTCCAAAAACAGAGGTTGAAAAGGAGAAAATGAGATTGATACTTTATGTTTCAGTAGTAGGAAGTTTGATGTATGCTCAAGTCTGTACTCGTCCCGATATTGCATATATTGCTGGAATGCTAGGCCAATATCAATCTAGTTCCGGCCTAGATCATTGGAAAGCAGCAAAGAAAGTGTTGCGATATCTGCAAGGAACAAAACACTATAAATTGACATATAGAAGAACTGACAACTTGGAAGTAGTAGGCTATTCCGATTCTGACTTTGCTAAATGCAAAGATGATAAGAAAACGACTTCGGGGTACGTCTTTATGCTTGCAGGTGGACCAATTTCATGGAAGAGTCATAAGCAACAGTTAGCAACAACCTCAACGATGATGGCAGAATATGTTGCAGTGTACAATGCAACATGCCATGGGATGTTGTTAAGAAATCTCATCACTGGACTCAAAGTTGTTAACTCCATATCGCGACCATTGAAGATTTACTGTGACAACTCAGCTGTTGTTAGTGTTGGGCCCTAATTAGGTTTATGGATTAGTGGTTTTGTGGATTAGTGGCATGGAGTGGGCTTTTATGGAAATGGGCTTGGGGGTTTGGGGAGCATCCTCCCTAAACACTTTCTATAAATAGTAAATTATGTTTAGGTCATTAGTGTTGGTGACATCAAGAAAATCTTGTATTTGATAATTATCTTTTGTATGCAAGATCTAATAATCAATCAAGAATCTTTCTACTTCATCTCCTTTCTTTGAATCATGGCTTGTTTGTGTGATTCCGCCACCAAACAAGCTTGTGTGATATCATTGTGATCGTGTATCGGGACTTACAATTGGTATCAGAGCCTGTCGAACCTGTTTCCAGGCTCGGATCTGATATCACAGCGATTCTGGATCTCGGACTGTTGACTAGTACTGTTTCTGTTCGTGTCTGCTGAAGAACTGATCATCTCGGACGTGTTTTTGTGCATCTCGGACAAGTTTGCTTGCATCTCGGATAATCTTCATCGCATCTCGGACCATCTTGGACTTCATCCCGGATCACTTGCTTTGAGGATTGCCTTCGTCTCGGATAATCATCATATCATCTCGGATAACCTTCAAACCATCTCGGACCATCATCAAACCATCTCTGATAAACTTCAAATCATCTTTGATAATCAGCAAGCCATCTCGGATAATTATCAAGCCATCCCAGATAAAACCTGTTGAAGATAGTCATCATCTCGAACAACATTCATAACATCTTGGACTATATTCAAGCCATATAGGACCAAATGTTTGAAGATTCTCTTTGTTTTTCATCTCAGATAGCATCCCGGATAAACACCTCATCTCGAACAAACATACCATCCCGGACCACTGTTCATCTCGAACCACACATCTCGAATAAACCATCTCGGATCACTGTTCAGACTCTTCGGACCCTTCATCTCGGACACTATGTTGAACCCAAACGGTGTTATGAACGGCGTTGTGACTGTTGTTGGTCTCGCCAATGCTACCCTTGCTACTATTCAGACTCAGTCTTTAGCTTTCCATCAAGAACTTGATCAAGTTATTGGGACGTCTACCAAGGTTCCAAGGTTTCTGTACGGTGACAACTACTATGAGTGGAAGTTCAGATTTGAGCAATACTGTAAGGCAAAGGAACCTCATCTTTGGAGGAGCATTAAGAATGGACCATGTACTATCATGTACGCTACTGAAGATGACCCTCAAACCCAGATTCCAAAACCTGAAGGCATGTATACCGAAGAAGATAAAAAGGTCATAGCTGAGGATGAAGCTGCTTTTAGAACTCTGTCAATGACACTTAGTCCAGACATTTCAATTGTCGTCTGAAACTGCAAGAGTGCTAAGGAAATTTGGGATCAACTGACACACTTATTTGAGGGAAATGCTGATATGAAGGCAAGCAGAGTGAACATGATGAATCAATAGTTCAGTTCTTTTAATCACATCTATGGGGAAACTGTTGAAAACCAGATAAGGAGATTCGTTAAACTTGTGTCACAGATGGTTAGTGTTGGAATTAACATCTCAAACAGTGGAATGAACCGCCAACTGCTGAACTCACTGCCAAAAGGATGGGCGGAGGTTTCTATGATCAAGCGTACGAAGGATCTGAAGGAAATGACACTTACTGAGTTGATTGCCACAATCAAGTCCTGTGAGATTGATAATCAGTAGAGAGAGACAAATCACAAGAATTCAATGATGGCTACTGGCATGATTAGTCTAAACAATGCTACTTTAATGTCTCAAGGTCATCCAAATCTGGTTTTCAGTCCAGTTCATGGAGTTATGAACAACAATCCAAATATTGTGTTCAGTCCTGTAGTGGCACCAAAATCCAACTACGTGTACGAAATGTCACTTCCTTCTTCTCAAGTACTACTCAAGGTGTCACCCTGGAAAGGGGTGATGCGTTTTGGCAAAAAGGGCAAGCTGAGCCCAAGGTACATAGGACCATTCGAGATCATCGAATGTGTTGGAAGTGTGACCTATAAGCTGAATCTACCCGAAGAGCTCAGTGGGATACATAATGTATTCCACATCTTTAATTTAAAGAAATGTCTAGCTGATGAATCGCTAGCAATGTCTCATAAGGACGTGCAGATTGACGAGATCTTGAAGTTCGTTGAAAAACCTTTGTCGATCGAGGATCGACAGGTTAAGAAGCTTCGAAGAAAGAATGTGCCGATTGTGAAGGTAAAGTGGGATGCCCGTAGAGGCCCAGAATATACGTGGGAAGTTGAATCCACGATGAAACAAAAATACCCTCATTTATTTCAGTAAATCTCGAGGTCGAGGTTTCTTTTAAAGGGGTAAGGATGTAACACCTCGCAAAAATCATATCCAATATAATAAAGACACGTGTCATGGACTCTAAACGTATAATGAATTGATTTCGAGGGACTAAAATTGATAAACAAAGAAAGTATGTGTGTAGAAGGATCAAAAGTGTAAACATGCCAACTTGTGCCTCTGAATGGCCTCACATAGTGTTCATATTCTTTATTGAATATATTGTCGGACCCAAAAGACGTTTGTGCTTAAAATTAAGAGTTTACGAAGCATAGGGGTTAAACGTGTCAACATGTTAAATCTTTACCTCTGAGTGATCTTTTAACAATCCCGAAGCTTTGTAATATTTTATTATACTCTCACTTGGTCAGATGTTTGATTTCATGGAGTTTCGATGCAAATAATTACGTTTCAGGTGATTTTATAACTAACCGGGAGCCTAACGATGTTAAATTATGACCCATAACTCTTAAAAGTTAACTTTGGGGGTTAATAGTGCAATAAAAGAAAGTTATTTAAACTAAATATGGACCAGGGACTGAAAATGCAAAGCTGGGAAAAGTTTTTAACCGGATTAGGGGTTCCTCGCGGGGCGCGTAAGCTCCCGCTGAGGTCTACGCGGGCCGCGACTCAACTGTAAGCGACCTGAAGACTGGCAGTTGCATGTACAGACCTGTCCACCGCCTTTGCATGCGATTTTTTGATACTAGGGACTGTGTTAATGGTTTTCCCTGACACAAAGACACTTATGAACATCTGGTGACCTCTAACAGCTGGAGTGATCCTAGAACACCCAAATTTCCTATATAAAGGGCCATGCTTTAGTTCTTGAACTTGCACACTTCAAATTTTCATTCACACTTGATCTCTGGAGCATCCTGGTCATCTAGGAAGCTCTCTCTAGTCCAATCTTCGTGCTAAGGACCATTGTAAGTGTTCTTAGCCTCTATAGTTAAGATTTCATTAGCTTAATGACCGAAAGTCAAAGTTATCGTAATGATGCTTTGACTTTGTGATTAATCACTATCGGTCCAGCCATTATTCGAATTGAAAGTGGCTATGTGTTGGTAATTATGTAGGTTTTAAACCCTTAAAAGGGCACCTCCTAATTATCACATTTACTTGGTCAATTGTCGGGTCAAACTACTTAACAGAAAAGTCAAACGAGCCAGTTTTTACAAAATAAGTTATAACTGATAATGTAGAAGCTATAAAATACATTTTATCACTTAAATAACTTGGTAAATAATATAAGAACATGTTTAGGCATGTTCAACCCGACAATTCCGAGTTTAGGCTCTGTTCGCAACCGAAAGTCGCAAAAGTAGACTTTTGCTTTGACTTTCAGTTCTGACCCGAATTACCTTAGTTTAGATATGCCTTAGGGTTCCTTTGTGACCATATTATGTGTTAGTATAACTCTCTGAAGTTATACTACATGGTCCCTTAGAAATCTAAATCATTTGCATGTTTCCGTTAAATGCTTAAAACTTGACCGTTATGCCCTTATATTATAAAAACGATATTTTTGAAAATGTGAGAGGACAAAAAGCTTTATTACTGAAATATAAGTTTGTCCACAAAATTTGACATTTGTTTCTCGTCTCAAATAGAAGTTATGCAAGATATCGTAAAACAGATCTTTTTGTTAATTAAATAGCATTTTTGGCATAAATCATATTTAAACCCAATTTTCGGAACCAAACTTGCTACCCACTATTATGATATAATATTTAGGATTTTTGGAAATTTTTGTCAAATTTTATACTGACCCTAACATAGTGTTCTTATGTAAATTCGGTAATTGATGATAATGCCCTTTTCTTTAGTAAAATGAGTTTTACATATCATTTACATGCCAAACCCTTTCCTACTGATATTATATATTAAATAAGATATTTTAAGCATTAGAGACTGATCAAAACTCCAGAATTTTATAAACATCTTGAATATGGTCAAATACCGACTATTACGCTAATTAGGCGCGTAGTATGGTTTAAAACCATCTTTAACGCCCAAGACTTGTTACTTACTGATTTTAAAAATAAATATTTATACTTTAACAATAAGTATAAGTATTGAACTCAAATTTCCAAATTTGACCTTAAAAGCATATGTGAAATGACCAAAATGCCCATACGGTGCGTAGTTTGGCCATAATTGATAAACCTCACATATGTATGATATCTTACTGATCTAACTTGATAAAATAAATATTTTTACTGAATATTTAAGACCAGAACCTCAGTTTTCTATCAAACCTCTTTTATACACTTTAAAATGACCAAATTACCCTTTCGGGGCTTAAATTGGATTTAAATCCATTTTGGGCATAATTGAAGATATCTTACTGATATCATAAAATATTTTAAGCATTTTAACTTGTGAAATTTGTACATGACTCATTCGGTTACCCGTTATGCATATACGCGTTTGGTACGGTTTATGTAACTAGTTTGCATAAATTAGCCGAAACGGGTCAAACTTTATCATTTTACTTCAAAATCCAGAATGTATTTAGTTTACCCATTATATACAAGTCTTCATACTTGACGGGTCTAAATCACATTCCAATCCGGTCACCGCTTAATCTAGCGTTTCGTACCGTAAACCTTTCTTTAAAAACTAACTGGTCTAAGTTACAACTTAAGTAAGACCCGTTAGGAATCTAATAGGTTAATAAAACCTTCGTTCCAGATTGAGAGCCTCGGTAGAAGTACTTGAACTTACTGATTAGAATATACGACTGAGAATAAATTACATTTAGCTCAGGTAAATACTTTTAACTTATTTTCCCTTATACGGGCTTGGGATACGGTAAATTATTACCGCTTGGTCGGGTGTAGAAACCTTTTAATCGAATATGTTTAAATTGTATAATCCCATTTTAATCAGTGTTGCTTGATAACAAATAACATTGGGGGTTAACGATCGTGTCCTGGATATCCTTGGCTCATTCAAAAAAGCGTGAATGACCACGACTTAAGCACGGGGTGTAGGCATGCACCTGCCCATTGCGTATGTAAAAGATATACTCACTCGTGAGGAAACTTCCTGTGAGTTTATATTTGTGGTGTGTCGATTAATCTTGTTTGGCTTTTATACCGGCCCTAAATGTTGGACAAACATGTGAATCTGATATAAGATTATTATTATTAACATAATTGTCCCAAGTTATAAAATGTTTGTGCCTCGTGCATTTAAACCAATTTTCATAAATATTTTCAAAATAGTCGTTTAATTGTATTTACCAGTGTAAACTGACGTATTTTTCCAAAAAGACTAAGTGACAGGTAGCGTACGTAAATGTCCGGGAGCTTAGGGCGTTAATAACGAATCTTGCAAGTTCTAAACGTCTAAAGTCTATTGAACAATATTTATATTTCTGTTTTAAGATCTGCCTGTGGATCCATACACAACCGTTTGTATAATGTTTAATTATACTTTAATTTTTGGTTTGTAATATTATTTTTTATCCAAGACTTCCGTTGTGCATTAAACTGTATACATTTGACTATGACGATATTAACTACGTCACGATACTCCCCACCGGGCCCACCGGTAATACGTGGAAATATCGGGGTGTGACAACTCACGGTAAAAAACTTGGAATGCGACTCTGTGAATGCTGAGCTGGAACTTATCACTAGAAAGTACAAGCAAACTGAGTTAAACATTAAAAAATTTGATACCTCCAGTGACACTACTCGTAATTTATGCAAAGTGCAACTTGCATTCAAAGAAAACAAGGGAAAGGACTTGGGATATACACAGGTTCCACCACCATATAATCATAATTACTCTAGACTGCCTACTACTGAGCAAGAAATAGAGAACTATGATAAGATGATTTATGGTAAACCGAGTGATTATGTTCCATGGGAACCGTTAAAATCTAAAAATGGCCAACCCGCTGATTTCAAAAAACCAATGAATTTTGTTAAAAATGAAAATGAAAGTTGTTCAAATGAAAAGGAAAATTGGTCAAATGAAAACTGTTCTAATGAATCAACTTGTGAATCTGAACAAATAAATGAGACAGAAACAGAAACGGAAACAGAACCAGTTAAAACATCCACGGAGGAGACAGAAGAAAGTTTGTTAAATTCTGATTCTGTTGACAACACTAACTGTTCTAGTTCATGTGTAGAGTCAGTAAAAACAGAGGAGAAGTCTAAAGCGGATGATGAATCACATCAAAGTGTTGCTGATAATGTTATTTCTGATAAAAATGACCTTTATGCTTGGAATTATGTTTTTTCTTGGTTTGCTGAGACTTGGGGTGTTCCCACTAGAACTGATGAATTTGGTGCTGTGATTTTAGACTATGGTTGTGATGAAAATGGTTGTGTTAAAAATGTTTTGATAGGAAAACCTGATGTATCGACTGATAAACTTGAAACGTCTATTTCAAGTGACTCAGAAATCAATTCTGATGAATCGGGCAACTGTTCTGGTGTGCCTGAACCATCGAATGATACGTCAGAAACTCATGATAAAGATGAAGAACTTGATGTTTTTGATTATGATAATGAAGAAATTGATAAACAGGGGTCATCTAACGAACCTGACTATCAAACAGAAGATTCAGGAACATCAGATAATGAGCATAGCTCTTCCCAAGATTCTGATTGTGATGAACAAATAGAATCTCGCAGCGCTGCGACAGAATAAAGTCAAACGGTTTCAGACGTAGACTGCTCATCATCTGACAAATCAGAATCATTTGATGTCAAGGACTCAGAGGTTGATGAAGCTGAAGAAGAGATATCCGTAGAATCCAATTCCAAAGAAAGTCATGAGATCTCGGAGCCTGAAGAGAAGGGATCCATGGAAATCAATTCAACAATTGAGTCAACTGATGAAACTGAAGAAGAGATTTTTGCGGAAACCTTCTCTACGAAAACTCCTGAGAAGATAGTTACCGAGGAAAAGGAATTTGTGGAAGTCAATTCAACAGATAATTCAATTCTTGACCCCAAAGGATCAGATTCTATAGAAAGTGTTTCAAATGAAGCAAAATGTACTGAATTTGTTCCTTCAAAGAAGAAATGATCACGTAAAAACAGAAGACTACGGAAAAAGAAAGTTCAAAAGGAAAACCGAACTCTCAACCAAACTGAACCAAAACTGAAGGGTAAACTTGCGGATACTTACTCTTGTGTTGATAACTGTGAGCAGGGTCATCCAAGATCAAACACAAGCAATCAGCGTCAAATGAAAAGAAAAGACTTGATCAGTTCTCGAGAATAACACAAGAAGAACTAAATGTCTTTTTTCTCAAAAAGGCAAACGTGTTTTGATTGTGGAATTCCGGGACACATTGCAAGAAACTGTGTTCATCGTCCCTACTACTCTGGCAGCACGTATCATCAAAATGCTATGCATTCTCACCCAGTCAAAAATCGACCTCCTAAAGCCAAGCCTTCTGATGGAGACTGGAATCTAGCAAAGAGGGACAATAAAAAATTTGCAAATACAAACAGGTTTCAAAAGAAGTCAAAGGCTACACCTTTTAAAGAAAATGTTCAAAAATTTCAGAAACCAAAATTTGGAAACCCAAAGTCCCTACTAGATCCCAGTCTTCGTGCTCGCAACAGTCGACGTCTACCTCATCACATAAAGCCTCAAGCGATATTAAGAGTCATATGATCTTTCGCGAGGTCTCTTACACAGATAGCGATGGTCAACTCGGGTCAACTATGGCCTGGGTTCCAGTTTCTAACTGATTCCGTTAAATGTGTAGGAACGACTATGGAGGGCTACCTTTAGACTTTGGTTTATTGATAGTGGTTATTCTAGGCACATGACGGGAGACATATCCCAGTTGAATGAAATAAAAATATTCGACGGAGGATGTGTCAACTTCGCGGGAGGAGAATCTGGAAGAATCACCATGAAGGGCGCGGTCAAAAATGGAGTTCTCGCCTTTTCAGACGTCAATTATGTCCCTGAACTGAAGCACAGCCAGTTGAGCGTATCACAGATGTGTGACAAAGGAATGGAGAATCTCTTCACCAAGAGTGGCTGCGTCATTCTGAAACCAGGAATTATCATACCTGAAGACTAGTTTTTGATTGAAGCTGAACGCCGGGGAAATGCATACGTGATTGACATGAACAAAGCTCCCACGGATCAAGTTACTTGTTTATTCTCATAGATAGCCGAACACGACGTTATGTTGTGGCATCGTCGATTGGGTCATCTGAACACGAAAAATCTTAATCGATTAGCCAAAGGAGGTTTAGTCAGGATCTTGCCAATCAAGGATTTTATGCAGATAGAAAAATGTGAAGCATGTGCTCGTGGAAAGCAACATCGTAGGCCTCATAAGTCTAAACCTGTGCACACGACCTCAAAAGTTCTGGAACTGTTGCGCATGGACTTGTTAGATCTCGTCAATGTGCTTAGTATTGGAGGAAAGGCTTACTGTTTGGTCGTCACTGATGATTTTTCTCGTTTCAGTTGGGTATTTTTCCTGGAGCAGAAGAGTGAGACAACTGGTTTAATCAAGAAATTTGTAACTCTTATAGAGAATCAAGCAAATGAACGAGTGAAGATTATTCGATGTGAGAACGGGACGGAGTTCAAGAACGCTGAGCTAAATGAATTTTGTGCCTTAAAAGGAATAGATCGTCAGTACAGTACAGCTAGATCTCCTCAACAGAATGGAGTAGTAGAAAGACGCAATCGTACTCTCATTGAAGTTGCTCGCACAATGCTGATAGATTCAGGTCTTCCACTGATATTTTGGGCAGAAGCACTGAATACAGCTTGCTATTTTCATAATCATGCCTTGATCAATAAATGTCACATAAAGACTCCCTATGAAATAGTAAAAGGTCAAAAACCCTCGGTGCAACACTTTCGCACTTTTGGTTGTCTTTGTGTACTTCTTCTCGTGGATTCCGAAGGAAAATTCAAAGCTCGGGGAGATCCTAGCTATTTTATAGGCTATGCTAACAATACCTCATATCGTGTGTATAACAAGGTCAAGAAGCAGATCGTGGAAGCATATCATGTGGACTGGTTGGAAGAAAATCCAAAAGATGCTTGAATCAGACCTGATTGGCTATATGATTATTCCTCCTTGTTTAAATCGTTTCCTATTTTATCTGATGAAGTTGCTAATGCAGGTGCTTCGAGTTGAGAGATGCCTATTCCCATTGAAAATGAAGATGAAGATGTGCCTTTACAAAACATGCTCAAGAAACTCACTGTGGATCCATCGAGATTCCACAAGGATACTCCAACGCAAATTCACTCTTCGACAGTTCAGGAGCCGATTTCTGAACCTGCTATAGCTATCCCTGATGGTGCAGACCGCAACACTGAAGCCTCCTCAGGGCCCTCAAATGTTCAAGGAACTTCTATGTTTCCGGGATTGATTCCCTCAGATTGCACTGTAGATTCACCGGTGATCAACAACGCTACTGCACCAAATGAGGGGGAGCAATACGGAATAGCGTCAAGAAGTTTCTCAAACTTGCAAGCTCCTGCTGCAGCAATTCCACAGCGTGTTCAGAGAAGCCACCCAATTACGAATATAATTGGCCCTGTAACTGCTGGTGTCCAAACCCGCAGAAAATTGGGAGACATCAACTCATGCCTATACTCTTGCTTCATTTCGCAGATTGAGCCAAAGAACATTAATGTTACTTTGCAGGAACCTAGATGGGTTGATGCTATGCATGAAGAACTCAATCAGTTCGAAAGACTAGGAGTATGGAAGCTTGAGAAGCTACATCAAGGAAAACGTGCTCTTGGTCCACGGTGGGTGTTTCGAAATAAACAAGATGATACTAGAGTGGTCGTTAGGAATAAGGCTCGATTGGTGGTCCAAGGTTTCATTCAAGTTAAACGTTTGGATTATGATGAAGTATATGCTCCAATAGCACGTCTTGAAGCTATCCACATTTTCTTGGCATATGCATCTTTCATGGGCTTTACAGTATATCGGATGGATGTCAAGACAGCATTCCTATATGGGAAGGTCAAGGAGGAGATTTATGTCGCTCAACCCCCTGGGTTTGTTGATAAAGAGAAAGAAGGATATGTCTACAAGTTGGACAAAGCTCTATATGGGTTGCACCAAGTACCCCGTGCATGGTATGCTACCTTAACAAAACATTTGCTTGCCCATGGATACACTCGGGGGGACATTCAATAAAACACTGGTCATCAAAAGCGCTGACAAGGACATCATCCTTGTTCAAATATATGTTGACAACATCATTTTCGGGTCAACAAATGATGTGCTTTGCAAAGAATTTGAAGAGGTGATGAAAAGGAAGTTTGAGATGAGCTCATTAGGAGAGATGACGATGTTTTGGGCCTACAAGTTCGTTAGAACAATCAAGGAATCTTGATTCATCAAAGCAAATACGTTCACGACATTCTTGAGAAGTTCAACATGATAGATTCAAAGACAATGGACTCCCCAATTGCAGAACGACCGTTGTTGACTGAGGATCCTAAAGGAAGCCCTGTTAACCAGACTCTGTATCGATCTATCATCGCTTCACTGATGTACTTAACTGCAAGTCGGCCAGACATTATGTTTGTCGTCTGTCAGTGTGCTCGTTATCAAGCTAATCCTAAACTCTCTCATCTGACTGATGTTAAACGAATTTTTAGATATCTGAAGGGAGCTCCTAAACTTGGACTCTAGTATCCTAGAGATTAGAACTTCGATCTGTTTGCTTTTTCAGACAGCAACTTTTGAGGGACGGACAGGGATAGAAAATCTACATCAGCTGGATGCCAATTCTTGGGAGATAGACTTATCTCATGGCAACAAAAAGCAGCAAACGGTGTCTCTCTCCACAGCAGAAGCATAGTATGTTGCAGCATCTGCCTGCTGTTCCCAGGTTCTTTGGATGCAACATCAGCTGGAGGATTACGGTTTGACTTATCTTGACCCTACTATTTATTGTGATAATAATGCCGCTATCCAGATCACTAAAAACCCTGTCTTTCACTCTAAAACCAAGCACATTGATATCAAGGTGCACTTCATTCGAGATTGCTTTGACAGAGGCTTGATTAAACTTGAACAGATCCATACTGATGCTAATACAGCGGATCTTTTTACAAAACTTGTCAGTATATCGAGGTTCAATATGCTTGTGGACCTTTTGAAAATGATGCGCTTCACCGACTGAGCATAAAAAGGGGGGTTTAAGAATAACGGTATCCCATCTGATAAATTTGGGCATAAAGTATTCTACTTTTGCACATATTTAGGTGGAGAAATAGTTGCTGGGAAGTGAAATAAATTTTCGTGCTAAAGAATTTGATTAACACATGTAAGGTTTCAAAGCTGAAAAGGCTAGGATCCACCGCAATGTGTTGATAGGTCTAAGGCTCAAAAAGCAAAGAGATACCAAGTGATATAACCTAATGAACTGGACATCACATAGGTAATAGACCAATGGTGTATGATTTCATGGTCTTAAATCCTGCGTTGATAGATAGCCAACATCTGAAGTTTCGGGTCTTTATACTGATGAGTCATCCGGGATAACAGGACTGTCCTTCTGTTGCATCTAGATTATATGCACACTTAGGCACAGTCAGGATATCTGGAAAAGAGCCGCAAAGAGGGCCAAAACCTTAAACGAGAAAATCTCATAAAGAGAATTCTGTGCGCTTAGAAAAAGCCAAATTCGTACCGTTAAGGTATCAGCCTAACCCTCGTCAAACTTCTCTGGTCACTCTGCTGTACGAAAGTACTGACCTATTCGCCAGAAAGTCTAGCGTTGTAACAACAAAGGATGGACTCGGTATATTCACCTGCTACGATGAACTGTTGTGCTTGCCTTGATCGTGGGGGTATGCCTTGGAATGGATATCTCAGTATAATTCTACCCTAAGCATATCACAAGGTTGAACGTTGAAGGTTGAGCGTTAGATTTAAGAGGACAAGCATATTAACAATCGCGTGGACCAGTCTAAGTAAGTGTGAGCTGAAAATTTTTCTTTTAGTCAGTTCAAAAACAATTTGATCCCATGGCAGTCTTCCCAAAATACCCCTGTGTTAGTGTTTTATTATTTTATTATTATTATTATTATTATTATTATTATTATTATTATTATTATATTGATAACAAATAGTTGCTCGGTGGGTTGAATCATTGACTTTGAAAGGGGTATGTTCTGTCTTGAAAAATATTATTAAAATAATGATCTGGCGTGGCCCACCATATCGGATGGGGCCAACTTGATTTGAAAAAGAACAAAGTCTGACAAGCGTATCATCTCGGATCAGTCATCCAAGATGGGTCTGGCCCATTCGAGATGGGTATATAAACAACCATCAGACATGGTTCGAGACACACATCTCGAACATCCATCTTGAACTAATCTCGAATCATCTCGGATCAACTCGAACGAAGAAGGTACATCATCCCGGACAAAATACGACCATCTCAGATCATCTCGGATGAGAACCATCCATCACGAGTCATCTCGAATCATCTCGGATCGAAACATATTCATCTGAGATGGTTGGAATTAATCCGAGAAGAACCCGAATCATCCCGGACATTGACCATTTCACTTGAACCTTCATTTAACCTAGACCCTCATTTGACATGTTGACCTGGACTGCTTGTTGACCCCATATTTCTAACCTGTTGACCGGCATTTAGACCGTTGACTAGTTGACTCTGTTGACTCGTCGACATTTCAAATGAAGGTTAACCATCGTTGAAAATGCTTAACATTTGGTGTTTAGTGCAGAATTATGGCGCAAGCTATGACGCAAGATCAAAATCAATGACAGCTGGAAGTGGAGCTCTTTCACAACCAGGCTGGATATCTTTCTAACCCTCCAGCCGAATACGCGGAGATGTTTGGCTTGCTGATGACCGGATTAAACAACTGCCCGATTACTCATGCATTAAGGACGAAACCAGTGATATGCAACTACTGCGTCAACACCTTTTGGAACACTGAAAAGGTAAACAGAAGGGGCGCTAATGGAGCTGGAGCCATCGAAGCTACACTGCAGAAAAAGGAGATTGTTGTTACAGAAGCCATTATTCGGGAGGTGCTGATGCGTGTGAAGTGTGTATATAAATTTAAGTATATTTTAAGCCCTTTTACACTTTCTTTAGCCAAGTTTTAAATTTATAAAACACGATATTTACTAACACTAAACACACATATGGGCAAGTGCACCCATCGTGAGCGTAGTATAGTGTTGGTAAGATACTGAGGTCGTCCAAGGACACAAGAGCTTTTAGTACCGGTTTATCCTCAACGTCCAATCAAATCAAAAGTTTAGAAAAATGTTTTTAAACTAAGAAAATAAAAACTAACTAAAATGCTGAAAAAATGAAAATAAAAGAAAAACAGATAGACAAGATGAATCACTTGGTTCCGACTCGTGTTTAGTGTAACCTTTGATTATTTCCGCACTTTTGCACTATTTAAGAGATTATCTTAGTTATAGTAATTGGCCCCTCTTTTGGAGGTGACGTTACCCTCAACCCAGTAGTTTGAGTCAGCAAGGATACAATCCTAAAGGGTCGGATTATTGAAAGATAATTAATTAAGTTATTAATGCAAATTATGGTAGGCCCCTCTTTTGAAGGTGACGTTACCCTCGGCTAAGTAGTCTGAGTCAGCAAGGATACAGTCCTAAGTAGCCGGGTTATAGTATTAATAGTAGTTTAACTTATGAGGGGATCAAAGAGTTTGGACCCCCGCCATCCAATACTGTTAAGTATTGAAGGAGGTCCTACTAAATTTGACCCAGGTCCCTTGCAGGATCTCTAAACGCTGAACAATGGCAAGACTCTTACCAAACCGTTCCCTTAACCCCAGACCAGGTAGCCAACATACCTCCATATAGACCGTGGAGATATGAATGGTGAAAATCTTTTATTTATATAGACAGTAAAATAATGCCAAGACACCACGGACAAACGATAAGGAAGAATCACCTTCAACATAAGAAACTAGTTATTAAAGTCATTAATACATAACCAATTAAAAAGTGCGAAAAGATTAAAAATAAAAAGTATTACACTAGACACTTTGTCTTCACCAAGTGATGTAAGAGACTTAGGCAAACATGGCCTTGATTGTCAAGAACTCTTACGATCAATCTTGGATCCCGAGACGACTCACACACTCTATGATGGACAATGGATGATGGTGGTGGATGATGGTGTTATGGTGGTGGTGGGTGGTGGGTGAAGTGTGAGAGAGGTGGTGTGCCAAGGGATGGTTTGAGCTTAAGCCAAGCACTCCTATTTATAGGCTGAACAGAAGCTCGGGCACGGCCCCGTGTCCAGTGGGCACGGCCCCGTGTCCACATCCTTCTCTTTCTTCATTAATTGCTCTTGTCTTTATTAGTTGACCACGGCCCCGTGTCCGCTGGGCACGACCCCGTGTGCAGAAGCATATCTGTACTATCAAGATTCTGCGAATCTTATAGTTGACCACGACCCCGTGTCCGCTGAGCACGGCCCCATGGTGGGCAATAGAAGCTTCTACAACTTTGTCTTTTATGCTGACACTTGGGCACGCCCCCGTGTTGGCTGAGCACGGGGCGTGTTCAGTCTTCTGTCTTCTTGTTTTGCTTGGGAAGATGCTGTCGTGGGGTCGGGCATGTCACGTTTGTTCCTTTTCTTGTATTTATGTTAGATTTTGCTGTCTTTTTGCTTCTTTTGTTAATTTGAGCTCATTTAATCCTGAAAATACAAAAGGAAGACAAAAGCACACTTTTTCCAACATTAGTACTAAAAAGGGTTAGTTTTATGCCACAATTGATGTAATTTATATGTTTCATTTTGCACACATCAGTGCTAAGGCATGGAGATCAATCACACTTTCCAACTTCCTTTGAGCAAAGCAGAGTACTTTCAGCACTTCAAAGAATGAGCTATGAAGGAGGATATCCCACCGTATTGAAGAAGTTATTCCCACTGTACTGGAGATTATTAGTGTACATCTTCCTGTAATGCTTTGCAGAGAACAAGGGTGGATATGATCAGCTAAATAAGACACAAACCTGTGCCCTAGTGGCATTAGTAACGAATGGGATTACAACCTTTCAGCATTGATTTTCGACAACATGAAAAAGATGCTCGAAGACCCAAAGAAGAAGATCTTTATGCTTTATCCAAGATTCATCCAAATGATTCTAGACGAGAAACACCCAGAGTTGATCAAGGACCCAAATTATGTGAACTTAAAGCCAATAGGTCCCATCTGCTTCGAAAACGCTTCTTGGGAAAATTCCACTTGAGAAGCATGGAAGATTTAGCGACGTCGTGCCAGCTGTACCAATTGTACCAGCTCCCCAACCATTGAACGCACAAATAGCTGAAGAACATGATGTGCAGCAAGTGGCTACAAATGAAGCTGAAATTGAAACATAGATTCTTGATTCAGATTCAGACTCTAGTGAAGAAGAAACCGACTCTGACAGTGAAGTGGAAGTGATTGCGTCTGAAAAGGCAGAGGAAATCGTGAGACAACTAGATCTTATGAAAGCTAAGAACTTAGCAGCCCTACTTATGACCTTGTAGGGTGGTGACGAAAACCCTCCATTCGCACCTACCTATGAAGTTCAAGTTAGAAATGAAGCAACCTCTGAAATTCAAGCTGAGATTGAAGCTATTACAGATGATGTTGAATAAGCATCAAGAAAGAGACAACAAACTGACCTACACCTGAATCTGATCCTTCTGGCCCAATTTCTGAACCAGAACCTGATGTGTCCACTGATCCAAAGACTGCTGCTGCTACAAAAGAAACCAGCACATAAGAGCCCGGCATTGATTTTGATTTTGACTTTGAATCGACATCCTCACATCCAGAAAGCTCGGGTGGCATTACATTTGAAGCAGGAAGCTCAAGTGGTGCTGGATTTACTGAACACGATGAAGCTGCGTTTCGTTATGCAACAGAGAAAAGACAAGTCGTTGAAGAAAGTGATAGTGATAGTGATGAAGATGCAAATGTAGTAAGATTGCAACAACGAGTGGTTGTATTAGAACAAGATGCTGCAATGAAGGAAGCTCAGATTTCATCCCTACAACAAGACTCTGCTTTGAGAGAAACTCAGAAATCCTCTCTACAGGCTCAAATCTCTAGCAGGGATCAAACAATAGATCAGCTACAAGGTGATTTGGGTATGTTGATATCTGTGGTGTATGATCTGAAGGCCAAGTTGGAGAAAAAGTTTGGGAATGAATTTATTGATAAAGAAGATGAGCAATTCAACGTCGGCCATCCTGAGCAAACACACCAGAAGAGAGAGCTGCAGCAATGGCAGCAGCTAATGCTGAGCATGAAGCTGGATTAAACGCATATCTGGCCGCTGAAACAAGGAAGAAAAGCAGCAAGAAGCGTGAGAAGAAACATAGTAACAAACAGATGTTGGTGATGAAGAACCAAGACATGAATCCTCTTGATGAAAACTTTCAATTAAAAGATCCGACGAAAAGGCCTGACAGATTCGTGATGGAATTGGGATATACGCATTATGATAAAGTGGGAGACAAGTCTGCAGTCGCAAACTGGAGGTATGAACAAGACAAGCAGATGTGGTTGATCACACGTGAAAGCTGGCATCGGGAGTACTATGCAAAAGAATCCCAGTTTGAGTCATGGACGAAGATCGACATGAAAAGTCTTCTATGTGCTCCATATCATGATCTAGAGCCAAATCAAAGAGGCAGACATTGGGCCTTTCATACAAGACTTGAAAGGAAGTGAAAAGTAACTTTGTAAGACACCTGAGCCTACAGTCAAAAGGAATCCTGGGGGTTCGTGACCCTCATACTAAGCGTACTGTCAAGTCTGTCATTTAGCCAGCAACTGACAAAGAGAAGATTATTCCGATTTCCAAGAAGTTTGAAAAGGGAATTCTGAGAAACTTCAAATTCTAACCGAAGCTGTGATTGTAACTCAAGAGCAATCTATCCGGATTCCTAATGCCTTTGATCTGACGAGTTTTCATAGGAAGACATACTAGTTCTCTCCAATCATCAAATTCGCACAAATTATAAGTAAGAAGAATACGAAGGCATGGACGAGCTGCTGCCAACATAGTGAGACATCATTTGTTTGCTGATCCATTACCAGATATGGGCGGTCCTCAAGTATGATGCAGCAACTAATCTAGTAAACCTAGGGGAGATTGTTAGGCCCTAATTAGGTTTATGGATTAATGGTTTTGTGGATTAGTGGCATGGAGTGGGCTTTTATGGAAATGGGCTTAGGGTTTAGGGAGCATCCTCCCTAAACACTTTCTATAAATAGTAAATTATGTTTAGGTCATTAGTGTTGGTGGCATCAAGAAAATCTTGTATTTGACAATCATATTTTGTATGCAAGATCTAATCATCAATCAAGAATCTTTTTACTTCATCTCCTTTCTTTGAATCATTGCTTGTTTGTGTGATTCCGCCACCAAAGAAGCTTGTGTGATATCATTGTGATCTTATATCGGGACTTACAGTTAGTTTCTCGAACAGTAACAGTTCGAGCGGAGCTGGTTTATACCTCGATACAAAGTTTTTGTTCGTTCGAGAACGAGTAGAGGAAAATAATCTTTGTATTGAGCACATAAGCACTAAAGATATGCTAGCGGATCCGACGACTAAAGGTCTACCACCCAGAACTTTCCAAGATCTTGTAATGAGAATGGGTTTTAGTAAAGACCTAGTATGAAAGCATACACTGTGTATGAACGATTATTATTTCCTTGATTGTTTTATTTTGTCTATACTAATGTTTATACGCGCCTTATGATTTATAGAAAAAACTTATGTAAGGTAATTACTTACCCTAAGGATTTTATTTCAGTCATTTTGGTTTTATGATTAAGTGTTTTATATTGAGACTTTAGTATGACTGTTGGCGGTCTCGAATTGACTTCAGTTCGATTGACTGTAACTCTCTACTATAGTTTCAACATGAGACTTGATGAGTATTTTTAAACTTGGCCAAAATTACTTAATACTCATCGTTAATGATCACTCGACCAAGTGGGAGAATGTTAGACTTATCTATACTACCTTATTAAGAGAACTAGGATTTCTACCCTTTTGGTAATTTTACATTGTGTACACATCCTCAAGCAACATGTACAAGAGATCCAATCTATTTTAGAGGGGGTAAACTTGCCCATTATCCAAAAATTTAAGACACTTTAAGGGTATTTTAGTGATTTTATCACCTTTGTAACCTATAATGTTAAGGTGACATGTGAAGAGTCTAACTTAATTGATTAAATTTATTGTAATTTCCACAAATTAGAATGTATAATGTTAAGGTGACATGTGAAGAATTTAACTTAATTGATTAAATTAAATTTATTGTAATTTCCACAAATTAGAAAAATTAGGCATCACAAGTCCTCTGCAGTACAACAATTCCGAACCCATGGAACTTGATACCACTTTGAAAATGAAATTTATATACAAGAGAATGAAAATGAAATATAAGTAAATTAAATAGAATTTATATAAATGAAATGTTCACGTGGTTTAATTGGAAGTGAAAATTGTTTAAAACCACGTAGATTTTGAAGAAAATATTCATTATTATACGTAATGGAGGGTTTCTAAGTAATTAGTGTGTGTATAATGTAATCATTTAATTAAAACCCATAACTCACTTCATTTTTTTTCTACGTTATATTTTTGAAGGCAACCATGGGTTACACATCAATGCACATTTAATAATATAATAATAACAATAATCAAAACACACATCAATTCTCATGGGTTTCCTGGATGCTTTATAAACTATCCCAAAAAGTGAACTCGCTTTAAGCAAGCGTGTGTGAGCACCATGTTTTTATCAATCTTATGGTTTGGTGTTGATAAGGGTTTCTGTTAGGATCTGAGTTTGGTTTTGATTGTGTTTTATGTTTGAGTTAAGATGAACAATGAACAAGTAGTGCAACGGAATATAAATGGAACAAACTTTTCACAATCAAACAGGAGAATTGCTTTCAACACACATTTTCAACAATGAACCGAATGATTGAATTTATTTCAACAACGATTACACTTGCATGCATGTAACAAAACTCCCCCTCAGCCTGAGCTCACAACGATTTGTTTGTACAGGAAGAAAGATGGTGAAGAGCTAATAGAATAGTACAGGGTACTGTTCTATTTATAGGCACGGACAAACCACTGTGGAATCTTTGCTGACGTCACCATGAAAGTGACATCTAACCTCCTAACAAACTCTAGCAACTGATCTATACAACTACTGCTATGCTAACAACTATTATTCAATACATTTCATAAGTAAAACTAAACTACTGCTGAATCCTTCCACTGATGTGAACCCAGCAGTACTTGTTGTAAACCAGCAGATCTTAATCCATAGCAGTAGATTGAACATCAGGGCTTTAGTCTTTAGCAGTCTTTGACTTGATCAGCAGTTGTAGGTCAGCAGTTGTACCGATCAATAGATTGGAGGTCATCAGATGTTGAAACCACTTTCAAGGGGAGAGACTTGTGTACACAACATCTGCTTATTCTGGATCCACTGCCCTGATCCAGTTTTGGCTTTTATTATCTGTTCCTTTGATAGGGTTCAATCTCAACAATCTCCCCCTGGAACAGATAATGCCAAAACCCTTCATTATTTGTAGATCTTTATTGCCTCATCAACAGTTTCCTTATTTTCCCTTTGAGTTGTAACTCAAAGTCTAAGGCATCTGTGATCTTCATCCCTGCACAGTGGAAGATCAAGGAGATCCTGCAAATCTTCAAGACTTAGGCCAAGTGCTTGTTCCCTTGTCATTTTTTTCACTTCTCCACTAGACTTGATCACAGTCAGTACATGGGTCTGTTTGTCAGTTTTCCATTTTAGTACTTTTGAGTCTGGTGGGTTTCTTGGGAGATTTTTATTAGATGAGGAGTTTGGTGATGCTGGCCTTGTGATGACTGACTTAACAGTACTTGCAGGTTGATTCAATTTAAGAGTCTCTTCAATCATTTTCTTAATCCCCTCTTTTACAAGGTCATCTCCTGCCATTAGTTCTTCCACTGTTTCAGCATCCAACTGTTGTTGTCTTCTTTTGTAGATGGCAGCACCAGTTGGAGCAGTGGATCTCCTGATTTGCAGCTTTGGTGGTCTTGTTGAAACCTCTACTTCAGGGTAGTCAGGTTTTTGTGGAACTCTTGGATCTTTCTTTCTTAGTTCCTCCAACCTTTTGTAGGTGGTCCTGACTTTATCTTCTTTCCATCTCATCACTTGATTCTTAGACCCATAATCAGCAGCAATTAGTTCCTCTTTCATTCTCTTCAGTTCCAATGTCTTTTCAGGTACATTCTTTTTGTACTTTGACCAATCAGGAGGAGTGTGTTTGACCTTATTTTTAATCATTTCTTGAATCCTGGCTGCTTCACTTTCAAGCTCAGGAATGGTCCACTCTTTGTACATATGTTTTTCCCCCTTATACTTTTTAGAAGCCATGATATTTTCAATGTAGTCTTTTCTAAGGGTTTCATCTGCTCTTTCTGATATCTGCTGACAGACATTCTTTGCAAACTGTTCTAAGGATCTGACTTGAGTAAATAGAAATTGGTAATGCCTTTGGATTTCTTTGTCAGTTTTTCCTTGAGAGTTTCTTTTGGATATATCTTCTGCCTGTTGAGCCTTAACTTTCAAGTATTCTTCAATGTTGTTAGGCCTAGGATATCCTTCAACAGATGGCAACCTCCTTTTAGCAGGATCATCCTCATAGTAGAAGGATTTGATCTCTTCTCTGACTGCAATAAGTTCAAGAGGATATTGGAAACCTGCAGGAGTGATGGCAGTGATTGGATGTTGTACTTGAGCTGATGAGAGAGGAACAGGGTTTGGAATAAGTGCAAGAGATTGTGAAGATGTTGGTGGTGGTGATGGAGAATTATCAGGTATAAAGATCCTTCTCCTTTTTAGTATAGGAGAGGCTGATGATGTTTTGGGTGGATCAGTGGTGGAAGGTGACTGACTAACAGTTTTTGAAACAACTGGTGTTTCAACCACTGTTGTCATTACAACAGATGTTGTAACATCTGATGTCTTCTACTTTTTAGCAGGAGGTGGTGGTGGTGAGGTTGTTTTTGGTGGTGAAGTGATTTTTGGTGGTGGTAAGGCAGTGGTTGTGGTGTGTGTTGAAGTGGTGTGTGTTGAAGAGATGGCAGGTGTTTGGCTGGCAGTTGTTGAAACTACTGAAGTATCAGCAGTTGTTGATACAACAAGAGTTACAACAGCTGTTTGGATTGCAGTTTGAGGTTTGGAGCCTTTAGTAGGTGGTTTGGAGACATGCTTTGTAGGTCTGGATGGTGTGTGTTTGGGTTGCCTCACTTGTCTAGTGGGCTTCTTCTTTTCATCCTTAGGATTTTCATCATCCATAGGTTCAGAAGGACCCTGTGCATTCAGCTCCATGAAAGCTCTCTTCTCCTGCTCCCACCTGGCTTTATCCTTAGCCTCTCTATCCCTTTTTACACTTGCTTCTGCTTTAGCAAGTGCATTTGTGGTGACATTCATCTTCTTACTACCATCTGGAAAAGGGATACTTTTAGTCATATTTTCTTTTTCTGGTGCAATATAGAGCCCATCTTCAATTTCCTTCTTCTTCCACTGCTTGATTTTCTCCCCCTTTTTGGCATTATCTCGAGGGGGGTTATCAATGAAGAGAACAGTGGGAGGAGCAGTGCCAGTGGTGTTTAATAAATGAGCCTTGATAGCCTTGATGTCAGCTTGGGTGTCTTTAAACCTTGACTCCATCATATTTCTCAGCATTTGAACATGTATGTCATGCTGCTGATCAGCCATTTGTCTTTGTTGTTGGAGCAGGGGTTGAAACAAATTCCATAGCTCATTTGCAGCAGGTGCTTGTGGTGGAGCAGGTGCTTGAGCTGGAGCAGCAGTGGGTGGTACCTGTTGATCTTTCAACAACTGTTGCAACAATTTTTTTAATTTCTGCAACAGAAGTATCCAGTTTGTCAATTCTGTCCGTCAATTCTAGGTATTTTAAATCATCACCCAATTTAATGGGATCATCGGATTTCCCACTAACAGTGGTTTGAACAGTGGTTGACTTAGGGAATGTATTCCAATGGTCATCCACTGATGCCCCTTTTTCTTGGTACTGGGGACTTCTTCCTTCAATTTGGGAAACCCTTTTTAGTGAACCAGTGAAGACTGGATACATAGGTGTTCCCAGAGAATAAATTGCCTCCAAGGAAGTCTTATTGATGTAACCACTGTCCAAATGCAAACCAGTGGGTTCAGCACTTGTAGTGGCTGCTTCACTTGGATTACCACCAAGAGTTACTTGTAACTCAAGGGGTGTAACCTCCTCAGGTCTTGTTGGTGGGTTAGCAATGATTGATACATCAGACCCAGTCACTTGTTGAAGTATGTTATCATTGACAGGTGAGTGAGAAGGACTGGTTTGTGCCTGGTTCAAATCAATAGCATCCAACAATAATTTTGTTGGTGAGGGAATTGTGGAGGTGAGGTTGGGTTTAGAAAGAGAATTTGCCCCGGGCATTGGGTTGTGCATGATGGAAGCAAGTGATTCCAGAGCATCATATTGTGGTGTCCCTATTTGTACAACCTGTTCTTTTTTAGAAGAAGCAGGAGGAGTTTCAGGCATGGGTTGAGATATTTCTACCATCTGTTGTGAGGAAGTAACAGGAGTGGTTTCTTGTGACTTTTGTGCTGTCACTGGCAGTTGCTTTGGTATCTCATCCTCCAGAGTTGCCTTTTTGGTAATTTTGGGGGGCTTTTGAGTTTTCTTTTGTTTTGGCCTTTTGGTGATTTTAGGTGTGGGTTTCAAAGCAGTTGTTTTGCTGCTATGATCACCTTGAGCAGTGGGCGCAGCAGCAGATACCTCAGGCACCTCTGCTTGTGTTTTGCAAGGTGTTGACTTTCTTGTAAAAGTTTCAGCAGTTAAGCTGTTTATTTGAAAAGAATCACCTTGTTTTATTACATGAGCATCATCCTTACCAAATTTCTTTTCAAAATAATAACTTAGAAATCTTGGAAAAGTAAGAATGGCTTTTTATCAACATTTTTAACCAAATCATTAAAGATTTCCTGGGAATAATTGAAATTTTCATCTTGAAGAATTGCATAACCCAGGTTTTGAATCTTTAATGGTATCTCATTAAAAGAAGTGGTTTTGTTTGAAACACACATAAGCAAGGTATGGAACAAAAATCTTGTTGCAGGTGGAAAATAACCTTTTTGTAAGGTATCTTTTTTTATTGTATCTGCATACCCCCTTTCAAGGAAATCAGTTTTTAACTCGTATTTGGGAAAAGATGTTTCACCTTGCTGATCATTGAGTGCAAAGACTTCCGAGATGGATTGTGGTGTGATTGTGACTACTTTACCCATTAGAGAAGAGTTAATGGCTATGACATCTTCTCCTTGTTTTGCAAGGGTAATATTTTTCCAAAACTCTCTCTGGGTTTTCAGATAAATTGGAGCATCTGCTGTTAACAAAGTTTTGTACTTTGATGCAGACATGGTGTCAATGATGGAGTCGAATGTATCGGTGGTGCCTGGTTTTGTCAGAAGACCCAGATAATTGTGAGGAGATTTGTATGGTATTTCGATGGGTGTGGGAGCCATTTCAGTGGCCTTTTTCGAAGATGATTTTGAAGTGGATTTTGCGGATGACTTTGATTTTGTCATTTTGGAGAAGAAGATCAATGAAGGTTTTGAAGGATTTGAGAGAGGGAAATGGGAACTGCTTTGAGAAAGGAATTTTTGTGAATTCGATTCGACAGTAAAAACCTTGTTTAGGGTTTTGAAGAGGGTTTTATAGTGGAAAAAGTGAATGCTGACGTGGCAGCGGTTACAAAAGATCTGACCGCTATGTACTGTCCACGTGCCAACCCCTGATGGAATAAAGGACAAGTGTTTTTATGAAAACCTCTGATGGAACAAGATCAGTGGTTGTAACGGTAACAATGAAAGCAGTGGGAGATTTTTATTATCAGTGGATAGCATATCAGTGGATAAAAACACTGATTTTGAACAACAGTGCTTATCAAGGACATGAGAGAACAGGGGTTGACTTTTAGCAGTGGACAGATTTTGAAGGAGAATAGACTTTTGAACAAAGCAGTGGTTATGACAGACTTTTAAGGATTTTAATGAAAAACTCATTTTTAGCTATTTTTAAGGATGGATTTTTTATTTTCTGAAAACATTTTAATGCTTTTATTCATAGAAAAACAGGATTTGGCCTGTTATTCCATGTTTAGCATGCCAATCCTAGAGTTCAAGCTTTCAAAGGTGGATGTGTCTAATACTTTGGTTAGCACATCTGCCAGCTGATCCTTGGTTGGAACATGGTACAGAGAAATCTAACCTTTTTCATAGCAATCCCTCACAAAGTGATGTCTGATGTCAATGTGCTTGGTGGTTGAATGGGAAACTGGATTTTTGATGATATTTTCTGCTGCCTGACTGTCTATCATGAGAGGTGGCTTTAAGGTAGTGATACCAAAATCCAGCAACTGATTTTGAAGCCAAAGCAGTTGGGCTGTACAGCTTGCAGCAGCTATATATTCTGCCTCAGCAGTGGATGTGGAAACAGCTGCTTGCTTTTTGATTTTCCAAGACACTAAGCAATTGCCTAGGAATTGGCACCCTCCTGAAGTGGACTTCCTTGTTTTGTCACATACAGCAAAGTCACTATCTGAGAAACCTTAAAGCTCAATTTTACCATCAGCTAGATACCAGATGCCAAGTGTGGGAGCACCTTTGAGGTATCTGAATATCCTTTTTACAGCAATAAGGTTTGACTTTCTTGGGGCTGATTGGGATCTTGC
This sequence comes from Helianthus tuberosus, assembly GCA_030545235.1. Classification (NCBI taxonomy): domain Eukaryota; kingdom Viridiplantae; phylum Streptophyta; class Magnoliopsida; order Asterales; family Asteraceae; genus Helianthus; species Helianthus tuberosus. Next base: position 61,481,222 of record CM060415.1, on the reverse strand, counting down.
ACAAACACATGTTGCAAACATGATGTCTGGGCTAGATGCAGTTAGGTACAATAAGGACCCAATCATGCTTCTATATAAAGTTTGATCAACCAAATCATCCTTCTCATCAGACATGACTACTTTATTGGTTGCAATGGGTGTACTACATGGCTTACAATCATCCATCTCAAATTTCTTTAAAAGTTCTTTGGCATATTTGCCTTGATGGATAAAAGTGCCATTTTGCAGTTGCCTTACTTGGAGACCAAGAAAGCACTGGAGTTCACCCATTGCACTCATTTCAAACTCAGCTGTCATGAGTTGCCTAAACTCTTCACACATTTTAGTGAATGTGCTTCCAAAGATGATGTCATCCACATAAATCTGGACAATCATCAAATCCTTTCCTCTCCATTTTAGAAACAGTGTTTTATCTATCTTACCTCTTTTGAAGCCAATGGAAAGTAGAAAGGTGGAAAGAGTTTCATACCAGGCTCTTGGTGCTTGTTTCAGGCCATACAAAGCTTTATTCAGCTTGTAGACATGATTTGGATTAAATGGATCCTCAAAGCCTGGAGGTTAACAAACATAAACCTCCTCTTGAATCTTACCATAGAGGAATGCACATTTGATATCCATTTGATACACCTTGATGTTGTGGTTGACAGCAAAGGCCAGAAATAATCTGATAGCTTCAAGTCTTGCTATAGGGGCAAATGTTTCATCATAGTCAATGCCCTCTTCTTGTCTGAACCCTTGAACCACAAGCCTGGCTTTATTTTTGACAACAATACCCCTTTCATCAGTTTTATTTTTGAAGACCCATTTTGTCTTCTAAACTGTTGGAGCTCCCAAACTTGTTGTCTTCTAAACTGTTGGAGCTCCTCTTGCATGGCTTCTACACAGCTGTTGTCTTTTAGTGCCTCTTGGTACTTGACTGGCTGATGGAGAGATAGAAAACCAGCAAAAAGACAAATGTTTTGGGATTGACTTCTTGTGAGCACCCCTTCATTGATGTTGCCAATGATTTGGTCAGGTGGATGAGATTTCAAGAAGATAAGATCTCCTTGGTATGGAACAATGGCATTGAGTGGGGAAGGCTGCAGATGTGAATCATCTGAGCTAACCACTGCTGGTGACTTTGATGATCCAGCAGTGGCTTCAAAAGGTGGTGGAATAGGAGGTAATGGTGTGGACACAAGCTGACTTTGATCCACTATTTGAGGACTTTTATCAACAGTGTTTGATGATGTGGAAGCAGGGGTTAATGGGCTACTTTGATCAACAACTGTTGAGGTAGCAGTGGTTGAGCTTTGACAGCTATTTTGAACATCTGCTGCTCTTCCCATTGTGATAGACTTTTGTTGAGGAATGATGATTTCATATCCATAGTCTGGTGATGAATCCTCTGATGGACCTGCACTGTTAGTCTTGACAGCAGTATTTTCAAAAGTGAATTTATCAAGATCAAACAATTCTGCAGGGTTTACTGGGATTTTCATTGATGAAAATTCATTGAACTTTACATTCAAAGTCTCTTCCATTGTTTTGGTCCTTGTGTTAAACACTTTGTAGGCCTTAGCAGTGGTTGAGTATCCCAGATGATAACCACAATCAATTTTGGCTGCAAACTTTGAGATAGAATCTTTTAAGTTTAAAATGAAGCATGGGCAACCAAAAACTTTGAAATATGAAATTAATGGCTTTATTTTATACAGCAGTTCATAGGCAGTCTTTTGATGCCTGGGGTTGATTAAGACTCTGTTTTGGACATAGCAAGCAGTGTTTACTGCCTCTGCCCAAAAAGTCAATGGCAAACCTGAATCTGCAAGCATGGTTCTGGCAGCCTCAATCAAAGTTCTGTTCTTTCTTTCAACAACCCCATTTTGTTCTGGTGTTCTTGGAATGCTGTATTGTCTCACAATTCCTTTTGACACATAGAAATCATCTAACTCCTTGTTCCTGAACTCTGTGCATTGTCACTTCTGAAGATTTTTACTGGAAGGTCAAACTGCTTTTCAACCTGTTTCACAAAGTCTTGCAGAATTCCTGAAGTCTCATCTTTTGAGTGTAAAAAGTAAGTCCATGTAAACCTAGAAAAGTCATCAACTATAACCAGACAATATCTTTTCTTCCTAAGACTCATGACTTTTACTGGGCCAAACAAATCCATATGAAGCATTTGCAAACATTTGGTTGTTTTGGACTCTTCAATTGATTTGTATGAGCTTTTATGTTGTTTTCCTTTTAGGCAGGAAACACAATGCTCAGGACAGGTGAACATTTTTTGAGGTAAACCTCTTACTAACCCCTGTTTTGAAATGGCAGTGATAGTCTTGAGATTTGTGTGCCCTAATCTCCTGTGCCATAATTCTGTCTCTTTGTTTGATGCAGCTGAGAACAGACAGGCATCAGTTCTTGGGCTCTCTTTTGACATATCCGCCACATAAACATTGCCACTCCTTTGAGCAACAAGTTTGGTTTTTCTAGTTTTTATTATTGCTTCAATCTTTTCAACCATTTCTGGTCCAACAATCCTACAACATTCCTTTGTGAAGAATGATCCATACCCCTTATCACTCATTTGTGAAACACTCACGAGGTTGAATTTTAGATTGTCTATCAGATTGACATTTTCAAATTTTACATTACCAGACTGTACTGTACCAGACCCCAGAACTTTCCCTTTACTATTATTACCAAAGGATATATCACCCCCTCCATGGATTTTGAAATCTTTGAGTAGGGCTTTACATCCTGTCATGTGCCTGGAGCCTCCACTATCTACATACCAAAGGCTATCTAAGCATGCGGAAGCTCCCTTAGCAGCAGCCATCATGGCACAATCACATTGATGATCACCTACTTCATCAGCTCTAACTTCTTTATCACCTGCTTTCTTCTTTTCCTTTTCTTCTTTGGACCAGGGGTCAGAGAGTGGTTCAATCAGGGTTTCTGAATTTTCTCCCAGCAGTAGTTCACCAGCAACTACAGTAACCACTGCTTCAGCCACTTCATCCACTGTTTCAGCACTTAGCTGTTCACCTTCAGTTTCTGCCCCTTCTGGTATTGACTCTAATGCCATCAAGCATAATTCATCATTAAAAGTATCATTAGAAGCATAGAGTGCAAAATTTTCATCACCAAACTCATCAGGCATGCTGCTCCAGTCAACAAAGCCTTGGGTGAAAAAGCTTTGCTGATCTGGTTGAACCACTGTTGGAGCAACTTGTTGAGGTGCAACAGGTTGCACTTGTGCCTGAGGGACAGGGGCTTGAACATACTGAATTTGTGGAATAGTGGTTTGAACATAATGCACAGGCACAGGGGTTGCAGCATAGTGAGCAGTGTTAACATGGGCTGCAGGGGGATATTGAGTATAGTGCACAGTGCTATGATGTTGTGGTCTAGGGTTTGAGCTGGGATGAGTTATTATTGGACCAGTGGTTTGACTCCTGCATTCCCTAGCAAAATGACCTAGCCTATTGCACTTATAACACTTCAGTTTTGATTTATCCAACCCCACTCTTAAATTCCCATGTAACCCTGGGAATTTTCTCCCTGTTCTTTTATAGAATTTGCTTGTTCTTACACTAAGCAAAGTCAATTGATGCAAAATGTCCATCTCTTCTAAGTCAGTGGGATCAAAGTGTTGCAAATCATTGAGTTCAAAACACAAGTTATCTGACATCTGGTTTTCACAATTTGCAGTAAAAGCATAATTTGCAGAGTGAGAATCAGAGTTGTTAAAATTTCACCAGCAGTTATATCAATAAAATGATCATAACCCTGATCCTTACTACTGCTACCAGATTCTTCCTAACCAAAAAGAGCTGTGCTGCCAAATGAATAATCATCAGCAACTTTGCCTGACTCTTGCAACTTCTTTTTCTGGTTTAACTCCCTTTCATAGGTCAGGAGTCTACCATGAAGTTGGTTCAGGGTCAGATCTTTGAACTCAACAGAATTTCTAGTTACAAATGCAATGGTATCCCATTTTTCTGGTAGTGACCTAAGAAACCTGCTATTTTGTGTTGAATTTGGAAATGTAACTTTAACAAGTCTTAGCTCACTAATGAGACAACTGAATCGCTCAAACTGCTGAGTCAATGATTCACCCTTGATGTGACAGAAGGTTTCATACTGCTGATTCAGAATTTCCCTATTATTTTCAATAACTTCTTCCGTTCCCCCAAACTGTTCCTTCAGTGCATCCCATAGCTCTTTGTCACTGTTACAGTGTAACAGCCCAGCATAGATTTCGTTGGGTAATGCAGATGCTATGATGCTAAATGCTTTGGCATCGAGTTCGAACTTTTGAAAATCAGTTTCAGTATAGTTTTCAGGTTTTTTAGGTTCGAACTTCTTTGTATCCTCCGCACTTGGCACCATAGGAACATGGGGCCCAAAAACAACAGATCTCCAACATCCAGTATTCTGTTGAGCAAGGATGTGACCCATCCTTCTCTCCCAGATGTTGTATTCATTACGTTTAAGCATGGGTGGTTTGAAAAGTGAGCCGATGTTGTATTCCCGTTTTTATCATATAAGATTATAGGTTTGTTTAAATTTATTAACCACTAGTAACTAGTTTTATTTTATTTTTTTATAATTATTCAACCCAAATAGTTTTAAAAACTATTTTATAGTTGGTTGAAATGTTATACCAATTAATTGGCCTGTATATGGGTGACCTTTCTAATAAAATAAAAGTATATAAACTCATATCATATAATTAGACGGGTAGATTACGGGTAAATTAAATGTTAGAAATATGAAGTACCTAGACGGGCCTAGGAACCGTCTAATAATTAAATTATAAAAATACATTATATTTGAACCTACTATGTTTTTAATGAAACTTGGTTCAAAATGTAGATACAAATATTGTCGTTCTAATGACATATTTATTGTTTTATAAAACGTTATATTTTATAAGTGATAAGCGCCAAATAAGTAAAGCAGTTAAATTAATTATAATATATACATTAATAAAATAATATAATAATAATCAAAAAAATTTCGTATGAAATATAAGAATAAAATAAATAATAATAAACTTAATAATTGAGATGTGAGAATCTTGTACGTGTCATAGAAAGGAATAGAATAATAAAATAAAAAGAAATCTAGTTACATGTATTCATATAAAGTGTCTTCGTGTGTTTTGAAATGAAACGTGTCATCCAATAGGGAATCTTTCATTTAGTATATATATAGAACATAGAGCATTCAAAAGTGTTCATATTTTTCTATCTCTTGTGTCGCCTCCCCCTTTTGTCTATTCATACATATATATATTTTTATTATTTACACAATAATAATAATAAAGTCATGCCTCGTTTTAGGTGTTTTAACTCCCGATCACCGCTACCCTTTCCGATTGATCTGAGCCCCATAACACATGTCAAGGCTCTGCCTGACTAAGTTCGTTGGGGTTCTGTCTCGTGACATAGGGACAAGGTTGAGTTAGGGGTACTATACTTAACACGAGTACAAATATATATATATATATATATATTTAAAATAGCGCAGAAGTTATACCCAATATTAGTTATACCCAATATTTATACCAGGAGGCTTTCTAGTTGAACCCTAAAGTTACAAAGTGGATCCATTCTCTTTTCTCACTATTTTATTACCTTTTTCTTTGTGATATAATTATATTCAAAAATTACAGTGATCGTCACTACTTGGGTGATCGTCACTACTTGGGTGACAGGACCCAGTAGTGGTATGACCATCGTCACGCAATGTGACACGGCGCCAGATAACAATAAGATAGAAGCCATTGTAATCGCTCTTATGCTGTAATTTATAACTAAGGGTCATTTTATAAAAATGAATGAACTCACCAGTATTTCCTGCTGACCAAATCTTTTTAAAATGCATTTCAGGTAATTACAGTAGATCAGGAATTAGAATTGGATGCGGCACCAACAAGACTTACAGTAGTGGCTCATTTTATCAAATAAATTAAATTAATAAAAATTGTTTTATGTATTCAGATTTATTCTATATTAAAGCTACCTTTTTAAACATGGTTTTATTCCATCTATTTAATAAATAAAATCCGGTATTTTCTAAACTCTGATAATTTTTCCAAATTCACGGTTCTGACAAAATTTCCGCTGCAATGTTTTTCTAAATAACCACCTGTACCACTTGGCTGCTCGCGGCTCCCGATTCCATCCAGGGTGGGTCGGGGGTCGTGACAGAAGGTGGTATCAGAGCCACTGATCTAAGCCAATAGGTGTTGTGATAATAATACCTAAGCTTAAATAAAAGAGTTAGGAAATTACTATTAACTGGTAGCACATATGATAGCATTTAGACTTGAACTTAAGAAAAGATGCCTTAGTATAAGCTTCAAAATAAGCTAAATACTTGTGTAAATTAAGTGTAATGGGTTTTGGTATACCGTGAGAATGATAAATAGAACGTTGCAAGTATAATAAATAAGCAATAACACTTGACCACTGTTATTTCTTATTTATTAGTACTACTTTATTCTAGAATATGATCTGTCATGTAAAGACTAATTTGCTTAGTCTTTGTTGAAAGTCATAATGCACTTTCCAAATCATGATTTAAGAAAGATCTATTTATGGGAAAATCTAAATTTTGCTCCGACAAGACTGGGTATGGTGTAGCAGACTCTCCAGTTTGTCCGGATATAACGGGGTTACCTCTCCGGCCTAGAACCGGGTAAGAAGGTACATAATATGTCAAACAAGTGACAAGATTTCCCTAAATAGTATCATGACCTGATATCTGACTTGTTTTTGGAAATATGAATCTGTTAAATACATTGACCATATGAAGGGTATGTATATTACAGCATGTGAAATATATATATAGATATGTATATCTATAAGGAAATCCAAAAACCATAAGGATTGACAATTTGGAATAAAGCACAAGCATATGTGTCAATAATAAATCTAGATTTCTCTATCAGGAATCTCTTGCATATAAATTCCGATATCAAACATTATATTGTTTGATCATCTACCTCACAACTCGTGTGACAATATAAACAATGGAACCCTTTAAGTTGGGACGCCATCAAAAGTATAAGAATTTCCAATGCGTTACCATAAACTATTAACGCAAGTAAGAAGCATGTAAAATTGTGCTAGTGCACAAGAAAACACATGAAACTTAAATTATACGTCCACAGACGTCGAAGTATATCACACACGACTTTCAAGGCAAGACCTTTGAAAATATGATTGGGCTCGACAACAACAATGCTAATCCCGGCAGTGGGAAAACTACTGATCAAAAAGCGGCACTTTGCCACGTGATCCTACAAACAACATGAATCTCGCTGAGGTACGTTGGAACAAGATTTCACAAACCATCGGTGCACAGTCTAATCAGAGTCATAATTATTAGCACTGCAAAAGGAGTCACATACCTTTGCAACTCCCCTATTTCATTTTATTCGACATTCCTTAGTAATGTCACTTCACAAAGGTTATCACACAAAATTCCAGATAAAATTCTTAAATTTCTTTTGTTAAAATTCTGACCTCTGTGAATAGACTTTTGCATTGCTACTCCCCCTAATGGTCATCATACCATGAGAATTTCTTTCATCGTAGCAAATATGGATCTGTTTCATCTCTTGGTAAATCCACACGTTACACATGCACTGTTTGTTGCGCATGTGGTTCGTTTAATTTATGAAGACCACTGGAGGGCTTCATTCTAATCTGTTGTTTTATCAAAACTCAAATATCATTTCACTATACTTGATTTTTGGCACTGTAAACCGCATTATTGCAAAACAATGACTCTTTGATATCGAGTCAATGAATTTCTTGAAAAACTCAATTTTCTTTGGCATACATGGTTTCTGTTGTGACCATGTCCGAACTTTCTTATTGATACATGAACTCGTTTTGTTTAAACCAAGTTCAATTTTTTGAACTTGCTCGCATTACGTATTCACTTCAAATTCCCATATGATTAATTGAAGCCATCATATTCGAAATAATCCCAACAAGCACTTCAATTATTTTGAACCATAACATGCTTGTTGATCTTCAATTATTTCTTTAATCACGATCACCTTGTGGTGACATTTTCACAAATCTGAAGCTTGCGCTAATCTCGTTGCACACATTATATATGGGTTTAATTATTTATTTATTTATATTGAATACGCTTCGTTGGTTTATCCTATAAAAGCAATCTTAACACAATCGTGTGCTAAGATAATGATACACAAATTCATGTCATATTTCGGTGTATCTCTTAATGATTCTTACAGCATCAATCGAGCCTTTCGTGATAATTATTGCTTTATCATCTTCAATCGAAAAACATTATTCAAATGTTTCAATTTCAATCAAAAATCCTACTAGATTTGTTTGAAACAAACTTTCAAATTTACTTCGTCGAACTTTCATTTGGTTTCAAGCATGGTGAACTCATTTTAGTCACCGCTATTATTATTTCGATTACTACGACACCTTGTGGTGGCATTTTCTTTAATTTGAAACTTGAGCTGATCCCATTTTCACATCTGATATACGGATTTTAATTTATGTTGGTTCATTATCTTAAAACAGTCTTAATACAATTATGTGTTAAGATAAGAGTACATAAATTCGTATTATATTTCGTGTACCTCAAAAGATTCTTTCATCATTTAACAGAAATTATATAATTTTCATTTGGTCTATTCATCATCAATTGAAAAACCTATAATTTGAAAATTTCTTCATTAAAACTTTCAGTTGATTACAAAAACGGTGAATTTGTTCGGTCACCGTAATTATCGAGCTATTTCAATCATTTCGACACCTCGTGGTGTCGATATAAACTTGTAACTTGAGCTAATCAAAATCATACAATTCAATCAAAACCACGTATGTCTTTCGTTTGACTCGTCATTAAAAATAGTCTTAATGCAATTATGTATTAAGACAATGATACACTAACTCTGTTGTATCTCGGTGTATCATTGCAATTCCATAAATGTCAACACATTTATTTTTCTTATATTCAATCATTAACAAATCATTTTTGTACTTCTATTTCATTCAAACTTGTTGATTTTGAGACTTCCTCAGTTGACAATCAAAGTAAATTTTCTATTGACAGTAAATTCTATTATTTCTAAAAATAGTTCACATTCGATTTAGACATCTATTGGTCATAAATCTTTCTTTTGGTTTAACCCATGTCATTCTGATTATTATATCATTCCACTTCATCCATTTGATACCGATTTCGGAACTTTATTCAGTTGAACCATTGAATTCTATAAATTGTTCTTCTTTAAACATATTTTGATTCAAATGAGAATGTCATTTACCTTAATCCTATTATTTAAAATATGACACAACTCTAAAAGAAATATCGTAGCCCAAATCACGAGGACGAGATTTAAAACAAGGTGGGGAGGATGTAACATTCCTGTTTTTATCATATAAGATTATAGGTTTGTTTAAATTTATTAACCACTACTAACTAGTAACTAGTTTTATTTTTTTTTATAATTATTCGACCCAAATAGTTTTAAAAACTATTTTATAGTTGGTTGAAATGTTATACCAATTAATTGGCCTGTATATGGGTGACCTTTCTAATAAAATAAAAGTATATAAACTCATATCATATAATTAGACGGGTAGATTACGGGTAAATTAAATGTTAGAAATATGAAGTACCTAGACGGGCCTAGGAACCGTCTAATAATTAAATTATAAAAATACATTATATTTGAACCTACTCTGTTTTTAATGAAACTTGGTTCAAAATGTAGATACAAATATTGTCGTTCTAATGACATGTTTATTGTTTTATAAAACGTTATATTTTATAAGTTATAAGTGCCAAATAAGTAAAGCAGTTAAATTAATTATAATATATAAATTAATAAAATAATATAATAATAATCAAAAAAAATTTGTATGAAATATAAGAATAAAATAATAAAATAAATAATAATAAACTTAATAATTGAGATGTGAGAATCTTGTACGTGTCATAGAAAGGAATAGAATAATAAAATAAAAAGAAATCTAGTTACATGTATTCATATAAAGTGTCTTCGTGTGTTTTGAAATGAAACGTGTCATCCAATAGGGAATCTTTCATTTAGTATATATATATAACATAGAGCATTCAAAAGTGTTCATATTTTTCAATCTCATGTGTCGCCTCCCCCTTTTGTCTATTCATACATATATATATTTTTATTATTTACACAATAATAATAATAAAGCCATGCCTCGTTTTAAGTGTTTTAACTCCCGATCACCGCTACCCTTTCCGATTGATCTGAGCCCCATAACACATGTCAAGGCTCTGCCTGACTAAGTTCGTTGGGGTTCTGTCTCGTGACATTGGGACAAGGTTGAGTTAGGGGTACTATACTTAACACGAGTACAAATATATATATATATATATATTTTAAAATAGCTCAGAAGTTATACCCAATATTTATACCAGGAGGCTTTCTAGTTGAACCCTAAAGTTACAAAGTGGTTCCATTCTCTTTTCTCACTATTTTATTCCCTTTTACTTTGTGATATAATTATATTAAAAAAATGTCCCAAATTGATCCATAAGTAAAAACCCGGACCCCTGAAACCCCAATCCATATCAAAAATCAAGAAATCAAGATTTGTGGTCTTCTCGCGGGCCGCGTAAAGAATAGACAGAAGGTCACGCGGGCCGCGACAGCTTGTAGGTCTCCGGATATGCATGAAGGCCACGTGTCGTCACACGTGTCGCGACCACCGGTGACTCAGCAACCTCCGATCTGATCCACACTCCCACACGGGCCGCGTAAAGGTTGACCGGGAGTTCACGCGGGCCGCGACAGGCCTGAATTTCACCTATAAATAGCCTAGCTCAGGAGCTTTCATTCTGTGTCGAAATCAAAACTCAAAAACGTATTCCCACTGCTCAAAATCACAAATTAGCATAACGGGGTGCTGCTACGATACCGGGTATTAACTCGATCACTGCTACGATTCAATGTCCGATCGATTGAAACTATCCGATGGATGTTTAAGTGCTGCCTACATTAGGGTTATGCTTTGTCATTCGTCGTGAATTCGATGGATGTTTAAGTATCGCACTTTGTCATTTGTTGTGAGGGTTTATTCTCGTGAGTTATCGTAAATGTTGTATTAGTTACTGACCTAGTTCGTGTGCATTGTTATTTAAATTAGGTTACAAGGCTAATCAATAGGCTAAGCTCTGCCTGCATAAATTTGCAAATGTATCAAGGCTAATCAGTAGACTAAACTCTGCCCGTATAAATCTACAATGTGAGTCATTCTCTTTTTATCAATTGTTTTACAATACTCCATTTTCAAATGTTATAATTACAGGGAGTAAGTCGTGGTAATCTTAATCACTGGCTAGTGGGGTATTGTGCACATTACTAATTTTCACTGGTTAGGCTAATATATCCTAACAGTGATCGTCACTACTTGGGTGACAGGACCCAGTAGTGGTATGACCATCGTCACGCAATGTGACACGGCGCCAGATAACAATAAGATAGAAGCCATTGTAATCGCTCTTATGCTGTAATTTATAACTAAGGGTCATTTTATAAAAATGAATGAACTCACCAGTATTTCCTGCTGACCAAATCTTTTTAAAATGCATTTCAGGTAATTACAGTAGATCAGGAATTAGAATTGGATGCGGCACCAACAAGACTTACAGCAGTGGCTCATTTTATCAAATAAATTAAATTAATAAAAATTGTTTTATGTATTCAGATTTATTCTATATTAAAGCTACCTTTTTAAACATGGTTTTATTCCATCTATTTAATAAATAAAATCCGATGTTTTCTTAACTCTGATAATTTTTCCTAACTCACGGTTCTGACGAAATTTCCGCTGCAATGTTTTTCTAAATAACCACCGGTACCACTTGGCTGCTCGCGGCTCCCGATTCCATCCAGGGTGGGGTCGGGGGTCGTGACATAACCTCCTAACAAACTCTAACAACTGATCTATACAACTACTGCTATGCTAACAACTGTTATTCAATACATTTCAGAAAGCTGCACAAAACATGCTTTATCAATCTTATGGTTTATATGCAAGCCTTCACCACATGAGTCTTCATTGATGGCTGTAGATGTTGGTCTTGTAGCAAATCTGCTGCTTGTTATACATAGTGGGTGTGACGAATCATGATCCATCATTGAAGCAACAATCTGGAGAGCTTTTGAAGATGTGTAGCTTAAATTATTCAGATTCATTTTTTATTCCAAATGAAAGTTTACAAGAACTATCCAGTGATGAATGGAGGTGATAGCGCTTTTATGATCCCATTCAAGACTTGGGCACAAGCAAAGATGATTACTTTACAGAAGTTTTTTAATCCATTCAGTTACATATTTGTGTTTTTAATTTCATATCATGTTTAAGTCTATAATTTTACTTTGCTCATAATTAAGTTTTTGTCTAGATTGGTCAAAATGATTGATTGTTGAGAAGGCAGAAGTAGTGTTATTTGTTTGAAGAACTGACCAAAGAATCAAACATCACAAATAATGCATTTTAAAATAGATTTATATGATCTTACTATTTAGTTCTTTGTCGAACTATTAAAAATGGGAAATTAAAAGTTTAGATGATAAACCATGGGTGTCAACGAGTTAAGAGGATTTCAGGTTGACGAGAATATGTTATGTCTATTTAAAAACAAAAAAAAAAACTTTTTACCCAAATGCATGGTTCATTTTGAGATGATTTTCTTGGGTTTTGAAAGAATATATTATGTCTAATTTTTACAGCTTTTCTTGTGCCGGAAACAGTTATGGGATGTTGGAAACGTAAAGACCTAAGAAATGCATATACAAATTAATTTTAGACCAATTTTAGTGTGTGTATGAGGCCCTATGTTGAAAAATAAAATTTGCATGTGATGTATATTGTAAATATCAATTTATATGAGAATTTATATGAGAATGACTAATTTTTCTCTTTAAATTAAAAATTAAATAAAAACCACATATAGAACAAATTTTCAGTTACAAGATATATATATATATATATATATATATATATATATATATATATATAAAATATTTTAGAGCCTTAGATTAAATATGCTTAAAAACAAAAAACTTATAATTACATACAGCAAACTTATAATTAAATTAGGTACAAATGATATATAAAAAATAATGTGATTTAGAATTTATAAATAAACAGAAGTATGGAATTGTTTAAAATTAAATGGTAACCAAAAAATATATTATTATTGTATGAAAAAATTTAATATTATTTAAACAATGGGATTTAATAGTTGAATCGAATCAAAACGTTGTAATTTAAAGATATTAAAGAACCTCATATCTATATCTATCTATATATCTAATAAAGCAAACCATTGGGGGACACATATCACCCCTTGGTTAATCCGCATCAGCCATCCACCTGGGATATCTCTGCTTTGAGTATTGGAGAAGCGTATAATGGAAGATTCTTTTATACTCTCTCTCATTCTTCGATAATTTCCACCAAAACCCTAAACGCCGATTCATCTGCCTCCTCAGGATCTCTTATATACTCTCTCTCTCTCTCTCTCTCTCTCTCAATCTTCGATAATACCTAAAGATTGATTTTGATTTTAGTTATAGAATTTGTTTTCGTTTTTATCTTTCCACGGTGAATCTTCGGGATAGCTTGATCATAACAGATCAGGATTCAGAGGGAAACCAAGTATCACAACCAGGTTTAGTATATCATCACACATTGTGTTGAATTTGGTTAAGTTAATATTTGTTGATCGCCAAATCGTTTTGAATATGTTCAAAAACTAGGGTTTCTTTTCCTTTACTTTATTCTTATTTCTGATTTTTGTGATGTGTTTTTACATTAGATTAATTGGTTTTGTACGACTCATCATTAACAACTTTCATAGTTGCAGGTTTGTATCATAATTTCTGATTTTATGATATTGATGATGCTTTGTTAATTGTTATATAACATCAATTTGTTTGTTTCGTCAATCATTTAATGATTTTGTGATGTATTTTGGATTTATGTGAAATAATCAGAGCATTTTATTATCTTTTTAGGGCTATTGTTACCCAAGTGTTCATAACTTGATATGTTGTGCAATAGTAATCTTGAATTTGTAGGAATTCAGTTAAAAAGTATCCTAACAAGATGCTTTGATGGACAAAGCTGGTTGATGGCAAAGTAATAAGTTTTTTTTATGGTTTTATTGTAAATTTTTGAATGATGATGTGGGTATTCTACTTTATAAACTTGATTTGTGTCTTTTGTTTGATGTTCAGTGGGGGTCATATTTGTGGAAGACTTACAAGACTGTGTATGAGGAGGTAATGTTGATGCAACCTTGAGGGTCGTATTTGTGAAAGACTTTAATTTTAGAGGCGTTCTTTTTTTCCCCAAAACCCTAGAGGCGAATTCATCTCCATGATCTCAATCTCCCTCTTCCGGATCTCAGTGAACAATCGACGGTAATGTCCGAATCGTTGATCTTCTTATTTTATGTTTGAGTTTGAATGGTTTACCCTAATCGGTTTTGTTATGTATTGAATGATGATGATTGGTGTAAAACTCTCCAGCCGCTCTCAATATCCTTCTTCAGATCAAGTTCAACTGCTCCATAATTGTGGGTCAAGAAAACATCTACTTCTATATCACTCTGATCAAAGGTATCACCATTGTTATCGATTTATCATAAAAAAATGTTCTCAGGGGTGACCTTTTTTGTTGAATCTTAACTATATCTCACCGATTGTGTTTTAATCTGGTAAATCTTTGATTTTTTTTTTCAATCGATTTAATGATAAGCAATGAATCTTTAAGATAAACAATGATTTTTATATGTTTAGGATTTGTGGCCGGAAAAACAAGGAAGACAATGGGGTAGAGCCTGGTTTGTGTCTGATTTTTCAAAAGTAGTAAGTTTGTCTCAGGTTATATTTGGGTTTTTTATTTCTTGGATTTTTTTTATTTCTTGCTTGATAATCGGTGAGTCTCCGATTTCTTGGATTTTACTTCATGATTATATTTTTCTATGGTTCTTATTGCCATGTGTTTTATTTGTCTTTTGTTTTGTTAGATTTCTTGCTCATGTGTTTTGGTTCAGGGTTTAGGAGGCAAAGCATTGGCCCTGTGGATCAATTATAGAAGAAGAACATTGGTTTGTTGTTTGCACAGCACAGACCCTACTTCGTTCTTCAAATCAGGTTCGTTCTTTTTTTTTATTTTTGAATTGATTTAGACTATTTTAACTGGTGCACTAATTTTACTTCTAAGGTTTGCAATATTACATCGTAGTTATTTGTGTGTAAACTTTTGAGGATGGTATTTTACTATGATATGGATGTTTAAATTATGGCCAGGCTCATGAATGGTGTCTAGATTTTTGAATTTCTAAGTTCAAGTCTGAAACACCTTATTTGATTTCTACTTCTATGATATTTGCTTACCTTATTTATATAAAAAGATGAAGGCATGTAGCTTTCTCTTTTGTTTTCTTGATGCTTGGTTATAGCACTTACGTTGAACTGAATATGCCATTGTTGTTTCAGTGAAGGTGCAGGAGGTGGTCATGCTCCAGATATCATTAAAGTCTGTGGTGTTAAGAATGTTTTGCCCTCATCAACAAATCCAACACGTCCTTTCACTAAGAACACAATTGATGAACATCTTGATATGCTGGTAGGTTGGTTCATTCAGAAAAGATTAAAAATAATTGTTGTGTGCTTTAAAATTTGTTCGATATCCCACAAATGGTCTGCCATCACCTTGATAAGAACATACCCAAGGATGTGGCATTTGCTGAGTCACGGATCCAGGCTGAAACAATTGAGGCCGAAGACATTTTGCATGATATGGGGCAATAAGCATTATATCCTCCGATTCACAGGCTATGGGCGCATTGGGGAGGTAAGCTGTCAAACTTTTTTTTTCCAGGATCATATATGTGGAGGCCCCTGAAGCATTCAACCTTGTTTGTTAAAGCCGCACTTATATTGGAATACTATATAGGACACCCCAAGCATATATTAAATTTCGTTTATAACAAATGCAGCTAATAATGACGAATTATAATGAAATGACAAAAATACACTATTTTTTTTACCTTACATCATTGCTTAGCTATAGCTTGATGCAGTCGTATTATTGTCTTCTTAAACTGACCCATAAAAATTACGCATTTCAACCCAAACCTTTTTTGACCCGTTCTTGATGCTAACAGGTAATTACAAGAACTTGGCAAATAGCCCACAAGATGAAGTTACAAAGAGGCCCAATTGATGGTAATATACCAGATAATGACAACCTTCGCATCAAACGGTACATTGCTAAATACACAATAAATCCAGCTATAGCTTATGGGATTTCTGACCATGTTGGATCAGTTGAGGTGCGTTATAAAATACTCCTGTGTTTTAGTTTTTTTTTTTTTTTTTTTTTTGTTTTTGAACAACAAATAAAACTATATTGGAAAAAACTGCACATAGTTTAGATACTTCGTTGCAGGCTGGAAAGCTGGCTGATCTTGTAATTTGGAAGCCTATCTTTCTTTGGGGTAAAACCAGAAATGGTGATTAAAGGAGGTGATATTGCATGGGCTAACATGGGCGATCCAAACGCAAGCATCCCTACTCAGCAACCTGTAATACTTTACCTTTTATTAATCTAAAACAAATGTCAATAAAGTAACTTTTTAATCTGTTTTGCTACTCATTAATAGGACTATAAATAAATCTTCTGGAATGCAGTTTAGAGATGATGACAATCTGGATCTGGCTTAATATTCTCAGTAAGTTATTTTATTTCTAGGACATATTATAGTTGCTACATATGGCTTTCACTTCACTACACGCATCAAGGCCTGGAACAATGCCACTACATTTTGTGGTGTGCCCCTAATCTAAGATAGATCCAGATGAAGTTAAAGCCAGAGCCAAACAAGCTATGCAAGAATATCAACGTCGACTCAAGGTCTATATCAATTGCAATAGTATACCATATTAGTAATGATTATAATATTATGTGTATAATATTCTTCTCTGTGATGACAGATGAACAAGAGGCTGCGGCAGTTGAATAAAAAAATCAGCTTGAAGCTATTAAGCTCAGCGTGGAGGGTCGTGGAATGATCAAGTACGTGTAGACTAGAATCAAGGAGCGTGTTCATCTAATTATCACCCACGTAAACTTTTGGGTCGGCCGACATTTGGTTGTATAGATATCTAAAGCAATTTGTTTGTTGAGTTGGTGCTGAACAAATGGTCCTTTGGAATTTAAACTTAGCATCAAAAACTTGTGTCCATTTGAGTTGTACTTTACCTCAAACGTGTCAAGTAATTAAAAGGGTAATGGGTCAAATGGGTGAGAGTCATTAAAGAGATTTACATTATTATTGTTTATTTATAATCATAATTAATACATTGTTAACTATATAAATAATTTTTTTTTAAATAGAGATGTAAACCAACATGATCCATTATGTCATGAAAAACCATGCTCAACTCGAAGATGAGACCAGCTGGCCAGCCCAACTGTTGCCTCAGAAATGCATTAGTAAATTTTAAATAAGTTAAACGAAAACAAATTATTTTGCTCAAAATGTTTAAACTCAAAACTTGGCTACACTTTACCCATTGTCATACATAATCGATAATTCCAATTATATTTAAGGCTTAAAATGTTTAGATTCAAGAAATGTTAGTGTCAAGTTACTTCTACTACATAAAGATGGAAATGTTGCAAATAAAATAATTAAATGTGGTTTACAAGGAATTTTTTAGTCAAATTTGAATGATTTTTTATTTGTTTCTTCCAATGTATTTGTTTTATTACACCATCTTAAATACCAAAATACCCTTCGTCACAAAAACATTAGGATAACATGTGTCATAATGATTCATGACTTCCTACACTTTTTAGTCTAAAACTTTATGATCCGCTTTGTGCTTAATGTCTAGAATTTTATAAGGGCTGAGTTTAATGTTTCGGAAATTTTGTAATGGATGTGCTTTTGTTTCTCTTTCCTTTCCGTTTCTTTGTAGTTGTTTTGTGTTTTCAGCCCCTTGCTGGCTCTATTTATATATATAAATAGTGAGTTGCCGTTCAAAAAAAAAGATTTTGGCAACTCGAAGGATATGCATCTTCAAAGAGACTCTACTATCTTTAAATTGTATTTCCACTTTGTCACTAATTTATGTAACATGACACTTTGTATTTTATTTTGTTTTTACAGAATATTAAAGTTGAAAGTAAATAATTAGTTTTTTTGTTGAATACTATCTTTATGTTGCGTTATCAAGAGTTAAAAGCAGAGGCGGTGTGAAGTTGCTTATACGAGACAAAGATGGGAATGTAACGAGTAAAACAACAAATGTAGTCTACAAGGAAGTTTTTTCCGGCATTTGAATAGTTTTTTTGTTTTTTTCTTCCAATGTATGCGTTTGTACAAAATATTATATTTCAAAGTAAATAATATGGTTTTGGATGAAGCCGCGCATCGCGCGGGCATTAACCTAGTAATTTAATATATTAACTCTCTACATCCCCTAATCAACAAGTAAAATTCTAACTAACACAATTTATGAATTAACAAAAATACATATAATTATTTGCTACTAGGTTTTCTACCCTTATGGTAATTTTACATCGTGTACACATCTTCAAGCAACATGTACAAAAGGGCCAAGCTATTGGGACATGACTTGCAAGATATGGATGCAAGTAGTGGTGGCAAGGTGAGCGGGTCAGATAAGTTGCGTAATGGGTTAAATGTGTTTGGGTGCTAAGTCGGCAGAGGTTGATCTGTTAACCCTCTTTTCTTTCAGTTCTATCATTATTAATATCGATCAACCAACCTATCTCATCACAATCGAAGTTTTAAAAATGTTTTGCTCACTACCAAGTGACTTGTATTGTCGACTCCGCTCGTAACGCATGGGTTCCCCACTATAAATAAAGTGCAGGCCTGTTGAGCACTTCTCTTTGGATCAACATCATAAATTCCCATACTGGCACCTAAATTACCAATCCCGAAAATCACCCAAAATGGATACTGATACTAAAAGTGCTCGGTACGGTACAGTTAGAGTGACGGGTAAGGTTTCGTAAGTGACAAACTTTATGCTTTAACATCAGCATTTGTAATAGACATTATAATTGGATCTGATATCAGTCGGGACACCCGCCGCAACGCACGGGCATTCCCACTAGTATATAATTGTGGCCTTTAGTTGATCATCTAAATAAAATAAACCATATGACATTATTATCCTAAATATTAATTATAAGTCATTATTTGATGGAAATAATGACATTAGGAAGAATATGTAGGGTTACCCTTTGGGTGTCCATAACAAGAGAATAAAAGGAGAATAAACTACACTAAACAAGTACTCTCCCTTTTCACTTTTCTCTAAATCTTGATCCATCCCAAGAGGACACTCTAAAGTGGAACCAAAAACATCTTGACGGGAATTGGCTTCGTCATCATCCGCAAAGATAACCATTCCATCAAGTACGTATCTTCATTTGGTGTCCATGTTTATATGTATGATATGATTGAATAACATGATTATATTCTTTAGTTTTTTATACATTAAAAGCGGTTCTTCGGGGCAATTTTCTGAATGGTCCATTAAAGTACAAAACAAGAGTTTAAGGGCTGTTTAACAACATCTGAATGGTTAAGTACTGAACCAGTAAGAGGTCTGAACCATTAAGTGCTGAACCAGTAAGATGTTTGAACCATTAAGAGCATGTATAATGCTTAACCGTTCAGAGCCAAATGTCTGACCAATTCAGATTAGAGGTCTTAACCATTCAGACTCTGTATAATGCTTAACCATTTAGAGGCAAATGTCTGAACCATTAAGTGTTACTAGATGCACTTCTACCACTACCTTCTACCATGATTCCACTACTTTATTCTATGGAAGAAATGATTTCCCACAACTCCTAAAATGCATGAAGACAAGGTAAACAGACATGTGGAAATAAAATTATGCAAGTAATATTGAAACATACAACTGACCCACTCAATCCATGAGCTTGGCGGGCTTCTTGATCAGTCTCTTGAGCTGACTGGCCTAGTTGTTCTAGCCCGTAACATGTGTGCTGGGGTTGTTATTCTCTAGATTGTCTCTTAACTCTTATTTAGCCAAACCACGGTGAAGTGTGGATTTTTGAAACTTGTTTCAATGTTATATGTCTCTTATAAAACAATGAAAAATATTATTGTGCAAAGTATTAAATTATAAACCACAGAGTTTACTTACAAAATTTGGTGTTTTTTGTTCAAATGTAATAGGTTTGTCTGTTTGCATCTTAATTGTTTGGTGTTTTCATATTCATATATATCATGGTTGTCTCATATAGCCTACTTTTCTTATGATTACAGATTAAAGCTCCCTTGGTTGGATTAAATTGCACTTGAGAGGGACAAAAACTTAAGAAACTGCTTATTGTTAGTGAATTTTTCAAATGGCTTTCTTAAAACTTCCCAAAATCTTTATCCAGCTTTATTTCACACTAACAAACCTTTAGATATATACTTGGATTTTCTTATCACAATATGGAGATTGTATTAGATGAAGCACATGATTGATGTGTTGTATTGAGATTAGTAATGTATTTGTACTTTTTAGATATTAAAGCTCGTGTTACTGGTTAATGGGTTAGCATTTCTAAAATGTGTCAGGTTAAATAGGTTAAAAGTCATGCGTTAGTAATGCATACTGCAACCAGAAATTGGTAAACACCCCCACCCCAAAAAAAAGTTAAATAAAATTTAATTTTGACAAACCATAATAACATTGATAGGGGAATGATCAACTAAAAAGTGGATTTTGCCTAAATAGCCTAAGAAGGATTGTGATGATGACATGTGGCACTCAGTAGGAATGAAGGGCATTTTGGTTCTTATAAGTACGAGTGAAAATGACATGTGGCACCCCTTTTGTTTTTTAAAAATACAACAACCCCCCCCCCCCCCCCCCCTCCCTACCACCCCAAAAAAACAGTTAATAAAATTTAATTTTGACAAACCATAATAACATTGATAGGGGAATGATCAACTAAAAAGTGGATTTTGCCTAAATAACATAAGAATGATTGTGATGATGACATGTGGCACTTAGTAGGAATGAAGGGCATTTTGGTCCTTATAAGTATGAGTGAAAATGACATGTGGCACCCCTTTTGTTTTTAAAAATACAACAAAAAAATCTAGTATAAAAAAATTTAGCACAAAAAATGTAATACAAAAAAATATAGCACAAAAAAATCTAGTAAAAAAAATATAGCACGAAAAAATTCAGCAAAAAAATGTAGTACAAAAAATCCAGCACAAAAAATTGAGAAAAAAAATTAAAACAAAAAAATTCAGCACAAAAAAATGTTATGCAACATAGAAATACAACACATTTTAGTAGGTTTTTTAGTCATCATATTTTATATAGCAATATGGTACTCAAATTAAAGATAAAAAGACGCTCGATTTTACGGTGAAATTTTTATAAAAAAATATTGTCGTATAAAAAAGTTATGAACGTTTAAAAAATAGGGTGGAATATGCATGTGCCTTGCATTGGAGAGAGAAAGTCCATAAATAGAATTTTCCCAATATACCTTTGCACTCCTCCTTTCTCCTACACTTTCATCTTAACCATTGATTTGAAAACTGAATGGTTAAACTTCATTCTCATACTACTTAGGGGAGTGGGGGTGGTCACTAGTGATAGAATTCCATCAATCACAAGTATCCAATCAACTCCTGCCATGTCATCAGCCACTATTCTATCACTCACAAGCACTTTGTAGTGGCAGTGGTCACTAGTGATAGAATTTCATCACTCACAAATTTTTTTAATTTTTTATTTTAAAATTAGAAATTAACAATAAAACACTAAAATTATAAATTTCATTAAAATTAAAACATACTAGTTCAATTTAACATACTAGAAATATTTTAGGCTACAAACTAAAAAAAATACTAAAAAACTCTACTCCTCGTCTGACTCATGAAACTCCAAACCTAAAGAACCTACTAGTTCGATTAAATCGTATCTCAACCGAAAGTGAGTTTCTTCATTACGCAATTCTTGTTGGATATTTTTGTGGAACTTGAACTTGTGTAGGAGGATCCGGCACACAATCCGGAGATATTGCACGTCCGTCTTCTTTGATTAACATATTGTGTAATATGATACATGCATATACTATGCTATGTATTGCTTTCTTGTTCATCGAACGAACCGGTCGGTGTAGTTGTCACACCCTAGCTTTGCGGAAGCGTGGGTTTATTTGGTGTGACTTCTTAATACCATAGCTTAATCACAACAAAGCTATATGAAAATAAAACCATGCAGATCATCCATTGATTTAAGTTTAAAAAGTAGAATACCACAACATTGTCTTAAGGCGTTGACACATGCAACGGAAATTACAACCTAATAACATAAAAACATAGTTTGAAAGACACAACCACAAACTTAAAATAGACGTAGTTTAAGAACTGTGACTCGTCCAGGTAAAAGCCACAACCCCTAAACTTGGATGATCCCATAACTCTAACGCAGCGTGAAAACGTAGCATACCGTGCCAGATCCTTAGTTTCCTGAAATACATGTAAGTTGGAAAAATCAACATAATGTTGAGCGAGTTCATGTGTAAGTGAGTAAGTAAAACCTTTGTAAGTATAAAAACCCTGGTATGTAGCAATAAGGAAAAAGAGATCACCATTGGGTTGCAAAGCCAATGATATGTGTGAAGTGATGCAGGAAGACTCAACCCTAGCGGATTTGTGCGTCGGGCACTTAGTCACCACCTGGTCCATTACGCGGGCTCAGGAGTGGGGCTCGCTACACCCAAATAGATCTATCACTAATGTCCCTCGGTCCTACACGAGGATTAATGGCCTCAAGTTGCGCCTACTCACTCACATGATCTGTACGTCCTAACCCTCCTTAAGCTAACCATACCATGTAAAAAGTATTCGTAATCATAGTAACATGTATTTCACCCCCGCAGTATAAAAACTGAAAACAGTTAAGAGAAAAGGGGGACATGAACTCACCGAAGTGCGTCTCTAAAAAGTATCTCCCAGAAAATCTGCTATGCGACGACCTACACGTACTAACTTCTATTAGACGGACGGACGGCCGTGCCTTAGTTTAAGGTTTAATGTCTTTGGGAAATAGTTAGGCAACTATTTCGTAATTACACTTCGTAATTATTTTGTAAATATATTCCTTCCCAAGGATGGGGGTTTTTAATACATGTGCGTTCGTATAACTTCGAAATATATTATTAAGTCTCACTTAATAAAATATATTTTATTTCATTTGTCTAAAATACTTTACTTCCAAAATATAAATATTTTTCCCAAAAAATATTATATTTTATTACATACCATTTTCCAAAATAATACTTTGTCAAAATACACAATTATGTGTATTTTCTGAAAATACGTAAGTTACCTTGTAAAGTTCGGGTGGTATTAATAATACCGGTGTAACTTAAATATTTATTGTGAAGGCGTTCGCGTTATTTTGGAGCCGTTAATATTTAGTAATATTATTTTTACCCTAAAAATAATATTTACGTAGTTCACAAAATAATCATAAAAATCTCACAAGCGTTGTTATGAAAAATATATACTAAATATATATTTTAGCAAGTTTTATTTTGTGAAAATCCCACCTCCAACACTTGGAAGTTTCGTAATAAGAATCGTGGCGAAAGTTATTTGGGAAAACAAGTTAAAAATATATCCATAACACTTGTGATAAAAATATTTACAAGTGTTAGATTTTTGGAAAAATTTCGCCAGAGTTTCCTCTGTAACTGGAGGTGGCCACGCTTACAAGCGTATCATTTTCTTTTAAAATTTCAAATCAACAATGTTCCCAACATCAATCAACAAAGTTTCAACATTGACTAGATCAAAATAGATATAAATCGCAAAACACATGAACTTGTGGTTTATGCAAAATATATAGTAACTGTCCCCATATTTTTAGTAGATCTTTCTATAAATAAAATCGGTTTCTCACAAATCTTGTTCTTTCAGAAAATGCATTTGTACATCCTCTTGTCAAATGTTACAAAAACAATTCTTTGTTAAAACTTTTTGTCACACAAGTGTCTACACACTTGTGTGTTTACAAAAATCACCTTTGTTTAGGAAAGATCCGGCTTTAAAAATATGATTTCTTTTGACACTTGGTCATTTGAAAATACCACTTGTAGATCCGTAGATCTACTAGTTTAGAACTCCATTTTATAAGAAAAATTGTTTTTACACAAGTTCATGTTTATGTTGGAAAGGGTTCGTCATCTAGAAACTTTACAACTAAACATAAGGCTAGTTCATGTTTTGTGAACATGATCTAGCGGGTTTGATGACGATCCATTCCCATACTAGCAATCAACAATAATAAATAATCATAATAAAACTAGTTTCACAAGTTTTACACTAATATTCAACCATTATCCACCTTGTTCATCTTCTTTAGTAGACTTTTAATTTTGTTCTTACATGATCATGAATTTTAACCGACAAAACTCTTATTAACCACTTTAGAATAGATCAAAAGGCGTTTAGAGTCACTTACTACTAGCTCGTGGCTAGGGAAGAAACTAGACGAAAAATGGGTGGTTAAAGACAAACGAGAGGGGTCCTTGCCAAACCGTGAGCTCCACACTCCGTGATTCGCCTTGTTACACCTTGTAGTGAGCTTTGAATTGGTTGGATTGAAATGAAAATAAATGTGTGTGTGGGAATATGCTCGGCCGAAGCTTTTATGGAATGGAGGATGTTTTGTGATGTTGTGAAGGATTAAGAAATATACTCATTCTTATAACCCACTAAGTATTGTTGACCAATGGTTATGATGTTCCTTCTAGTACATCCAATCACATCATGATCTTACGACTTCTAAGGGAGGATTACATTGGGATTTAAGGTTATCTTGTTGTGGGCCCAAGCTTGCCGAAAATTCAGCCAAGAAAAGGGGGGTTTGGTGTAAATTACTTGGTATATAGGTAAGTAATTTAAGGGGGCTAAGTGAAATTGTTAGCGGTGAGTACAAGTCCAATCAATATCTTCATACTCTCTAGGTGATCTCATGGGGAATTGGCAAGATATTTTTAAAAGAAAGAAACCTTGTAAAGGGGGTCCCCAAGTGGACGGTTGTAATGGAAAAAAAAATTAAATGTTACTTGATGGTATTTTTAATTTAATTAGTGGGAGTTTAATGTTATATCTAGTGTTTAGTGTGTACCGGGTATTATGTAAGGTGTTGCAGTACTCAGGGACCATAACTAGCTCAGAAAAAGAAAACAATGTCAATGACAATATTTTTATGTCCCGGGTTAAGTCCGGTTGTACGGTTGGATATTACTCCGTTAAAGTGTTAAATAAGTATTTAACGTGTCGTTAATATTATTTTTAGTGACCCATTAATTCACCAACACTTTGGAAAGTGTTTAGGACTATTTTGCCAACTTTTTGCACTTTACTAGTTTAGATAAATGCTGAATTTTTATTTAAAGTGCTGAATTTTGTACTCAAGATACGTTTTAGGCACATCCGGTCACTATAACTATCACCTAGTGACGCAGTTCTACAATCCTCACCTCCCTACACTCTCTACTAGTGTAGTAATCTATTCCCGGCTCATACTGGCCTTAGAGACAGTAACTGTCTGATGCTGGCTATGTCAGCATGTTTACTGGGTTATCCGTATAGTGTGCTCACTATGCTTTTGTGCATCAAGGTTGTCACTATGGTTGTGTGTAATTAATAGAGTGACAGTATAAGATGTGATGCATGAGTATGTATGTATCAGAAATCAGTAAGCAGTTTAATCACAACTGTAAGCAAGCACAGTAATTAAGCAGTAATTAAATATTAATTAGTTCGTACAGATACCTGGTTTGGTGAGGGTTGTCACATTTTCCCCCCGTTAAATAAATTTCGTCCCGAAATTTAAGCTCTGCTTCTAGATGCAGGGTTCTTAGGAAATAAATGGGGGGGTATTTCTCTTTCATTCGATCCTCACGTTCCCACGTGAATTCCGGCCCATGTCTTGCATTCCAACGAACTTTGACGAGTTTGACACTGCTCCTGCGAGTTTTGTTAACTTTCCAATCCGTGACCTCAACAGGTTCTTCAGTGAAGTGGAGCGTGTCGTCGATATGAACTTCGTCAGCAGGAATGATCATTGTTTCTTGTGTTGGACTCTTTCTCAAATTTGATACATGGAATGTATCGTGAACACCATGGAGTTCAGCAGGTAGGTCCAACTTGTAGGCTACAAGCCCAATCCTTTGCAGAATTCTGAAAGGGCCAATGTAACGCGGTTTAACTTCCCACGCTTTCCGAAGCGTGCCACACCCTTCCAGGGTGAAACTTTCAATAAAACCATATCCCCAACTTGAAATTCCAAAGGTTTCCGCTTTGGATCTGCATAGGCTTTCTGTCGGTGGCGAGCCGCCTCGATGCGTTTTCGAATTTGTGCGATCTTGTCTGTAGTCTCTTGGACTATTTTAGGACCAACGAGTTGTCTATCACCCGCATTAGCCCAGGATAAGGGTGATCGACATTTGCGTCCATAAAGAGCTTCAAATGGCGCGACTCCAATGCTTGTGTGGTAGCTATTGTTGTATGAAAATTCGACCAATGGTAAATGTTTATCCCAGCTACCATCATGATCCATTACACATGCTCTCAGCATATCCTCCAATGTCTGAATAGTTCTTTCACTTTGCCCATCAGTTTGCGGATGAAATGCAGTGCTCAGGTTCAACTGCGAGCCAAAAGCTTCTTGGAAGGATTGCCAAATCCTTGATACAAATCTCCCATCTCTGTCAGAGATAATCGAGAGAGGCACTCCATGACGTGCAACAATCTCCCGCATGTATATTTCCGCAAGTTTGCTAGTGCTGTTTTTCTCTTTGATTGGCAAGAAGTGTGCGGACTTTGTTAGGCGGTCAACTATTACCCAAATCATATCATGGCCTCTGGGCGTCCTGGGCAGTTTCGTTATGAAGTCCATTGAGATCTGTTCCCATTTCCACTTGGGAATCTCAGGTTGTTGCAGAAGTCCTGAAGGCTTCTGGTATTCAGCTTTTACCTTGGCGCACGTTAAACACTTGCTAACATAAACAGCAACGTCGCCTTTCATTCTAGGCCACCAATAGTAATCTTTAAGGTCCTGGTACATCTTATCCGCTCCTGGATGGATAGAGTACCGTGATTTGTGTGCCTCATCAAAGATAACTTTTCTCAAACCACCAAACAGAGGAACCCAAGTCCGTTTCATGAAGCATAAAGTTCCTTCCTCGTTTGGCACCAACTGCTTCTCCATCCCACGGAGATACTCATCTTTAATATTCCTTTCTTTCAAAGCTTCTCTCTGTGCGGCATGAATGCGTAGAGAGAGATCTGTCTGGACAATCATCTCCAAAGCCCTAACCCTTATGGGCTTGATCCTTTCTTTTCGACTTAGGGCGTCGGCGACCACATTCGCCTTCCCTGGATGATACTTGATCTTGCAGTCGTAGTCGTTCAACAATTCGACCCAACGTCTTTGTCTCATATTCAGCTCTTTCTGGTCGAATATGTGTTGCAGACTTTTATGGTCCGTAAAGATTGTACATTTCGTACCATACAAATAGTGTCTCCAGATTTTCAGCGCAATACCACTGCGCCTAGCTCCAAATCATGCGTGGTATAGTTCTTTTCATGAACTTTCAACTGACGTGACGCGTAAGCTATGACCTTCTGGCGTTGCATCAACACGCAACCCAATCCTTGACATGAGGCGTCACAGTATACCACGAAATCATCAGTTCCCTCTGGTAGCGCTAAGATTGGTGCATTGCAAAGCTTGTCTTTCAGTAACTGGAATGCTTCTTCCTATTTGATTCCCCAATCAAACTTCTTATCCTTCTGTGTGAGCGCGGTCAGAGGTTGAGCGATTTTAGAAAAATCCTCAATGAATCTTCGATAATAACCAGCCAAACCCAAGAACTGTTGAATCTCGGTTGGCGTCTTTGGAGTCTCCCAACTCTTGATCGCCTCGATCTTTGTGGGATCAACATGGATTCCATTTCCATTCACCACATGTCCAAGAAACTGGACTTCACGTAGCCAGAACTCACACTTCGAGAACTTGGCGTATAATTTATCCTTCTTAAGTAGCTCTAGAATAGCTCTTAAGTGTTGTTCGTGCTCGTCCTTTGTTTTCGAATAAATCAAAATATCGTCTATGAACACAATCACAAACTTATCCAAGTATGGCTTGCAGACTCGGTTTATTAGGTCCATGAAAACTGCAGGCGCGTTGGTCATCCCAAACGGCATAACTAGGAACTCGTAGTGTCCATAACGAGTCCTAAAGGCTGTCTTCGGGATACTTTCTTCTTGTATCCTAAGTTGATGGTATCCGGATCGAAGATCTATCTTTGAATAAAAGCTTGAGCCTTGCAACTGGTCGAATAGATTATCGATTCTCAGCAAAGGGTATCTGTTCTTGATAGTCAACTTATTGAGCTCACGGTAGTCTATGCACATACGAAAACTACCGTCCTTCTTCTTAACGAACAGTACTGGAGCTCCCCAAGGTGAGAAGCTTGGCCTGATGAATCCTTTATCCAATAGCTCCTGGAGTTGTGTCGACAACTCCTGCATTTTCGATGGCGCGAGTCTATATGGTGCCTTGGCTACAGGCGCGGCACCTGGAACCAAATCAATGTGGAACTCAACTTGCCTTTGAGGCGGTAATCCTGGCAAGTCTTCTGGAAAGACTTCCGGATATTCCTTGATGACTGGAATGTCTCCAATCTTCGGTTCAGCAGCTCCCTTATCCACAATGTGTGCCAAGAATGCAACGTATCCCTTCCGTAAACACTTTCTAGCTTTTAGACAGCTAATAATTCTCAGCGGCGTATCATGCTTCTCTCCGTGCACTATGATGTTTTCTTCATCCATCAGTGGGATGCGGATGGTCTTCTCGTGGCAAACGACCTCGGCTTTGTTACTCGATAGCCAATCCATTCCCACTACCACATCAAAGCTTCCTAGCTCGACAGGTAGTAAGTCCAACGTAAACTCGTGTCCTCCCAATTCAATCACACATCCCCGGACAACTTCCTTGGTCTCAACTAGTTTTCCATTTGCTAATTCAATGGAGTACGGAATGTCTAACTTACTAGGCGTCAATCCAAGTATTTCCTTAAATTCTAATGACACGAAACTATAATCCGCACCAGTATCAAACAGAATAGATGCAAAGTGTTGATTTACAGGGAACGTACCAGTAACAACGTTGGGATCCTGGCGCGCTTCCCTTGCGCCGATGTTAAACACTCTTCCGCGGGCTTGATTCAATTTTGGGCTTTCCTTCTTAAAGTGCCCAACTTCTTCACAATTAAAGCAACCTGGCCCTCGGCCATTCCCGTTTCCAATTCCACCCTGATCGTTATTTTGGTTGCGATTTCCATTCCCAGCTTGATTCGCAACATTTCCACGGTTTCCGTTTCCGCCTCGATTGTTGTTCCTATTACCAATACCTCCTTGGCCACCCCGACCATTACCAACCCAGCAAGTATCCTTCAAGTGACCAATTTTGCCACATGTCTCACATTTTCTATTCCTGCACTGGCCAGCATGATGGTACTGGCATGATTCGCACTTTGGTAGAGCGCCCATGTAACCTTTTCCTCTGCTATTAGCATCGGTTTTGGCCCTTGCCGGTGTGCTTGATTCTCCTTTCTTACCAACACTGCTAGTTCCCTGCTTGAAGTTCGAGAACTTCCTTTTATTACCCCCGGACGACTCGACGTGGGTCTCCTTCTTCTTTTGCTCAACATCGAAAAACTTGTTTAGGCGGATAGCCTCCTCAGTAAGAGCCACGCTCAGATCAATTGCCTCAGTGATTGTTGCCGGCTTTGAAGAGGTCACCATACTTATGATTTGAGGAGCTAAACCCCAAATGAAGCGCTCGATTCGCTTGAATTCCGGTGTAGCCATGTAAGGAACCACATGAGATAAATCGTGAAACCTCTGAACATATTCCGCAATTTTCGGACCTTCCATCTTCAAATGCCAAAACTCCGTTTCCAACCTTTGAATTTCAGCGCGTGAACAATACTTCTTTCGCATAAGCTCTTTTAGCTCGTTCCATGTCATTGCTTAGGCTGCGGCTTCACCAAGGGTTTGAACTTGCAAGTTCCACCAGGACAGGGCTCCGTCCAAGAATAGCCCAGAAATGTAAGTCACTTGTTGGTCTGGAGCGCACTTGCTCATTCGAAGAACAGACTCCGTCTTCTCGGCCCATCTTACAAAAGCAATAGCACCTCCGGTGCCGTCAAAGTTCACAGGCTTGCAGTCTAGGAACTGCTTGTACGTGCACCCATGAGGCGGGTTGTTGTTGCCGTTGTTACTTGAATGGCTCCCACTCGTTCCTCCTTGTGAGGCGGCGTATTGCGCGATGGCGGCAGCGATGATTTGTTGAAGTTCTGCCTCGTTGGCAGGCATGCGCGGATCGCGTTTTGTGGCATCTTCTAAAAGATGGTTCGCGTTGGTCAGGTTATAGTAAGTAGAGTGTACGTATGTATTCAATAATATCAACACATAACATCTCATGTTATAAATAAATCAACCACATAACATCTCATGTTATAAACAAATTACCCATATCGATAGCCTCTGCAATGGTTGAGGGCTTCGAGGTAGTAACCATGCCCCTGATCTGGGGTGCAAGTCCCCAAATGAATCGTTCAATCCTTTTGAACTCCGGTTTGACTAAGTAGGGGACCACCCTAGACAAGTCATGCGATCGCTGGACGTATTCAGGAATCTTTGGTTCGTCCATTTTCAAATTCCAGAACTCCACCTCAAGCTTCTGGATTCCGGCCCTAGAACAGTATTTCTTCTCCATCATTTCTTTGAGCTCGTTCCAGCTCAGTGCATAAGCAGCATCTGTACCAAGGGTCTGAACCTGAAGGTCCCACCATGAGAGTGTGCCATCTAGAAATATCCCCGAGATATAGGTAACACTCTGTTGGGGCGAACAGTTACTCATTCTTAGAATGGAGTCAGTCTCTTCGGACCAACGAACAAATGCCACGGCGCCTCCTGTTTCGTCAAAGTTCAAAGGCTTGCAGTTCAGGAACTGCTTATAGGTGCAGCCAGTTGGAGGGTTATTTCCAGTAGTGCCATTGCTGTGCTTAGAGCGGAGGGCTTCATGTCGAGCAATTTCCTGTGAGATGCGTTCTTGCAGCTCGGCTTCTGTCCTTGGCAACGTACGGGTGTCTGTGCCACGTCTGGGTGACATTCTCTTCTGTCGAAGTGGTATGAGGTGGGTTAGACAACATTTCAATTGTCTATGAGATACACAGCACCATAAGCCATCATGTAATCACCCAATTTCACACGTATATATACTCAATGTATGAGCGAGGAGATAATTTCTGAGCCTTCACATAGGTTTGCCAAATTGGCTTATTGCTTGTAATAGAATGAACTCGAGGCTACATCGCCTTGGTCATTCGTGTTTTAGTTATTTCCTGCTACTTTGGTTTTTATTAGCTTGACCCGCAGAGTCCACCAGGATTTCTGTGCACTACAAGTCGTTATTACGTGGGCCCCCGTAATAATAAATTGTCTTGCATAGTTACCCCAATTTTCTCTCGTCCAAGCAGATGATCAATCAAGGAGCAACAGCAGGTGCATCGGTATGAGCGGGGTCATGCTCCAATGCGGGGTCAGGAGCAACGCCTGGCTCAGGGGCTACAGCCGGCTCAGGGGCCACAGCCGGCTCCGGATCAATAAACTCCATCTCAAAATCAGCTGGATCAACAAACATAGGGTCGACAAGGACTACAGAATCCTCCAAGGGCTGGTCTAAGTGTATGAACTCCATGTCATGGTCTGGATCAAAACCAGGTGGAAAAACGGGATCATTCTCAATATCGTGATCAAACTCAAAGCTGTGTGCGGGAACTGGTGCAGCTGATGACGCCATATCAGGGCCGGCGTCGTGTGAGTGATGTTGCACTCCCTGTGTATGTAAAGATGCGGACGCCACAGACTCAAATGGGTCTGGGACAGGTGAATGGGCATGAGCCTCTTCTTGCAGGGGCGTCAGCAAGTAGTAGGCTATCACCAGCAGCAATAGGGCCTCGCCCTCAAATGGGTCCTCCTCTAATAGATCGTTATCGTCGTCAGAGACAACGTCGGGGGGCATATCAACAACGGGATAAGCAGCAAGGGGCACAGGAGCAGGGATCACCGCGAGTGGTAAATTCCCAACAAGATGGCCATCAGCAGGCTCTGCTACGACATCAGGCAGCGCAAAGGGCTGAAAGTCGTCATCGTCTGTGCCGGTAGTATCGGAAATGTACACCTCGTGCTCCGATGAAACTATGTCGTCTGATACTATGGCCATGGGATTCGTAGTGTCCATCTTTCTAGTACATAATGAAGGCATGACGTTTGTAACACAAACACACATACGTATAACAATCAATCATATAATCATATAAACATATTAGTCACCAATAAGCAATCAAATAGCTCTCCTAGTCCCACTAGCCTCCCAGCCTCCCAGACTGACTCCCTAGTCCCACTAGACAATTCTCCCAGCCTCCCAGACTGACTCCCTAGTCCCACTAGACAACTCTCCCAGCCTCCCAGACTGACTCCCTAGTCCCACTAGACAACTCCCTTAGCCTCCCAGACCGAGCCTCAGCCTCCCAGACTGAGCCTCAGCCTCCCAGACTGAGCCTCAGCCTCCCAGACTGAGCAATAACTAACAAATAAAATGTGCTCAACATTTGTTTGTAAAAACGTTTTGGATCTGGACTTAAGTGATATGCAATGTAAAAATGTTTTCGTGAGAGCCCTAGTGATCATAGTCTAGACTCGAGAAAGAATCCTAGTTCGCTATGACCAGAGCTCTGATACCAAGCTGTCACACCCTGGCTTTGCGGAAGCGTGGGTTTATTTGGTGTGACTTCTTAATACCATAGCTTAATCACAACAAAGCTATATGAAAATAAAACCATGCAGATCATCCATTGATTTAAGTTTAAAAAGTAGAATACCACAACATTGTCTTAAGGCGTTGACACATGCAACGGAAATTACAACCTAATAACATAAAAACATAGTTTGAAAGACACAACCACAAACTTAAAATAGACGTAGTTTAAGAACTGTGACTCGTCCAGGTAAAAGCCACAACCCCTAAACTTGGATGATCCCATAACTCTAACGCAGCATGAAAACGTAGCATACCGTGCCAGATCCTTAGTTTCCTGAAATACATGTAAGTTGGAAAAATCAACATAATGTTGAGCGAGTTCATGTGTAAGTGAGTAAGTAAAACCTTTGTAAGTATAAAAACCCTGGTATGTAGCAATAAGGAAAAAGAGATCACCATTGGGTTGCAAAGCCAATGATATGTGTGAAGTGATGCAGGAAGACTCAACCCTAGCGGATTTGTGCGTCGGGCACTTAGTCACCACCTGGTCCATTACGCGGGCTCAGGAGTGGG
Organism: Helianthus tuberosus; assembly: GCA_030545235.1. Classification (NCBI taxonomy): domain Eukaryota; kingdom Viridiplantae; phylum Streptophyta; class Magnoliopsida; order Asterales; family Asteraceae; genus Helianthus; species Helianthus tuberosus. Next base: position 61,447,666 of record CM060415.1, on the reverse strand, counting down.
GCTCGCTACACCCAAATAGATCTATCACTAATGTCCCTCGGTCCTACACGAGGATTAATGGCCTCAAGTTGCGCCTACTCACTCACATGATCTGTACGTCCTAACCCTCCTTAAGCTAACCATACCATGTAAAAAGTATTCGTAATCATAGTAACATGTATTTCACCCCCGCAGTATAAAAACTGAAAACAGTTAAGAGAAAAGGGGGACATGAACTCACCGAAGTGCGTCTCTAAAAAGTATCTCCCAGAAAATCTGCTATGCGACGACCTACACGTACTAACTTCTATTAGACGGACGGACGGCCGTGCCTTAGTTTAAGGTTTAATGTCTTTGGGAAATAGTTAGGCAACTATTTCGTAATTACACTTCGTAATTATTTTGTAAATATATTCCTTCCCAAGGATGGGGGTTTTTAATACATGTGCGTTCGTATAACTTCGAAATATATTATTAAGTCTCACTTAATAAAATATATTTTATTTCATTTGTCTAAAATACTTTACTTCCAAAATATAAATATTTTTCCCAAAAAATATTATATTTTATTACATACCATTTTCCAAAATAATACTTTGTCAAAATACACAATTATGTGTATTTTCTGAAAATACGTAAGTTACCTTGTAAAGTTCGGGTGGTATTAATAATACCGGTGTAACTTAAATATTTATTGTGAAGGCGTTCGCGTTATTTTGGAGCCGTTAATATTTAGTAATATTATTTTTACCCTAAAAATAATATTTACGTAGTTCACAAAATAATCATAAAAATCTCACAAGCGTTGTTATGAAAAATATATACTAAATATATATTTTAGCAAGTTTTATTTTGTGAAAATCCCACCTCCAACACTTGGAAGTTTCGTAATAAGAATCGTGGCGAAAGTTATTTGGGAAAACAAGTTAAAAATATATCCATAACACTTGTGATAAAAATATTTACAAGTGTTAGATTTTTGGAAAAATTTCGCCAGAGTTTCCTCTGTAACTGGAGGTGCCCACGCTTACAAGCGTATCATTTTCTTTTAAAATTTCAAATCAACAATGTTCCCAACATCAATCAACAAAGTTTCAACATTGACTAGATCAAAATAGATATAAATCGCAAAACACATGAACTTGTGGTTTATGCAAAATATATAGTAACTGTCCCCATATTTTTAGTAGATCTTTCTATAAATAAAATCGGTTTCTCACAAATCTTGTTCTTTCAGAAAATGCATTTGTACATCCTCTTGTCAAATGTTACAAAAACAATTCTTTGTTAAAACTTTTTGTCACACAAGTGTCTACACACTTGTGTGTTTACAAAAATCACCTTTGTTTAGGAAAGATCCGGCTTTAAAAATATGATTTCTTTTGACACTTGGTCCTTTGAAAATACCACTTGTAGATCCGTAGATCTACTAGTTTAGAACTCCATTTTATAAGAAAAATTGTTTTTACACAAGTTCATGTTTATGTTGGAAAGGGTTCGTCATCTAGAAACTTTACAACTAAACATAAGGCTAGTTCATGTTTTGTGAACATGATCTAGCGGGTTTGATGACGATCCATTCCCATACTAGCAATCAACAATAATAAATAATCATAATAAAACTAGTTTCACAAGTTTTACACTAATATTCAACCATTATCCACCTTGTTCATCTTCTTTAGTAGACTTTTAATTTTGTTCTTACATGATCATGAATTTTAACCGACAAAACTCTTATTAACCACTTTAGAATAGATCAAAAGGCGTTTAGAGTCACTTACTACTAGCTCGTGGCTAGGGAAGAAACTAGACGAAAAATGGGTGGTTAAAGACAAACGAGAGGGGTCCTTGCCAAACCGTGAGCTCCACACTCCGTGATTCGCCTTGTTACACCTTGTAGTGAGCTTTGAATTGGTTGGATTGAAATGAAAATAAATGTGTGTGTGGGAATATGCTCGGCCGAAGCTTTTATGGAATGGAGGATGTTTTGTGATGTTGTGAAGGATTAAGAAATATACTCATTCTTATAACCCACTAAGTATTGTTGACCAATGGTTATGATGTTCCTTCTAGTACATCCAATCACATCATGATCTTACGACTTCTAAGGGAGGATTACATTGGGATTTAAGGTTATCTTATTGTGGGCCCAAGCTTGCCGAAAATTCAGCCAAGAAAAGGGGGGTTTGGTGTAAATTACTTGGTATATAGGTAAGTAATTTAAGGGGGCTAAGTGAAATTGTTAGCGGTGAGTACAAGTCCAATCAATATCTTCATACTCTCTAGGTGATCTCATGGGGAATTGGCAAGATATTTTTAAAAGAAAGAAACCTTGTAAAGGGGGTCCCCAAGTGGACGGTTGTAATGGAAAAAAAAATTAAATGTTACTTGATGGTATTTTTAATTTAATTAGTGGGAGTTTAATGTTATATCTAGTGTTTAGTGTGTACCGGGTATTATGTAAGGTGTTGCAGTACTCAGGGACCATAACTAGCTCAGAAAAAGAAAACAATGTCAATGACAATATTTTTATGTCCCGGGTTAAGTCCGGTTGTACGGTTGGATATTACTCCGTTAAAGTGTTAAATAAGTATTTAACGTGTCGTTAATATTATTTTTAGTGACCCATTAATTCACCAACACTTTGGAAAGTGTTTAGGACTATTTTGCCAACTTTTTGCACTTTACTAGTTTAGATAAATGCTGAATTTTTATTTAAAGTGCTGAATTTTGTACTCAAGATACGTTTTAGGCACATCCGGTAACTATAACTATCACCTAGTGACGCAGTTCTACAATCCTCACCTCCCTACACTCTCTACTAGTGTAGTAATCTATTCCCGGCTCATACTGGCCTTAGAGACAGTAACTGTCTGATGCTGGCTATGTCAGCATGTTTACTGGCCTTAGTGTGTTTACAAAAATCACCTTTGTTTAGGAAAGATCCGGCTTTAAAAATATGATTTCTTTAGACACTTGGTCCTTTGAAAATACCACTTGTAGATCCGTAGATCTACTAGTTTAGAACTCCATTTATAAGAAAAATTGTTTTTACACAAGTTCATGTTTATGTTGGAAAGTGTTGGGATTGAACCCTACCAGAGGAACAGATAATGTAAAGCCAAAACCAGGTCACAACAGAGGATTCACAATAAGCAGCAGTTTACACTTTGCTCTCCCCTTGAAAGTGATTTATAACAACTGATGGTCTCTATTTGCTGTTCATATTCAACTGTTACTGTCCTTTCAACTGCTGATGAAAACCCTGAAGTATCCAACACTGCTGGTCCTATCTACTGATGATAAAGCACTGCCCAGTCAAGGACTGATCAACCTTGAGGAAAGCACTGACATAAAGAGAAAGCAGTTGTTTAGTGAAATATCTGTTTTATGTATAGTCAGTGGTTAGGTTAGCAGTGTTTGTGTAAGGACAGTAGATACAGGTTGTTAGGCTGTTAGACGTCGCTTTCATGGTGACGTCAGCTGAGATACCTCAGTGGTTTGGATTGCCTATAAATGTAACAGTACCCTGTACTGTTACATTTGATTGACTGAGCGGGTTCTTCTCCTCATGTCTAATCCTTTCATCTTGTGTGCAACCAACCTTGGGGCATCAGGCTGAGGGGGAGTTTAGTTTGTAAGCATATCTGTAATCTTTTGCTTTGATTTGTAAATCTTTTGACTCTATGAGAAGCAATTGTTTATCAAACTATTTTCTCCTTTGATTGTGTTTACAAAGTTTGTTTTCATTTCCGCTGCACTTTACATGTTTTCATATTCACAAATTGGTCAAAACATACAAACAAACACAAACATGAGAGCCTCCGATCCTAACAATTGGTATCAGAGCATGGCCAGTCAAATTCGATCTAACAATCAATTTGACATAACAGTTCGGCTCAAAATTCATTGATACTAAGGTTGGTTGTATTTTGTTGAAAAACAGAGTATCGATTAAATCATGTTCAAAATGGTTATTCAAAAACTCTGTAAATCAACCAAGATGTCATATGACACACAAATTTCACACAACAAGAAAATTCATGCACAAGATCCTCATGGTTTCTAGATCTGAAAGCAATATCTGTTAAACCATGAGATTATTTTTATTTTCTAAATTGATTTAAACTGTTGATGTGTATTCTGTGATGTTTTCATTAAATACTAAAGTTCAAACCTCAGATTAACAAAACCTATGTTCATAAAAACATTGTTGCTTTGTTAACACAAAAAGAGGGAAATTAAAACTTTAGTTATTTAGATCTTATGTGTTGAAAACAGGTTGAGTTCCTAAAAAGGACAAAATCAACTATGTTCAAATACATTAAGAAAACAGGGGTCAACATAGTCTGTATCATATGTAATGTGAGATTGGGTGAAAAACTTGTGAAAACATGACCAAGTCTCTCAAAACATTATTACAAAATGATTTTGGACTAATATTCACAAAAACTCTGAAGTGTGTTTATCTCAAAACTTTTGAACTCAGAAGAAAAGGGAATAAACTTAAAACACTTAAGAGTCAAAGATTGGGGTAATAATGGTCAATTAAGCAACTGTTTGTGCTCATTGGTTCAAGAAAGTTCAAGTGACATTAGTGTTCCCAGTGATTGAACTTACAAAAGGACTAGACAAATTTTCAAAATCATCACATAGAAATTAGATCTACAACAGGATCTTCAAAACTCATGTGTCCATGTGTCCTCATGTTTGCAATCAACTGACACAGAAAATGGTACCAAACAGTGGTCAAAATGTTGTCAAAATATTCTACCACTGCTGTCAAACCACTGACCATTTTCATAAAACTTGAGAATGATATGATTATGTTTTCTATTGAAAATACACCAGATCCTTTTTGATACTGTTCTCAGAAAATCCTTTAACCATTTTTTTCAAAGGATTTTCTCAAATAACCAGGATATATTATTCATTTTTTTTTTTTTTGGAATAATATATTTGGAACTCTTGCTTGTTTTTGTTGGCAATAGTTTCAGCTCCTGTCAGGATGTAATACCTTATTTTTGGTGGTATCTGTGTCCTCATAAATGGGTCAAAAGGAAATGGTACATATGTCATGATCATGTCATACTCAGGCTTGCTCCTAAATTTTCATCAAAAATTGATTGCAAACTGTGCTTGAATTACTAGGGTACTCATGTTTTAATTGAATATTAAACGAAAATGAGTTGCCTTAGCAAAAAGTTTTCATCATCTGGGGTACTAAACCACTGTCTTTCAAAATTGACATGTGGCAAAACCTTGAATGAAAATCCTCAAAACTGTTGCTGAAACACCTGTTCTTCAGATTTGTACCATTTACCCTAACCACTGTTTTGTTCCAACGTCTGATCTCTAAACACTGTCTACTGCTGAAAGTTAACCACTGATCCATCATTTTTTTTGAAAAGCACTGATGCTCAAAATCAGTGTCTTATTCACTGATATGCTATCCACTGATAGTAAAAATCATCCACTGCCCATAATTTTTACCGTTGTAACCACTGATGCTTGATACGTCAGTGGCTCTTAAAACAACTGTTCTCTATACTTCATCCACTTCATCAGTGTTTGACACGTGGTCAGTTTTTAGCCCTCAGATCTTAATAACCGCTGCCACATCAGCGATCATTTTTTTTTTAAATAAAACCCTGCCCTAAACCCCAAACAGGGTTTTACACTGTCAAATTGAATTCCAAAATTCTCTTCTCATAGCAGTTTCCAACCCTTCTTCTCAAAATCTCCAAAATCCTCTTTCGTTCTTCTCCGCAAAAATGACAAAATCAAAATCTAAACCTAAATCACCATCATCTTCCAAAGAGGTCGCTCAAACGGCCGAAGAACCCATCGAAATACCATTCAAACAATCTCACAACTATCTGGGTCTACTCACAAAACCTACTGATAATCACACCTTTGACACCATCATTGATACATTATCTGCATCAAAGTACAAAACTTTGTTGACAGCAAATGCTCCCATCTATCTGCAAACCCAGAGAGAGTTTTGGAAAAAGGCGTCGCTTGAAAAACAAGACGGAAAAGTCATAGCCATTAACTCCTCTATACAGGGTAAAGCAGTTCAAATAACCCCACAGTCGATCTCCGAAGTCTTTAATCTCAACGATCAGGAAGGTAAACTCTCTTTTGAGAAAGCCGAGATGAAAACTGATTTCGTAAAAAGGGGATATGCAGAACAATCAAAAGTTGATACCTTACAAAAAGGTTATTTTCCTTCTGCTCCAAGATTTTTATTTCACACACTTTTGATGTGTGTTTCAAATAAAACAACATCATTTAATGAAATACCATTGAAGATTCAATGCCTGGGGTATGCCATTTTGAGTAACAAAGATTACAACTATTCCCAGGAAATCTTCAATGACTTAGTGAAAAATGTTGACAACAAAGCATTTTTACTTTTTCCAAGATTTTTGAGTTATTATTTTAAACAAAAATTTGTAAAGGAAAATGAAAATTTGCCAAAACAAGGTGTTCATTGTCAAATAAAAAGCTTAACAAAAGAAACATTTTCAAGGATGATGGCACCAATAAAAACAAAAGCAGGGGTACCTGAGCAGATTTTAGCGGTTACAACTGCTCCTCAGGTATCAGCTGCTGAGCCCACTGCTCCAGGTGATCATAACAGCACAACCACTGCTTTGAAACCCACACCTGACATAACCAAAAAGACCAAAAGAAAAACATCCAGAAAACCCACCAAACCCAAAACAAAGGCAACTCTGGAAGATGAGATCCCAGAGGAAATGCCTGTGACAACACAAAAGTCACCACAATCCATTGCTGCTACTTCCTCACAGCAATTGGAAGAAAGATCTCAACCCATGCCTAAAACTCCTCCTGCATCCTCACAAAAGGATCAGGTTGTAAGCACAGGGACACCACAATATGAAGCTCTGAATCCACTCGGATCCATCTTCCTCAGTCCTGATCCCAAGGACATGTCTCTTTCAACTCCCATCCCCTCACCAATAAAAATGCCACAATCCATGCTACCTTTGTTGCATGCAGCTGCTATAGCTCAGACACAAACCAGTTCCTCTCTATCACCTGTCACTGAGAGTATACCCCCACAGGTGACTGGGTCTGATGCTACTACTCCTGCTATCCCAGCAACAATTGAGGAGGTTACACCCCCTGAGTTACAAGTAACTCTCGGTGGTAGTTCAAGTGGAGCAGCAACTACAACTGGTGGATCAACAGGTCTCCAGTTGGCCAGTTGTTTCATAAATCAGACTCCCTTGAAGGCAATTTCTTCAATAGCACCAATGTTAACCACTAGTGAGCTTATTTTGACCACTAGTAACATCAAAGGTTTATCAAGTGCTGAAGAAAGAAGTCCCCAGTACCAAGAACAAGGGGCATCAATGGGTGATTTTTGGGACTCTGTTCCTAAGACACACATTGATATAACCACTGCTGGTGGGGATTCAGATGATCCTACTAAAGTAGGTGATGATTCAAGATATCAGGAATTGACGGGCAGAGTTGACAAACTTGAAGAATCAGTTGCTGAAATAAAGGAGATAGTGCAAGAGATTTTAAAAGCTCAGAAAGCACAAGCCACTACTGTTCCTGCTCAAGCACCTGCACAACATGCATTTGCTGAAAATGAGCTTTGGAATATTTTTCAACCCATGCTTGAAGCACAGCAACTTATGGCTGACAAAAAGCATTCTATTCAAGTACAAATGCTGACCAACATGGTTGAATCAAGATTTAAAGACACTCAAGCAGATATCAAGGCTATAAAGGCTAGCATTCAAAGTGCCTCTGGCAAAGTTCCTTCTTCCATACCATTTCTTGTAAACCCCCTTTCAGATAATGCCAAAAGGGGGAGAATAACAAGCTGTTGGGAAAAATGAATAGGATGGGAATAGAACATGGCCTTCATATTGAGCCTGAAAAAGAAAAAGAAAAAGAAAAGCAGGTCTCAAAACCTGTTAGCCAAACAGCTGATACAGCAGTAGTTACAAAAACTGCTGTCAGTAGCCAAACAGCTGCTATGTCATCAACACACACCACTCTACCACACACTACTACAACTACTGCCCCACCACCATCATCTACAATCACACCATCACCACTGCCCCCTGTCATAAAACAGAAGACAACAGATGTTACAACATCTGTTGTAATGACAGCAGCGGTTGAAACACCAGTTGTTTCAACAGTTGTTTGTCAGACACTTCCCATCATTCAAACCACTGATTCACACAAAACATCATCTGCCCCTTCTTCATTAAAAAGGAGAAGGAATCTCATATCAGATGTTGATTCACCACCACCATCACCACCATCAAAAATTACCTCACCACTTCCATCCCCTGCTCAAAAGCAGAAGACAATTGCTGACATATCAGCAGTTGTAATGACAACAGATGTTGAGACACCAGTTGTTTCAACAGCTGTTAGTCAGTCATCCACCACTGCTCTCACCCTTTCTACATCATAGCCAAAGCTCTTCAACAGAAAAAGAAAACCAATACCTGCCGATGAGGGTACACATGATCCTAATGCTGCACAACATCCACTGGAGCTTGAAGCTATCAAAAATGAGATGAGACAATTCTATACAGAAGAAGATCCATCAAGAAGAAGATTCTCCTCACTCATAGGCTACATGCCACCAGAGGATATGGATGATTACCTCAAACTCAAGGCAAGGCAGGCTAAAGCAAGAGCTAAATTTGAAAGTGAACGTGAACGTCTAAGCGAAGAAGGCATTGTTAAAAGACTGGATTTCTTCCTTGAAAAGGTAAAGCAGATGGAAGAATTTGCACAGGAACTAATCAAAGAAAAGGCTGAACAACGCAAAGAGCTAAGAAAAAATTATCTTGCCTACATTATGAAAGAAAAATTCTATCCTGCTGAAGAAAAACTGTTTGAAGAATGGCCAATAATCGCTCTAAAGCATGAGGCTGAGAGGATTGACAGAATTAAGAATGATCCTACAAAGAAGAAAAATGCTCCAAACTGGAACAAATTCAAAAAGCTCATTGCTGACTTCACTGCTGAGTATAAAAGAAAGAAAAAGGAGCTGGTGGATGCAAAAATGGATACTGCTGAAGCCATATCAAAGTGGTCAAGACAGCAGACTGATGAAGCCTACGAAAGGCTGAAGAAAAGAAAGATAACTGTTTCAGGCACTTCTAAGAAGCAAGAACAAATGATGAAGCTTGAACAGAAGATGGGAAACCTCGACACACTGTTCCGGTCTACTTTTGTAACAAATCAAGAAGAGGGAGAACAGCTGACTGAAGAAGAGGTAATAGAAAAGGAAGCAGAGTACTTCAAAGATACCATCACGAAAATGGGTCTAAAAGAAGAAACTTCAACAAAGCTTCAAAGCCTTTTTAAGGCATTAAACAAAACTGCGTCTCCAAACACTGCTAAAGACAAGACAGAAGCTGAAAGACAAGAACTCATTGAACAAGAAACTGCAGAAGATATAGCTGCAGCAGACAAAGTCATTGAAGAAGCTTTCAAAAGAATGTATGAAAGTCTGCAGGTGTTTTCAAGGCCATTATCCCTCAACTCATCTTCAAATAAATCTCTCCCAAGAAATCCATTGGGTTCGAAAGTACTAAAGTGGATGTCTGACCGAAAGACCCATGTATTGACTATTGTCAGATCCAATGGAAATGTGAAGTACATATCAAGGAAAGAAGCACTAGGCCTTAGTGTTCAAGATTTGCAGGATCTCCTTGAACTTTCACTGTGTAGGGATGAGGATGACCAGAGTGCAAAAGAATTTGAAGCTGAATTCAAAGAACAAGCTAAGGCACTCTTGATGAGTAATAAAGATCCAGAATAATGACTGGTTTTGGCATTATCTGTTCCAGGGGGAGATTGTTGGGATTGAACCCTACCAGAGTAACAGATAATGTAAAGCCAAAACCAGGTCACAACAGAGGATTCACAATAAGCAGCAGTTTACACTTTGCTCTCCCCTTGAAAGTGATTTATAACAACTGGTGGTCTCTATTTGCTGTTCATATTCAACTGCTGTTGTCCTTTCAACTGCTGATGAAAACCCTGAAGTATCCAACACTGCTGGTCCTATCTACTGATGATAAAGCACTGCCCAGTCAAGGACTGATCAACCTTGAGGAAAGCACTGACATAAAGAGAAAGCAGCTGTTTAGTGAAATATCTGTTTTATGTATAGTCAGTGGTTAGGTTAGCAGTGTTTGTGTAAGGACAGTAGATACAGGTTGTTAGGCTGTTAGACGTCGCTTTCATGGTGACGTCAGCTGAGATACCTCAGTGGTTTGGATTGCCTATAAATGTAACAGTACCCTGTACTGTTACATTTGATTGACTGAGCGGGTTCTTCTCCTCATGTCTAATCCTTTCATCTTGTGTGCAACCAACCTTGGGGCATCAGGCTGAGGGGGAGTTTAGTTTGTAAGCATATCTGTAATCTTTTGCTTTGATTTGTAAATCTTTTGACTCTATGAGAAGCAATTGTTTATCAAACTATTTTCTCCTTTGATTGTGTTTACAAAGTTTGTTTTCATTTCCGCTGCACTTTACATGTTTTCATATTCACAAATTGGTCAAAACATACAAACAAACACAATCATGAGAGCCTCCGATCCTAACAGAAAGGGTTCGTCATCTAGAAACTTTACAACTAAACATAAGGCTAGTTCATGTTTTGTGAACATGATCTAGCGGGTTTGATGACGATCCATTCCCATACTAGCAATCAACAATAATAAATAATCATAATAAAACTAGTTTCACAAGTTTTACACTAATATTCAACCATTATCCACCTTGTTCATCTTCTTTAGTAGACTTTTAATTTTGTTCTTACATGATCATGAATTTTAACCGACAAAACTCTTATTAACCACTTTAGAATAGATCAAAAAGACGTTTAGAGTCACTTACTACTAGCTCGTGGCTAGGGAAGAAACTAGACGAAAAATGGGTGGTTAAAGACAAACGAGAGGGGTCCTTGCCAAACTGTGAGCTCCACACTCCGTGATTCGCCTTGTTACACCTTGTAGTGAGCTTTGAATTGGTTGGATTGAAATGAAAATAAATGTGTGTGTGGGAATATGCTCGGCCGAAGCTTTTTTGGAATGGAGGATGTTTTGTGATGTTGTGAAGGATTAAGAAATATACTCATTCTTATAACCCACTAAGTATTGTTGACCAATGGTTATGATGTTCCTTCTAGTACATCCAATCACATCATGATCTTACGACTTCTAAGGGAGGATTACATTGGGATTTAATGTTATCTTGTTGTGGGCCCAAGCTTGCCGAAAATTCAGCCAAGAAAAGGGGGGTTTGGTGTAAATTACTTGGTATATAGGTAAGTAATTTAAGGGGGCTAAGTGAAATTGTTAGCGGTGAGTACAAGTCCAATCAATATCTTCATACTCTCTAGGTGATCTCATGGGGAATTGGCAAGATATTTTTAAAAGAAAGAAACCTTGTAAAGGGGGTCCCCAAGTGGACGGTTGTAATGGGAAAAAAAAATTAAATGTTACTTGATGGTATTTTTAATTTAATTAGTGGGAGTTTAATGTTATATCTAGTGTTTAGTGTATACCGGGTATTATGTAAGGTGTTGCAGTACTCAGGGACCATAACTAGCTCAGAAAAAGAAAACAATGTCAATGACAATATTTTTATGTCCCGGGTTAAGTCCGGGTGTACGGTTGGATATTACTCCGTTAAAGTGTTAAATAAGTATTTAACGTGTCGTTAATATTATTTTTAGTGACTCATTAATTCACCAACACTTTGGAAAGTGTCTAGGACTATTTTGCCAACTTTTTGCACTTTACTAGTTTAGATAAATGCTGAATTTTTATTTAAAGTGCTGAATTTTGTACTCAAGGTACGTTTTAGGCACATCCGGTCACTATAACTATCACCTAGTGACGCAGTTCTACAATCCTCACCTCCCTACACTCTTTACTAGTGTAGTAATCTATTCCCGGCTCATACTGGCCTTAGAGACAGTAATTGTCTGATGCTGGCTATGTCAGCATGTTTACTGGGTTATCCGTATAGTGTGCTCACTATGCTTTTGTGCATCAAGGTTGTCACTATGGTTTGTGTGTAATTAATAGAGTGACAGTATAAGATGTGATGCATGAGTATGTTTGTATCAGAAATCAGTAAGCAGTTTAATCACAACTGTAAGCAAGCACAGTAATTAAGCAATAATTAAATATTAATTAGTTCGTACGGATACCTGGTTTGGTGAGGGTTGTCACAGTAGTATACCCCATCTACCCTTTAAAACACCAAAAGCCCTCTCAACATCTTTTCTTGCAAATTTTTGCGATTTTTTTAACACGATTTCTTTAGCCTCGACAGGAAATGAGGGAGGTTTCACAAAAACAGACCATGACGGGTAGATACCATCCACAAGAAAAAAGCCTCGTCTGTAATATCGTCCGTTAACATAGAAAGGAGAGGAAGGTGCGGTACCATCTGTTACGGTTTGAAACAAAGGCGACGTGTGCAACACATTGATGTCCTTGTTTGAACCTGGAACACCGATATATGAATGCCAAATCCATAAATCATTCGACGCCACCGCTTCTAGTATGATGGTTGGTCTTTTGATGTCACCCATAACATACTGTCACACCCCTTTCTGCAGCGGAAGCACGAGGTGTGATCATGAAAGGTTCTCATTGTATACGAAAGGTAAACATACTGCATGCTCGTAAAAATAATTTCAAATGCCAAACATTTCATAACTTGAAAACATAAGTTTAGTTTTTACATCACGAGATAGCATAAAACATTGTCTTGAAAGTTTACAACTTTATTTAAAGATAACACAGACGACATCCAAGAGCATGAGTAAGACCCCGTGCACATCCACTTTTAGTTACCTGAAATACATGTGAGTTTTGGAAAAAAAAACGTCAACATAATGTTGGTGTGAATTCATGCAGTGATTGTTTTGAATGTTTAAATACTTGAATGAAAACATGGTATGTAACTTGTAGAATGTATGAATGTTTGAATGTAATTTGTAAAACGTATCTGTAACTGAGTACTACGAATGTTTGAATGTATTTGTAACATGTAACTATAACTCCGTACTATGAATGTTTGAATGTGTGAGATCGCTAGTGGTTTGCAAGGCCACTAACATGTGTCACGACATAGGAAGCCACCAAACCTAGGCATTTTTGTCGACTTTGACTGAGACACAGAAGCACTCATTGGTAGAAGTAGGCCAAGAGTGGGGTTTCCTGAAACCCATTAGATCTAACCTTTTGTTCCGCGGTCTGAATGTATACGTTGATTAATGGTGGTTATGGTACCCTATTCGGGACATGATCTAGAATGTTTTACTTGAATGTTTTTGTACTCCATCATACCATTTGTAAACATTGTAACATTTGTAACATGTATTTCACCCCCAAAGTTATAAAACCAAAAACAGTTAAAGAAAAGGGGAAACATGAACTCACAACTTGCGTTCCTTGCGTCGTAAACTTCATCGGGTTTGCTTATATAGCGCCGTGACCAAAACGTGTTTTATTAATGTTAGTCACTAGACTTGTAGCGCACAAGTACAAGTAACGTTCTCTTATGTATTTGTTCTTGTGTTAAAAATAGTTTATATTTTTAACTATGTATCTTACTTATATTATTTTCTCAAAAATGAATATAAGTATCTTGCATTTTGCACCCGAATTATGTATTTTGTCCAAATCTTTATTTCATGTTCGTAACTTGTCCAAGTTATTTATTCTTTCAAATAATATATTTTCTTAAATATATTTTCTTGTATTTGTCTAAGCATGTTCTATGTGTATTTTTGTATTTCTACTTCTAGGGAGTATTTAGTGTATTTTCAAGTCCTAATACACTATCACGTATAATACATACTACATACACTTAGCACAAAGTTTGGTGATCAATAAATATATATATTTTTCTCAAAAATATACATATTTAATATCAATTTTTTATCTTGAAGAAATCATCATTTCTTAACACAAAAATTAGGGAAACCTTGGTAAAGTTCTTAGATACATTTTTAGGGAATAAGTTTCTCAAAAACTTATATTTTTCTAAGTGTCAAAATTCTATAGAAATTTTGACATAGTTTCCTTTAAAAATGGAGGTTTCCCATGTTTTCAAAACATGTGTTTATTTTCTTTTAAAATCACCACAACAAATCAACAACTTAATCAACACTTAACAAGTGCCAAAATCATGTAAATCACACTATATCATGAACTTGAAGTTTTTGTAAAATCTTGTAGTAACTTACCATGTTATTTAGTAGGTTTAGTTACCCTTAAAAACATGGTTATTTGTTTGTAAATCACTTTACTAAAGGATTTAGTTATTTACAACTTGTGAAATGATTTTTCTAAAAATACTTCTCTTGTATTTTCCTTGTTTCATAAGTGTTCATACACTTGTTTTTCTACTAAAAATAGTGTGGGTTTGAGTAAAAACCAACATCTTTTAAAAATCACATTTTAAACTTGGTTCTTTTGGAAAACCACTCATAAATCTTAGAATCACAAGATTACTAGCTTGCTTGTTTAATATTTTTCCAAGAAATCACTCATTCATCAAGTTCATGTCTTAACAAGAGGATGATCATCTTATGTTAGCACATAATCAACCCCTAACTTGCTAGACCATGTGTTTAATCACAATCTAGCAAGCTTCATGTAAAGATCAACATCAATATTTCTAGTAATCAACATCAAATATCATTCATGCATCAAACAATATCATTTCACCACTATTTCATCATATTACAAGCTTTTCAAGATTCATGTGTGTGTTCATTAGTGTTCTTGAGTTAATCATTAAACATTAACTTTTAACTACTCAAAATATGAAGTAAACAAGATCAAGAGAGCCTTACAACTAGCTTCAAGCTAGGGAAGAATACTAGAACTTGGAGATGACAAAATGGTTTGATAAAGGCAAACGAATGAGGTCCTTCAACTTCCGAGTCCACCAAACCTTCTAATACGACACCTTACACCTTGAGAGAAGCTTGGATTGCTTGAGATTGCAACAACAAAAATGGTGGAGTGTGGGGGTGGCTACAGCCGTGAGAGGGAGCAAGGGAGAGGAGAGTGGTGTGCTGATGAGAGTGGTGAGTTCTAGTTCATTTTATGTACAAGTTTGAGCTTTACACAATGGTCCATATGTCTCCTTAAGTACAAGCATTGTCTTATCATATTTCTAGGGAATTTAAGCAAGATCCATGAGGATTTAGAAGATCAAGAGAAAAATCTTGGAGTGGGGCCCTCCATGACCGTTCACTCTTTAAGGGGGGGGGGGGGGTTAAGTGTAATTTAGATGGTAAGGTAGGTGATTAATGAATGGTTAAGGGTAAAAGTCTAGTGTTTAGTGCGTAGGATGTTTATATGATATGTTTAAGTGTTCGGGGGCCAATACTTGCTCAGAAAAAATAAAAACAATGCTTCTTGTAATATTTTGATGTTTCGGGTAATGTCCAGTTGTTCGGTTAAGTACCGGTTCGTTAAAGTGCTAAATTGCACCGTTTAGTGTCTTTCAAGTGCCCTTTTGTAACACTTTCAATTCCCGACACTTAGGGAAGTATTCTGAATGATAAATCATAATTTCTGCATAACATTTATGTGTTCAAGGCTGATTTATAGCTGAATTCGATAAAATTCTGCACTTTAAGTGCGTTTCGGGTGCTTTTTAGTGCTTGTTTTAGCTTTCGGAATGTATATACGTTAACCCTTGTATGTACTCTTGGGTTCTAATGTATTCTTATCGTTGGACCTACACCTAGGCCTCAGTTCTAATGTCTGACTGCTTTCTGCAGAGTTGTTGACATATTGTGTTTTACCGGTGAGTTTACTAGTATTTCTGACGCAACGCTCTCGTTAATGCATAAAGCAATATTTTGTAGTATAAAACGTGCATGAATTCACTTGTATATCATGTATTCTGACAATATTGACATTTAAGCACATAATTGCAGTCATCAAATAATAATTAAAGTGTACGGAAATTACCGGTTTTGTGCCAGTTGTCACAGTCTCCCCCCGTTAAAATAATTTCGTCCCGAAACTCAGGCTGAACTAACTCTCGTAGGAGTTTTCTTGAACAGATGGGGGTTCTTTTCTTTAAACTGGTCTTCACGTTCCCACGTGTACTCGGGTCCGTGCTTAGAGTTCCAACGTACTTCGACAAGTTTCACACTGCTCCTCCTGGTCTTGTTGACTTTCCAGTCGGTAACCTCAACGAGTTGTTCTGTAAATCGGAGGGCGTCATCAATATGCACTTCATCCGCAGGGATGATCACGTTTTCTTGTGTTGGACTCTTTTTGAGGTTGGATACATGGAACGTATCATGTGCTCCATTAAGTTCTTCCGGTAACTCCAACTTGTATGCCACGGTACCAATTCTTTGTAGGATTCTGAATGGTCCAATGTATCGCGGATTTAGCTTCCCACGTTTTCCGAATCTTACTACGCCTTTCCAAGGTGAGACCTTTAACAACACTTTGTCTCCTACCTCGAACTCCAATGGTTTCCGTCTTCGATCAGCGTAGCTCTTTTGTCGATCTCGAGCCGCCTTAATGCGCTCTCGGATCTGCATAATCTTGTCGGTTGTCTCTTGCACAAGTTCAGGACCAGCCATACGCTTATCTCCAGCGTCTGCCCAACATAAGGGCGATCGGCACTTGCGGCCATACAGAGCTTCGAACGGTGCGGCTTTTATGCTCGTATGATAACTGTTATTGTAGGAAAACTCAACTAAAGGTAGATGAGTATCCCAGCTGCCGCCTAGATCCATGACACATGCGCAAAGCATATCTTCTAACGTTTGTATGGTTCGTTCGCTCTGGCCGTCTGTTTGTGGATGGAATGTCGTGCTTAGTTCTAGCTGAGATCCGAAGGCTTCCTGAAAGGATTGCCAGATTCTTGAGACAAAGCGGCCATCTCTGTCTGAAATAATTGAGATTGGCACTCCATGACGTGCCACAATTTCCTTTAAGTATATCTCAGCAAGCTTTCCAGTGCTGTCTTTTTCTCGGATCGGTAGGAAATGCGCAGATTTCGTTAATCGGTCAACTATCACCCATATCATCTCGTGCCCTCTCGGGGTCCTGGGTAATTTTGTTATGAAGTCCATCGATATTTGCTCCCACTTCCACATGGGTATCTCTGGTTGTTGTAGTAGGCCGGATGGTTTCTGATATTCAGCCTTAACCTTAGCACAGGTTAGGCACTTTCCAACATAAACAGCAACATCGCTCTTGAGTCTCGGCCACCAGTAATATTCTTTCAAGTCTTGATACATTTTATCTGATCCTGGATGGATCGAATATCTCGATTTGTGTGCTTCGTCAAGAATGACTTCTCGTATGCCACCATAGAGCGGAACCCAAATATGCTTCTTAAAGTATAAGGCTCCCTCTTCATTTGGCACCATATATTTCAACATACCCCGGAGGTATTCAGCTTTACGGTTTTCTCCCTTAAGAGCTTCTTGTTGTGCATCACGAATACATGTAGTGAGGTTCGTTCGAATAGTCATTTCCAATGCTCGAACCCTTAGGGTCTTAACCCTTTCTTTTCGACTTAATGCGTCCGCTACAACGTTTGCCTTTCCAGGATGGTACTTAATCTCACAGTCGTAATCATTTAGCAGCTCGACCCATCGCCGCTGGCGCATGTTTAATTCCTTTTGATCAAGTATGTGTTGCAGGCTCTTGTGATCTGTGAAGATTGTGCATCGTGTACCATATAGATAATGTCGCCAGATCTTTAAGGCGAATACCACCGCGCCGAGTTCTAGGTCGTGAGTGGTATTGTTTCTTTCATGAACCTTCAATTGTCTTGAAGCATAAGCGATGACTTTCTGGCGTTGCATGAGCACGCAACCCAACCCTTGTCGTGAAGCGTCGCAGTATACCACGAAGTCTTCAGTGCCTTCGGGTAATGATAGTATTGGTGCATCGCATAGCTTGTTCTTAAGAAGTTGGAAGGCCCCTTCCTGCTTGTCACCCCAGTCGTACTTCTTGTCTTTCTGTGTGAGGGTTGTTAGCGGTTGAGCTATCTTCAAGAAATTCTCAATGAATCGTCGATAATAGCCCGCTAAGCCCAAAAATTGTCAAACTTCAGTTGGGGTTTTGGGGGCTTCCCAATTCTTTATCGCTTCAATCTTGGCTGGGTCAACATGAATGCCCTTCTCGTTCACAATGTGACCAAGGAATTGTACTTCGCGAATCCAGAATTCGCATTTTGAGAGTTTTGCATAGAGTTTCTCTTTCTTCAGTAGTTCCAGTATAGTTCTGAGGTGTTGCTCATGCTCTTCTTTCGTTCGTGAGTAAATCAGGATATCATCGATAAATACAATCACGAACTTATCGAGATATGGTTTGCATACGCGGTTCATCAGATCCATAAATACCTCTGGCGCGTTCATCAGTCCGAATGGCATTACAAGACACTCGTAATGACCATAACGTGTTCTGAATGCAGTCTTTGGTACGCTTTCCTCTTGGATTCTCAATTGATGATATCCAGATCGAAGGTCGATCTTGGAATAGTAGCTTGACCCTTACAATTGATCAAATAAGTCGTCAATCCTCGGTAGTGGGTACCGATTCTTGATAGTGAGCTTGTTCAGTTCTCTATAATCGATACACATCTGCAGTGTTCCATCCTTCTTCTTCACGAACAATACTGGAGCTCCCCAGGGTGAGAAGGTTGGCCTTATGAATCCTTTATCCAACAACTCCTGGAGCTGTGTAGATAAATCTTGCATTTCGGATGGTGCAAGCCGATAGGGTGCCTTGGCTACAGGAGCGGCTCCTGGAACCAAGTCTATACGGAATTCAACTTGTCGTTGCGAAGGTAATCCTGGCAGATCTTTGGGAAAAACATCGGGGAATTCCTTCACCACAGGAATGTCTTCGAGTTTCGGCTCCACAGCCTTCTTATCTACAACGTGTGCTAGGAAAGCAACACATCCTTTCCTTAAGCATTTCTGTGCCTTCATGCAACTGATGATTCGTAGAGGCGCGTCTCGTTTTTCTCCATGTACAATAAGAGTTTCATCATTCACCAGAGGGATGCGAATGATTTTCTTGTGACAAATAACTTCAGCTTTGTTCTTGGACAACCAGTCCATTCCGACCACTACATCGAAGCTACCTAGTTGAATAGGTAAGAGGTCGATGCTAAATCTTCGTTCACCAAGTTCTAATGTGCAACCTCTAACAACTTCGCCCGATTCGACAAGTTTACCATTGGCTAGCTCTATAGAATAAGGGATATCCAATCTACTAGACTCTATCCCAAGCATACGTTTAAATTCCACAGACATGAAACTATAATCGGCACCAGTGTCAAATAATATGGATGCAAAGTGATTGTTAATGAGAAACGTACCGGTGACCACATTAGGGTCCTCGTGTGCGTTCTTTGCTCCTATCACAAATGCTCGAGCCTGAGCATTGTTTCCCTTTGGGCAGTCTTTCATGAAATGATCATTGCTTCCACAACTGAAGCATCCTTGGTTACGCCCAGCTCTATTACCATTCCGGTGACCATTGCCGTTCCCACCATTGTTTCCATTACCATTGCCATTGCGGCCTCCCATACCTTTTCCCCAACAATCCTCGGTACGATGGCCTGACTTCCCGCAGTTCTCGCATTTACCAACGCGACAATTTCCCACGTGGTGAAAGTCACAGCGGTTGCATTTGGGCAGAGAGCCCTGATACTTCTTAGTTCCTGTATTGCTTGCAGCTGCGAAGGTTTTTGCCTCCATAGGTAGGTTAGTGTCACGCTTCTTGTTGTTCGAACCCTTGTTGTTGCTGCAGGTTGCTTGGTTCAGATTTGAATGCTTTCTCTTCTTGTCACCAGACGACTCAGCATGCGTCTCGGTCTTCTCAGTTGGGTTCAGTGATAGTTTCTTCATACGAACACAATCTTCAGTAAGGCTGACAGCCAGAGTTACAGCCTCGGTGATTGTTTGAGGTTTATCCGAAGTTACCATGCCGTGAAATTCTGAGGCCAGTCCCCAAATGTAGCGTTCAACGCACTTAAATTCGGGAGTAACCATGTAGGGAAGCACTCTAGACAGATCGTGGAACCTTCGAGTATAACCATTAATGTCAGCACCTTCCATGGTCAAGTGCCAGAACTCCGTTTCCAGTCTTTGGAGTTCAGCACGAGAGTAATACTTCTCTCTCATTCTTTCCTTCAGTTCATCCCAAGTTAGGCCATAAGCGGCATCATCGCCCAAGGTTTGGACTTGCAAGTTCCACCAAGTCAAGGTTTCATCGACAAACAACCCAGTAGCAAAAGTGACTTGCTGATCCGCGGTACACTTGCTCATGCGGTTAGTGGCTTCAGTCTTTTCGTCCAGCGTACAAACGCCACTGCACCTCCAGTGCCGTCGTAGTTCATTGGTTTGCAGTCGAGAAACTGCTTGAAAGTGCAGCCTGGAATTGATTCAACCAATTCACACGTGAGCAATCGAAGAAATAATGAAACAAAGACCGTTCATAAATTTCTCCATGTTTGGCAAATCATCGTAAGGTTACCTGGAGCTGCATTTCCTCCAGACGAATCTCCATTCCCATTACGCCTAGCATTGCTTGGTCCTCCACTGTCTGCAGTATGGTTCGCCTCGTATTGGGCGATAGCAGCGGAGATCCTTTCTTCCAGTAGAGCGTTCAGCTCTTCAGCAGTCCTCGGTAGAAAAGGAGGAGGGGGTTGATCATCATTGCGAGCATTCACAGCTTTCCTGGGCGCCATGTTCTATCAGAACACAACACAGCAGGGTTAGATATTTGTTTGACATCGTCTTACGAGACAGTAGTTGTATATATACTCAGGCATATACCACATAAGTGGCATCAAACAATTATTACTCCAACAGAGTACTTAGTAGGCTGGGGGGTGTTCACGTTTGACCTCTTCCTGTACTGAGGGAATTTATATGTGACAAAACTTGTTGTGGTTTCTGTGCACTGAATTCCATAATTATGTACGCATCCATAATTACGTAACTCCTTGCACAGTCCCCACAGTTCGTTTCATCCTCGTATTTCTTCCTTCAGATAGGCCATTGTTTTCAGGTAAAGTCACGTATACTTGTGACATTCTACTTCTAGTATATGTAAATATCAATTATCACACATAATCGCAGGAAATTCTTAATCACAGATAAGTGCTACTCCAGTGCACCCTAAGTCTCGTAGTGTCTTTTCTTGACTCTTGTAAACAGTTTCAGGTAGTGGATGTCGCGGTACGTTTTATGCAATGAAAACTTTTTGAAAAAAAAAATTCGTGAAAGGATCCTAGTGATTGTAGTCTAGACTCGAGAAGGACTCCTGGTTCACTACAATCGCAGCTCTGATACCAATTTGTCACACCCCTTTCTGCGGCGGAAGCACGATGTGTGATCATGAAAGGTTCTCATTGTATACGAAAGGTAAACATACTACATGCTCGTAAAAATAATTTCAAATGCCAAACATTTCATAACTTGAAAACATAAGTTTAGTGTTTACATCACGAGATAGCATAAAACATTGTCTTGAAAGTTTACAACTTTATTTAAAGATAACACAGACGACATCTAAGAGCATGAGTAAGACCCCGTGCACATCCACTTTTAGTTACCTGAAATACATGTGAGTTTTGGAAAAAACGTCAACATAATGTTGGTGTGAATTCATGCAGTGATTGTTTTGAATGTTTAAATACTTGAATGAAAACATGGTATATAACTTGTAGAATGTATGAATGTTTGAATGTAATTTGTAAAACGTATCTGTAACTGAGTACTAGGAATGTTTGAATGTATTTGTAACACGTAACTGTAACTCCGTACTATGAATGTTTGAATGTGTGAGATCGCTAGAGGTTTGCAAGGCCACTAACATGTGTCACGACATAGGAAGCCACCAAACCTAGGCATTTTTGTCGACTTTGACTGAGACACAGAAGCACTCATTGGTAGAAGTAGGCCAAGAGTGGGGTTGCCTGAAACCCATTAGATCTAACCTTTTGTTCCGCGGTCTGAATGTATACGTTGATTAATGGTGCTTATGGTACCCTATTCGGGACATGATCTAGAATGTTTTACTTGAATGTTTTTGTACTCCATCATACCATTTGTAAACATTGTAACATTTGTAACATGTATTTCACCCCCAAAGTTATAAAACCAAAAACAGTTAAAGAAAAGGGGAAGCATGAACTCACAACTTGCGTTCCTTGCGTCGTAAACTTCACCGGGTTTGCTTATATAGCGTCGTGACCTAAACGTGTTTTATTAATGTTAGTCACTAGACTTGTAGCTGATGCGTGTGAAGTGTTATATATATTAGGTGTATATTTTAAGCCCCTTTAACACTTATTTTAGCCAAGTTTTAAATTTATAAAACATGATATTTTACTAACACTAAACACACATATGGGCAAGTGCACCCATCGTGAGCGTAGTATAGCGTTGGTAAGATACCGAGGTCGTCCAAGGACACAAGAGCTTTTAGTACCGGTTTATCCTCAACGTCTAATCAAAATAAAAAGTTTAGAAAAAGATTTTAAACTAAGAAAAATAAAAGCTAACTAAAATGCGGAAAATAAAATAAAAATAAAAACAGATAGACAAGATGAATCACTTGGTTCCGACTCGTATCTAGTATAACCTTTGATTATTTCCGCACTTTTGCACATAATTAAGAGATTATCTTAGTTATTGTAGTAGGCCCCTCTTTTGAAGGTGACGTTACCCTCACCCCAGTAGTTTGAGTCAGCAAGGATACAATCCTAAAAGGGTGGATTATTGGAAGATAATGAATTAAGTTATTAATGCAGTATTATGGTAGGCCCCGCTTTTGGCGGTGACGTTACCCTCGGCTAAGTAGTCTGAGTCAGCAGGGATACAGTCCTAAATAGCCGGGTTATAGTATTAATAGTAGTTAACTTATGAGGGGATCAAAGAGTTTGGACCCCCGCCATCCAATACCGTGAAGTATTGAAGGAGGTCCTACTAAATTTGACCCAGGTCCATTGCAGGACCTCTAAACGCTGAACAATGGCAAGACCTTTACCAAACCGTTCCCTTAACCCCCGACCAGGTAGCCAACATACCTCCATATAGACCGTGGAGATATGAATGGTGAAAATCTTTTATTTTATATAGACAGTAAAATAATGCCAAGACACCACGGACAAACGATAAGGAAAGATCACCTTCAACATAAGTAACTAGTTATTAAAGTCATTAATACAAAACCAAATAAAAAGTGCAAAAGATTAGAAATAAAAAGTATTATACTAGACACTTTGTCTTCACCAAGTGATGTAAGAGACTTAGGCAAACATGGCCTTGATTGTCAAGAACTCTTACGATCAATCTTGGATCCCGAGACGACTCACACACTCTACGATGGACAATGGATGATGGTGGTGGATGATGGTGTTGTGATGGTGGTGGGTGGTGGATGAAGTGTGAGAGTGGTGGTGTGCCAAGGGATGAGTTGAAATGAAACCAAGCACTCCTATTTATAGGCTGAACAGAGGGCTGGGCACGGCCCCGTGTCCGCTGGGCACGGCCCCGTGCCTGTCTGACACTCTCTCTCCTCATTAATTGTAATTCGCAATTACAATTAATGCGCCTGCTGTACTTTCGACACGCCCCCGTGTTCGCTGGACACGGCCCCGTGGTGGGCAATAGAAGCTTCTATAGGTTTGTCTTTTCTGCTGCTTCTTGGGCACGGCCCCATGCTGGCTGAGCACGGCCCGTGTTCAGTCTTCTGCCTTCTCTATTTTGCTTGGGAAGATGCCGTTGAGGGGTCGGGCAATCCACTTATGTTCCTTTTCTTGTATTTATGTTGGATTTAGCTGTCTTTTTGCTTCTTTTGTGTTTTTTAGCTCATTTAATCCTGAAAATACAAAAGGAAGACAAAAACACTTTTTTTCCAATATTAGTACTTAAAAAGGGTTAGTTTTATGCCTCATTTGATGTAATTTATATGTTGCATTTTACACACATCAAATACCCCCACACTTGAACTTTTGCTTGTCCTCAAGCAAAACTCCTTAATATGTGGCTTACACTCCCAAATGGAATGGGTAGAAGAGAAGGTTTTGGGCTTGTCGTAGAGTGTCGGGATATCCAAGATCTTTTTGGGTTTTATTTTTATCT
Organism: Helianthus tuberosus; assembly: GCA_030545235.1. Classification (NCBI taxonomy): domain Eukaryota; kingdom Viridiplantae; phylum Streptophyta; class Magnoliopsida; order Asterales; family Asteraceae; genus Helianthus; species Helianthus tuberosus. The sequence continues at coordinate 61,423,485 of CM060415.1, read as the reverse complement.
ATTTACAATGCTATTCGTAATGATTTATTTAAAACGTTTCATAGGAAAAATTACTTATTTGGGCATAACATGCCTTTTTAAAATTCCATTTATATACAAGTTCACATACCTCACGGGAGAAATCACTCACACTCGGCCGAAGGTGTATTTTTAGTGAATCACTCGAGAGCGGCATGGAACTTATTCCTACCATAGGCTTGCCAAGCAATCAATCCTCCTCCTTTTTAACTTTTATACCTTTGTAAATATCAAGAGGACTTTGTGGGTTAAGGGTTAGGCTTGGGTTAAAGGTAGGTGGTTGGGTTAGTGGTTAGTGGTTAGTAGAAAAAGGGTGAAAAAGCGTAACAAGTGTCGGTTTTCGTAGGACTTTCTATTTTTGTATCTTTTTATTTTGATGAAGCTTTTATTCAAACAAAGTTATTTTTGATGAACTTGTTTGTTTATTTTCTTTTTGCTTCATCATCAACACATTTTTTTTTTTATCATACGAAAAACCGAACTTGTTACTAAAACAAGGGGTTAAAAATAAAAAGGTTTTGGTGGGTAAAATGGTTTTTGGTTTGGGTTATGAAATGAAAAAGGTTTAGGCTCAAAAGGGCTAACTAGGGGGATTTTTGGGTAGGTGTTAAAAGAAAAAGAAAAATAATGGTGTAGAAAAAAAAGGGTTAGTCCTAATGCCTCCATCATTTACTTACTCGGGTTTAAGTTGATAAGGACCGGGAATGTATCGTCATGGCAAGTTCTAGAGTTGTAAGAACCAGGCGGCTATTCACACAAGAAACGAAAAATGAGCATTTAGTCTAAAGATGTAAATTTGTATGCTCAATAAAGTCTCAAAACTCACTTTTGTGGGAATGGGTTTTTATGTGATCAAGTATATATAATCAAATTTTAACTAAGTTTGCCATGCCTTTTCATAATTTTCTTATGTTGGTTCTTTTTATCACTACGCTATCGGTTGTAAATTTGTGAAAATATAAACTTTTTGAGAACTTGAATTTCCCGAGTTAAACCTAGACAAGTAAAAAAAAATTTTTGAAAAAATTTGGGGTGATTAGCGGTTCCAATAGAGTTTTGTGTAAGGCTTGTATTTAGGACTTGCAAAATTTCAAGGTTTTAGCATCCCCCCCCCCCCACACTTAAATTACACATTGTCCTCAATGTGTCCCAAAAATAAATTTTTAGGTTGATTAGATGTGTAAAATGGTGTTAAAAAGCAAAAATTTTGTGTTACTGGACGCTGAACACGGCCCCGTGTTGTCCGGGCACGGCCCCGTGTTCAAGTGCCAGTAACAAAATTGAAACAAGAGAAGCAGAAGTCTGGACACGGGGGTGTGTCGGGTGAACACGGCCCGTGTCCAGTTACCTGAACTGGGCGTTTTTCTGCAGGTGGTTCAGCACGGGGCCGTGTTGGTTGAACACGGCCCGTGTTGAACCTTCTGTAATGGAGAGAACTGTCGGGTTGCCTTGTTCTTGTGCATGAGGTCATTTTTCTCGTTCCCCTTTTCATCCCTTACCACCATGAGTGTGTTTTATTCCTGAAAATTAAAACTAACTAGAAAACATAAAAATTAATCTAAATTAAACTAAAGATAGTTCCGCGGAATGCCTCCGTGGTGCGCCACGTTTATAAGGGTCCTTGGCTAGACCCAAAGCCTGGTCATATGTTACCCAAGTGGGATGTATTGCATCCCATGTTACACCGTCAGAGAGCTTCATCCAAGCTTGAGTCTATGACCTTCATGTAGTTGACCGGATCTTCTTCCTCTATTTTCTTTCCACATTCAAATTTTACTTCCTCATCCCCAAACTTCAATGTTAGAGTTTCGTCATTCATATCCACCACTGCTTGGGCGGTGGCTAGAAATGGCCTCCCGAGGATGAGAGGGACATCGGTGTCTTCTTCCATGTCTAGGATGACAAAGTCGGTTGGAAAGACGAAATTGTCAACCTTGACTAGTAGATTTTCAGCGACACCTTGTGGAAATTTGACGGACCTGTCGGCGAGTTGTATGCTCATCTTTGTAGGGCTTGTTGTTCCTAGGCCGAGTCGCTTGAACATTGACGTGGGCATGAGGTTGATGCTAGCCCCAAGATCGGCTAAAGCATTACGGACGGGGGACTTCCCAATCGAGCAAGGGATTGTGAAGCTCCCGGGGTCGATTTTCTTTTGTGGAAGTTTGTTGAGTACTAAAGCTGAGCATTCTTCGCCTAAGTTAACTAATTGCAATGATTCAATTTTCCTTTTGTGAGTGAGGAAATCCCTCATGAATTTTGCATATTTAGGTATTTGGGTTAGGACCTCAATAAAAGGAATATTAACATGCAATTGTTTTAGTAAACTTTCGAATTTTGCGAATTGCTCATCGGTCTTTTGACGATTTAACCTACCGGGGTACGGAATCGGATGAGTTTTGGTGGGCTCTTGATTTGTTGAAGGAGTCTTTTCTGGTTGAGGTGTGGGTGAAGTAGAGTTTTGGCGTTGACTTCCTTCAATTGGTGGTAAGGGCACATCCTCGGGACCCACGGTTCGGTTTCTCAACGTGATGAGGTGTACTTGCGCCTTTGGGTTGGTTTCGGTATTACTTGGTAACGCGCCTTGTGGTCTCTCGGAGAAATTTTGAGCTAGTTGATTTAATTGTTTTTCAACGTTTTGAATGCTAGCTTGTTGATTTCTAAAATTCGATTCCAATTGTTGAAATCGATCCGAGTTTTTCTTTTCGGTGTCGGAGATGAGGCGAGATAGGGTATCTTCAAGCCTTTCTCTTCCACCTTGTTGTTGAGAGAAATTTTGTGGTTGTTGAAAATTAGTTCGTTGGTTTTGTTGGTTACTACTATTGCCGGGATCCCTCCAACCAAGATTTGGGTGGTTACGCCATCCTTGGTTGTAGGTACCCGTTGGAGGACCCGACGGCCTAGGTCTATTATCAATGTAGTTTACCGTTTCTGCTTGTTCATCTAATTCTTTCATACAACTCCAATTTTCATGTGACCCACCACACCCTTCACAAGCCATAACCGAGGCCGTTTTTGTCATTTCAAGTTTTTTGATTTTCGAAAAGAGGGCCTCAATTTGGGCTTGTAAAGAGGTGCTTTCATCAACCTTATGGGCGCCCGGGGCAATAGATTTATTACCTCGGGGAGTGTGCCACTGAAAATTGGTTTGAGCAATTTCCTCAATTTGATTATATATTTCATTTGGGCGACGATTACCTAAAAGTCCCCCGGAGCTCGAATCAAGTGTTTGTCTTGTGTGTGGCAACAACCCATTGTAGAAAGTGGATACTTGTTGCCATACCGCTAGACCGTGATGAGGACACTTTCTTAGAAGCTCCTTGAACCTTTCCCAAGTTTCATATAAGGATTCCCCATCCTCTTGTGAGTATGTATTAATTTCAGTCATTAGTTTAGCCGTTTTAGCAGGAGGGAAATACTTATATAGAAACTTTTGGGCTAGTTCATCCCAGGTGTTTACCGAGCCAACTGGGAGGGTGTTGAGCCAAGCCTTGGCTCGGTCTTTTAGTGAAAATGGAAACATCCTAAGGCGAATGGCGTCGTTTGATGCTCCATTGATCCGAAAAGTATCACATATTTCCAAGAAGTTAGTAATATGTAGATGGGGATCCTCGTCCGCAAGCCCATGGAAGGTTGCGGAGTTTTGGAGCATTTGTATCAGATGCGGCCGAAGTTCGAAGTTGTTGGCTTCGACATTTGGTGCATTGATAGCGGCGCCAAGATTGCCTACGGTGGGCCGTAGGTAATCCATGAGGGTACGTTGGTCCGCCATTGGAAGTGGGTCCCCCGAAACTTTCTCTTGATTTTTATCTTTAAGTCTTTTTCTGAGAAAGCGTTCGGGTTCTTCTAGAGGTTCTTTTATGTCTCTACTAGAACTGGAGCTCATGCACTACGTAGGAAGTTCAAATGTGGCGCCTAGGTTCCAAGTCCTGCAATAAAAACAGAAAAGAACGATGGTCAGATTGTTCACCACGGCCCCGTGCTCAGCGAACACGGCCCGTGGTCAGAAGTACAGTAATTGTTTTCCGTATCCCAGTTACTGGGAGTTGGACACGACCCCGTGTTGCACCGACACGGCCCCGTGCTCAGCTCTCTGTAACTCAGAAAATAAAAACTGCCAGTGATGATGCTGGGCACGGCCCGTGTCTGACCAGGCACGGCCCGTGCTGAGCTCTGCAGAAGCTGAAAAACTAAGAAAATCCTAAAAAATAAAAAGAAAAAGGAAAATAAATGATGAGGCCATTGATTCCTAACTTTCTTAAAATCCTTGTGTCCCCGGCAACGGCGCCAAAAACTTGATGCGTGTGAAGTGTTATATATATTAGGTGTATATTTTAAGCCCCTTTAACACTTATTTTAGCCAAGTTTTAAATTTATAAAACACGATATTTTACTAACACTAAACACACATATGGGCAAGTGCACCCATCGTGAGCGTAGTATAGCGTTGGTAAGATACCGAGGTCGTCCAAGGACACAAGAGCTTTTAGTACCGGTTTATCCTCAACGTCTAATCAAAATAAAAAGTTTAGAAAAAGATTTTAAACTAAGAAAAATAAAAGCTAACTAAAATGCTGAAAATAAAATAAAAATAAAAACAGATAGACAAGATGAATCACTTGGTTCCGACTCGTATCTAGTATAACCTTTGATTATTTCCGCACTTTTGCACATAATTAAGAGATTATCTAAGTTATTGTAGTAGGCCCCTCTTTTGAAGGTGACGTTACCCTCACCCCAGTAGTTTGAGTCAGCAAGGATACAATCCTAAAAGGGTGGATTATTGGAAGATAATGAATTAAGTTATTAATGCAGTATTATGGTAGGCACCGCTTTTGGCGGTGACGTTACCCTCGGCTAAGTAGTCTGAGTCAGCAGGGATACAGTCCTAAATAGCCGGGTTATAGTATTAATAGTAGTTAACTTATGAGGGGATCAAAGAGTTTGGACCCCCGCCATCCAATACCGTGAAGTATTGAAGGAGGTCCTACTAAATTTGACCCAGGTCCATTGCAGGACCTCTAAACGCTGAACAATGGCAAGACCTTTACCAAACCGTTCCCTTAACCCCCGACCAGGTAGCCAACATACCTCCATATAGACCGTGGAGATATGAATGGTGAAAATCTTTTATTTTATATAGACAGTAAAATAATGCCAAGACACCACAGACAAACGATAAGGAAAGATCACCTTCAACAAAAGTTACTAGTTATTAAAGTCATTAATACAAAACCAAATAAAAAGTGCAAAAGATTAGAAATAAAAAGTATTATACTAGACACTTTGTCTTCACCAAGTGATGTAAGAGACTTAGGCAAACATGGCCTTGATTGTCAAGAACTCTTACGATCAATCTTGGATCCCGAGACGACTCACACACTCTACGATGGACAATGGATGATGGTGGTGGATGATGGTGTTGTGATGGTGGTGGGTGGTGGATGAAGTGTGAGAGAGGTGGTGTGCCAAGGGATGAGTTGAAATGAAACCAAGTACTCCTATTTATAGGCTGAACAGAGGGCTGGGCACGGCCCCGTGTCCGCTGGGCACGGCCCCGTGCCTGTCTGACACTCTCTCTCCTCATTAATTGTAATTCGCAATTACAATTAATGCGCCTGCTGTACTTTCGACACGCCCCCGTGTTCGCTGGACACGGCCCCGTGGTGGGCAATAGAAGCTTCTATAGGTTTGTCTTTTCTGCTGCTTCTTGGGCACGGCCCCGTGCTGGCTGAGCACGGCCCGTGTTCAGTCTTCTGCCTTCTCTATTTTGCTTGGGAAGATGCCGTTGAGGGGTCGGGCAATCCACTTATGTTCCTTTTCTTGTATTTATGTTGGATTTAGCTGTCTTTTTGCTTCTTTTGTGTTTTTGAGCTCATTTAATCCTGAAAATACAAAAGGAAGACAAAAACACTCTTTTTCCAATATTAGTACTTAAAAAGGGTTAGTTTTATGCCTCATTTGATGTAATTTATATGTTGCATTTTACACACATCATAGCGCACAAGTACAAGTCGCGTTCTCTTATGTATTTGTTCTTGTGTTAAAAATAGTTTATATTTTTAACTATGTATCTTACTTATATTATTTTCTCAAAAATGAATATAAGTATCTTGCATTTTGCACCAGAATTATGTATTTTGTCCAAATCTTCATTTCATGTTCGTAACTTGTCCAAGTTATTTATTCTTTCAAATAATATATTTTCTTAAATATATTTTCTTGTATTTGTCTAAGCATGTTGTATTTGTATTTTTGTATTTCTACTTCTAGGGAGTATTTAGTGTATTTTCAAGTCCTGATACACTATCACGTATAATACATACTACATACACTTAGCACAAAGTTTGGTGATCAATAAATATATATATTATTCTCAAAAATATACATACTTAATATCAATTTTTTTATCTTGAAGAAATCATCATTTCTTAACACAAAAATTAGGGAAACCTTGGTAATGTTCTTAGATACATTTTTAGGGAATAAGTTTCTCAAAAACTTATATTTTTCTAAGTGTCAAAATTCTATAGAAATTTTGACAGAGTTTCCCCTAAAAATGAAGGTTTCCCATGTTTTCAAAACATGTGTTTATTTTCTTTTAAAATCACCACAACAAATCAACAACTTAATCAACACTTAACAAGTGCCAAAATCATGTAAATCACACTATATCATGAACTTGAAGTTTTTGTAAAATCTTGTAGTAACTTACCATGTTATTTAGTAGGTTTAGTTACCCTTAAAAACATGGTTATTTGTTTGTAAATCACTTTACTAAAGGATTTAGTTATTTACAACTTGTGAAATGATTTTTCTAAAAATACTTCTCTTGTATTTTCCTTGTTTCATAAGTGTTCATACACTTGTTTTTCTACTAAAAATAGTGTGGGTTTGAGTAAAAACCAAGATCTTTTAAAAATCATATTTTAAACTTGGTTCTTTTGGAAAACCACTCATAAATCTTAGATTCACAAGATTACTAGCTTGCTTGTTTAATATTTTTCCAAGAAATCACTCATTCATCAAGTTCATGTCTTAACAAGAGGATGATCATCTTATGTTAGCACATAATCAACCCCTAACTTGCTAGACCATGTGTTTAATCACAATCTAGCAAGCTTCATGTAAAGATCAACATCAATATTTCTAGTAATCAACATCAAATATCATTCATGCATCAAACAATATCATTTCACCACTATTTCGTCATATTACAAGCTTTTCAAGATTCATGTGTGTGTTCATTAGTGTACTTGAGTTAATCATTAAACATTAACTTTTAACTACTCAAAATATGAAGTAAACAAGATCAAGAGAGCCTTACCACTAGCTTCAAGCTAGGGAAGAATACTAGAACTTGGAGATGACAAAATGGTTGGATAAAGGCAAACGAATGAGGTCCTTCAACTTCCGAGTCCACCAAACCTTCTAATACGACACCTTACACCTTGAGAGAAGCATGGATTGCTTGAGATTGCAACAACAAAAATGGTGGAGTGTGGGGGTGGCTACGGCCGTGAGAGGGAGCAAGGGAGAGGAGAGTGGTGTGTTGATGAGAGTGGTGAGTTCTAGTTCATTTTATGTACAAGTTTGAGCTTTACACAATGGTCCATATGTCTCCTTAAGTACAAGCATTGTCTTATCATATTTCTAGGGAATTTAAGCAAGATCCATGAGGATTTAGAAGATCAAGAGAAAAATCTTGGAGTGGGGCCCTCCATGACCGTTCACTCTTTAAGGGGGGGGGGGGGGGGGGGGTTAAGTGTAATTTAGATGGTAAGGTAGGTGATTAATGAATGGTTAAGGGTAAAAGTCTAGTGTTTAGTTCGTAAGATGCTTTATATGATATGTTTAAGTGTTCGGGGGCCAATACTAGCTCAGAAAAAATAAAAACAATGCTTCTTGTAATATTTTGATGTTTCGGGTAATGTCCGGTTGTTCGGTTAAGTACCGGTTCGTTAAAGTGCTAAATTGCACCGTTTAGTGTCTTTCAAGTGCCCTTTTGTAACACTTTCAATTCCCGACACTTAGGGAAGTATTCTGAATGATAAATCATAATTTCTGCATAACATTTATGTGTTCAAGGCTGATTTATAGCTGAATTTGATAAAATTCTGCACTTTAAGTGTGTTTCGGGTGCTTTTTAGTGCTTGTTTTAGCTTTCGGAATGTATATACGTTAACCCTTGTATGTACTCTTGGGTTCTAATGTATTCTTATCGTTGGACCTACACCTAGGCCTCAGTTCTAATGTCTGACTGCTTTCTGCAGAGTTGTTGACATATTGTGTTTTACCGGTGAGTTTACTAGTATTTCTGACGCAACGCTCTCGTTAATGCATAAAGCAATATTTTGTAGTATAAAACGTGCATGAATTCACTTGTATATCATGTATTCAGACAATATTGACATTTAAGCACATAATTGCAGTCATCAAATAATAATTAAAGTGTACGGAAATTACCGGTTTTATGCCAGTTGTCATACATACGCCCCTCGCAACTCTCTTGGACAATTTTTCCACTAGATATGTGTACAATCGATGCTACCGAGCATCCTGGGAAAATGCCATCTAGCCTCATGTGCGGCGTAAATACGTGAGATGTCGTGGCTCGTCGGTTTACGTAAAAACTCTTTACCATACAACTTAATGACCGCGTTGCAAAAAAATTGCAAACACTCACGGGAAGTTCTGGACGCCATAGCTAGGTATTCATCATATTGATCGGGAGGGTTACCTGTCGCTAGTTGGCGAATGGCGGACGTGCATTTTTGTATCGCCGTGAAACTTGGTTTGCCCCTCGCATAGTAACCTTCTTGAAACCATTCCTCGCTTGCTTCGATGTCTCCAACAATCTTTAAAAATAATTCTTTGGGTAAACGAAACCGATCTCTAAACGTTTCGGCATTGTAGAGCGGATTTTCCACAAAATAATCATTCATTAACACATCGTTGGCACGTATACGATCACGGTCTACCATCTTCTTCTTTGGGCGGGACGAACTAGTATCAAGTTCGCTATACACCGACACAAAATATTTTAGCGTCTCATTGTCGGAAGACGACTCGGTATCGCTATCGCTAGACATCGGAAACGTCGAATCCGTAGGGAACTCCATTTGAGAAAGATGTAGATTGTGTGAAATGGGTTTATGTTTTGGTGTGTGTGAAATGGTTTAAAATGGAGATATATATAGATAAAAGGTTTAAAGGTTTTTTTTAATAAGTTTACCGTTACAAAACGGTCAAAAAGGAATCAAACAACGGTCGAAATCATCAATGTTCAACGCGTGATATAAACAACGCGTTAATCCTATCACACGTTACCAAGGTGGTGGTGGCGGCGGTGTTCCGTAAAAAATAACGAGTGATGGGGTGGCCATCACGGACCACCCCCACTCTCCTTAGGCAAAATAAACTTTTTATTTGATCTTACCAACATGTTTGATATTCTCATTTATGACTCTTAATGGAATATTGTATTGTGTATACATAGTACAGATATATAATTTGGTGACCAATTGATTTGACCGAGTCATTTCCAAATTCATAAAACTAACATAAATGCTAAGTAACATACCACGACAAGATTGATAAACTAATAAAAACGAGTACCGTGTTGCAAATTGTCACCGCAGGAACATGTTATTTCGTTTACATAATATGTGATATTTAGCTTCATGTTATGTTTTGAAGTACTAATTAATTAAATCTCGGGAAAAGATCAAATAGGAAGTTTATTTTGGCTAGGAAGTGTAGGAAGCAATAGGATTAGGACATGTGGCAACATTTAAAATAAAGAAAAGGGGTATTTTAGTCAATCCAACCCTTTCTTCTTCCTTTTCAAAACCCAGTAACTTCAAAACCCACCATTTTCAAAACCCACCATTTTCAAAACCCCCCATCTTCAACCATTTCTTCACTTTCTATCTCAATAATCACTACATTATAGTGCGATTTTCATCACCAATCAATGATTCAAACACCCGATCAACTTGTTCTTCAGCTTTTTTGAAGAAAACCCAGTTTAATTTCATAAAAAAATCTCGTTTTTTTCGGTGATTTTGGAGATAATCACTCGATCCGTTCGATTCGAGCGCTGATAAGTGTTTCAATCATTCAAAATTCGTCAATTGTTGAAGAAATCACTTCGATCCATGTAATAAATTCTTTAATTTCATTTTTACGATCTGGGTTTTTGATTTAGTCATTGCGTTTTACGATCATTGCGGGGGTCCGAGGGCAACGCCCCTGGTAGCGGGGTCCCAGGGGCGGCAGCCCCTGGAGGGGTCCAAGGGGCAGAGCCCCTGGTTGGGGTTGAGCTCATTTCGAATGAGTCATTCCGAAGACAGTAATTCGTAGAAAATTCAGACATTTCACAGTCACAGACAGTTCCCAGACAGTTTTATGTGTCCGTTGCGTTTTAGAAATAAGAGAGTTTTATGTGTTTTATGGCTATTGCGTTTTAGAAAAAAACACATTTTTAAGTGTTTTTAGTCATTGCGTTATAGGTAAAACACATTTTTGAAGAGTTTTTAGCCATTGCGTTTTAGGTAAAACACATTTTTAGGTGTTTTCAGTCCATTGCGTTTTAGAATGAGTCATTTTTAAGTGTTTTCTAGCCATTGCGTTTTACAAATAAGACATTTCTTTGTGTTTTTGGTGCATTGCGTTTTAGGTAAAACACTTTTTATGTGTTTTCAGTCCATTGCGTTTTAGAAAACAGACATTTTAAGTGTTTTATGGCCATTGCGTTTTACAAATAAGACATTTTTTGTGTTTTTGGTGCATTGAGTTTTAGGTAAAAACATGTTTTTATGTGTTTTTGGTGCATTGCGTTTTAGGTAAAAACACATTTTTAAGTGTTTTTAGTCCATTGCGTTTTAGAAAGTACATTTTCTTTTGAGTTTTTAGGCTATTGCGTTTTAGAAAAAAGACATTTTTTTGTGTTTTCTGGCCATTGCGTTTTACAAATAAGTCATTTATTTGTGTTTTTGGTGTATTGCGTTTTAGAAAAATGTTATTTTTTAGGTTTTTTTTTTCATTGCGTTTTACGTAACTGGGGGTTTTTCTATTGCGTTTTACGCAACTGGGTTTTAAAAAAAATTGAAAATATAGCAATAGTATACTCGTTTTAAAGATGAAAACGCTCGTTTTTTTGGTGCAACGTTTAAAAAATGGGGGGAATTGGAGGAGAGAGAAACTATTGGCTTGGATTGACTAGAATGCCCCTAAACAAACTCACGCGCCTCTTTTCTTCCCTTCAATTTCCATCATTTAATCTTAGCCCTTGATTAACTAAATGGATGGTCAAGATCACTTCCTAGCCTTCCTAGCCAAATAAACTTCCTATTGTAACTCCACCCTTAAATCTAATAAAGTTATTGCATTTAATGTACAACATTTGTTATTTTTCATTGAGTAAATTTCAAAGTTCGTCCTTTATGTATGTCTAATATATCAAAGTATGTCATTTATCTTTAATAAGCTCAGAAAACATCCTTAATGTTTGCAAATCCTTACATGTTACGTCCTTTAGTCCTAATCCAGTTACTTTTCATGGTTAAATTTGACTAAGTCAGCCCCACATAAGGGTATTTTGGTCATTTTATCATAAATATTAAAATAAATAATCATCAAAAACAATAAATATATACAGACTAAATGTTTCTCCTTCTCTCTCTAACTATCCTAACCCCACCACCACAACCCAGCTGCCACCGCCACTACCACCACAGATCTGCCACCACCACCACTTCACCTGCAACTTTAATCTACTCCAAACCAGTTTTCCGGCAAGTTTCAAACCAGTTTTCCGGCAATCAAATCATCAACACCATCACCACCGTCAACCGCCATAGCTCCATCATCACCACCGCTGCACAAACCCCAACACCGCACCTCCACCACCGCCCAACCCCAACCTGCATATTCAGATCTGAATATGTACAGATCTGAACACCACCACAAAATAAAATTCAAACCCTAATCTACATTTAAGCTACTAACCCCAAACAAACCCCAAATCCGGATTCAAACTACAAATCTCCCCACAACCACCACCTATTCGATCCGATTAGAGAGAGAGAAAAGAGGGCAGTAGAACGAAGACCGCATACGGTGGCGATTAACTGCGATGATGATATCCTTAACTGCGATGATGACATCCTTAATGTGCGGCGGCGTACGGCGGAGAGGCCGCGGAGAGGCGGCGGCGAGGAACAAAGTGGCCGTTTGAGTGTCTCCGATAACTAACCGACTCAAAGTAACCGTTTCGTTGAAGTATAATCGTTTTGGAGTCCAACGGTGGGGGTGTGGAGGTGGTGGTGGTCCGGTGAGGTGTGTGCAGGTGGTGGCAGTGGTCCGGTAAGGTGTATGGCGGTGGTTGTCGGTCTAGTGGTGGTGGTCCGGCGATTAGAGAGAGAAAGAGCTGGTGTGTGTTGAGAGAGAGAGAGAGAGAGAGAGAGGTGTTTATGTGTGAGAGAGAGAGCTGATGTGTGTTGTGAGAGAGAGAGCTGTATGTGTATATATATATATATATAATTTTTTTATTATTTATTTTAACATTTATGATAAAATAACCAAAATACCCTTATGTGGGGCTGACTTAGTCAAATTTAACCATGAAAAGTAACTGGATTAGGACTAAAGGACGTAACATGTAAGGATTTGCAAACATTAAGTATGTTTTCTGAGCTTATTAAAGATAAAGGACATACTTTGATATATTAGACATACATAAAGGACGAACTTTGTAATTTACTCTTTTTCATTTTATCTTTTATTCAACCTGTGAAGTTCACGTCTCTAATCGGGTTTTAGATATATTAATGTCCTAAGTTATGGCCCTTTTTTAAACATCATGCAACTTTTTTAATTTTACGTGTTTTGGAAAATTGGAGATAAATGAATAGAGTTTTATAAAAAAAATGAATACAAAGAAAAGTGTGCAGTACATAATTTATATATGATAAAAATCAAACTGAATGAATAGTGATTTACTATTAATTTAAAATTAGAATTACAACACATTACACAGTTACATTACACATTACATTACATTACACAATTACACAATTATTTAAATTTAGAATGTTTATATATGATAAAAATCAAACTGAATGAATAGTGATTTACTATTAAATTAGAATTACAACACATTACACAGTTACATTACACATTACATTACATTACATTACACAATTACACAATTATTTAAATTTAGAATGGAATGAATAGTAACATCATTAAGAGATGAGCAAATGGTATCGGGTATAGGTACCGGTCTTAAATTTATCAAACCGGTGTATTTACGGTACCGGTTCTGCACAGGTATTCACTGGTTTTTACCCTCAAATACCGGTGCCGTATCAGTACCGACCGGAACCGAACCGTACCATACTAGGTATATTCGGTACCGGTACCCACTTTTGGGGATTTCGGTAACGGTATTTTCGGTAACGGTTGGTACCGAGCTCATCAAATCCTGTAGCAACGCAGTAATGCAAGTAATTCTACCGTTTAGATTACTTTTCATACACACAGTAAGTAAACTGTATTTCTTTTGAATGAGATTTTATATACACAACTTATTTTGCTTTCTTTTTTGTCTTTTTCTGTAATGAATGAATTGTAGCATGTAAAATTAACTTGGATATTTAGAATATTGATGAGCAAATCGTATCAAATCCTGTAAACGAACCGGTATCGTATCGGTACCAAATTTACTATACCAAATCATTTTCGGTACCAATTTGGTACCCACCTTTTGGCGTTTTCAGAATCGTTACTTTCGGTTCGACACCGGTCTAGCACCATACATGTATTTATTGATTTTTACCTTCAAATATCATACCGTATTGTACCGAGCATTTTCGGTTCCGGTACCTAATTTCGATGATTTTCCGGATCGGTACTTTCGTTGCCGTTACCGGTACCGAGCTCATCCATATTTTAACGTGTTAGCACCGTAATAACTGAACTGAAAACAACCAAATTTCCAACGTGTAGGACGTGTGGGTCCTATTATGTCACACCCCAACCGATGGCGGAATCATCGGGGCTCGGCACTAGGCGAATCAGATTGCTCAAGAGAATCCATAACAACTATATTGCGATAATATTTATTACAATTGTTATCCCATACTAACAATAATACAATCACGTAAGTTATCACAGATTTCTTGTCCTCTCGAACAATACAAATCAGACAACCTAGATTTTAGGCGAGTTTCTAGACTTCCTAGCTTGATTTGATGTAGATAGCGATCTAACCTGCAACATACGTTAAAACAACGTCAATACAAAAGTATTGGCGAGTATACAAGTTTTGATAGAGTATCGTAAAAGTAGTAAAAAGTGCTGTGAATTACCAAATACATAAACGGGATACCTCAACATACATGCATAAAGACAGATACTACAGCTAAGTCACTCGAGCTTCGACCGCGATTGCTATGCATCCTAACTAGACCCCGTCGGGTGCTATAGTACTATACTAGTTAAGGCGGACCTCGCGAGTATGAGTCTTAACGCGTATGTAACTAGCATCACGTATAACTATGCATAACAGTCATTCGCAAGTGATAAGTAGTTTAATCGATTAGTTCGTTTGATAAGTTCGAATTATTAGGAACGTATGTTACACCCAAAAATGCGATTAAAAGGAGTTCGAGTATACTCACAGTGCGTGTTTAGCAAGGATGCAACTTGATCGGATCGGTTGCGAGCGCGTCTGAGTCAGCCTAACATTGAATGGTATTGTAAGCGATGCTCGGTTTAAGCGGGAATAGTATCGTAATGACAGTTATCCAGTCGAATGGTACTCATCCGGTTGGACGACAGTTCTTTGGGTCGGATGGCATGTTGTCCGGTCGGATGGCATGTTGTCCGGTCGGATGGCAAGTTGTCTGGTCGGATGACATGTTGTCCGATCGGATGGCATGTTGTCCGGATGGCATGTTGTCCGGTCGGATGACATGTTGTCCGGTCGGATGACATGTTGTCCGGTCGGATGACATGTGATCCGATCGGATGACCTGTCCGGCTGGTTGACAACAGTCCATTCCAATCATCCT
Source organism: Helianthus tuberosus (assembly GCA_030545235.1). NCBI lineage: Eukaryota > Viridiplantae > Streptophyta > Magnoliopsida > Asterales > Asteraceae > Helianthus > Helianthus tuberosus. The sequence goes on along the minus strand of CM060415.1, from coordinate 61,408,390 downwards.
GATAAACTGTTTTTGATGGTTTTTGGAAGGAATACGTGTGGTTATACAGAGATGGTGTGATATCGCATCAAACAAATGAAATTTCATCAGTTCTGACCCGTTCTAATGGCCGGGAACCACCCTGTTCCATCAGATCTGGCTGTTCTTGACGGTTTCTCATGTTTAACCCAAAATCGCACAGTACTTTGATTAGATACATAGATTTTTAGGTGAGATTGTTATAAAACATGTGGGAATCACCCAGATCTGAGTTGTTTATGGTGAAATGAGGTCACACTATGAAGTTCATATGAACACTTGGGGACATCATCTTTAAACACCTCAAATCAGTAGATTTCGCGGTTAAAAGTTGAGTTTTAAAAGATAGAAAGGTGTAGATTCGGGTGTAGATCATAGAAGTACAAGATCTAGGTTGAAATCTTACCAGAATCGCGAGGAATCGAGAGAAAAGGGTCCAAGAGCGTCTGGTCGAACAGCAGCAGTCACATGAAGTGTTCTTGATGTGACTGAGGGGTATTTATAGGCAAGGAGGAGGAGAAACAGTGATCCGTGTCGGATGGCAATCCGTTCGGATAGCCTATCCGTTCGGATGGCAATCCGTTCGGATGGACTATCCGTTCGGATGGCCTATCCGTTCGGATGGGCAATCCTGTTGGATCTTTGGTGCGCAGAACTTCGTTGTTTCGAGCGTTGCGATAGTTTTGGGCACGCGTTTCCTATATTTAATTATTTTTATTATTAATATATATATATATATATATATATATATATATATATATATTTAATCACAAGGGGCCGTATTTACGTATCCATGTTTTAAAGTTGCGATACAATAATCCGGGTTTCGTTTCGAATATGCGATTACCTTGCGACGCTTCATGGTCATTGAGGAGGGTAGAATAGGTCCTTCCTCGATGTCATCGTGAACGTTATTGTAGTTTCGGGTACTGAGTTGCATTGCGACACATCACGGCTGTCAAGGAGGGTACAATTGGTCCTCACTTGACATCTCCGTGGTTGTCAGCAAGTGCAAATGTGATGTGATAGTGGTAAAATATGCGATAGTAGACGAAAATATTGCGATATAGCGATGTATGCGATATAGGTACATTATGATCCGAATCTCTGGTGCTAGGCGTAACGAGTATAACGAGTAGTAACAACGCACGAAAGTGCGGGTTGTTACAGTCTCCCCTGCTTTAGGAAATTTCTTCCCGAAATTAATCCACAAGAAGGGTCGCGAGGGTTGATGCGAATGAGAGTATCGATTAAAAGCGGCGAGTTAGCGAGCGATCGATTGAGTATACACATGCGAGGGCATTGCGAAGGCTAAACGAGAGCGACGAGTTAAAGCGATCCTCTTGATTAAAGGCGATAACACACACAAGAATGCGATTCCAAAGTGTTTTGAATTTTCGAAAAATCGATTAATTTGAAAAGAAGAAAAAACTTGTCATGAAAATCTTCTCACGGTGAGGCATTAACTGTAATGATGTTCACACCGGTGCTATGAGAAGGGTTTTGTTAGGTTATTAAAAGACTTTAAGGTGATTAAAACTCGTTTTACGAAATTTTCTTGCCACACGACGTTGACTTGAGTCGATTGTCACACCAGTGCCTCAAGAAAGTCTCGTTTTGTACAAAGGTTTTGGTTAGTTCTTAGAAAAGTTTTGTAAGAAAAGGTCAGTTTTAAAATTTGCGTAAACAAAGCCTTTTTAATTATACCAAAAATTTATTTTAAGGTCGGCCCCGCATGGCACTTTCCCACGAAAGTTCTACAATATGGGTAAAACACTTATACATAGGAAGTACCAGCGGCGTATCCACCATGTTTTATTCATATGGCTTCCGTCTCGTGAGGCAGTGTCATCCGTGTCGACATAGTACAGACAGAATTGCGATGACTCGATCCAAGCGAGAAGGGTTGGATTAAGTCTTGAAAGGGCGAACTGAATGATGAAGTTGTTTTCGAACTCAGTTCAGCGGTATAAGTGAGGTAATTAATCGATTGATAACACAATATAACACAATAAGCGAAAGCGGCGACGTGAGCGAGAAGTAATAAGCGAAAAGCGATGAGCGATAGCGTCAAGTGATAACGACAACCGTCGAGTGATAAGCGACAGTCGATGCGTTGTAAGCGATTGGGACATGCGATTCGATTAGGTTTAGCAACACTACAATTTTAAACTAACGTTAGCCCACATGGCCTTTTTCCACGAAAGTCTGCTGATTCGGCTAAAACACCACCATGTCTTACCCCTATTAGTTTCGTCTCGTGGAGCGAGGTCGTGTGTGCTAACATAACACAGATAACACACATAGCGATGGCGATAGACGATGAAAATATTGAAGCGGTGAGATAAGTGCGAGAAGCATTATGGCGAAAGGCGGCGAGTGATGTGCGATACTCGTCAAGCGATTTACGATACGCGATTCTCAGTATGCAATACACAGTAGCGGTAAGCGATAGAGCGATATACGCACAATAAGCGATACATAACAAGTGACACACACGCATAAGCGATTAAACGAGGTCATAGCGATTCACACAACAAGCAATAACCAGCGGTAGAGATTGCGTGATACACACGATATGCGATTGCGATTTTGAACCACACAATAAGCGATAGCGCGAGACACATAATACGATTGCGATTTGCGAGATAGATTCTAGCGATAATGCGATTGTAAGCGTGTTGACTTACGAAAAGTTTATCGATTACACACCTTGAGTTGCGATTGAGATTGTTACGCCTTGCGATTGTATAGTTTAGTGTGTCGAACTAACCACAATAGTATAATAGGTCTACGTTCCAACTCCACATGGCACTTTCTTCACAAAACTTCGGTTGGCACAGCGAAACACCGTCGTGTTTCAACCATGCGCCTCTGCTCCGTGAATAGGTGTCACACTTCGTCAGACATGGTCAAGACGCTTATATATAGGAAGTACCAGCGGCGTATCCACCACGCTTAACCATGCCCTGAACGTTAAGGCATCATTGAAATTCACTACGATCTCCGTGCACTAACCAAAATAATCCCGTGTGCACCCGTGATTAATTTGATTCTTGCACGTTTATCGTACCTTATCTTAAGAACGCATAATAGGGGTAAAATACATTCTATAGTACATAGTGCTAGCATTTAGACTGTGTGCGAGTATAAGGGAGAAATAGAATCCACATGCAACGATAGATAAAATAAGTTCCACACATAGAAGAGATTGATGGCGATAAGTCGTATTATTACAACAACATTAGAAGCAAGGTAACGTTGCTGTGGAGAACTTCTGCAGAGTCTACGGTTGTTGCTGAAGTTTCTCAAGGTTGCGGTCCTGTGCGGCAGTTCTGGGTAAAATGACCATACCAGTTGCAATTTGCGCAGTAGCGACAATTAGCTTCTGGCGGGTGATGATACGTACACGTGAAACACAGGGGATGAGTTCCATTGTAGGCGCGTTTCGATTGAACTGGAACTGCTCGGAGAGGTTCTGGTTGTGCCATTCCAGTTGTTGAAGAGTCTGGGCTCATGGTCTTTCTTTTGTGGCTGGTCGGAGCTTTCTGATGTGATGTGGTGCCGTCGGCGGATTCGTCTGATGATTTGCTGGAGGCATCGTCGGTGGAATCTTCAGAAGAATCATCGGTAGAATCATTGGAAGAATCACCGGATGAATCGATGATGATTGCTTGATGAGCTTGTTTGACAGGATTCTTGGAGAAAGATCCGTCTAAGACTCGTTTGTCGTTGATCTCGGCAGCTAAACGGTAGGTTTCTTCGATGGTAGCAGGTCTTGCAGCTTCGACAAAATCACCCACACACTCAGGCAAGCCGCGAATGTACTTAGGAATGGCTTTTTCTGAAGTGTTGACTTGACTTGGGCAGATTACGCTAAGCTGCTTGAATCTTGCGGTGTAGCCAGCATTGTCACTTCCGTCTTGCTTGATTTCCCAAAATTCATTTTCTAGCTTTTGAACTTCGTGGGGAGGGCAGTACTCCTTCTTCATGAGCTCTTTCAGCTCATCCCAAGAGAGAGCGTAAGTTGCGGAGATCCCACGTTTGTTACGTTCGGCGGTCCACCAGTCGAGTGCTCGCGATTGAAATACTCTGGTAGCGCAAGTAGAACGGAAACTATCGGGACACCCACTTTGACGAAGGGTAACTTCGATAGAATCGAACCACTGGAGTAGTTGAGTCACACCTCCTTCACCCGTGAATTCCATCGGGTCACAGGCTTTGAAGTGTTTGTAGAGAAAAGCAGATTGCGGCGCTTCCATCCTGGGGTCTTCCGAGGCTCGAGAGTTGCTGAGAGAGTGCACTTGATCGGCAATTCGAGGAATGAGCTTGACCACTCCCTTGGTCACAAGTGAGGCAATCCTCTTATCGGAGCTTCGTTTGGCTCTTCTCCTAGTTGTTCGTCTCGAGGTAGAGTCGTTGGAAGGCATCTAGACAGAGAGTGATTTGGAATGAGATTCGATCATAATGATTTTTTAGTTTGCGATGCAATTGAGCGCGATCAAAACTTATATCGTGCCTTACAAATAGATTTCACATAGGAGCCACATAGGAGACACGACATTCCTAGGTTCTCACACAATGATTTGTTTGTATTTAGATATAGATAGTTGTAGTTTACACTTATACACATACATATCGATGTAGAATACGCGAGGACGCGATGAGAGGTAGTGAGCGAGAGCGTAAGCGAGTAATTTGGCATTAGTTTTGTTGCGAACATTCGGTCTTCGTTTTAGATTGCGATGGTTGTGCGAGTTGTGCGTTTTGTAAAACAGGGAGCGAGAACTGATAGGTTGCAAAATAAACACATATAGCGTAACCAAGTTTATAGTACGTAAAAATCGGCGACTCGTAGTCTTTGTAAAATAATTGGAGTGCCTCGGGTGTTTAGGCGTTGACTACCCAAAGTAACTCAACTATATTCAACAAGTTCGTGCACGCGCGTTGACCTAGAAGACTTCATGCTTCCACTGGGATGCAGCTCATGGCAATTGTCTTTCTAGTCATCGCGTGGCTTGAGTCATTGTCATGGTCGAGTCCTTGGTGAGAGCTTTTTGGAAACCATTTTGAAGAGTGGAACGGTTCATTGAGGTACGAGTTTCACCCCTGACTCAACAACTTCGTTCCTAATTGTGGTTATGCTCTTCGAATAAATTCGCGAGTTCCACTAGAGTTCGAAATGGAGACTTTCGTCGAGATGTGGATGTCACTCCTAACTCGATGAAAGGTTCTCGTGCTAGAAAATGCGCTGAGTGAGAAATCCTATCGAGAGTTCTTGGTTTTCACACCTGGTCTCGACTGGATCACTCGGTTGTGATATGCGAGTATTTTCGAAAACATGTGCATTGTGTCAGCCATAGGAAAGGCTAAGTAGTATTTCAGCCTTAGGAAAGGCGTCTTCATGTGAAGCTGTAGTACGCGGTGTTCACGCAAAGTTGTAGTTTTTAGCAATTTCGATCGAGAGTATCAAGTAGGCCCAATACAAACCCTACTGGGCTCGTACGAGTCGGCCTGTTGGTACGTAGACTATAGACTAGGTCAATTTCTAAGACGTCGACCCGGACTAGGTCGAGTCTTGCCTAATTCCCTATAGTTATGGCTCTGATACCAATCTGTCACACCCCAACCGATGGCGGAATCATCGGGGCTCGGCACTAGGCGAATCAGATTGCTCAAGAGAATCCATAACAACTATATTGCGATAATATTTATTACAATTGTTATCCCATACTAACAATAATACAATCACGTAAGTTATCACAGATTTCTTGTCCTCTCGAACAATACAAATCCGACAACCTAGATTTTAGGCGAGTTTCTAGACTTCCTAGCTTGATTTGATGTAGATAGCGATCTAACCTGCAACATACGTTAAAACAACGTCAATACAAAAGTATTGGCGAGTATACAAGTTTTGATAGAGTATCGTAAAAGTAGTAAAAAGTGCTGCGAATTACCAAATACATAAACGGGATACCTCAACATACATGCATAAAGACAGATACTACAGCTAAGTCACTCGAGCTTCGACCGCGATTGCTATTCATCCTAACTAGACCCCGTCGGGTGCTATAGTACTATACTAGTTAAGGCGGACCTCGCGAGTATGAGTCTTAACGCGTATGTAACTAGCATCACGTATAACTATGCATAACAGTCATTCGCAAGTGATAAGTAGTTTAATCGATTAGTTCGTTTGATAAGTTCGAATTATTAGGAACGTATGTTACACCCAAAAATGCGATTAAAAGGGGTTCGAGTATACTCACAGTGCGTATTTAGCGAGGATGCAACTTGATCGAATCGGTTGCGAGCACGTCTGAGTCAGCCTAACATTGAATGGTATTGTAAGCGATGCTCGGTTTAAGCGGGAATAGTATCGTAATGACAGTTATCCAGTCGGATGGTACTAATCCGGTCGGACGACAGTTCTTTGGGTCGGATGGCATGTTGTCCGGTCGGATGGCATGTTGTCCGGTCGGATGGCAAGTTGTCCGGTCGGATGACATGTTGTCCGGTCGGATGGCATGTTGTCCGGTCGGATGACATGTTGTCCGGTCGGATGACCTGTCCGGCTGGTTAACAACAGTCCGTTCCAATCATCCTGATAAACTGTTTTTGATGGTTTTTGGAAGGAATACTTGTGGTTTTACAGAGATGGTGTGATATCGCATCAACCAAATGAAATTTCATCAGTTCCGACCCGTTCTAATGGCCGGGAACCACCCTGTTCCATCAGATCTGGCCGTTCTTGATGGTTTCTCATGTTTAACCCAAAATCGCACAGTACTTTGATTAGATACATAGATTTTTAGGTGAGATTGTTATAAAACATGTGGGAATCACCCAGGTCTGAGTTGTTTATGGTGAAATGAGGTCACACTATGAAGTTCATATGAACTCTTGGGGACATCATCTTTAAACACCTCAAATCAGTAGATTTCGCGGTTAAAAGTTGAGTTTTAAAAGATAGAAAGGTGTAGATTCGGGTGTAGATCATAGAAGTACAAGATCTAGGTTGAAACCTTACCAGAATCGCGAGGAATCGAGAGAAAAGGGTCCAAGAGCGTCTGGTCGAACAGCAGCAGTCACATCAAGTGTTCTTGATGTGACTGAGGGGTATTTATAGGCAAGGAGGAGGAGATGCAGTGATCCGGGTCGGATGGCAATCTGTTCGGATGGCCTATCCGTTCGGATGGCAATCCGTTCGGATGGCCTATCCGTTCGGATGGGCAATCCTGTTGGATCTTTGGTGCGCAGAACTTCGTTGTTTCGAGCGTTGCGATAGTTTTGGGCACGCGTTTCCTATATTTAATTATTTTTATTATTAATATATATATATTTAATCACAAGGGGCCATATTTACGTATCCATATTTTAAAGTTGCGATACAATAATCCGGGTTTCGTTTCGAATATGCGATTACCTTGCGACGCTTCACGGTCATTGAGGAGGGTAGAATAGGTCCTTTCTCGATGTCATCGTGAACGTTATTGTAGTTTCGGGTACTGAGTTGCATTGCAACACATCACGGTTGTCAAGGAGGGTAGAATTGGTCCTCACTTGACATCTCCGTGGTTGTCATCAAGTGCAAATGTGATGTGATAGTGGTAAAATATGCGATAGTAGACGAAAATATTGCGATATAGCGATGTATGCGATATAGGTACATTATGATCTGAATCTCTGGTGCTAGGCGTAACGAGTATAACGAGTAGTAACAACGCACGAAAGTGCGGGTTGTTACGTATTATTATATATTAGGTTATTTAAAATCGTTTTTTTATGACGGAGTGACTATCCTTACCACGTCATTTTATTTATGTTTTGATATTCGGTATCTGTTTGCCGTTGCTGACACGCCTTTTGTAGTCATTGGGTCCCGCCGCAACGCGCGGGCGGAAAATAACTAGTTTAAATGTTAGAAAATTATATATAGCACACGATCTCTTCAATATGATGCTCGAACAACCATGTTTACACAAAATGTATATTGTAACCATATGTATAAATAGTTAGTAATAAAGAATCTCTCTCCATGACAAAACGAAAACATCGATTGATCGCAATGAATTAACTTAGGCGTAGTTGCAGAGACCGTATACACAATAACCACCGGGCATACACTTGTTACCACACGACCCACAATGCCTCTTGTCGTAAGCCAAATTCACACACTCCCCTCTGCAACACGAGTTTGTAAACTTGCACTTGTTCTTGCATGCACCACAGTTGTGTTTATCCTCACTCAAATCCATACATTTGTTGTTGCAGCAAGTCGAGTTTTTGCCTTCTAAGATGTAGCAAATCTCGTTATCTTTGTTGCAGTGGTCTGCCGCTCGAGGGTTTTTGTTTTCGGCTAGAAACCGACTAACCCGTTTGGGAAACGGTTTCACGGCTCGCAACGTGATTAGCGTTTTTTCACGAGTGTCACCCAGGAAGGTGAATGTGATTGTGAGAGTGAGAGTGATGGCTACCGCTACCAAGAAGAGTAGTTTGACAATCTTTGACATTTTTGTGACGGAAGGTGAAAGACTTTGGAATGATTTTTGGTCAAAGAATGTTAGGAACTTAGGATGTGAATTGAGTTTTGGACCTTTGGTGGTTATATAGGGTGCCTTTTGGTGGTGGCCGGTGGGGTTGACCCGAAGAACCAGGGGTTGTGGTGGTTTGCCATGCACAAAGATAGGTTAAATGAGGTGCATGTGTGTGTTGATTAGGGCACACACTAATATTACTAGTCAATGACCCATAAAAAATTAGGGTTTAATGTTTGACTTGGGGCTTGCAAAATATTATATGGTTAATGTAGTACCTTAATTATCAATTTAGGTAAGTGTGTAAATGAGCCAAGGAAGGTTGTCAAAAACTCGAGCTCAGCTCGGTTAACTTAAGAGAGCTTGAGCTCGAACACGACTCGTTTAGAGCTTTATTTGTAAAACTCGAGTTCAGCTAGTGAGTAGCTTTTCAAGCTCGTGACTGAATCCAACTCGTTTGTTATTTTATTATTCCTATTATATATAACTATTCTTATACATTATTATAATTATAATATAATATATATAATTTTTTTAAATTGTTGCTTTATATTTTATATATTATAATAATAATAACTAATAAGTAAAACATACAAGTAATAAAAAGTAAATAGAAATAATAAGCTTGTCAACCTAGTCAAGCTCGATATGTGAAACTCTGCCTCCAGCTCGTTTATTAAATGGCTCGTTTAAGAACAGCTCAATTCGAGCTTTTAACTAGCCGATCTCGAGTAGCTTATAAGCGGCTTGGCTCGTTTACACCCTGACGCAAATGTGAATTAACCGGAAGATCAGAAATTTACATACAACTATATATAAAGGAATTTATTATTGTCAAAATATTAACCCTACTTTGTTAGTTCTAGTTGTCAAATAGACCTATGTACCACAGCTTGTTCTATCTCTTCTTTGATTTTCTGTTCTCGGCTGCCATTGCGGCTGTTGAAATATGAAATTTTGGATGAAGGTGTCGAGGTTTCCTTGTTTTCCTATTGTATCCTCTCACACAAATTGATCCTGCAATAATATTAACCAAACTGCATATGAATATGACTAGTACAAACTTAACATTTACGAGTTTTTTGTTATAACTTTTAAGGGCGCCTGAGGGGTTAAACATGTCGTGTCCCCAAGTTGCCGAGTTGCACCCGACACGATTCTGAAAATGATCCTGCAAATCATGTCAAACACATGAACCCGAACACGACACAAGTTTTTATGGGTGGACCTGAACACGACTCATTTAACCCGCAATGTTATTTATCTATTTATTTATTTTTGCATATTAGAAAATCTTAAGTTTAAAATTTATTATGTTTGAACTATAAAACATGATTCTTATTTCTTCGTTATCTATTAAGCTTTTGGCATAAATACCCAATTTAATTTATGTTAGCTGTAAAATTATTTTTTTATAATTATTAGAGAAATAAACGTGTCAACCGAACACAACCCTTTTACATTAAATTTTATTTTACCCGTTAGGATTAAACATAATCAAGTAAAAGAAGTTTTGGCGTCATACCTCTCCAAAACAAGCGCTGAATGGCACCGGTTGATAGGGCTGAAAAGATGCAGAGTTAGCATTATCTAGGCTTATAAAAATATTCAAAAGTAGGAAATATATCATCATCATACTCGGTAAATCCCACCAATAGCAAAGCTAAGGTAGGGTCTGAGGAGGGTAAGATGTAGACAGCCTTACCTCTACCCCGTAGGAATAGAGAGGCTGCTTCCAGTGAGACCCCCGGCTCGATTGTAGTTTTACATCAAGCCTTAGACATAAGGCACATAACACTCAGCAATTGAGACAAATGCCGATTAGTGCATGTACCCTTGTCTTTCGGCTATCAACGCCACCACATGATGCATGATTAACCATCCGCCTCTTTTAACGTTATTTTCACGAAATTAGTAAAATAACGTTAGAATTAGTGCACTTTCACTTTTGCCGCCCGAGCGCCCACACATATATACATTATATGCGCATACCACAAGCGGGGCTGAAAATTAGGAAATATAAAGTGTGTTAATTCACACCTTTAAATATTGATGTTGCAGATGACCCGCAACCTAATTCTCGTAATGGCAAATTACGCAGCAGATGTTTTGGAACATCCATCGGAGAATGACTAGTTTCATCATCAGCAAACACCTAAATAAAAGATAATTCCATCCTTAGTGCAAACAAAAACTTAAAAATCAAAATTTAAAACTAAAAGTGGCCCAATATGGTTATATTTATGCTTTTATATATAGTAGGTCAAACACAAACCAAGAAAATTAGCTAAAAAAGAAACAGATCAAGCGAGTTGAAAGTTGCCCAAAATGCATTTTTAATGTATAGAACCTCCTAAATTTAAAAAAAAAAAAGATTATTTCCTAAACAACATAAATATTGTAGCTATTATTGTCACATTAAATGTTCATAATAAAATCTAAAAAATTTAAACCAAAGTTTACCAGGTCAACCCAACCCGTATAACCGTATTGTCCCAAAAGATACCTGTTTTAACTATATATATATAATCGAACGTACAAACATACCTCATTAACCTGAAAATATGTTCCATTAAGGGGAAACGTCCCTCTATTTGCAGTTCGACAAGGGATCTGTTGATGCAAATTTGTATATGCCAGTTTTAGTAAAGAACATCATAAAAATCCATAATTAGCATTACAATAAAAGATTCAGGACTTGACTTACCAAGATCGTTGCTTTGACGGTTTCCTCTAGAATATTGTTAGCTGCTGCGCGTGCTCTGTTAATAGTATATTCTAATGAGTTGGGAATTTCGCCTGTTTTAGAAGCCGATATGAGAACTCATAATAGCAACAGGCCTAAAATAGATTACATATCAGTTTTGACTTTTGAGCAAATTAATTTAATACCTGGATACCATACAGCAAGAAGGTATGGTGTTGGATCATCACGGTCCCTTTCTTCAAACTATGTATTCATAAGTAGCATCTTAGACATATATTCAAATATTTTATTTCATAAAATATAAGTCGTTTGCCTTCCAAAAAACGCACAAATTCCTTGGGTTGTCCCAAAAAAAAATTTACATTTGTAAAAATACGCATTGGGTGACTTTCAACCGGTTTCCTTTAAAGCTATAGTTTTTACTTAAATACTTACCCCAACCAAACACGGATGGAAGTCCGGAAGCTCATAGCTGCATTAACAAGAAAAAATAAACCAAATTAATTTGAATTCGCAAAAAAACCACAATACAGAGTTTACTAAAAATAAAAACATACACAAGGTGCATAGTCCTTGATTTGGCTACAAATCTCTTTGTTGGCCTACGAATGTTGGCAGCTTCTGCAGAAAAAGCAATTACAGCTTTTGACACGTCAGCTTCCGGGATCGGAATCTTATTTGTGTCCATAGTCTCTTTTAAAGTTTCTCTGAACTCTTCGGTGTTTAGTCTGATAGTCGGGATTTCATCATCGTCAGACTCGCAGCATAAATCTTCAATGTCGCCAATAATTGATTCTACTTCAGGCTCAGGAGATGGGGGGACTTCAATTATGGGTTCACATGTTTGACTTTGACTTTGACTTTGACCTTGATAGCTTGAACCCAAGTTGTTGACTTCTAGGTGGAAGGATGATGGTGGTTGACCAGCAGGGACGATGGAAGTGACATTACTACTTTGTTTTATTCCGGGAAGAGCGAGCCTACCACTACATTTAATAACTCTATATCAGTAACGGCCTAAAAATAGTCTGTCTTACACAAGTATACACATTATTTCTTTTAGTGATATATCTAGTTATCAATGAAAATTTAGCCCTGTAATATAGTAACTAGTGGGTTACCACCCACGCTCCGCAGCGAGTTCGAAACGTAGAAAAAAATAAGCAAATCATGAGAGTTAAAGTTGTATGAAGTTTTAGTTAAGGGGCTAAACATGCAATTATAAAATATGAGGGGCTAAACATGTCATTACTAAAGTTGAGGGGCTAAAGTGGTTTATTATTAAAGTTGAGGGGCTAAAGTTGGTTTAGTTAAGGGCCTAAACATGTCATTATTAAAGTTGAGGGGCTAAAGTTGTTTAATGTAGTTAAGGGGATAAACATGTAATTATTAAAGTTGAGCGGCGAAACATGTCATTATTAAAGTTGAGGGGCTAAAGTTATTTTAGTTAAGGGGCTATACATGTCATTATTAAAGTTGAGGGGCAAAACATGTCATCATTAAAGTTGAGGGGCTAAAGTAGTTTTAGTTAAGGGGCAAAACATGTCATTATTAAAGTTGAGGGGTTAACCATGTCATTATTAAAGTTGAGGGGCTAAAGTTGTTTATTATTAAAGTTGAGGGGCTAAAGTTGTTTGATGTTGACAAAATAGCATATTTATCGTATATATAATAGGTAATGATGTGGGATGAATATGATACAAACCTAGCAAAGGCATTTGCATAATGCCTGCACTCTGCTCTCATTGGACATGCATTGCAATTTGGTTTTATCTTGGTACAAAATACCTATAAATGTGAAGATAATAAACTTCAAATAAAATCGGAAGAAACTTATGATAGAAATAAAAAATAATGAAATGGAATAATGAATCAAACCTTTCCAAATGTGATCAACTGGTAATGTAGCTCGTATCTGTATTCAACAGAAGTATTTCAATAAGATTCTTAGCAAATATAGATGAAAATAAGAGTTGTAACATAAAAAAATATGAGGTACGGAATCTATTGAAATTTTTTTATCGAAGTATGAGGTTTGACGTCCCAAAATAAGAAGTCAAACTTTAAGATGATGATTGTATAATATGTATGCATACTGAAAACTGATTGAGATCACAGAAAGGTAAAGTTTACAATGTTTTTTGATCAAGGGTGCATAGCCTCGGGTATAGGTATTTCTGAATGTCGTCCACCAAAGGGTACCTGAAATGAAATATCAGGAAATTAAAATATTTATTTAAGAAGATAAATAAATGTATAAGTTATATGATTTTGTCTTGAAACTTACGCATTCAAAAGATGAATTTGAACTGCATCGGGAAGGGGTTGCAATGGGACCCACCCTAGACGTGTGGCTACACGTCCAACATTTGTGTCAACCTTTCACAAACAAGACAACAATTGTTAAAACGAAACGTAATAATCTAAAAATATATGAAAAAAAAATCTCAAAACCCTTACAGGAAAAGCGTTATGATGTAGCGTTAAAAGGCGTACGCACTCCACACTTTTCAAACCAATTCCTTCAATGCTCAACAAGAAATCCCTACAAACATAAAAATTATTAAACTCTAACCTTAAGTAAAAAATAAATCCTAAGAGATAAGTTTTCATAACTATATTTAATTACATCACTTACTTTGCCTTATCTGGTGGAACATCCCTTAACCACTCAAGACAAAGATTACCATGATCTCCATATATTCTATCCAAAAAGTCCTGCCAAAACGTCAAAAACATAGGTCAAAATTTGTATAAACTTACTTTATTTAATTACAATATATACTTTATCTATTTACTATTTATTTAAAGCTATATACTTTAATTCGTCTTGCTATCACATTATGCATCCCTCGGTCTTCTATAATTTTTGCAAGTTCCTCAACGGGAGCACGCCTAACTGCATCCCAGTCAACTGCAACCCTGTGATTCACATCAATTTCTTTTTCTCCGGTTTTGATGTAGTGTCTTCTCAGTTCGTCCCAGTCGATTTTGGGTTCTTGCTTTTTCTCCTTTTTGTTTTTCTTTTTTCCCTTTAGTTCATTTTCTAAAGGTAATTCTTGTTCAATTGTAACTTCAGATTGGAGACTGCAAATTGGAGTAGCTACTTTTGGTTCTTCTACAGGGATTGACTTTTGTTGACCTATGAATTCACCTTCTGACGTCTCACATAAACTCACATTCAAATCAAATGTAGTAGCAGAATGTTCAGTAGAAGTAGAACTCGGAAAATTGGAGATTGATGCACGTTGCTCTTCGACTTCTAATTTGCTCTCACTTAGCGATGATTCTAATTCATCAACCCCAACCTGACAAAACTGTTTGAGATAGTCCACCTCCTCTAATTCTAGAAGCTTCCGGGAAGTATTAGGATCTTCATCCACACGTGGCTTATCTTGAACCTGAAGTGGATTTTGGCTCGGTTCCACAGCTGGAGTTGCATCGCTGACATCAGCATATGAAGCACCCATATCTTGTTCTGTTTCATTATTCTTGGAACACCCTTCATAAATTTGTGTATTACTTGCAACTGATTCTTGGCTATTTGGGACTTCAATATTGTCATTAACTTCTTTGCTTCGGGAATTGGGGGGGAATCTGGCTACAACCGACATGAAAGCAGAGCTGCAGAGAAAGATTATTACACAAAATGTTAGAATACCTGAAAATACCATAGAAAAATGTTTTGTGTCCCCTTGGTAATACAATTAAAATATCTTGCTATCTATTTAGAGTATATATTTTTTTCAGATTTGAAAAGGGATTACATGTGCATACCTTGAAAGGTGGTCATTTACGTTTTGAGTTAAAAAAACTCCAACCACCGAGTCAGTAACTGAACCCTTCCAAGGTGAGAAACGCCTGTCACCTGTGATAGTTGTGTTTTAAGTCAGTAGATGCTCTTTCAAGAGAAATATCGAGCAATAAAGGTTAAATAAGGAAATCACTTCATGCATATGCCTACATTGGTTATACTGAGGTAGTTATCTGATTTCATGCTTAATATACTTCCAATCATAAATATCCCCTCTATTCTGAGTTTTGTCAATTTAATCTTTCACGCTTTGTGAAGCATCTACTACCACATACCCCATTTGTTTATTAGAAAATGCACTTATTCTCCTCATTAAGGTTCTTTTACCAGTACAGAACATGGAACACAATGAACGATCTCTTGAGTTTAAAGAACTTTCGGCTGGTTAGCTAATTTTAGAGGGACAGTACAAAATAATCAGTTCTTGTTCCATCAACTAAGCAAACTGAAAGATACAGAAATTATGTTCAATTCAAAAAAATATTTTTCCTAGAAATATTATCCACGTATCCCTATGGTTTTCGGTTTCTACGAGCTACTACTACTATGAAATTAAAACTGGGAACCAATGCAGCGGTCATAAAAAATATATCCAATTTGAATGCATTCATTTATATGTATGGTAACTTCTTCATGGTGGCATGAATCTAACACTAGATACCTATTTTTAATGATGATTCAGTATACTTCATTCAGAAACTCTAAATATTACCTTGGATAAGATGCATTTTCGCAATAAATGAATCAACTCGTCCACGAAATATATTTCTCTGTGTATCCCACCATTCTTCTTTATCTTTATCCGTTTCTTCAACTGGTTCACTTTCATCATTCTCCATTAGCAGTTTCCAAACTCTCAGTGTCTCATTGTCAAGATCCACCTTGGCCTTGGGATCCGTTTTACGCTTCTTGGGAGGATGGATCTTTACAAGGGTCCCGCTGACATTTTGATCACGTACTACAAGTTCTTTGCATTGATCATTGATGTCCAGACTCGCTATCTTCCCTATTAAGTGTTCCACTTCACTTGCATTAAATTCATATAAATCTGCATCAAGCATGGTAAAAGACATAATGAGTGACCTAATAATTGGCAATGTTAAAATAGTAATGAAATGCCAATGACATTAGCTTAACTACCTTCTCTAGTATGCAAGATATCTTGGTGTTCGGGTTGGTGTTCGGGTGGTAAACTTTGACTTTCAAGCACTACAACCTCTTGGAGTTGGAGCCAGTTCAGATTACCAAGAGAGTTATCAAGGCGTGGGGAATCCCAATGTGGTGAGGTAAAACTCTTAATTCTTTGTACAGGAACCTCATGCAGCGGGAGGCATTCTGTAATCGGAAGAAAATTTTTCTCTTGACATAAAAGGTAATTTTCAGGATCATAAGGAGGCATTCTGATACTTTCTCTCAAACGAGTGTGCCTTATTGATCGTTTTCTTCTCTGGTGCAAAAACACACGACGAAATTCATCTGTATAAATATGGGGTCTCACCACTCCTTTCTTGTCCTTGGATTTGTTGACCCTAATTTCTACAGTTTTCCTTGTAGTTTGTTTGAGCTTTCTATGTGAACTATTCATAAGACTCTTGTGAGGTTCACCAGATATAATGTACCAATGATTTACCTTTATATTCACTTTTTTCCTCATCGTCCTTTGTTTCTTGAACAATTTTGGAAAAACAGGTCCGCATTTTTTGCTATGGTATAAACATAGATCTTTTCTACATGACCGACGATATACCAGCAGTGTAGGGATGCGACTGGTTGAGCTTGAACAGATTTTCTTTCGACGCTGATAGAAGTGAACATATGTCTTACCATATTTATCAACTTGTTCTTGATTTCTTATTATAAAACTATCTTGCCCGTGTTGTGGTGTATTACCATCTCCTAACAAATTATCAGATGCTTTAAGGCTCTTGTTTTGAAACCTACTCCTCCTCAGTGTATTTCTCTTAGAAGTAACAATCTTACCACGAAAACAATCAAATTTTTCAAAATCAAAACCAAGTATCGGAGGTTCTTCATGTGATTTTGACTCTTTACCAACTGGATGCTGGTCAAAATCTAGGAAACGCTTGCATGAACTAACAGCTATGGAAGTCCTGGAAGCTTCTTGAACATCTTGGCCAACATCTTCAATGCCTGAACAGGTTGACTTTTGTGTACAATTGGATGAATCTGTAAATTTGTTCTTTTTTGATTGCATCCTCCTCTCTTGTACCCGATTTGGAGTTGCAGGTTTTGGAGTCTTTGGCCTCAAGGTCGACCGTGGAGTTTGAGCCTTTGGAACCTTCTTCGGTTTGCTATTATCGAATATTTTAGGCCTATGTTTTTTCACTCGAGGTCTTTGACTAGGCTTTTTGTTCATGTCATTCCCATCATTACGTCTTTTCCTGGTCTCTTTTGTCTTAGATGGGGTTGGAATTGAACCAATACCATCTTGTGACTCATCAACACCATGAGCCTTTTTACTGTCATGCTCTGATGGGGAACTTTTGACCGTCTCCTCTTGTACACAGCTTGTGTCATCTGCACCCAAAAAAAAAATTACACTTCCTCTTTCGAGACACAAGTTTTGACTTTAAAAATCAAACTCATAGTTAATTATATCAAAAGTATTAGAAACACAAAATACTATGTTTTGGATCTCAAAAGTCAAAGGGATATTGGTCAACAGATCGCTAGTCAACATACCAAATCAAGTCCAAAATCACAAACAACACAATTTCACATACCAAAACCTAGTGGTAAAGTAAGGGCAGCTTACCATGAACTGACGTAGCACCTTCAGCTTCCTTTCCCGCCACACCCAAACCCGCTTCAAACTCATCAAGAGCCTCAGCTGGAAATTCACACATCTCATTCATCACACACTTTTCCATACACCGCATACTTTCAAAACAATCCGTACACGAGAATTCCTCATTCACACTTTCCTTTCCTATCCCTTGTTCAGAACTCAACTCCGGCTTTCCTGGTGTCAGCGGTATCCAAACGCCGTCTCTCTCCATTAAATTACCTGATTCCATTACAACAATCCTGTAAATATGTTAATAACACTACAAACATTATACATTATCAGCTTAAAAAGAAGCTTTAAAGACTAAATAATGGCTGCATATTCAAATTGTACCAAATTTAAACATAAAATCACCGCAAAACAAAATTAAACAGCAGACACGCAGATTTAAAAATAAAAAATTACAGATTCCAACAAAAATAAAGACACATAGAATCAATTGTAACCACTAACCACTGCTATACAAGAAAATCAAAATCAAAACTAAACATAAAAATAACCATATCTAACAGCTAATTCACCAAAAAGTCTCCCAATTCGTAAAATTTACACTAAAATCAAGTCGATTGCATAATGAACATAAATTTTACCAACTAATTCACCTAATTCCATCACAACAATCCTGTAAATATCAAAAACAATGTCAGCTTATAAAGAACATTCAAACGCTTCCAATTGTACCAAATTCAACCACATAATCAGGTCAAAACAAGATCAAACAGCAGAAACACAAATTTGAGGAAACAATTACAGATTTCAACAAAATCAAAGCCACATATAACCAATTCAAACCACGTCTACACAAGCAAATCAAAATTAAACATCAAATAACCATATAATACAGCTAATTCACCACCAATTCGTAACAATTTTACACTAAAATCAAGTCGATTGTGTGACGAACATAAAGTTAACTAATGCGTACGTAAATTGAAACTAGTTGTGCGAGAAAGAAGAGGTAAAATTAGGGTTTATAGACTTACAATGATGGTTGAAGTTAGGGTTTACTGTCCATGGACAAAGGGCTTCAGTTGCAGAGTTGCAGAGAAGTTTGCGGAAAATAATAAAAAATATAATTGCAAAGTCGTCAACGGTGGTGAGGTTAATCTCCGCGAATTTATCGTTATTTTTAATTAACACCCCTATGGTTATATGATTTGTACACCTTTCGTCCTTTCTTCTGTGACACGTGGTCAATTGCTCAAGTTAATGAAGGGTATCTTTGCTTTAATTAATGACATCTTTTATTGAATGAAGGGGATTTTTATTTTTTGGAATGGAAAGACCAATTTATTTATATTAATCGATCCAAAATCTGATTATACTTGTCTTTTTATTGAATCGTGTATGTAATCTCTATGTAAGAGCATGAATGCGTAGAGCCGAGTTCAAGTTTGACTTGTTTAGTTAATAGAGTTCGAGTTTAACTCTCGAGCTCTATATAGGGATGAGCTCGATACCAACCTACCTCGAATTAATACCGGTATCGAAAATTTCAAAAAAACAGGTATCGGTATCGAAAATACCCGGTACAGTACGGTTTGGTACAGGTACGGACTGGTATTTGAAGGTAAAATTCGGTAAATACATGTACCGTACTGGACGGGTACCGAAAACACTAAATGTCGGTACCGAAAATCAACTATGTTCGGAAAATTCGGTACCGGTGCCGATTTGAGCCGGTACCCACTACTGTTTGCAAATCCCTGGCTCTATATCCAAAGCTCAAATGTGACTTGGGAGGGATTTTTCAAACTCGGGTTTGGCTCGAGATTGATTCATTCATTATGTATAAATTATTCTATTATTTTATTTATAAAAGGTTGTAATTATTTTATATATATTTATATCCATAATTATATTATATATATAGCATAGATATTATTAACTTATTTTTATCATAATTATATAGTTATTTTTATTATATAATATATATTTTTATACACCATGCGTCCATGCATCAATGGTAAAACTAACATAATATACAATAACTATAAATAGCAAAACAAAAATATATAATTTTAAGTACTATCAGTGGCGGACCCAGGATTTTATTTCAATGGGGTCCATTTTCGGGTCGGTCCTCGTTCGGGTCGAGTTAAAGTGAGGTTTGAACTAGATTTTAAAAAAAATAAGAAAAATGGGCTTATCAAGGATTGAACCCATGACCTCTTGGTGGAAAAGAGGGAGATTTACCACTACACCAACTTTCTTTTTATTTCTATGGTGTCCACCTAATTGTATTTATGGGGTCCATATACAATTTAATATACCGAATCTAGTATTTTTTTTTAAAAAGATTGGGGTCCGGGGACCCCGGTGGCACCAATGTGGGTCCGCCCCTGAGTACTATGACATTAGATTTTCTTTGACACTTATCTTATAACACAAAAAACAACTCATATTATATTTAATATTTTCTTAACTGAGAAAGACAATTAAATCTTCAGTATATTTATAATAGAAAAAAAAGGTTCTTAATATAACGTCAACCACCTCCATCACGCTGTATAGCGCCACACCGCCTCAATGGGTGCTATAGCCTTTGCTGCCGGAACCCTCGCGAAATACATAGCGGTGCCACCCTTTATTTCTCTCTCACACACATATATATACATACATACATATATATCTATAATTGAATGGTATAACCCCACTACACACTCAAGTTATATAACCCTTATTTCTTACATAATTGTCAAATGCTGTATAACCCCACATCCATGGGGGTTATTGGGCTTGACCACTACAAATGACCTTATTACAATATCAAAGATAACAAAATATCATTTAATAATATGTAACTTTAATGTTTGGATTAAAAGAAAATGTCGTGGAAAATCTTCAATATATTTATTATAGAAAAAAAAGTTCGTATTACAATATCAGAGAGAACAAAATATCGTTTAATAATATAGTATGTAACTTTAATGCGTAGATTAAAAGAAAATTGTCGTGGAAAACAATTATACCTCTAATATATTTATTATAGAAAAAAAAAAGTTAGTATTACATTATCAGAGAGAACAAAATATCATTTAATAATATAATATTTAACTTTAATGCACTGAATAAAAAAAATTGTCGTGGTAAATAATTATATCTTCAATCATCATCATCATACTCAGTAAATCTCACCAATAGCAAAGCTAAGGTAGGGTCTAAGGAGGGTGAGAAGTAGACAACCTTAGGCTGGAGGGTGTGGGGCGCCACCCTTCCGCCACCTAGACCACCATAGCGCCCCCCTCCATATTCCCCCACACCGCCGGCGCCATGGTAGGGGCACCATTGAAGCCCTGCCATGGTGGTAACTAGCTGAAACGCCATTCAGGTGGGGTCCACTGGTTTTTTAACCAATCAAATGTTTTTTTTTTTTTTTTTGTTTAATAAGGGCTCCATCCACACCCTCCAAATTAAAGAAGGGCTCCATGGTACACATGGATCCTACGTGGCACCTATAAAGCCCCATGGAGCCCCATCCACACCTCATAGCCTTACCTCTACGTGTGTATGTGTTATTACCATTCAAATATGCAATCTAACGGTCATATCTAAGCTAAAGAAACACCAATCCCGTAACCCAGTACGGGTACAACTATAAGATTTGGCGAATAGTAACTTTATCTTCCTTTATTTTTTGTATTTCCTTTTAAGTTTTAGTTTCACCCTTTATACGACAAATCTTCCTTTATTTTTTTGTGTTTTCTTTTAAGTTTTAGTTTCAACCTTTATACGACAAATAATATACATCTTTAGACCAATAGTTTATTTATTTTCTTATGACTTACATTCGCTAGGTTTTTTTATTTAAAAAAACCATGTACATGACTGTGTTTAATTATTTTCGACATCTTGATATAAATTTTAGTGAAAACAAAGTTTTATTCGAAATGGTGGTACATTGACAAACCAAGTGGCACTGACCTAACAACATCGGTACCTGCATCAGTATTCGTTTTTATGGTTCTTGATTGATATAGAACTTGACTATGTTTTTTGGGTTATATCGTTCAACTTTTGTATGATAAAACGACTGTAAATAATGAGGTATGCGTTATCGATGAGGTGAAGCTGAGATGACATAATGAAGCCTCTAGAGGCTCCACTCCGTACCCTCCACTCTAATCATAAAATCAAATTGTTGAAAATTTCAAAATCTCAAAGTAATAAAAACGTCCACTTTTCAATCACGGAATTCAAGACAAAGCAAAAGCACGTGAAGAACACAAACAACTATAAGAAAAAACAAAAACATAGAAATGAACAATCTTGAATGTTCTTCTAACGGTCACTATACTTTAGCCAAAACAAATGTTTTAACAATCTAACTTCTAACGGTCACTAAATTCTTGCCCAAAACATAAAAATTTCTCTCCATACAAAATCCATTATTTTTTGTTCAAACACACAAAGTTTTAAATTACAAACCAATATATAATCTAATAAAGTTAATCAACATTTATTGGTTTGAAACTTTTTTACAAAAGATAAGTTTTACATAAAGCTTTTAATTAAAACGCCCGGTGTATTGATTGCATTTAATGTTATAAAATCCGGTTTTTATACCCTATCGGATTGGGTTATAAAACGGTTTAACTGGGTGTATCGGTCGGTTTAACCGGGTGTATTGAACGGTTAAATCGGTTCTACCGTACGGTTCAGTCGGTACTATCGGCCGGTTTGAACCGGTTTATAAAACATTAATTGCATTTATAAGAATTTGTCAACACAAGTATAGGATTAGTGACAAATTTTCATAATATATCGGGGCTCTCTCTTTTTTCTTTAATTTATGTAGGTTCTTAACTTAACACATATTAACTTCGTTAAGTAAATCCATAATTTTTATTTAAATTATCATAAAATAAAAAGAATAAAAAAATTTGAGAATAGAAATTGAATATGATATATCTATCCTTAATCCTCTCTTTAACACAAACTCACAATAAGTTTAGGATTTATATCTATAGCACCTCATGTTACCACAATAAGTCCAAAGTAGTTCACATCCTCTCTTAGCTTTGTGCCCACGATGTCATTCCTAACACATATGGAATTATCTATAATACCAGTGCAATTCATATGTCCTACCATAAATCATTGACCCAGTCTTCCTTTAATGCTATAGAGAAATAAGAGAGGGGGGGGGGGGGGGGGTGAGATACGTAGGGTTTTTATGGATTATCGTAGATGAGAGGAGGGGGTGGGTATGTGAGCGCTCCCCATTGCTAATGCTCTATTGCTCTTACTCTTGTAAATTTGATGTACGTCCCGTTAGATCTCTTTATGTTTTTTACATAATATAATTATTATGATCTTGTGTATTATATGACTCATTTTGAGTCTATCCAAAGCTTAAAAGCCCCGTGTCTGATTAATCTCGATTTGTGTTCAACTCATATATTAAATTTCAAGCTTAAGCTCAACTTGGTAGGGTGTTCAAGGTCACATTCAGTGGTTTCGATAAAAAAATGTTGGGTCAAAACACTAATTATTGTTTCGGAAAATTGACAAACCAAACTGGCCGGGTCGAATAAGTCGGCCGGTTTGAATGGTTTAACATTTAAGTAGTTTTGTTTTTTATAATCTAAACCCTTGTTTAAAACTTTTTTTTATATATTTGTAATGAAATTTAAAAATAATAAAGATTATTTATATAAATTTTATGTGTAACACAGTATATATTGCTAGTTTAGACTCGCGTTCCTGATTAACTCAGTGTATGAAACTCAAAACGCGTTCTCATCTGTTATGACGTTTAGATTCGAGCTTTCGGCAAATAGATATATAGAAACCTGATGACGTTTAGATTCGAGTTTTCAACAAATAGATATATAGAAACCTAGCTTGTTTACCCTGGTTGGTTGGAAAAGCAGTTATACAACATGTTAAACTACGTGTTTGTCTTGTTCTCCAATTATTTAATTTAGGGTAAATTACACTTTTCGTCCTTTATGTTTGTAGTGGCCTAGTGGGTTGCAATGGGTGACCTTTAACTTCAATAATTACGGTCACAGTCCTTTATTTAGAAACATCTTTAACAAAAAAAATAAAAAATACATATATAAACCCCTTTCTCTCCAACAAAGTCTGAAACCCCACATCCTATTTCTTCCTTCTTCTCCACTTACCCACCACCCACCACCACACAACCACCCACCCTCACACGTTACCGTCGCAACCACTACACACCACCATCATTACCGTCCCCCTAATCTGAACCCTAGCTTGGGTCGCCAGAAACCACTACCTGTCACCATTACCAGCCGAGCACCACCACCCCATATCTTCGGTAGGGTTCACAATAACCATCAACACCTCCACCACACCAACGATACATTATACAATTATCTAGATCAAAATGTCACCGTGATCGGATGGCTGGCCAGTGATGATTTTTGCAGGATTCGGTACATTACTTCTCTTCTCTTATACATAATAAACTCGATTTGAAGTTAATCTCGAAGAAATTTCACACGAATTCAGGTAAATAGATATCTTAACCACCGACAATCAAAGTTTTGTGCATACAATTAGTGTGATCTACTGTATTTAGTAGATGTAAGTGGTGAATGATGTTCAACTGAAAATGGGAGTGGTGGTGCTCGGCTGGTGATGGAGACAGGTGGTGGTTTCCGGCGACCCAAGCTAGGGTTCAAATGGTGATGGTGGGTAAGTGGAGAAGAAGGAAGAAATAGGATGTGGGTTTTCAGACTTTGTGGGAGAGAAAGGTGTTTATATATTTTTTTTGTTAAAGATACTTCTAAAATGACTAAAGTACCCTCATGTGCAATGCACATGCCATATTTAACTGAAAATTATAACCTAGTTAGAGGCAAAGAACATAGAGTGTAATGAGTTTTCCAAATAAAGAACTATGAGTGTAATTATTGAAATTAATGGTCATCCACTACAACTCGCTACAAACATAAATGACGAAAAGTGTAATTTTCCCTTTAATTTATCCTGGAGTTGCACGTGTCATTGCAAAACTGAAAAGTGGACCCCGGATGACACCTGGAAAATGTTTTTCATGTTTAGATTCTGATAAAACTATTAAAACTGATCTAAGTTTCAAGAGATAGGGTAGTTTCGCTATATATATTGTAAACATAATCAAAGAATTGGCAGAAAAGTGATATCAGAATCAATATATTGATCAAACAGAAGTAAATATCTTCTTTCACTATAAAAAAGATGAAGTAACTTGCAATACAAGTCTCAGCAGGATACCAAATCTAATATTTCTCCACTAGTTTCCGCTGTCTTACTATCAATTGCAGATTCTGAATCAGCAAAAGAATCAGTTTTGTGGGCCATACTTCCCAACACTTTCGCTTCCGAATTAAGACAAACCGCTTCAGCTTGATCAGCAAACAAGACTTTTGAAACAGGCGACTCGCAAATCTCTTTATACACCTCATAACAAGCAGCACATGTAAGCCCACCTTCTAGAAGGTCCGAAAACGGGTGCAGAACGTAAATCGCGTCGTTCTTCTTCTTCTCCATCTCGGATTTCAGTTTCAAGAAATCAGAAACTAATTCCGGTTTGCTAAACTGAACAAACACAGCGGTCTTATCCAAGTGGAAGATGGATGTAACAGAAGTCAACCCAAAGACTTTGGTCAACGACTCTTTAATCTCCCTCGCTTTGAGCTTCGACGAGAAACCCCAGATTATGACGATATTTGGAAACAGAATCTTCGGTTGTTGGGTCTTGTAACTGTTGAGTGCGGAAGATTCGGTTCTAGTTTGACCGGTTTTTAGGTCAACTATGTCTCCGCTAGACCAGCTGAGGTATAGATGATTGATGTAATGTTGGAGCTTGTCTTTTTTCGTCAACATTGAGTGAGAGGTGAAATCGATGCCGAGATGATTGCACGATTGGGCGAAAATACAGCCTGTCATGAAAGCATCGTAACCCGCTTCATGTTTAGCTCCCGAGTTCCAATTTGATGACCTGGAAATTGAGCTTAGCATATTATTATTACGAAAATAAACAATTACTTTTAAAATTATATAGACACGCTGAGGGGTGTAAACGAGCTGAGCCGCTTGTGAGATACTTTAGACTGGCTCGTTAAAAGCTCGAATCAAGGTGAGGTTAAACGAGCTGGGGCCTCAACTAAAGCTCATTAATAAAGGAGCCGGAGCCCGTATATACAAAGCTTGACTTGACTCACGAGCCGATTATTTATAATAATATAATATATAGATGTGTGTATATATTACATAACAAAATATTTTTAAACACATAACTATGATAAGGTTATTGGATTTAAATGATCCCAACTTTCACTTGTTGGCCGGCAACACTTCCAACTAACGAATTGCCCTCTGGCACTCCCAAACTAACTGAACCCTAAACCAGTTAGTTTTTTTTATTGACGTCAGATGCACATCACCTCAACAAGTATCACATCAGATGCCACATCATTAAAAAAAGGCCACATCAGATGCCACATCACTAAACAAGTGCCACACCACTAAAAAAAGTCCACGCCAGATGCCAAGTCACTAAATAAGTGCCGCGTCAGCAACAAAACTAACTGGGTTAGGGTTCAGTTAGTTTGGGAGTGCCAGAAGAAAATAAGTTGAAAGTTGGGAGTGGTCGAGGACAATTCGTTAGTTGGAAGTGTTGCCGGCCAACAAGTGAAAGTTGGGGTTATTTAAATCCAATAACCTATATTATGTTTTACATAAAAATATTATTAAAAAAAAAAAGAAATATCTATGTATACAAATAAAAAATACATATATATTAAACAAGCCTAGCCTGAGACGAGCTCTCGGCTTGGCTGGTTTACAAATTACACCTGACACGCATACCTCATATCATCGACTTGAACCTCTACTGCAACAGAACTATTAAGAGCAGAGCCAAAACTCCCAACACCAGAAGCAATATGTGGACACAGAATTGCAAAAGCTTTGGCAAGTGACGTGCTACTTTTCTTCATTTTTAATTGCAGTATGTTATTTGCATTCAGAAGGATTTTCGTGTCAATTATGAATGGGAAGGTATTCTGAACTAATGGTACATATTCCTCTAGACTCGAAGGAAGAGGGCCCACAAACTTTCTACATATATGTGCAATATCTGTTTCATAAAGAAAGAAGATAAGTGGTATGAAATGATATCTTATTGGAATAAAAGAGTCTAAATTCTAGACGATTCCTACCAAGAAAACAGTTATGGCCAACGATCAACTTTTGTTCAGAGGAAAGGAGGTCAATCACGTGTCGGAAGCCGATGGCAGCTTCAATCTTCATTTCTGCTTCCTTCAAGTGGCTTTCTTTAACCTCTTTCTGCATAAAATGGTACACTTGTTATAAACATTGAGACGAAATATCTCTCAAAACTTGAATAACATCATATTTACCCAACAAAAAATCATAATATCATATATAAATATTTAGATTATGTGAGTTTGAAGTGTAATGAGAAGAAAAAGTATATTGATACAATTCCAACAGAGCCCAATAAACTCAACTGGACACTTAACTCAATGGCGGCCCATACCCAGTCAAGAGCCCAGTCAAGAAAGCAGTTAATGAAAATTAGGGCCGGTGGGTAAATGTGTAGCGGAATTTTAGGAGCAGTTATCTCCATTTATGTTTATTAATATCACTTGTTCTAGTTTTGAGAATTGTCAATTTTTGTGTTATCTAAATTGGGTATCTATACCTTTGTTCTTGGAGATTAACCCATCTCGAATCGGGTCTTCTATCTTATAATATTTAAGTTTCCAGCAGTTAAATCTATCAGTTACGTTTGTTAGATTTCTTCTGGGTTCTATCATATATACTAGGCCTATTATAAATTGCATCTAATGAAACGGGTATATATAAAATTTTGTGTATTGAAAGGGTATATTTGATATTAGTTTTTTGGTTTGGTAAATATAATAATAATATAAGATACAAGTTTTTAAGAATAAATATGAAATATCTCTTCTGAATTTCTACATTAGAAATAAAAGAAAACAAGATAATAAGTTCCATAAGTTGTATAATTAATACTTGTTTCCTACCATAAGCAATTCTCGGTCCAATCTAGAGTCGGTGTAGACGATAATTTGTTGAAAACATGAACCATCATTCACACGAATGTATGCTAAATCATTAAAGCTCTTTTCTACAACCTGCATGCAACAGCTACAACACTTAATTTTTCTGAAATTACAAATATATGCATATTCCTGACAGAACACGTATTTATTATAATTAGAGTAAAGTACTCAGATAGTCCCTGTGGTTTACCAAAATTTTGGATTTGGTCCCTAGCTTTTCAAAAGTATACAGATGGTCCCTTTGGTTTGCACTTTGTAACGCATTTAGTCCCCAACCAACAAATCTAATGGTTTTAGCATGTCCAAGTTAGAGACTAAATGCGTTACAAAGTGCAAACCATTGGGACCATCCATGTACTTTTGGAAAAATATGGGTACTAAATGCGTTACAAAGTGCAAACCACGGGGACCATTTGTGTACTTTTGGAAAGCTAGGGACCATCCATGTACTTTACTCTTATAACTAGGAAGCAAACCCATATTACTATATACAAGATTATATTATATATATATGAAAACATTACCGACTTAATCAACCTTAGTTGGCGGGAAGTGAACGCATCCAATTTGATGGCTGGACGCGTCTTAAAGAAAATAGTTTGAAACTGATTAACTGAGTCATTAGAATCTTCAGGGGTCCTTTGGGACCCTCCGTTTCTAATCTGTAACAGGTCATCATGCCATTCACTGATCTTGTTCCTCATTCTCTCCACAAAAAGAATATCTGCCATTCTAACCAACGGAACATCTTTAATATCTTTAGATGTGACTTGTGACTCTAATGGCTCGTATTCATGTGATGAATGTAACTGGAGCCTAACATCGGCTTCTTGTGCTCTGGATAAATAAGATATTCCTGAACTTATCCAAAGTCGTAAACGCTCAAAAAGGAGATGCAGATAGATTATCACAATGGGCTTGTAGTATAAAATCAACTCACTGGTAAAACCGTAAAACTCTACCGTCTAATAATAGATGTTAATGAATAATTTTTCAAAAACATTTAAAGAGACAGGAACTCGAGTGGTCTTCTAGCACTTAATCACCCAGGCGGGGATTAAAAGGATTCACTTGGATACATGACGAAATAGATTGTAGAATATATAAACATATAATATTTCAAAAATTGACTTTTTGATGACTATATAATTAGTTTATGTTCTATTATTATAATAGTAACTCGTAACAGATATAAATATTCATTCCTATTTTTGTGAAGTCGATTTCCTTGGCAATCAACTAAGTAGCCCTGGATATACGTAAGCATTGCAGAGCGTTGTTCATGAGCAACAAAACGATTGTAGATTTACCAACCAAGCTCGTCTTTAAAATGAAAATTAACATGTTATGCACAAAAAGGTGAGACTCTGTAAAATGATAACTGACCCTTTTCATCATCATATTTAATTATCAACTCTTAAGTGACTGTTTTGCAACATCTGGTCACTGCGGTATACATATACCCTGATGAACAGTTGTAATCGAATCTACAGTCAAATACTCAAATGTACAAAACATAACGTATTGGGACATTACCACTCATTCTCCAATTGCACAGGTAAATTAGGTTCCATAACAAAATATTATTCAAGATCAGATGGTCCATATTTTTAGTTTAAAAAAAAAAAACAGATCCCTTTTCAGCCTTGCAGACCACAGATATTCAAGTAATAGCCACAAGCAAGATCACAAGACCTCTATGTATATACGAACCAGAGTTTATCCTAAATTAACTATTTTAAATGAAAAGCAGCATAGTAGTCATAATCTAATGGATAGCGTACCTTCTTTCACACACGTATTAAAATCAAACTGGTACTTCGCCAAGAAATCAATTGAGGAAGTCTGGCACAGGAACTCATAAGACGAGTCGTCCGCTCCAACTTCTTGCCTCGGAAATATGTAAAAGTTATGCCTGTCACAAAACCAATTTCTTGTTATTCCATTACAAAAATATTTTTTTATCAAATAATAATTTAAAACACGAATGTAAAGGTAGATCAAAAGACTAACGGGTGGGCGATAAACGACTGCTTGGTCGGGTCCCACCTAAAAGGACAAACTCCAAACTGAACAACAGCAAACTTCTCAGCAGAATCCTTCACCTTGAGATACCGAACATCAAATCTATCAAACTCAAATGACTCCCTCCACGGGGAGCTCGTGACTCCTGTCATTTCCAAATCAATCGCCACAAAATCAGAGTCTCGTACGTGTCGCCGAAGGTCATCCAGAGACGAATCAAAGTTGGACTTAGTGACATTCTTGATAGCAAAACTCGAAGAAGCAGTACAAAACGCGGTGCGTGAAGGACGGTAGAGCGGAATCAGCGTTAGCGTTTTCGTAAACGCCCTAACCATTAACCGTTGCTTCATAACGGATATCGTGTTTCACGTTCTATGGCACTTCTTCATGGCTCCTACTCTGAGAAGTAAATTAGTGTTTTTTTTTCAAATTACATAGAAAAATAGCATCAAATTACAGAAACAAAGAGAACAAAAACAAATTAATAGATTAGAAACCTAATTTCAAACAAATATATTAAATCTAAACATTTAAAGGCAAAAATGATCAAACAATGTTACTAATGAGTAATGAGTAACAATTATGACAAACATGGAAGAATTATTTTGATGTGGTCAATCATATTATATCATCAATTTTCAATAAAAGTGAAACTAAAACTTACATATGAAGTAGAAAAAAACATATACGAATAAAGAGAGGAGTATATAAATTGAGGATAAGAGTGATTGAAAAGTGAAATAAAACTAAAGAAATTGTGATATTAACCGACAAGAGATGAGTTACCTGATCCGTCCAGAGGAGATACGAGCGGGGAGAGTGGTGGAAGAGACGACTGTGCAGAGCAGCAGACTAGGGTTTAGTGGTTGTTTGGGATTCCTTCTAAAAATGACTTATTAAGTTATATAACTCATAAGTTATTAACTTATATAACTCATAAGTTAGAAGTTAAAAATTCTGACTTCTCAAAAATAATTTCTCAACATACAAAATCCTTCAAAATGAGCTAACCCAAACACTCAAAAAACAACTTATTAACTTTTATAAGTCAATAAGTCATAAGTTGCTCCAAAATAAGCTTACCCAAACACCCCCTTATACGTTGTGTGTGTAAACATTTTTTTAAGAGCGAACTAAATTACCGGATAAGTATCGTGCGATGTCCTGGACAGAGTTGAATGCATACTCGAGCCATCAAGCCATCAGTTCCAGGAAAAATCCACCACTCGAAGGCCCATTACGGTAAAACCCGGTTCAGCTCTGTTTTGAACTAACGAAACTTTATTGTCACCACTAATGTCCTTCAAAGTGATGCTAGCGGGAGTTGAATTTTAGACATCAAAGAGAGAAACCAAGTGACAAACTACTGGTGTGTTAACTTACTTGACACAAAAACTGAAATGTTTTTTTTTTGTATGGTTGATAAATTGAAATATATTTTATTACTTTTTATAATTAATCAAATTGTGTTTATAACTTTTACGATATAATGTTTTACCAAAATTCTGAACGTCTTAATATAAATTTGTATAGAACCAAGTCGGGAGTAGTAATACACAAGTAATCAAAACCCAAATACACGTTACGAAAGCTACACCACATTTAATGTTTTTTTATTCTAATAATATAATATAATGTTTAATAAAATTCGAATATATTGTTGAGATGTGCTTATTTTTATTTATGTTTTTATAAGAGTTATCTTTAGAGTAGAATGGGTCAAATATAAATGATTATTTTGTTCTTTTCCGTGATGAGCTACACTAGAAAGGGTAAAATATAGATGATTTTTTTTTTTTTTTTACCGTGACGAATCAAACTGATACATTTCAAATAACTTCAGTAGAGGTACCATTATTTGTTTTATGTTTTCCGATAAAATTTCGTTCTGATTCCGATCGAACAACGTTAAAAATGGAGTTGTTTTCAAAATAAAGTGTTTTTTATATTCTAAAGTACTAAAACTTGTATAATATGGGTAAACAATATACATTCTGGAATTTGAAATAAATTTGAAAATAATTGACCCGTTTCGGAAAACTTACGTAAACTAGTTACATAAGCTTAACCGTACGCGCATAGGCGGTATCGGGTGATCGGATGAGATAGGATCGAATTGAAGATTATGGATTGTACGGAGAAGTGGTCATGTGGTTTGTATCCATATGTTATAAGAGTTTCATTAACTAAGGATGAACAATGTACTTATTTTAAAGAAGTCGTTTTTAAACGGTTTTCAAGTATAATAGAACAGTTATAAAGAAAGAATTTTTATGGTTCATTCTTCTGCTGCTTCTTTTAAGTTAAAACGTGTTAGGGTCTTACACCGGCAGTGGAGGCGGAGGTGTGGTTATGGAGAAGAGGGTGCAGGAATCTTTTAGGTTTTATTATAATGTTTTAATTGTTATATTTTAATCATAAGGGTATTTAGGTCATTTCACACCTACTTAACTGGACAAACTAATCTCCATCCACGTCATGGACCATCCGAGAACGAATGTGCCAAAGTTGAGGACTATAGCTTGTAATTTTAAAAATATAGGGACTAAAGATGAAATCAGAGCAAACCAAAGGGACTGTCTGGGCACTTTTCTTGAAAAAATCATGAAACATGAAAACCCTTGTTTAGCATTCGGGAGTTCAACTTCAATGGCGTCTGCTTCAACCGCCATGGACGAAGAAGTCCCAGTGTTCATTGACACCAGTTTAGAAACCCACATTGTCATCTCCGTCTCTCCTGATATTACCGCCGGAGAGTTTAAAAGTAAGTTCAATCTCACTCAACCATTTATAAAGATTTATTATCCATTGAAAGGATTTGGGTATTTTAAGGGGTGTTTAAAGTTGCAACAAATACTAATTTTTAATACTTGATTTCATAGAGGATGATGATTCTTGATGTAACCCTAAATTTAGCTACTTATGCATAATATTTATCAATTTGATTTTTATTTTTATCTATTACAGTAATCACTTTCAAAATGCAAATTTACTCCACCTTTTAGTTGCCACAAATTTGATTGTGTATGCATTTCCTGTTTGCTACATAGAAATCATGGTGATGAAAATGGAAATTATGACCTCAATTTCCTTTAATTTGCCATTATATATGCAGACAACACTATCTTTTCTTTAAGGCGAATTGGAAATAAATAATCCCACCTAACTCAATTTGGCCGATAATAATCCCAAGTCAGTTATTGGCCGATAATAATCCAAACTGGTCAATTTTTTTGTAAAATAGTCCGCCGTTAAAATAGCTTAACGGAATTAAGTTTTTTCCAAATTACAAACCGATGTTTTAGGGCTTTTGATCAGAACGAGGATATGAGTCGATTGATGTAAAACTTACCTCGAAATTGTGCTCAAAATGGCTTGATTTTTGTTAATTGGAAGTTTAAACACTCGAATTGAAGCACCGTTTTCGTGGGTTGGGGCAGTATTTCGAGGTAAGTTTTACATCAATCGACTCGTATCCTCGTTCTCATCAAAAGCCCAAAAACATCGGTTTGTAATTCGGAAAAAAAACTTAACTCCGTTAAGCTATTTTAACGGCGGACTATTTTACAAAAAAAATTGACCAGTTCGGATTATTATCGGCCAATAACTGACTTGGGATTATTATCTGCCAAATTGAGTTAAGTGGGATTATTTATTTCCAATTTGCCTTTCTTTAACACACTGAAATTTCGGTTATAAGTTTCGTTTGGTTAATTCGGTTCGGTTTTGTCGTTAATTTGCTCACCTGTACTTGAGATCATTAATGGGGATCTTGATTTATGCAGGGAAATGTGAGATCATGCATTTAGGTTGTTATCCTGCAATAGGAAATATCAAAGTTGATGGATTAATGGTATAGCCACTCTTCCTATTTAACATAACCTGTTGTTCGACCGGTTTTGATGAAAATTGTGGGCCCAGCGGCTAAGTACAGTTTTGTAGAACCACAAACCAAACCAGTCGGGTTGCTTGGGTAGGCCGGTTTACGGGTTCAAACTGATTTTTTTTCCAAAATTAATACCTTGTATCATAGTTATTAAAGGCGTTAGGCGCACTCAAGGCGCATAGGTCTCGCCTGTGGCCTAGGCGCAAGGCGCAAAAAAAGCGCGGGCCTGGAAAAAAAAGCGCACAACAAAAAAAACTTAAAATATGTTTATATAATAGAAAATTAATACTAGTCTTCAAATAAAATAAAACTAAAGCTATTATATAACATTTTATATCGTCTATTTAGTACCAAAAGTTTAAATGCTAGTTTATTAGTGTAGAAAAATAGTTTTCGTTAGATAAACGTAGAAATCTCGTTGGAATCTTGCCATAATTTAAAGAATTTGGCCAGAAACTCATTTGAATCTAGGAATCTCGCTGGAATATGCGCATGAACCATAACCTGGAGAATTAAAGCGCAATTGTCTCGACTTAAGGCGCAATTGCCTCGCCTTGCTAGGAAATTGGGCCTAGGTGCAAGAGGCGATGGCTTTTAATAACTATGCCTTGTATTATTAAAAGTTTTGAAATGAAAAGACGGTTCAGGATTTTAATGCATATATATAACTACATATTTCGAAAACTAAAATAAATTCTATAATAGTAAAGATTAAACGGTCTGGTTCAATTTACACTGCCGGTACCAAGTTCCAAGCTTGGTTGAACCATTAAACCGTCAAAACTGAACCGTGAACCGAACCGTTTGAACCTCAAACCTACCGAATTGCATTGGCTTGTTGTTCTGAATTTCATCTTGTTGTCATCCAGGTTAAGAAAAAGTCTCAACTTTATCACTTGCCTGAATCGATGCGTATAAAGCATGCTTTCCAGGGGTCCAAGAAAACATGGTTTTTATACGCGAAATTGTCATCAATACCCGAATCTGAAGTAATTCATTGCGGTTTATCAGAAAACAGAGCGGAAAATAATTGCAAAAAATCACCAAAGAAGACGAAGACAACAGATTTTCGCCCTTCATATGTGGATCCAACAAGTGAACGGATGTCTCAATCAATATCAATATCTGTTTCGGGTATTATCAAGAAATATTTTTCTGTTTTTGATGACGAGGTGACTTCAAGTAGATCAAAAGCGCGAGTGCTAAGTTGTGCACCGAAAACGCCTCCCACGGTTACTAAAGTAGAAAGGTCGAGAGAGAAGAAGAGATCAAGCGCGATTGGAAACCGACTGATTGTAGCTGCAAATAATCTCGGGATATCGACAAGTGATAGAAAACCAGTGATCTCTCTTTGCAAACACAAATGTGATAAGTTTTCTGTACCAAAATCATCTTCTGTTGTAAGACATCCTGTTTTTGAGATTGGGAAAGAATGATTGTTTGTAAAGGCAAATTTTGTACAAGCTCATGTATTGTTAGCAATGTAGATAGTTTTTTTTGTAATTTATGTTTATTATTTTCGTATTTAAATTATTAAAAAGTAGTTTTTGATTATTTGGTTTCATTTGTGTTTTTGTTTTAGAAAAGGAGTAATGAAATGTGGATTGTTTTATTTTATAAGAATGGCCGAGCTTGACCAAAAGTTTTAGGGGACGAAAAGTCTTGGGACCCAGTTTATATATTGTATAAATATTTAGGCAAAATAATTATGTGTGTGTGTGTGTGTTGGGGGGGGGGGGGGATCCTATGTAATTTTAAAATTTTCGGACGAAAAATCAGAAATTTTACACTTCTAACCAAAACATTGGGGGGGGGGGGGGGGGGGGGGAAGGGGGTGCACCCCTCGGTTCCCACTAAGCTCCGCCCCTACACGAGTGCAGTTCAGTAAATTTCATTCAGTTTTAGGGGAATACACAGTTCACGTGTTTTACGATGGAAACAAAATTGATCGAAGCGACTAAAATTGCTGGAAAAGGTCATTTTCGGGTGATACAGATGATGGAATTTGGGTCCGAGCAGGGGCGAAGGATTTAAGGGGCGGGGAGGGGCGCCCGTCCCCCCGAACTTTTCGGTCAGTAGTGTTATATATGTACGTTTCGTATAGGATTTTGTAGGTATATACGTTTTCGACCCCCCGGTTTTATAAAAAAATTTAGGTATATACGTTTTCGACCTCCCGGTTTTAATTTTTTTTATTTATATAGCCCAAATAAATATTTAATTAGTCCAAATATTATAGCCCAAATAATTATATTTGGTAAAATACTATAATGTATATTATATAACCTAAATCAAATCATTATATAGCCCAAGTTAAAAGCCCACCCTATCCAAGAAAAAACCCAAATTCGTTTACTTTGGGACATCGACCAGAAGAACAGAAGCCACAAGCCAGAACTGCAGAAGGGGGGGGGGGGGGGAACGCAGGTTCCAGAACTGTTCGACTTCAGCTTCTTGTTCGAGAACAAAAGCCAAAACACTGCTCGTTGTTGTGGTCTTATACTCTTGTTCGACTTCTTCAATCTTTATAAGGTTAAAGGTATGTGTTTTTTATCTTTAGGTTTAATTTAGGGCTGCAATTTATGTGTTTTAGGTTGAAATTAGGGGTGAAATTGGTCCGAATTTTTGCCCTAAACTTGTTGAATCTTTCTGTAACTATGTCTAATTTTATTTCTTTAATCTTATTGTGATTTGATTTAGATAGAAATTAGAGTTTGAAATTTATGGTGATTTGTTAACTTGTTTTGTTATTAGATTATGCTATGTGGAAGAATAAAATGATAACTTCTTTTTTAATGTTTGAGAATGTTTTTTATTTGATATTAATGTTTGACCGACCCGAATCGAATCACCGACGTCCGACCCGAACATACAACTCGAAACTACGCGATAGAAATTTTTTTTAGGTCCGTTACTTTCCGACCCCCCGAACTTTTTTTTCAAGACTCGCCACTGGGTCCGAGTGTTGGGTATGACGCTTTGTCCACGCATCCGGCTCATTCAGACATTTTTGTCCATATCTTTTGGGCTCACTAACCTCAAACAGAGCGACTCAAATTGTTGGAAAAGGTCATTTTTGAGTGATACAGATGATGGAATTTGGGTCTGAGAGTTGGGTATGACACTTTGTCCAAGCATCCAGCTCATTCAGACATTTTTGTCCACATATTTCGGGCTCACTAACCCCAAACGAAGCCAAAGCTATGCCTGTTTTAATTTGGACCATTTTTAGTCCACTTGACTCTATTTACTTGGTACAAATATAAATATGCCAAATCTGATTGTCAAATTGCAATTTCAAATAATAAAATACAATGGAAAGAATTCTGTAAGGCTCTTGTTAGTACAACTGATTATATGACTTTGATTAACATTATAATCACTTTCAGAAAAAAAAAGAAAAAAGAAAAAAAAAATAACACACATCCAAACGCCCCTTAGATATGTGTAGGCTATTGCATACATGCTAATATCTTGAAGAAATATCAAAGATGAAACATATTTTGTTTTTATCTTGAAGGGAAATATAGGTTTATCAGAAGACAACCAAAAGAAGGCTCACGATCTATCGCTTATCGCAAATAGCGGAAACAACATAGTAAAAAACACAAAAGATAAAATAACAAACACAAACAATGTTTGTAAAAGCAGGTAGAATCATAATAGTTATTTTTCTGATGTCATGTTAGGAATTTATCATATATATATATAGTTATGAAACCATCTTCGTGTATCTCACTGTTAATCGCGTGTTTATTCATATGTGAATTATATTCTTTATATCATACATAAATAACAGGTTACGTCGATATAACATTAGACATGATTACATGGGGCGCGTTTTAATACTTAATTTCTTTTGATGGCTTTAAAGATGTTGTCAGCTCTGACGGGGCGAGATGGTGGAGGGCGTGGGTGTCGTAGGCAATCGATAAGCTGGCGGATACGATTGCGACCAAGCCGACACCAGAAGCACAAGCCAAGTTGAGTAAGGAATCCGGTGATTGTAGCAATGGTTAAGGAGAGCCCCATTGTGTTGTCTTTAAGAAGTGGTTCCTAATAAGTGGGATGCTGCCTGATGTGTATTTATTTAAAATTTTGGGTTTGTAACTGAAGATTTAAATTCATCATTTATAAGTAAGATGCAATTTATTTTTTGAATTGTAACTGATTTACTGTTTGTAAAAATAAGAAATTAGTGTTAATGATCCTTTTAATTAATTCAAAATTTTATATTATTCTAAAAGGAAATAGACATTTTTCTCAGCATACGACATGAACCGGTTAGGTATCCAGTCTCGTTGAGTACTTTTGATCCACCTTCATTTGATCTGACCGGTTCAGTGGTTGGACCAGATTTCAAAAAAAAAAAAAAAAAAAAAAAAAAATTCTTCCAAAATCTTATTCACCGATTCATTGACTACTTTAAGCTCCATATTTTGTTTATTCTAAGCTTCCCATTTTGTAAATATTGTCGATTCACAACAAAAGATAAATAAATTTCATACCTTACTTCACACACACATATATAATGTCGTTATCCACTTGACCGATACAACCATCGGTTTGATAACTGGTCCGGTTTTAAAAGAATTGAAAACGACATAAAAGGTGGTTTAAGTTCATCTTTATTTGTTAAGTGAAATCAAATACTTAAGTTAATCTTTTAGGTTTCCTCTAAATACTAAGGGGCTGTTTGTTTACCTCTTAATGAGACTCTTAATGGTTTAGACCTCTTACTGGTTCAGCACTTAATGGTTCAGACTGTTTGTTTCAAAAGCAGATGTCTGAATGGTTCAGACATTTGCCTCTGAATGGTTAAAATTTCTATCTTCATATTAAGTTATGAGATTTTTTACAGATCACATGAAAGGAAAATGTAACTTATTCTCTTGAATACTATAAATTTCAGTCATATATAATTGACTGTAACAAATTTCTTTTCTTCTCCCTCTATTACATTCATTCAAAAAACTGAACAAATACATTTTGACATCTAAAGTCAAACATTTTGACTTTTAAACAAAGGGAGAAACAATAGGGGAAAGCCACAAGACTCACCCTCATAAAACCAAAGTTATAAGTTACAACATAAATTTAACATCACTGTTTTTTTTTTTTTTTAAATTTTTTTTGTTTTTTTATAATCCTCATAATCCACAAGAGGTATTCAACACATTGGCAGCATAAGCTGGCGACCGCCATAGCTCCGCCACCTTTCCATTTCATTTCTTTTCTTCATCTTCCTTTATTGCAAGGTCATCTAATTTATTAGCCACACCATTCGGATCACTATACTTTTGAAGTTCAGATTCTATAGTTTGTGCAATCTTTTCATCGTTTGGATCCGGTTGAGGAAAAGCCACATGAAACGATTTTTGTGAGACCATGACTCGTGACTCCACGGCCTCGGCTTGTTGGTTAATGTAGTTATAAAGCTCCTGGTGAAACCCGTGGTCCAACGAGAAACAATTGTCATCACCTGCGCGGGTTCTATTGTGTTTTGCTGATCCTGATCCACTGCCTTCACTTTTACAAAAATGAGGGAGAGAATCATAATCCATTATCTGCAATTCAACTAAAAATGTTAATAAGTTTTTCCATACAATGTGACTTTTTTTTACATGTGAAATTATATTATTACCTTCAATAATTCATCTTTTCCACAACCTGAAAGCACCTGTACTTTCTTCCTTGTTCTTTCTTGTAGAAGAGGCTTCACGACCTACACAAATTCAGATTCAAGCTTAAATGACAAGAAATGACGTTTTCCGCCTGTTTCAAACGATTATATAAATAAGGGGTTGTTTGACAACTTCTGAATGGTTAAGTCAGAGGTCTGAACCATTAAGAGCCACTATAACGCTTAACCGTTCAGAGGCAAATGTCAGACTAATTCAGATTAGAGGTCTTAACCATTCAGAATTAGTATAATGCTTAACCATTCAGAGGCAATTGTCTGAACCATTCAGACATCTTCTCACGAAACAAACAGTCTGAACCATTAAGTGTTGAACTAGTAAGAGGTCTGAATCATTAAGAGCTAAACAAACAACCCCTAAGTGTTGTAAGAATCGTCAGGCGCTAGTCAGCCAGTGTCTGAATTGGGATTTTATATGTAAGTTTCAGTTTTATATGTATATACAGTTATACACACATATTGTAGACATGTTTTAACACTTCTCCGACTCATATTTTGAAGTGGATACCGCCTACTGATTAATTGGCCGATTAGATAAAAATTACTGGGTGAACCTCCGACTAGGGATTAATCGGTGACTATTCGGGATTTTTACAATCATTTACAGGACACTTTATATAAAAAATTATTACAATAATAACGTAAATCTTTAAATAAAATGATTTCGACAGTTGTATAAATAACTAATGTGTCAATTCTGTATCGTGTATGTAATAAAAATCAGGCTTGTGACATCTTTCCCTTTAACTAAATATTTTTATTCGACGCATTCAAGAAGAAAAACAACCCATATCGACCAATTCATAAGCAAACGCATAAATAACTAACCTTCCAGCATGCTGAAAATATAAACGGAGCATTGACAATGTAGTAAATATCAGTCATTTCTGGATAGTTCAAGTCATCAATGCTAGATATAACCGTCAATAACTGCAGCAAATTAGAAAATCAGAAATAACTGTTTTTCAACTTGTTAAGAATCTCTTCATACATTCCCATTTCGTAATTCTTTTAAGTTTTATATAATGGAGTCCTTTTTATAATCTGAAGTACCTTAAGCTGACTGAGTTGCGATATTGTGAGCCCGGTCATATCCAAAATCTTTATACATGTGCCAATGTGTTGGCCAAACTTTTTCGTCGCAGCTGGCTATAAAAAGAAAGAAAAGGTCATCACAATTGAAAAGCTACTATAAGTTACTTCCTAAACATAACTGAATACTTACACATATTATCCGGTCTCTGTATTCATTTATCTGGATGTGTGATTGAACATAGTAATGAATCTAAAATGAAAGATAGTTACAGTGGTAAAGCGTTACACGTTAAGAGAACATGCGCATATAAACCAAACGACGGAAACATATAGAGTGAATATTAATAATGTTCTTACTGATGCTTTATCGTATGTGCTGAGCCCCACGCCAACAGTGAAGACAGGCCGCCCCTTCAGCAAGAAACCAAAAAAAGTCAGTCAAGATCACACTGGCATCTTGGTTACGACACGTTACAAGAAAACTGACATGTTTAATCCTATTTATATGATTTTATTATCATGATAACATGAGGATCTTAATATGATTATGTAGTGCAGAACTATATTAAATAAAGAAAAATTAATATATATATATAAGCCAAGATCTGGAACTTATGAAGTTTATTTAAAAAGAGTACCTCTTTTGTGTAACCTGACATTCCTATAAGCTGTGAATCACGGACTCCTCTATAAAAATCAACAGGAACGATTGGTTTCTGTATATATTAACAAAAGGTTAGCAACAAGTTAAAATCAAAGCCAGCGTGTCTTCAGACTTCCGTCATGCCTTAACCCCCTGAAGGCCACCTGCCTAGCGTAAGTTGCGTTTTAGCCCCACTAGTGATAGTGGTGTTACTCGTGTCGGATTAGCGGGCTGAATAAGTGAACCCGAACCCGACCCATATATTTATTTGTGTCAAAGACATCAACCCTAACTTGGACACACTTAAAATCTTGTCATGTTTGGGTCGACCCATTTTTTAATATTCATTTGCGAATATGAGTAATACTTGAGACTTAGTAACAATTTAAATAATCAATAATTCCAACTTAAATGGATTTTCTTTTTATCTCTCCTTTTTAATTAAAGCAACCATGTGGAAAGGCTTGTAGAATAGGAAAGTGATAGGTAGTTAAGAGCAATGCAATGTTGTTGAAAAGTTCAAAAGCGAAAATTAGTTTCACTTATGAAAATGAATAGCAAGATGAAAAATTAAAAATCATAAATCAAAAGGTTTATTTCAAACTTTTGATGTTAAAATTTTTTAAATGTCCCCTCAAAATCTATATAGACACTTTATCAAAGACCCTTAGAATTCAACGGGTTGAATGAGTTGTGTTTGGGTTAACCTATTTATTAAACAAGTCGTGTTTTGGGTTGACTTGTCTAATAAACAAGTTATGTTAGCCAACACAAAAGTTGATTACTTTGTGTCAAGTCAGGTATCCCTTCCCAAGTGGTTGACGGTTCTAGTCCCATAGACACTGATTTAAATTTAGGAATGATTTAGAGGCTGTGTGAGTTAACTGCTTTAATATATATCTCTATATATAACGAATTAACGATACTACAAACTCACCGACAATATATCATCAATTTCGTTTTGGATCCTCCACTCTAGGCAATCAACAAGCTGAAAATAGAATATTTCATAGTCATGACTCTAATGAAATAACAAAAACTGAAATCATCACACACACATATATTATGTATATATATAAATATATATATTTGTGATGAAACAATGGCTGACCATTTGGTGGGCCTTAGGGATATTTCCATCTCTTGCTTTTAGAAACCGAACCAGAGCCTCAACTGGATATCCTTGATGCAAATTCTGTAAATTTGTAAACAATTTCAATTTTAGTCATTTTATGCATTTTATTATTATTATATATAAAAATAAAAATTTTAATCTGTAATTTAATATGGATCATATTTA
Organism: Helianthus tuberosus; assembly: GCA_030545235.1. Taxonomy (NCBI): domain Eukaryota; kingdom Viridiplantae; phylum Streptophyta; class Magnoliopsida; order Asterales; family Asteraceae; genus Helianthus; species Helianthus tuberosus. Next base: position 61,365,839 of record CM060415.1, on the reverse strand, counting down.
TCTGTAATTCAATATTTGTCAGTTATGCAGGGATTATTATAAATAACAACTTCTGATTAAAATGAAGTGATTCAAATCAACACAAAATTATTAAAACTTAACAAACCGGATGACATGATTATATACATATACATATATTATAAACAAACAAATAAACGAAAAACACGAACCTCAAATGTATTCTGTAGTTGATCGTCGACTGTAAAAAAAAAAAAAAAAAAAAAAACAATGCGAATGTCAAATCATGAGAAAAGAAAAATATAAAATCAAATGAAGGAAATTAAATAAAATAGGGTTTAGAAATGGAATAATAACTGACGTGATTCAATGGAATTCTGGAATTGTTTGATGATATCCTCCGATATGATGGCCATTTTGCGAAGCCAATCGGTTATGAAACCCTAAATCTAACAAAAGAAAACAGAAGAATTATGAATGTTAGTTTATTATTTGAAAGAAGAAATCCCTCTTCTTGATGCATTCATGAATCCATCTTTATTCGTTTTTTTCGTTTAGATGGAAGAGAGGGAGGGAGAGGAAGGGGAGACTCGGTGGACATACATAATAAAAACAAGGAATGGTGGGGTACACATTACGTCCTTTAAAGTTTGTAAAAGTACATAATTTGTCCTCCAAATTTGTATTAAGTACAAAAATCGTCCTCTAAAATTGTATCAATTGCACAACTTGCCCTTTGAGATTGTATGAATATGAATTGCACAATTGTGGTCGTAGCTTGTAAGAAGCACAAAAATGGTCTTTAAGTTAGGGTTCTCACAATGCATCATGAATCTTTGTTCAGTATGTGTGTTTTTTTTTTATCCAGAACGGTGTTTCTAATCATCCTGATTTGTAGCGTTTTGCTCTTTATAATCCTACCTGATCAGGACTGTCGTTACTTACATCCAAATACTCTCCATCCGGTGTGACACTCTATCATCCATCTTGATGTAAAAAAAGGTTGTAAATCTATTATATTAGGTAGTGTTTGTTATGAAAAAATGAGAGGCGGAATGAAATGAGAGGCGGAATGAAATGAAGTACTACGATGGAAAGAAAAAATGTATTTGGTCGGTGAAGGTAATGGAATCACCCATCACATAAGACATTCAATTCCCTTAAATTCATTCCATCTATACCCTTTGTTTTCTTTTAATCCATTCCTTCAAATTCATTCATTTGTCTATTCATTAGAGTATTCACATCCCTTTCACCATTTCTACTCTATAATTACACTAAAAACACTACATTTTCTTTCTCTATTCAATTAAATAATATTTTTATACATTTATTATTATCTTTTCTTCATTCTTCATTTTCTAAATATAATAAAAAAATTATAGAGGATGAACATTGTTTCCTCAAATATAGAGATAAACAGTAATGTTTTCTCCCTGTTCCACTTACAATCACCTTTTATAATATAAAAAACATATTTACAGAATTTGATGAAAGGGATGTGAATGCTCTTGCACTTTGTTTTCATATACAATTATAAATAGAACAAAATGGAGTAACATGTAGATTTTGAATTACATCAATATGAACTATGAAGTGGGTATATAAAAATATTTAATCATTGTTATCAAATTTAAATAACGTAACGAAATACTATATAATAAAAGAAACAATAATATATATAATGCTAGACATAAAATCAAAAAACATTTTAGATGACATCAATAACTTAAGACACAATATAATTATATTATATGCACTTTTTAATAAAATAATACCAAACAAAATTATAATATAAAATCATTGGTTTTACTAACAATAACAAAGCCTTAATTTAAAAAAAAAAAATCAAATAATATATAACTAATAATATATGACATTATAATAAAGTTAACTGATTTATCATCATGCAACCTCCCAACTATTTAATCATATTTTTTTCTATCCTATAATAACTAAATAAATAAAAATTAATATTAAATCTTATCATACTTTAAATGTCGAATAGAATACTTCTATTTTTTCAATAAAATATTATCCTTAAATTTAAATTGTTAATTTAAGATATTTTTAAATAACCAAATTATTTATCACCAAAACCAAACTTTGTATTAATATATTATTTATTTTTATTTTCATTATTAAAAAAATATTATATCGATTTTATTACACAGTTTTTAAACAAATTGTATATAACTTTCAATATTACTTTATATATAAAATTAGATTTATTATGGTTTTTTTAAATATAATTTATATTTTATCACTCAAATTGCTGCTTATTTGCTTCTTGAATAACATGTTTGACAACTGTATCTTCTTTTCAATAATCATCTCTACAATCACCATATTTATCACGTACCGAGTATATCCATTAATTTTTTTTAAATATAAAATACAAATGGTTCTTATAGATATAATTTTTTATTATTTAATATATAAAATTACATGTATTCAACCCGTGCAATAAATGAGGTTTTTAAAGATATATTGTTTTATTATTTAGTATATAAAATTAATTTATTCGATACGTGTAACACATGGGGTTATAACCTAGTAATGAAATATACAAAAGCGATTAGTTAACTACATTAAAAATGACATCTCTCCTCAGCTATGATATTTTATAATTATAAATAGATGGATTTTCTAAAAAAAAGTACTAAATGTAACTTCAAAAATATTTTAATATGAACGTTAAACATGTTTTTAAATGCACAATGCAAAACATATCTAACAATAATGTGGATTTTAGGGCACTAATAAAGACACACCCCAAAATTTTAATTTCACACAATTTATACGGGCGTATAACGCTATACGGTTCATATAGAATAATATGACATGACAAATATTGGGTTGTATAAGGTTAAACGGTTCGTATAGATGGAGAAAATATTAGGTCGTATAACATTCTATACGGGCCGTATAACATTATACGGGTCGCATGGGCGTAGCTTAGTGTATAGTGGGGGGTCCACCCGCCCTTCGAATGTTTCGGGTAGAAGTGTAGAATTTTCTATTTTTCGTCCGAAATTTTTAAAATTATATCGGATTGCCCTCTCAACTATTTTACCTAAATATTTATACAATATATAAATTAGGTCCCATGACTTTCTGCCCACTCGGAAATTTTGGTCAAGCTCCGCCACTGACGGGTCGTACACATTATATGAGGTTTGGGTCGTATAACATTGTATACGGGTCGTATAATATTATACGGCCCGTATACATGGAGACAAAAAAACATTCTCTGACATTTCTTTTTGTGCAATAATCAGTTATACGGCCCGTATAACTCTATACGAGCCGTATATATGTAGGGATGTGAAAATAAGATTTTAGGGTGTAAGGAGTGGTTAAACACTTGAGAGTGGCAAACTAAAAAATCAACCAATGAGAGTGTGCCATGTCAAAGTGATAAACTATGCTCAAAAGTGTTGGCAATGGTTAGACACTTGGTGAAGTGGTAAACTATTTAAAAAAAAGGAAAAAAATGTGATTGCTTGAGATTGGAATGAACTCCACCCCACACTACCCTCTCTCTCACACACTACCCTCTCTCTCTCATGATTTCCGAGCGGCAAGCCTACACCGATTGATAATGAAACCGAGCGGCAAAGGGCTCGACGGCGGTGTTGCCGCGCGGCAAAAGCCTTTGCCGACACCCTTTGCCGCACCACACCGGACACCCTTAGGGGTGTGGGAATAGTGAGAACCTTTTTATTAAAGGCAATTTAAGAACAAAGTTCAATTATTATAGTTTAGGTATAACTAATTATAGGGTACTATCTTTTCCTAAAGATGGTAGTAGCTTCGTGAGTCATTTAAAACGATAATGGTGAGGTTGTTATAAAACATCATACATGGTTCATATTTCTACACGCATTATAGTACTTGTTGCCTTTAGAAATAACATAGAAAACTTGTTAGATGTATCTATGTCCATGTATATTGATTTCACACGTGTAGTGATGAATCTAGAAAAGTATGTAATTATCAATGTTATTATATTTTGATGTTCCGATGTTCTAAAACTTTTTAATCGGTGGCATGATAGTATTTTATATTATATTCATTCAACTACTTTACCAACAATAATTTAAGCGAAGTCATCTATTAGTCCATTTCATTGTGGTGTGCATGATCCGGTCGGTTAGGCTAATATCCTCAATCGAAGCTGAAACCGAAGTAATCGGTTAATCTATTTTTTAAACCAATCGGTTTACGGTTAATCAATTCGGTTTATTCGGTTGTATTGACGTTTTTTGTTTGGCTCTTTTAATTTTAGTTAATAGCCAAAATAACACTTAAGCTAAAACTTTTGCTTAAAAATATATAAAATTGAGGTATAAATACATGAAGTAGAATAATAAATACATAAAATGAAGGTATAAAATATGAAATATATAAACTGTGGGTATAAAAAGAAATATATGAAAATACGAAAGCTTCTCGGTTCATTTTGGTTAAACATGGGTACAACAAAACTGATAACTAGTTTTTGGTTAATTTGGTTTTCGGTCAAAAGGTTTTTGGTTAATTTAGTTTTTCGTTGATTTCGGTTAGGTTTCATATTTTTCTGATTAACATTAAGACGTATATAAAAAAATAGAATATCCCGATAGATTAAAGATCATGTACATTAATCCAAAAGTGTGAGAAGTGTGAGAAATATTGTGGAGATGACATGTGTCCACAATCTAAATTAATTCAAAAGGGTAAATAAGTAATTTTCTTTTTGATTCAATTAATTGATAACACAATCTATAACCGCCCACCAGTTATTATAGGGAACACGAATTTTGTATTTTTTGTTTAAGATCCATTAAGATTATGGTGATATCATTCAGATCAATTATAAATTCTGAACATCACAATAAATTTGAAGCGTGAGAAACAGTTGGTTTTCTTGTGCGTTTGGGGTGTTTTATTTCAATTCAATGGAGTCCGGTGATGCAGGTACCTATGTGGTGTTTTTTTTTATAATTGTTAATTTGTCATAGGAATTTCTTCTGTTAAGAATTATCATGTCTGGGTTAGTAGGGGGTTGGGTGTTTTACATCCATTATCATAAGACGGACGATGGATGATTGTTTTTTTATGGGGTCTTACTCTACAGTTTTAATTGAATAGTTTTCATCATCTTGAATTGTAGTGTCTTATACACTGAATTGATTATGTTAAGTTGTTTTTATAGTGTTATATCATGAACATATATTTGTAAATGGCTGTATCGTGTCATATGCATGGGCAATAGTGTTTTTTTTTTTTTTTGGAAGGTGACTTTCTATGTACTGGACCTATTGGTCACCGGGTTCATGTCGAAGACAATCCCCCGTCAGCCCCGCACTCTCGGACGCGATGTTCGATCGGGCCCCGGCCGCCGCGCAAGCTGACTTCCGCCCGGAAACCATACTGCCCCCACACGAGAGACTCGCTGGGGTAACAGCTGGGTAAAACCGGGTTGCCCTCAAGACCGCACCATGCCTCGGTAGGATACGATCTATCATTGGGACGTCCCTCCCCCATGATGCCGCAGCCGGGGATCGAACCGGAGACCTCCAAAGAGGAAACCGGCCCTTTCCACCCACTTTCGGAGCCAACTGGGCTGGGAGAGGGATATGGGCAATAGTGTTATATGCTGACTAAATATTGTAAACTTGTTGTTAGTGTTTTATTCCCCTAGATATTGTAATTACATTTGTTTGATAGTGTTTTATTCCACCATATATTGTTATTTACATTTTTAGTGTCATATGCATGGATAATAATGTTATATGTTGAATAGTTATTGTAAATTTGTTTGATAGTGTTTTACTCCCTCAGAGATATTGTAATTACATTTGTTTGATAGTGTTTTATTCCACCATATATTGTTAATTACATTTATAGTGTCATATGCATGGTCAATAGTGTTATATGCTGAATAGATATTTGTAAATTTGTTTGATAGTGTTTTATTCCACCAGATATTGTTAATTACATTTTATAGTGTCATATGCATGGTTAACAATGTTATATGCTGAATAGATATTTGTAAATTTGTTTGATAGTGTTTTATTCCACCAGATTTGTTAATTACATTTTATAGTGTTTTATACCTGATCAGTAGTGTTATACACTAAATATTTAGTGTTAAATTGACTAATGGTGTTTTGTTCCACCAGGCAGTGTTAATTACAGTTATAGTGTAATATACCGGGTTAGTAGTGTTATATACTAAATTGTTAGTGTTAAATTGATTAATAGTGTTTTATTCAATCTAGAACTTTGTTGATACTGTTAAGTTTGCATTTAGTGTTTTATAATAGTTTGATAGTGGTATATAATGATGTTTTATTATACCAAATATTGTTAATTTTTAATCATTGTGTATTATACCGGGTCAATAGTGTTATAACACTTTGTGTATTATACCGGGTCAATAGTGTTATAACACTAAGTAGTTAGGTTAACTTGATAAATTTTTTATTCTGAGTAGAATTATATTGTTAACTTTACACATAATTTTTATAACTATCCTTACCCTATGTTTAAATATTATTTTTAAGAATATATATGGTGCTAATTAAGTTTCATTCTCATCTTTTTCAACTCAAAGAGTCAAAGGAGCATATTTATTAATTTTATAAATATTTTGCTTTTAAATAAGGTTACGTAGGGTTCATGAGTGAACAATGATGTATTTGTAAACAAAATGAACTTATTCTGACCAATGATTCTGTATATGTAGATTTTTTACTTTAATGGCAAGATTGTAATTATCTTTTGTAACTTACATGTATTTTAATAGACACAATGGTATAATTGTATTTTTCTCTCTTATTTAATTAATTGATTTTTTTTTCTCTCTCTGATTTCTCTTTCCAATTAAAAGAATATTTACTTATATTCTATATATTTTTTCTCTCACAAATTACCTAACTTAATATTTGATAATTAGAAAAATACAAACATTATCAAATATTGTTCCATCTAGAACACGATAAAAAATATTTAATTACATTCTCTATACATATATGTATTAGATCAATGTTTGATGAAAAGATGCATAGTGGAAACAATATGTAATAATACACAAGTGTATAAGTCTGGTATATACCGACCTGTATACACTATGTACTTGAATAATATACATGTGTATACGTCTGGTATATACCGACCTGTATACATATATATACTTGAATAATACACAGGTGTATAAATCTAGTTTATACCGACATGTGGGAACAAGATGTAATAATACACAAATGTATAAGTCTTGTATATACTGACATGTATACACATATGTTAAAAACATAATTTAATTAGGTTTAATATTTAATTTTAAAAAGAACATAAGAGTTTATTTAAAAAAAACATTAGTCATTCAATTCTTTATAATTAAAATAATGGATAAATAATTAAAAATGAGAGAGAGAGAGAGAGAGAGAGAGAGTTAAGAGATGAGAAAATTAAGGGATTTTAATTAAAAATACTTAGCTAATCTCAATCTTACCATTTTAATCAAAAAAATGATCAAATGGCAAGATTAGTTCACTCAGTTCACTCTCAAACAATTGTACACAAATGAACCTAATCCTATGAAAGAATTATAGATATACTAGGTTATAACCCCGTGTATTACACGGGTTGAAAAAATGTCATTTTACATACTAAATAATAAAACAATATATCTTTAAAAACCTCATTTATTACACGGGTTGAATAAATGTAATTTTATATATTAATAAATAAAAAATATTATATTTTTAAGAACATCGTGTATTGTAATTTATATACCAAGTAATAAAAAAGTTAAATCTTTAAAAACTCTATGTATTACACGAGTTGAATAAATGTAACTTTAAATTAATAGTATATTAAATAAATATAATTTTGGATTAATAGTGTATTAAATAAATATAATTTGGATAAAGTCTTATATATAAAGCTTAAGTAATCAATATATTTGATAAATAATAAAAATACTAATAATAGTAAAAATCTAATTTATATACTAAATAATAAATATAAAAGAAAGGCGGAAAACCCCAAAAATAGGTGCATCTAATGAATGACACGTGTCACATATTGGTTTCTTTTATTATATAAGTACTAGCGGTAAGACCCGTGTGCAAACACGGGTCGTTTCGTAGAAAACCATGGATAACACATATTGACAGAGAGTAAAAAAATAATTACTGCAGACTTACAAAATTGATATAAATTAATGATCAATAGGTTTATTCAACAGCAATTCCATTATGTTGATAGGAAACCACTGTTGTCTATTAACTGTTAAAACTTCTGTTGCTTTCCAACAGACTTTACTAAGAACTGTCATCCATTATCTTCAACAGATCTTGCTAGATGGATAGATAGTAACTATCAGATGTTAGTCAACCCATGTTAAAAAGGTCAGTCAACAGAAATTACAAAAGTTAGTAAACAGATGTTAAGAGAATAATGTTATTAAGAACATGTGTTCTCAGAATAGGCTTAATACAGAGCAAGTATCAGATGCTTTCAAAAAGTTGTATTGCTTTCCAACAAACATTTCCTAACAACAATTCCTCCATTATACCCAACAGACGTTACCAGGTTGACAGATGTTTAGAATCATCATAGATTTTGTAAAACTTCTTTGTAAACCACATTAGTAGTGGTTGTACAGACTCGTTTCTCTTTATCACAAATCAAAATTTTCAACCCCTTCCTACTTTTTACTCTAGATACAGCAACATAGAGCTGGCCATGACTAAACACGGGACGTGGAAGATATAAACCAACACGCTCCAATATTGTCCTTGACTTTTATTTATTGTCATAGCAAAACATAGCGAAACTGGGAATTGTCTTCGAGAAATCTTCACTGGTATTCTTTTATCAGAAGGTGTCATCTTCAGTCTTGAAATCAAAGTATGATGACCTATATTAGTCCCTGTGATAATTTTTGCTTCAATCACAACTTTTCCGAGCTTCGTGACTTGTGAACGTGTACCATTACACAATCCATTTTCCTGATCAATGTTTATGAGTAACATCACTGGAGCACCAAGTTTCAGTACTAATTTATGGTTAGGTAAACCAGATAAACGAAGATTGTTTAACACATCAGGAGGAAACAATGCCATATTAAGCTCTGATTCTTCCTCCGATTGGCATAAACTATCTGAACTAAAATAAACCTTTTCTTCACCGGGCAGACTTTCTAACAACTCTTTATTTATTGAATCCACTACTTCATTAGTTGGAGCAAGAATCGTTCTTTGTTGGAAATACGTTAAATCCCACAAAAACTTATTCATGTCCGGATATATAAATGAAATGAGAGAAGAAATAGGATTGACTTGGTCATGAATAAGTAAACCATCTGGTATTTCAATATCAATCTCACCATCATTTTCTTCACCAAGCAGACCATCACCAAGCTTTAAAATCCATTCTCCAAATTCCTTTATTTCTTTCAAATCTGCTTCCTGAGAACCAACTCTTAATCTCATATTCTCAGTTAGCTTTAGTACTTGACAATGCTACCATATATAAGAAGAATTTAAAGAAGCATTGACTATCATTGTTCTGGTACCTTTAGGGATGACCGGAAGAATTTGTCTAAAATCACCACCAAATAGAATGACCTTTCCCCCAAACGGCTTCGATTGCATGTTCGGTTGACTGGAACGTGATATGTCTCTCATTGTTCTATCAAGAGCCTCGAAACAATGCTTGTGAGTCATAGGTGCTTCATCCCAAATAATCAATGTTGCTCTTTTAATTAAATCACCTAACTCAGTATTAGGCTCTATCGAACATACTGAATTCTCATTATTGTTGATTGGAATTACAAACCTTGAATGAGCAGTTCTACCACCATCCAGTAAAAGTGAAGCAATTCCACTGGATGCAACATTCAATACAACTTCAACTTTTGATCGTAATGCAACTGAGAATGTCTTCCAAAGAAACGTCTTTCCAGTTCCACCATAACCATATACAAAAAACACACCTCCATCACCTTTTTCAATCGCTTCCATAACAATTTTATATATCCTTTCCTGTTCGGCAGTTAAACACTTTACATAACCATCATGTTCCCTTTGAAGAGCTAGTCTGTCATACGATAATTCTTTCATTATCAATCGATTGTTAGACGATGAAACATAATTTTCCGGAACACTTGGTATATCATCAAAATTTCTCACTGTACTTCCATTGGTAACTAGCAACTTTTCAATTTCAGATAGACAGATATTTTCAAGTTCTTCTTGTTGAAGATCCAAATCTAAAACAAATGTTGAAAAAAGTATTAGTTTTTCCCAATAACAGAGCTATTGCATAATTTTAATGTAGTTGTATATAACTTTAATAAAATAATCACATTACCTGCAATACCAGTTATCTTTAGTTGCTGATACAGAATGTCTTCACATAACAGGGACTTCGTTTCCGACCAAAAAACACCAGGACGAGATATCGAATTTGACAGCAACAACATTACAAAAAAGGTCCTCAAGAAATCTCCGGTTGACCATGTGCTAGCTTCTTTGACAGCATTAACATATTCTTTATCATCATCCAACAGCCCCCGTGCAAAACATGCATCTTTAAATGTTTGAAAAACCTGCCCATCAACTGTTTTTATATCTTCAAAATAGGTTGGTCCCTTAATATGATTCAGTAAAATCCTTAGGTAATAACAATCACCAAGTGATGGTGGGACATAATGTATCCTCCCCATTGATCCATACGGATGCTTTCTTCGATTCCATTTGCGATTTTTAGCATTCCATACATAATATCCCGGAAACTGAATATACCTCAATGTCCTGGAAAATTCATCGACTTTATTACAATTCATCCACTCTGTAAACATTGTCATTTTCACAATTGGATCAATAACAATATCACACAAATTATCATGATCGTTATACACAATACTCTGACCCTCTTCACAATGAAAAGGTAATACTTCAACAGCTGGATATCTATAATGTATATCATACATGAATATTCTCCAAGCAGCTTCACAAGCAGAGATATATCTACAATCAAGGTATGCTTTTATCTCATCTACAACTACATTCTGTCCTGTATCATTCTTGGTGCTATTACAGAAGCAGTGACTCTATCAGGCCCCTTATTAATATATTTAAACAAATATTTAATAGAACCTAACTGGTTGCACCATTCAACGTTAACGTGGCACTGATACTTTCTGAGCAGGAGAGCATTGTAAGGAACTACAAATCTATTATCAAGTGTCACACCATTCTTTACTACTGTATTACTTGTTTGACGACGACGATAGACTGGATATCCTTCAGAATCAACACAAGTCTCATCTACATATTTTTTGGGAAACTTTTTAGAACATGTTTGCTGAACCATACATGGACAAAGTGGGTTGTCTGTACCACATGGTCCATGAATCATAAATTGCTTGACAAGCTTATATAATTCAGGATCTCTTTCTTTATCTAGTATCTCAGCACTAATAACACGATCAATATCAGATGCAGTTGGAAATTTGCTTTCAGCACCCAAGAACAAATGTGAGCATGTGGGAGTCCACGCTTCTGAAATTCTACTGTATACATAACTGAAATTTTTGAACAGTGAGTTGTTATATAAATATAATTAGATGTTCAAAGTAAAAAATATAACTAAAGGGTACCTGCTTGTATATCACCAAAGAATTTATGTTTCTTGAAATCTTTTATAAGATGATCCAATTTACACTTGAATAATCTAGAGATAATATCCGGTCTGTCTTCAGCATTAAGAGCTTTATCGTGCAAACACCTGTAAATCTCAGGCCAGTTTGGATTACAAGTCACCATTATGAATAAATCGGGATATCCAACATACTTGCAAATTGCCATAGCATCCAAGTACTTTTGCATCGTATATCTAGAACCGCCAGTAAATGATGAAGGTAAAAGCATAGGTTTACCACAACTTGAGGCATTATTCTCTCCACTTTCAACAGTAGCATTCAAGTTCTTAAGACTTTGCGCTCTAAGTTTAGGTTGGTGTGTCCTTATATAATTCAACCTGGCAGATTCTATCATCGTGTATCCATCAACCAAAAACTGCTGAAATAGTTTTATCGCATTAACTAACAATGAAAAATGATTCTGTCTATCTTGAATTTTGTAACCAAAGAATTCTCTAATTGTAAGATTGGTTCTAAGTACCTCATTATCAATCACAATCCCTCTATGTTTAATACCAACTCTATAACCATCTTCTGCATATGGGAAAATAAGTGGATATTGCAAAGCAAGGTAAGAGGGATGAAGCTCACTAATTCTTTGAAGACCACCAGACTTCTTTCTAACAACAATGTCCCGTTTATCATATGCTCCATAAAAATCACCATTTATTAACGCATCAATTTCTGATGCTGTTGGCAAATTATGAACTCTTCCATCCTTATCTCTTGTTCCAATAAGCTTCAAGCTTACATCTTGAAACTCATTTTCTTGAAAACAATCTCTTACCATTCTGAAGGACTGCACAAGAGGATTGCATGAAATTGCGAGACTGTGAGGTATGACTTTTATATAAATGTCGTAGTAATGGAGGAGGTGTAGGCGGTCGTGGTAGCTCAACATCTCCATTTGAACAACAAAGAGAATAGGATGTTTTCTTACGTTTTTTATTTCCCCTAAGCATTTCATCTTCCCATAACATTGCATCACATTTAGAACACACAAAGATGGCATCTCCATGATCAATATAATCTACAGACTTAGAAAATTTATAAGTCAACATAAGTTATCTACATATTGAAAACTTAACAGGAATTTACATTCGTATCTTATACCTTTAGAAATTCCATGAATCTTCTTAACCACAGAATCTGGTAACATCTCATCACTCATTTGTAATTCAATTTTAGATATTCCACCTATATTAAAGCTTGTAAAATAAGATATATATAACAATTCATAAAACTTAAGATTAAACAAATATTTTGTTTCCAAAAATTTAAAACATACAATTTGTAATATCTGATAATGGAGTCCTCTCAACAAAATTGGATATTTGCTTAGTACTTCCAAAAGCAGTGTGATGGACATTCCTTGATGAGATTTTTCTTGATGAATCTTATAAGACAAAAGTATATAAAATAAACAAACAAAACTACAATTCATAATTAAATTAGAAAAAAAATATATCCAGTAAGTTTACCTTTTCCATTTGTAGATGAGTGACACACATTACTACTAATATCTAGAATAACATAAGTAGGAAGGTGATACACATTCCTTCTTTCGACATTGTTGGTTGAAGCTTGTAAAATAGAACATATGTAAGGATTCCAAAAACATAACATATACATACATATTTCTTTTAAATTTTGTTTGCAAAACTATAACACATACCACTTGAAGTATTTGAAAATGGAATCCTTTCAACAAAATCAGATGTTGATGCAGGATGACAACCTCTGTTGTTTCTCTTTTGTTGAAGAACATACTTCCTTTTTTCTCTTTCTTCAGCACACATTTGACGTTGAATTGCTTGAAGGTCAACTTCATACTTACTTGAAATTGTGTTATCTGTATTCATATTTTAAAATACTTGAATGAAAAAGATTGTTGACCACTCGAGAAAAGAACTTTGAAAGTATTGTGAAAATTATTTGAAATTACCAAAAAATATATGCAGTAAGTATACCTTTTACTTGTGTAGATGAGAGAAACAAATTACTACTAATATTTGGAGTAGCATAAGCAGGAAGATGATACACATTCCTTCTTTCAACATTGGTGGTTGAAACTTGTAAAATAGAACATATGTAAGGATTCCAAAAACATAACATATACATACATATTTCTTTTAAATTTTGTTTATAAACTATAACACATACCACTTGAAGTATTTGAAAATGGAATCCTTTCAACAGAATCAGATGTTGATGCAGGATGACAACCTCTGTTGTGTCACACCCCGATTTCCACGTGTCACCGGTGGGCCCGGTGGGGGAGTATCGTGACGTGGTTGGCAACGTAATAGTCAAACAACACAATATTATTATGCACAGCGGAAGCAAATTTAAAAATATGATACAACCGAATTTATTTATTGTAATATCAAATTATTCAACTACCCACTAAGCGTGGAGATTTGATGCCCGATCAAGCGGTATGCTATATACCGTAACCCAAGCCCGTATAGGGAAAATAAGTTAAAAGTATTTACCTGAGCAAGTATTAATCACAATAAGCAAAATGCACGTAGCTTTTACTGGTTCTCCTAATCTGGAACGAAGGTTTATAATAACCTATTAGAATTCTAACGGGCCTTTTATTAAGCTTAAGCTTAGACCGGCTAGTTTCAAGATACGGTTCGTACGCACGATTAAGCGAAGACCGGATAGAATGTGATTTAGACCCGACAAGTTTGAAGAATTGTTTAATATGGGTTTATTATTCACATTCTGGATTTTGAGATAAAACCGATAAGGTTTGACCCGTTTCGGCTAATTTATGTAAACTTGTTACATAAACCGAACCGAACGCGTAATAAGCGTAACGGGTATCCGTAAGAGCCATATACAGGTTTCCTAAGTTAATATGCTTCAAATATGTTGTGACATCAGTAAGATGTCTTTCATTATGCCCGAAACGTGTTTAAGCACAAACTAGGCCCCGTAGGGGTAGTTTGGTTATTTTAAAGGTTGTAAAAGAGTTTAGATGTTTAACTGAGTTACAGGTCTGATGTAAACAGCAAACATACTCCATTTACCAAGTTATATCAGTAGGTCAAAGCATATATGTGAAATTTATCATTTTTAACCAAACTATGCCCCGTAGGGGTATTTTGGTAATTTCACATAAGCCGAAAAGCTCAAAACCGGAGTCTGAGTTAATCAACCTTTGCTTACTGTTAAAATATTCTAATTTGCCTAAAATATCAGTAGGTGTCAACCCGGGTATGTCCAATATGATTTTAAAACATACTATGCGTTAAAAACGCTAAATAAGGCGATTAAAGGCCATTTCCGGGTTCGATACTTAAATCTGACATTTTTATATTTCCAGAAGGCTTAAAATAATTTATTTATCATATGTGATCAGTAGCAAAAGGTTTGGAGTCGTTTAGATATGTAAAACTCATTTTATGGCCCGTAAGGGCAAAACCGACAATTACCGGATTAAGCCTACGACTGCTAGTTATGCTCAGCCTAAAATTAATTAAAAATCTTTAAAAATCCCAAAATAATATATTACATCAGGGGGTATTAAGTTTGATACCAAAAAGTAGGCTTAACTAGGCTATACGCTAATTACGCCGTTTTATTAACATAAAGCTTTAATTTTGCGATATTGAGCATAACTCTTAATCTATAAGTCAAACTGATGTCAAACTTTGCATACAAGTTTATATATCAGTAACTAAGGTTTCTACACTTTTACATTTTCATAAATCACGTTTTAAGGTAATAAGGGCATAACGGTCAACATATGAGCAATTAACGAAAACATGCATATTAATTGGATAACTAATGAACCAAGGTGTATAATCACAGAGGGTTGTACTAACATGTAACCTAATCCAATTAAAGCTCTGAGGCATTTCTAAAACATGCCTAAACGGGTCAGAACTGAAAGTCAAAGTGAAAGTCAAACTATGTGACTTTTGGTTCCGAACCGGGTCTAAACAGGAAATTGTCGGGTTGAACATGTTTAGACATGTTCTTACACTTATTACCAAGTTATAACAATGATCCAACAGGTTGTATATGATCTACAATGTTAATTATGCATAAATGACATTTTAGACCTCCTGTTGACTTTTTAAATATAAGTTTGACCCGACTTTTGACCTGGTTAGAGTGGTGATCAGGGGAAACCCTTTTGAGGTTTTATTACCCACATAAATACCAACTTATAACTACTTTTAATTCGAGATATGACTGAGCCATTATTGACTAATCTCGAAGTCAAACCGTAATTACGACGGTTTGACTTTTAGCTAATTAACCAAGCTAAACTCAATTAAAGAAGGACTAGTAGACTTATAAGAGTCCTATGCATGACTTAAGATCAGTTGGACCTGCTTGAGAGCTCCAGGAATGATCAAATTATGCAGATGAAGGTGTGAGGAGTTGTGTTGCACAAGGTGGCCTTTTATAGTGAATTACACACCACAATTGGTTGACACCTAGCTCTATGATCGACCACAACCATTCAACATGTGTCTCTAGTGCCCTAGTACAGTTTAGGGGCCGCCCATAATGCAAAAATGTCGTTCAAAAGTCGAATTTCCGCGTATACAGGGGTCTGTCCCCGTTTTTCTGCTTCTGGGCACCTGAGGCGGCCCGCCTCAGGTTTCGTTATCTGCCACGCGGGCCGCGTGGCCCTTCTGATCGACCAAAAATGTTTTCAAGCTTCCACATCTTGTCTCTTGGCTCTTCGGAAGGTCAACTAGCATTATTTCTTGCAATTTGACCCCCTTATATTTACCCACAAGGGCTTTAGGACTTATACCCACTTTGCCAAGTCCCTGGACACTTCCGGTTAACCCGAAAAGTCTTAATTTTCAACGTTTACGCTTTAACACTTCGCACACGAATTTGATCATAACTTTCTCATACGTTAACGAAACTTTATGAAATTTTTATAGTGCATTCTAGTGAGCATAACTAATATTTACAAATCTTCGGGTTTGTCAAAAGGTCACTCAGAGGTATAAATTAAACATGTTGACACATTTGGTCCCTGTAGTTTGAAATCTCTCACTTTTAGCTTCGTATGATCCATGATTTATTCGTTTGAAGGTATGAGCATCGTGTAGGGTTAATGTACATTATATTTATTCACAGTTGACACTTAGAATACGTATATTCACATACTTTCCATGTTTGTCAACTTTAGTCCTTCTATGATATTTCTTTCACACGTTTAAACATTTGACACGTGTCTACACATTATAGGACGTGAATTTTCGAGGTGTTACATCCTCACCCCCTTAAAATAAATCTCGACCCGAGATTTACTGAAATAAGTAAGGGTACTTTTCTTTCATTGTGGATTCAACCTCCCACGTGAATTCGGGACCTCTTCGGGCATCCCATTTGACCTTTACAATAGGTACATGCTTCCTTAGAAGCTTCTTTACCTGTCGATATTCAATCGACAAAGGTTTTTCAACAAATTACAAGCTCTCATCTATATGCACATCTGTGTGTGGTATAACCAGTGATTCATCAGCGAAACACTTTTTCAGATTGCAGATGTGGAACACATTGTGAATTCCTCTGAGCTTTTCTGGTAAGTTTAACTTATAGGCAACTGACCCGATACGTTCGATCACCTCGGAAGGTCCTATGTATCTCGGGCTTAGCTTGCCTTTCTTACCAAACCGCATCACTCTTTTCCAGGGTGACACTTTAAGTAGGACTTTGTCACCTACTTCGAAGTGAAAATCCTTACGCTTAGGATCAGCGTAACTCTTCTGCCTATCCCGGGCAGCTTTGAGACGGTCACGAATCTGGACAATCTTGTCCGTTGTTTCAAACACGATCTCTAGTCCTGATAACTGGACATCTCCAACTTCCGCCCAACAAATAGGCGATCTATACTTCCTACCGTATAATGCCTCAAAAGGCGCAGCATTAATGCTGGTATGGTAGCTATTGTTGTAGGAGAATTCGATTAATGGTGGGTTCTTATCCCAACTACCACCCAAATCGATTGCACATGCACGTAGCATGTCTTCCAACGTCTGAATAGTACGCTCACTCTGACCGTCTGTCTGAGGATGGTAAGCCGTACTAAAGTTCAAACGTGTGCCCAAAGATTGTTGGAAGCTCTTCCAAAAATGTGACGTGTACCTAGTATCTCTATCAGAGATAATAGCTACAGGTATGCCATGTAGGGCTACAATCTTACCCACGCATAACTGGGCTGACATGTCGGAGCTATAAGTCTCCTTGATGGGTAAGAAATGAGCTGACTTAGTCAGTCTGTCAACTATAACCCATATTGTATCATTGCCTTTCCTTGTTTTGGGTAACTTGTTGGTTAAATCCATAGTTACCATTTCCCACTTCCACGTAGGAAGTTCAGGCTGTTGTAGCAAACCTGATGGTTTCTGATGCTCGGCTTTGACTTGCGCACATGTCAAGCATTTAGCTACATAGGTGGCCACAGACTTCTTCAGCCTATCCACCAATAGTTTGCCCTTAGATCCTGGGTAGCTGATGGCAATTCTTAATCGTTTCCTAATTAGGGTTGCGGCATGTATGCATAAGCAATATGAACCGTCTTTCTTATTTAATAACATAAAACCCTCAGAAGATTGAGTCAGGCTATATGTGCCTATGTCTTAAAACCTACTAAATCAAGGTTTCGACTTTTCCATAATCAATATGGAGTTTTCATAATACTCCAGCCCACATCGGGATGTTAATCTTAGTTCTACCTGTCTTCCAGGAGGTAAGCAGGGAAAACTTATGAGAAGATAATTAAGATACATGGAGGCTACAGAGATTTTCCATATCTCAGGCTCCAGTTCATCCATCATTGTTCGTGTCAAATGAGTGACACCTTTATGTTATAAGTCCACGAATTCCTTAATCGGGAACATTTACTTGGAAAAATTCCATTTTGGATATCTTCTTTGAATACTACTAGTCGACTTTAGTACAATATGATCATTGGGATATCTCAGGGGTTCCATGTATTAAACCTCCATACTGATCAGGCATGGAAGTAATCTATGGGACACACTAGGATACGCCAATCCTCATATGGCACTTTTATCAAACATAGTTTGGCATTCGCAGGCGATAGAAAAACAAACAATGGAAAAATAATTAAAATAACATATGTTGTCGTACTCTATGCGAAAAAAAGAGTACTCTTGAATTTTTCGGAAGGTTTTTCTTGCCGATACTAGAAGAATCGGTTACTATGGTTTCCTTGGTAATTTATACCTTGTGGATAATATAAAAGTTTGCTAAGTTTATGGTTCATGAAGATTTATTATTGCCTGTATTAAAAACAGGACACTTAGCAGAAATTATCATTGATAAATGATAAGGAAGTTTATTGTACAAGTGCTTATATTTAATCAATAATGGAAGTTTCACAAACTAGGCACCTAGCTCAGTTGGCTAGGCGCGCGAAAGGGTGCGGCCTAGACCCAGGTTCGATTCCGGGGACGGCCAATTCCACCATTTTTTTTATGTTTAATATTTATTAATCGCACGGATACGTGTAATTACGAGGGTTGTCTCATAAGGAGTCTTGATAATTAATTGCTCCTTATCACCCACAATATGGGCTTGATTTTTAAGGCAACCAATCGATTTTTATCACTTTATTGAGTCCTTATATTTAACGGAACTAGGACATCGGAAAAATGATTCCTAATGGATATAAAACATCCATCTAATAATGTTGAAGCAGTCTCAGAGGTATACAGGCTTCTTACTGAACTTTCATTGCTTTTTATTAAGCCTGTACTCGCTCTCTTTCTCAGATTTCTGGGAGTTATCCTCCTTCTTTGGTTCATCCTTCATATTTTGAAGGGTGAACATAGCTCTCCTCATGAGCAATTTAACATGGTTTTGAATGAGATTTAGAGCGAGAAGTATTCAGCTCTTTGTATTGTCTCATGACCTTTTCAACTGTTGCGTCAACCACAGCCTGGAGATTAACTCCATTAATATTGAGGTTTACGTTTGTAGTTTTATTAACTTTCGTCGCATTAATAGTATTGCGACTGTTGTCTACCTCATCCGAGTTTTCCATACTCGAAACTTGGTACTAATCACCAAGATTAACAATTATTAGTCATCATCCTGATGACTTGACTTAGATTAGCCACGACATTCATAAACCGTATGGGCTATTCCGTTCCGAACATTCTTAATGAATGCTTTTTGAATGTATATCTATTACATTTAGCTTAGGTCACAAAAGGACTATCAATGGCTTTTAAGGTTTGGAGCGAGTCCAATACCTGCTTGACAGGGGACCATAATGTCACAACTGTCTTTGTTACAAGGACGCTTATAAATAGCTCAAGGGCTAGCCTTACAAGACTTTTATTATATATATACATATATGGCATAAAAGCCTGTCTCGATGGACGTAGAAAGATATGGCATAAAGCCCAGTCATGAAGGACACAATTAATTATACGGTACGAAGGCCTTGTCGCAAAGGTCATTTAGATATGGCACAAACGGCCTTGACATAAGGACATTTATCAAAATCTGGCATAAAGGCATGTCACCAGGAATGTTAACATTTAATATGTTAGCTTGTCACGAATGACAAATTATAGCGCATAGGCTTGTCATGAATGGCTTTAAAACATAACTCGATGGTCTATCATCAAGGACCTTAATTTATTAACCGCAATCTTATTAGATTAGGGCTTCAAGGTTTGAACGTGGTTCTTCACCTTTGGACAGGGAGTCATAGACTACAACTGTCATCGTCTTTGAAAGACGATTCCTTTGGCAGTAAGGTAAGCCAAATCAACATCACTAATGGATGTTTGTATATAACCATCGTATTTAATGATATTAGTCATGATCACATCGATCATATTGACTATTAGGTTTGGGTATAATCACACCATTTTGAACAGGGGATCATAAAGATCACTACTATCTTTGTCTTACCGACACTAGAATAAAGTATAGCCCGTAGGCATTTCATCACGAGGGATGTTAATATTGTGATCATCATACTGATGATACCAGTCAGGATCATAATGATAGTATAGACTATGGGATTTGAGTATAGCTCACCCTCTTGGGCAAAGAATCACAAAAGATTACAATTGCCTTGTCTCAATTGGACAATATAATATAGCTCTTAGGCAAAACATCATTAAGGATGTTAAAATTTTTAATCATCGTATTGATGATTTTTGTCATGATCGCATTGATCATATAGACTATTAGGCTTGAGCAGAGCTCACTACCTTGCACAGTGAATCGTAAAGTTCACAATGTCTTTGTCACACATGAACAATATAATATGGCCCATAGGCGAAACATCACTAATGAATGTTTATAATAGGTTCATCCTATTAGATGATATAAGTCATGATTGCATTAATCATATTGACTATTTTGGCTTGAGCATAGCTCACCACCTTAGACAAAGAATCACAAAGATAACAATGTCAATGTCTCAAATGGACGATATATTATAGACCGTAGGCAAAACATCACTAAAGGATGTTAAATAATATTATCATCGTATTAGATGATATTAGTCATGATTGCATTGATCATATAGACTATTATGTTTGGACATAGTCCAATATTTCAGACAGGAGGTCAAAGACCATCACTGTCATTGTCTTATCGGACAACAAGTTTAGCCCGTAGGCACTTCATCACTAACAGATGTTTATAACATGATCATCTTATAGGATGATGTAAGCCATGATTCCTAAATCACTAGGCTAGATAAGGGAATTGGAAGAATCCAATACAAGGATGACTGTTGTGATTTTCTCGAATCACATTTGTCAAGAATGCTAACGCGTTCTTAGATGTTAATAAGGATCTGAATCCCTTGAGTAGGTTTCACCATCTTGGCCGCGTAGGCTAGGTTTCACCTTTAAGATTCTTTTTAAAATGCATACTGACAGGGAAGGAAGGATTTTTATTTTATTCAGGACTTTTATCATAATTCCTAATTCATAAGTTAATAATAGCACAAATGGCCTAGTCGCGTAGGCAAGTTAAATTTATAAGCCATGATTTCAGAGAATCACGGCATTAAGGTTTGAATCAAAGTTCATTACCTTTTCCTGACAGGGAGCTGTAGGCTACCACTGTCTTTAGTCTCAGAGGACATTAACTATAGCCCATAGGTACTTCCCTTCTAAGGGATGTTTATTATGGGATTGCCCCTTAGGGAAATTCATTAACCATGGTAAACAGAGACCATATTTGGTTAATTTATTAATCATATATGTTTAGGATTTCTATTATAATTTATCCTAATTATAAAACAATAACAATTTTTTTTTATTTATGGCACAAATGGCCTAGTCACATGGACACTTTTTAAATTATAAGCTATGATTTCAGAGAATCAGAGCATGTAGGTATACTGGCGCAACAGGCCTAGTCATAAAGACATTTATAAATTATAAGCTATGATTTCAGAGAATCAAAGCATGAAGGTATACTGGCACAACAGGCCTAGTCACCAGGACAATTATAAATTATATGCTAGGATTTCAGAGAATCGAAGCATTTGAGGTTTGAACCTAGTTCATTACTTTTATTTGACAGGGAGTCATTGCTTCCACTGTCTTTTGGCTCATGTAGAAATGAGCATGGCCCGTAGGCACTATATTACCACGTATGGTCAAAATATGATCATCTTAATTGATGATTTAACCCAGGATTCAGAGATCATTAAACTGGGTTAGGAATCTTCTAAAGAATTCCTTTAATAACATATGTGATTTCTAACGAATCACTTCTGCCAGGAGTATTAACATGTTTACAGATGTTAACAGGGAATTGGAATCTTTTTAACAGGTCTTACCATCTTGGCCAGGTCTTTATAAGAACACTCAGGCTAGGTTTCACTCTTAAGATTCTTAATTAATAATTTGAATCTTTTTAACAGGTCTTACCATCTTGGCCGGGTCTTATAATTGACACTAAGGCTAGGTTTCACACTTAAGATTCTTAATTTAATTAACGCAGAACAATTTTAAATTGAGGTGTTAATATGGATCTGAATCTAATTTTGGAACTACCATCTTGGCCCGGTCTTAAAATGACCCGAAGCTAGGTCTTGTCCTTTAGATTTTGCCATTTTATTATAATGGTAGACCTTGCAAAAGGAAATGATATTTTCCATTTATTTAATATTTCTTGTTTAGAATGAAAGTTTAAACTTAATCATTCCATTATATAAAAATAAAAGTATAAAGTTGCCCTAAGCGGGACTTGAAAGATAATTATGTCCTTATAAGGACTAATAAGGAAACGATCTTCAGTAAAAGGAGTTTCTTCTTCATTTTATTTCTGAATGCTTTCTCCTCAGATGCTCGTTTCATTCTAGCCGCGGTACGAAGCTCAGCATCTCAGGGCTCCGGGTGTGGAGAACTCCTATTACGGCTTCTTCGCTTGGCGACGTATCCAATAAAAATTTGGAAGTAAAAAAAATTTCTAAATTAGGATTGAGAATATTCCTAAGTTAAGTCTAGACTCAGAAATTTAGATATGTGCAATTGTGTAACTGAGATTAAACACGAAAGGTTAGTGTTTAATTCACTCAGTGTTGGCTCTGATACCAACCTGTCACACCCCGATTTCCACGTGTCACCGGTGGGCCCGGTGGGGGAGTATCGTGACGTGGTTGGCAACGTAATAGTCAAACAACACAATATTATTATGCACAGCGGAAACAAATTTAAAAATATGATACAACCAAATTTATTTATTGTAATATCAAGTATCACAATGTTCGGATGTTTATCCACAGAACGGATCGAAACAAAATAATATTAATGGTTCAACAGACTTCAGGCATCCTAAGCTTGCGAGACTTTTTATTGATGCTTAGGAGACAATCCAGCCAATTTCGTTTAGTACCTGCATTCAGTCTTTTTGGGAAAATACGTCAGTTTACACTGGTAAATACAATCAACTGACTCATTTTGGAAAATGATTGAAAATTTGGTTTGGATGCACATGGCATAAACATTTTTATAACTTGGGAGAATTATTTAATATTATAATCTTGTGAACGAATTACATGTTACTTATGCGTTCAGTAGCCCGGATCTAGTCCGGGTTAAAGATCAATAGACACACCACATAATTGAGTTATACACTGACAGGTGTACGCCTACACCCCGTGCTCAGGTCGTGGCCATCTCGTAAGATGATGCCAAGGATATCCGGGACATGGTCATTAACCCCCCAAAGGCTGTAAAGTAAACAAGACTGTTTAAACGAGCCAATCAAATTATTCAACTATCCACTAAGCGTGGAGATTTGATGCCCGATCAAGCGGTATGCTATATACCGTAACCCAAGCCCGTATAGGGAAAATAAGTTAAAAGTATTTACCTGAGCAAGTATTAATCACAATAAGCAAAATGCACGTAGCTTTTACTGGTTCTCCTAATCTGGAACGAAGGTTTATAATAACCTATTAGAATTCTAACGGGCCTTTTATTAAGCTTAAGCTTAGACCGGCTAGTTTCAAGATACGGTTCGTACGCACGATTAAGCGAAGACCGGATAGAATGTGATTTAGACCCGACAAGTTTGAAGAATTGTTTAATATGGGTTTATTATTCACATTCTGGATTTTGAGATAAAACCGATAAGGTTTGACCCGTTTCGGCTAATTTATGTAAACTTGTTACATAAACCGAACCGAACGCGTAATAAGCGTAACGGGTATCCGTAAGAGCCATATACAGGTGTCCTAACTTAATATGCTTCAAATATGTTGTGACATCAGTAAGATATCTTTCATTATGCCCGAAACGTGTTTAAACACAAACTAGGCCCCGTAGGGGTAGTTTGGTCATTTTAAAGGTTGTAAAAGAGTTTAGATGTTTAACTGAGTTACAGGTCTGATGTAAACAGCAAACATACTCCATTTACCAAGTTATATCAGTAGGTCAAAGCATATATGTGAAATTTATCATTTTTAACCAAACTATGCCCCGTAGGGGTATTTTGGTAATTTCACATAAGCCGAAAAGCTCAAAACCGGAGTCTGAGTTAATCAACCTTTGCTTACTGTTAAAATATTCTAATTTTCCTAAAATATCAGTAGGTGTCAACCCGGGTATGTCCAATATGATTTTAAAACATACTATGCGTTAAAAACGCTAAATAAGGCGATTAAAGGCCATTTCCGGGTTCGATACTTAAATCTGACATTTTTATATTTCCAGAAGGCTTAAAATAATTTATTTATCATATGTGATCAGTAGAAAAAGGTTTGGAGTCGTTTAGATATGTAAAACTCATTTTATGGCCCGTTAGGGCAAAACCGACAATTACCGGATTAAGCCTACGACTGCTAGTTATGCTCAGCCTAAAATTAATTAAAAATCTTTAAAAATCCCAAAATAATATATTACATCAGGGGGTATTAAGTTTGATACCAAAAAGTAGGCTTAACTAGGCTATACGCTAATTACGCCGTTTTATTAACATAAAGCTTTAATTTTGCGATATTGAGCATAACTCTTAATCTATAAGTCAAACTGATGTCAAACTTTGCATACAAGTTTATATATCAGTAACTAAGGTTTCTACACTTTTACATTTTCATAAATCATGTTTTAAGGTAATAAGGGCATAACGGTCAACATATGAGCAATTAACGGAAACATGCATATTAATTGGATAACTAATGAACCAAGGTGTATAATCACAGAGGGTTGTACTAACATGTAACCTAATCCAATTAAAGCTCTGAGGCATTTCTAAAACATGCCTAAACGGGTCAGAACTGAAAGTCAAAGTGAAAGTCAAACTATGTGACTTTTGGTTCCGAACCGGGTCTAAACAGGAACTTGTCGGGTTGAACATGTTTAGACATGTTCTTACACTTATTACCAAGTTATAACAATGATCCAACAGGTTGTATATGATCTAAAATGTTAATTATGCATAAATGACATTTTAGACCTCCTGTTGACTTTTTAAATATAAGTTTGACCCGACTTTTGACCTGGTTAGAGTGGTGATCAGGGGAAACCCTTTTGAGGTTTTATTACCCACATAAATACCAACTTATAACTACTTTTAATTCGAGATATGACTGAGCCATTATTGACTAATCTCGAAGTCAAACCGTAATTACGACGGTTTGACTTTTAGCTAATTAACCAAGCTAAACTCAATTAAAGAAGGACTAGTAGACTTACAAGAGTCCTATGCATGACTTAAGATCAGTTGGACCTGCTTGAGAGCTCTAGGAATGATCAAATTATGCAGATGAAGGTGTGAGGAGTTGTGTTGCACAAGGTGGCCTTTTATAGTGAATTACACACCACAATTGGTTGACACCTAGCTCTATGATCGACCACAACCATTCAACATGTGTCTCTAGTGCCCTAGTACAGTTTAGGGGCCGCCCATAATGCAAAAATGTCGTTCAAAAGTCGAATTTCCGCGTATACAGGGGTCTGTCCCCGTTTTTCTGCTTCTGGGCGCCTGAGGCGGCCCGCCTCAGGTTTCGTTATCTGCCACGCGGGCCGCGTGGCCCTTCTGATCGACCAAAAACGTTTTCAAGCTTCCACATCTTGTCTCTTGGCTCTTCGGAAGGTCAACTAGCATTATTTCTTGCAATTTGACCCCCTTATATTTACCCACAAGGGCTTTAGGACTTATACCCACTTTGCCAAGTCCCTGGACACTTCCGGTTAACCCGAAAAGTCTTAATTTTCAACGTTTACGCTTTAACACTTCGCACACGAATTTGATCATAACTTTCTCATACGTTAACGAAACTTTATGAAATTTTTATAGTGCATTCTAGTGAGCATAACTAATATTTACAAAGCTTCGGGTTTGTCAAAAGGTCACTCAGAGGTATAAATTAAACATGTTGACACATTTGGTCCCTGTAGTTTGAAATCTCTCACTTTTAGCTTCGTATGATCCATGATTTATTCGTTTGAAGGTATGAGCATCGTGTAGGGTTAATGTACATTATATTTATTCACAGTTGACACTTAGAATACGTATATTCACATACTTTCCATGTTTGTCAACTTTAGTCCTTTTATGATATTTCTTTCACACGTTTAAACATTTGACACGTGTCTACACAATATAGGACGTGAATTTTCGAGGTGTTACATGTTGTTTCTCTTTTGTTGAAGAACATACTTCCTTTTTTCTCTTTCTTCAGCACAACTTTGACGTTGACTTGCTTGAAGGTCAACTTCATACTTACTTGAAATTGTGTTATCTGTATCCATAATTTAAAATACTTGAATGAAGAAGATTGTTACCAAAAAATATCTGCAGTAAGTATACCTTTTACTTCTGTAGACGAGTGAAACAAATTACTGCTAATATTTGGAGTAGCATAACTAGGAAAATGATACACATTCCTTCTCTCAACATTGGTTGTTGAAACTTGTAAAATACGAAACATGTGTAAGGATTCCCAAAAGATAACATATAAATATATATTTCTTGTAAAATTTTGTTTGCAAACCTATAAGACATACCACTTGGAGTGTTTAATAATGGAATCCTTTTAACAGAATCGGATGTTGATGTACGATGAAAACCACTCTTGTTTCGCTTTTGTTGCAGAACACGCTTCCTTTTTTTCGTTGCTTCAGCACAGACTTGACTTTGACTTGGTTGAAAGAACAATTCATACTTACTTGAAATTCTATTATCTGTATCCATAATTTCAAATATCTGAATGAAGAAGATTGTTGAGCACTCAAGAAAAAGACTTTCAAAGTATTTTGAAAATGGTTTGAATTATTTGAAAATGATTTGAATTATTTGAAAAAGAAAGCTACATTATTAGGGGGTAAAATGTAAGTTCCTTATCTCAATGGCGGTAAAATGTAATTTATTATTCCAATGGCGGTTTATCTTTTTACATAGAGGCAGATAGAAACATACTTTACCTTTTTAACGACTCTCCAAATCCCCTTTACAAAATTGTTTGTCTGATCTCATAAAAAGTGCTTCAAGTTTTAATCACCGATGTCCATTTCAATATTGAATCACTCCACTTGAATACTTCTTACTTTTGACATCATCAACAACTTCGATCAAGGTATAATAATATTTATTAAAATTTGTATATACATTAGTTTCATATGCACATGATTAACAACTGTTATGAAGACTGTTCTCAATGTATTGCATGTTTTAGATGATATATCAATTTAATTTTACAAGTTTATTTTTTATTTTTTATAATGTTTCCGATTTGATGTTTTGTTTGATATGGTGTTACATTTGGATTCTTGAAAGCGATCGATAAGGTATATTTTGTTGTTTTTCTTACTTGATATTAAAGAATATGATTAAATGACAAATCTTTTATTTATAGACTTGCAAAAAAAAAAAAAGTTTTTGACAGTGGTACTCGATTATACAGTTTTTAGAGGAATCTTTATTCATTGATATACTCTAGATAAATCGATAAATATTAAATGCGTTATCTGAATGACATAGATATGTTAAACATTGTTGGTTCACATTTGTTATCACAGTCTTTATAAATAATGAATGATCTGGTAAAATACATTTTCTCATTTTTTCTTTGATTTTTAACCAGAAACATCATATCTTGGAAGATGTCTTTTTATAAATATTTGGATTCTCTTAATTCCAAAATCTTGGTAAGATTATTACATTAAAACCATTTTCTACAGTTTTATTGTTAACAATTAATTCACATATAACACTTGCCAATACTTAAATACTCGAACTCAACAGATAATACCACAAAACTTTGCAAACAATCATTTACTCAAAGAAGTTCCTAGTAACGTTGGCGTTATAGAGTGTGTAAACGGTATGAGATGGGATTACCGATTCTCAAAACACAATGGAACTTTTGCTCTAAAAGAAGGATGGTCCTTAGTTTTCTCTGACCTTTCATTGAAAGAAGGATGTCTGTTGGTATTTAAAAAAACTGCACCATATACATATTTGCTGACACCTTTTGAAAAAGTTCATCATTATCCAACAAAACTCCCAATGATTTCTATGTTCACATCAATATCGTTTGAGATGAAGTTTGGATGTATGGATTCATTCTCCCATAGTTTTACTGATGTTTGTAAGGACGTGTTGGTAAGTTTTGTTATTTTAATCCAATACTTAAATGTTACTATAGTAATTAGTGATATAGTTGTTAATTTTACTGTACCTTTGTTGATTTCATAATTTCATATGTTTTTGTTCAGCTAATACCCAAGGTGTTAGTCAACGTCAGTATTGGAGTTGGTAAACTTAAAGAGACATTTAAGATCTATGTGAATCAGTGGGACTCTTTTGATGTACTACTTCAACGTGATCCTCTTCGGAATTGTTACTTTATAACCGATGGATGGGAAAAGGTTGTACACTACATGGGTATGCAAACAGGAATTGTACTTGTTTTAAGATACGTAGCGAATTACATCTTTCTGCTTACTGCCTTTGATTTGAATGGAAGTGAGATTGTTGCACCCAAATCCAATGACAGTCCGATAGACGATACTTCCTCACCCAGTTTAGAAGTTCCTCCAATCACCGAGGATCTGCATCACCAGTCGGATGTTGAAGAATCCAATGACACAAATTCTGATAGTGATTATGTTGTAGCGAATGAATCATCCGATGATATCGACGACGCAGATTTTGATGCCGCTGTCTCAGATTATGAAGCTGATCCTGATGTATATGATGCGTGTGAAGTGTCGTTAGTTTTTAATGTATATGTTAAGCCCTTTTTAACACTTTTTAGCCAAGTTTTAAATTTATAAAACACGATATTTACTAACACTAAACACACATATGGGCAAGTGCACCCATCGTGAGCGTAGTATAGTGTTGGTAAGATACCGAGGTCGTCCAAGGACACAAGAGCTTTTAGTACCGGTTTATCCTCAACGTGTAATCAAATCAAAAGTTTAGAAAAATGTTTTAAACTAAGAAAATAAAAACTAACTAAAATGCTGAAAAATAAAAATAAAAGAAAAACAGATAGACAAGATGAATCACTTGGCTCCGACTCGTGTTTAGTGTAACCTTTGATTATTTCCGCACTTTTGCACTTTATTAAGAGATTATCTTAGTTATTGTAGTAGGCCCCTCTTTTGGAGGTGACGTTACCCTCAACCCAGTAGTTTGAGTCAGCAGGGATACAATCCTAAAGGGTTGGATTATTGAAAGATAATTAATTAAGTTATTAATGCATATTGTGGTAGGCCCCTCTTTTGATGGTGACGTTACCCATGGCTAAGTAGTCTGAGTCAGCAGGGATACAGTCCTAAGTAGCCGGGTTAAAGTTTTAATAGTAGTTTAACTTATGAGGGGATCAAAGAGTTTGGACCCCCGCCATCCAATACCGTTAAGTATTGAAGGAGGTCCTACTAAATTTGACCCAGGTCCTTTGCAGGATCTATACACTGAACAATGGCAAGACTCTTACCAAACCGTTCCCTTAACCCCCGACCAGGTAGCCAACATACCTCCATATAGACCGTGGAGATATGAATGGTGAAAATCTTTTATTTTATATAGACAGTAAAATAATGCCAAGACACCACGGACAAACGATAAGGAAGAATCACCTTCAACATAAGAAACTAGTTATTAAAGTCATTAATACATAACCAATTAAAAAGTGCGAAAAGATTAAAAATAAAAAGTATTACACTAGACACTTTGTCTTCACCAAGTGATGTAAGAGACTTAGGCAAACATGGCCTTGATTGTCAAGAACTCTTACGATCAATCCTGGATCCCGAGACGACTCACACACTCTATGATGGACAATGGATGATGGTGGTGGAGGATGGTGTTATGGTGGTGGGTGAAGTGTGAGAGAGGTGGTGTGCCAAGGGATGGTTTGAGCTTGAGCCAAGCACTCCTATTTATAGGCTGAACAGAAGCTCGGGCACGGCCCCGTGTCTAGTGGGCACGGCCCCGTGTCCACATCCTTCTCTGTCTTCATTAATTTCTTTTGTCTGCATTAGTTGACCACGGCCCCGTGTCTGCTGGGCACGACCCCGTGTGCAGAAGCATATCTGTACTATCAAGATTTTCCTGGATTCTGCGAATCTTATAGTTGAGCACGGCCCCGTGGTAGGCGATGGAAGCTTCTACAACTTTGTCTTTTATGCTGACACTTGGGCATGCCCCCGTGCTCAATGAGCACGGGGCGTGTTCAGCCTTCTGTTCTCTTGTTTTGCTTGGGAATATGCTTTCGGGGAGGTCGGGCATGCCACGTTTGTTCCTTTTCTTGTATTTATGTTAGATTTAGCTGCCTTTTTGCTTCTTTTGTTAATTTGAGCTCATTTAATCCTGAAAATACAAAAGGAAGACAAAAGCACACTTTTTCCAACATTAGTACTAAAAAAGGGTTAGTTTTATGCCACAATTGATGTAATTTATATGTTGCATTTTGCACACATCAAATACCCCCACACTTGAATCTTTGCTTGTCCTCAAGCAAAACTCTTTATAATGTGGCTTTACACTCCCATATGGAATGGGTAGAAGAGAAGGGTTTTTGGGCTTGTCGTAGAGTGTCGGGATTTCCAAGATTCTTTATTACGTTTTATTTTTATTTATTTACAATTCTATTCGTCATGATTTATTTAAAACTTTCCATAAGATAAATTACTTATTAGGGCATAACATGCCTCTTTAAAATTCCATTTATATACAAGTTCACATACCTCACGGGGGATCACTCAACACTCGGCCGAAGATGTATTTTAGTGAATCACTCGAGAGCGGCATGGAACTTACTCCTACCATAGGCTTGCCAAGCAATCAATCCTCCTCCTTTTTAACTATATACCTTTGTAAATATCAAGAGGACTTTTTGGGTGAAGGGTTAGGCTTGGGTTAAAGGTAGGTGGTTGGGTTAGTGGTTAGTGAAAGGGCGAAAAACGCAACAAGCGTCGGTTTTCGTAAGACTTTCTCTATTTTTTTTCAACTTTTTATTTTGATGAAGCCATAATTCAAACAAAGTTATTTTTGATGAACTTGCTTGTTTATTTATTTTTCTTCATCATCAACAATTTTTTTTTGAAAGTCATACGAAAAACCGAGCTTGTTACTAAAACAAAGGGTTAAAAATAAAAAGGTTTTGGTGGGTGAAAGGGTGTTTGGTTTGGGTTAAGAAATGAAAAGGTTTAGGCTCAAAGGGGTTAACTAGGGGGATTTTGGGTAGGTGGTAAAAAAAAAAAGAAAAATAATGGTGTAGAAATAAAAAGGGGTAGTCCTAATGCCTCCATCATTTACTTACTCGGGTTTAAGTTGGTAAGGACCGGGAATGTATCGCCGTGGCAAGTTCTAGAGTTGTAAGAACCAAACGGCTATTCCCACAAGAAATGAAAAATGAGCATTTAATTTAAAGATATGTATTTGTATGCTCAATAAAGGCTCAAAACTCACTTTTGTAGGAATGGGTTTTTATGTGATCAAGTATATATAATTAAATTTTAACTAAACTTGTCATGCCTTTTCATAATTTTCTTATGTTGGTTCTTTTTATCACGA
Source organism: Helianthus tuberosus (assembly GCA_030545235.1). NCBI lineage: Eukaryota > Viridiplantae > Streptophyta > Magnoliopsida > Asterales > Asteraceae > Helianthus > Helianthus tuberosus. Next base: position 61,333,654 of record CM060415.1, on the reverse strand, counting down.
CGCTATTGGTTGTAAATTTGTAAAAATATAACCTTTTTAAAATTTTGAAATTCCCAAATTAAACCTAGACAAGTAAAAAAAATGAAAATTTTTGAAAAAATTTGAGGTGATTAGCGGTTCCAATAGAGTTTTGTGTAAGGCTTGTATTTAAGACTTGCAAGATTCAAGGTTTTAGCATCCCCCCCCACACTTAAATTACACATTGTCCTCAATGTGTCCCAAAAATAAGTTTTGAGGTTGATTGAATGTGTAAAAGGTGTGAAAAAGCAAAAAATTGTGTTACTGGGCCCCTGGACACGGCCCCGTGTTCGTTGGACACGACCCCGTGTTCAGGTGCTAGTAACGAAAAACTTACAGAAGGTGGACACGGGGGCGTGTCGGCTGGACACGACCCCGTGTCTGTCAAAAGTCTGCAGATTAAGACAAACAGCAGGTCTGGGGAAGTGGGCACGGGGGCGTGTCGGCTGAACACCACCCCGTGTAGACAATTTGCAGGGTTGAAAAACAGGTTTCTGGCTCTAGTTTTCCTGTCCCGGCTTTAGTAGCACTAAGGTTTAGTGGTCTAAGCCTCGTATGTACCTGTTTTAGCAATAAACACTACACCAAACCATAGTAAACATCCTAAATTACCAAGTTCAACATCCATGTCACAAAGTTAAAAAGAAAAAGAAATGCAGAAAATTAAAAGAGTTAAAAGAAAGTAAATTGTTCAACACACGGCACGCAGGCCGGAAATTGTTCAAGATAAAAGGGGGTTAACCTGTGGGATCACCAACCAACCGCTTCCGCCTCCGCTCCTCCCGCCTAGTCTATGTCCTCGTCCTCATCATCATCATCATCTCCACCATGCCCCGCAATGTACTCCCGGATATTTCCAATATCATCTTGGATATCGGATATGTTTCTCTCGATTGCTCCAACCCAGTTGTACGTGTTGCTCACCATGTTATAGGTGTTCCTGGTGCACATAAGGTTTTCCTGGTGCACATAAGGTTTTCCTGCAATAAATCATGTAAACTTTGGAAGTTAGGAAAACCGCCTCCTGAGGAGGATTGGCCCGGATCACCGTGGGGCTGGTACTGGTACTGATGATGTTGTGGAGCGTGAAGGACAAGTGCCTCTTGCGGGTTCCATGCATGCCCCTGCATCCTTTGGAAGCTAACCGTCCCGTCTTCAGCCTCATAAATTAGGTTCGTTGAGCGGCAAATGTGTATGTCTACCCTTCCCGACCATGGGCTCCTTTCGAATGACCTTGGTATGTTGGTGAAGTGCTTGAAGAGACGGTATACCCATCCTCCAAAGAAGATAGGGGTTGGTGAAGTAGCAAGTTGGTTCAAATGCATGTTTCGGAGCAGGAGGAGTGGAACATCAAGGTGTCTACGGTTATGGATGCAGTGGAGGACAACCAAATCTCTTAACCCAACAACGCCACCGCTATCATGCCTTTGGCTAAGAGAGTAGCCGAGGAGCCTATGGATGTATCGGTAGAGCGGATCCCTCAACTTAGTGCTCTTAGTGCTGCTCGGATTGTAGTGCCCTTCTCCAATCTGAGCCCACGTGGCTTGGCGATCGTTGTCATCTATCTCTCGCATCCCTCCAGTATTTTCCTCGTTACCCGCATCTTCCTCCGCATACAACCCGACAATCGACCCAAATTGTGACATTGAAATCGAGTACCTAGTTCCACCACATCGGAATGCTACCCCATCGTTGTCAAATGGGTCGCACCTTGAATTGAACGTGAAGGTGCTATAGAATTCCAAAGTGCACTCGTGGACGGAACGAAGTCGAGTGGTTAAAGCGACTCTTAATGGGCCGGTGACAAGGTTGTTGAAACGGTCAAGTTGGTTCACCAATGCTAACAAATCCATACATGCTTGTCTTGGGTATTCCTCCGGTCTTGTTTGAAGTACTTCGTATCTAGCCCTAGCATCGAGCTCATTTGTGTTAAACCTCGTGAACTTCCTAGACATCTGAAAGAATACACCAAAAGTTAGCACGAAAAAGTGGAATTTTCGGACAAAACTGCAAACACTTTGCTGGACACGACCCCGTGTTCAGCGGACACGGCCCCGTGTCCAGGCGTCTGTTACTCAAAAACATCATTTTTCGACCCGGTTTCGAAAACTTGAAAATTTTTGGGCCAATAGGCGCGGTTTCCCCCGAAAATGAAACCCCAAGTGCCGTTTTTCCCAAAACAACCCGTTTACCCATTCAATTTTATCTTTTTCGGTTCAAAAACAATGGTTTGTGGTTTTTGTGAGAAATCGGGCGAATCTATGAACAATACAAGTGGGTTTACTTCCTATAACACTAATCTAACTAAATGCTAACAAATTTAGGCAAAAATTTTAAGTTCAATCTGGATGGAGTTCATGAACCCTAGATTTTCCCCAAATTTTTGGAGTTTTAACTACATGCAAATGCTTAATCTAACTAATAATAGTGATAGAATCATACCTTGATGTTGTTAGAATGATAGGAGACGTCGAAAATATGCGGAAAATCGCCTGGAACCAGAGCGTTTTCGGGGAAACGGGGCGTGTGGAATGAAGTAACTGTTATGAAAAGGGGAATATATCCCGACAGTAGCGCGGACACGGCCCCGTGCCGAGCAAAGTTTTTTTTTATAGTGCTCGTGTGAGTGCCCTTTGTTTCCCAAAAACTTGGTTGGAAGACTTACCGATTAAGATGTCATCCCGTTGGTTCGTAACTTACCAGGTATGATGTTGTTGCCTTTACTCATCGACCGTTTGAAGCGAGATTTCTTCCTCTTCATCCTCAATAAATCCTTGATAGAGTTTCAGCCGTTGGCCATTAACTTTGAATGGAGGTCCATTCCGAGATTTAATTTCTACTGCACCGTGTGGGAAAATATGGGTGATGGAAAAAGGTCCTGACCATCTAGACTTTAATTTACCAGGAAACAATCGAAGTCGTGAATTAAACAAAAGAACTAGATCTCCCACTCGAAATTCATTAGGTTTAATATGTTTGTCATGCAAGTTTTTCATTCTTTCCTTATAAATTTCTGAGTTTGAGTATGCATAATTCCTAAGCTCGTCTAATTCATTTAATTGGCAAAATCGATTTTTACCAGCAAATTCTAAATCTAAGTTTACATTTTTAATTGCCCAGTAGGCTTTGTGTGCAATTTCTACTGGCAAGTGACAACTTTTTCCATAGACAAGCTTATATGGGGTTGTACCTATTGTTGTTTTATAAGCAGTTCGAAAAGCCCATAAAGCATCATCTAATTTATCTGCCCATTCTTTTCTATTTAACCCTACGGTTTTTTTGAGTATTCGTTTTAAACCTCTATTAGTCACTTCGGCTTGTCCGTTTGTTTGAGGGTGATATGCTATTGAGACCCGGTGATAGACCCCATATCTTGTTAAAATTTTTCAAGTTGATGGTTGCAAAAATGGGTACCTCTATCACTTATTAATGCTTTAGGTGTGCCAAAACGAGAGAATAATTTCTTAAGAAATCTTACCACGACTCTTCCATCATTTGTTGGAAGTGCCTCGGCCTCGGCCCATTTAGACAAGTAGTCTACTGCCACAAGTATATATTTGTTTCCTTTCGACGGTGGGAAAGGTCCCATAAAGTCGAGTCCCCACACATCAAAAATTTCACAAACAAGAATGCCATTTTGTGGCATTTCGTTTTTGGAAGAAATATTACCTGTTCTTTGGCAAGCATCACATGTCTTGACAAGACTTTGGGCGTCTTTGTAAATGGTTGGCCAATAAAATCCTGAATCAAATACCTTTCGTGCGGTACTTGCGGCACCATGATGTCCTCCATATGGACCTTCGTGACAATGGCGGAGAATTCTTCGTGCTTCACTACCATGTACGCATCGTCGGATGAGTTGGTCGGCACACATTTTGAAAAGATATGGATCTTCCCAAAAATAGTATTTCACATTGGCAAAGAATTTTTTTCTTTGATGATGTGGCCAACCCTTAGCGACTATACCGCTAGCTAGGTAGTTAGCATAGTCGGCGTACCATGGTTCTTCCTTGTATTCCACCATTTCTAGGGACTCCGTTTGAAATTTTTCGTTGATTTGCTCGTCCCTGGTTGCCTCCAAAGCTGGGTCCTCTAAGCGTGAAAGATGATCTGCTGCGGTGTTTTCTGCTCCTCTTTTATCTTTGATTTCAATATCAAATTCTTGGAGGAGTAGAATCCACCGAATCAAACCTGGTTTTGCGTCCTGCTTTTTGAAGAGATATCGAATGGCAGCATGATCTGTATAGACTATAGTTTTAGAAAGAACAAGATAAGAACGAAATTTATCAAAAGCAAATACCACAGCTAGTAATTCTTTTTCAATAGTTGTGTAATTTTCTTGTGCATCGTTAAGTGTTTTACTAGCATAATAAATTGGGTGGAAATGATTTTCTTTTCTTTGTCCCAAGACAGCTCCAACTGCAAAGTCACTAGCATCACACATGATTTTGAAAGGAAATTTCCAATCAGGCGCTATCATGATAGGTGCATTGACTAGCATTTCCTTTAAGGTTAGAAATGCTTGATTGCAATCCTTGTCAAAGATGAAAGGAGCATCTTTTTCAAGTAATTTTGTTAGAGGCCTTGAAATTTTAGAAAAGTCTTTGATAAACCGCCTATAAAATCCGGCATGCCCTAGGAAACTTCTGATAGCTCTAACGGAGGATGGGGGCGGTAGTCGAGAAATGGTATCTATTTCGGCTCGATCCACCTCCATTCCTTCGCTTGAGATTTTGTGACCGAGTACTATTCCCTCCGTTACCATGAAATGGCATTTTTCCCAGTTAAGGGCGAGGTTAGTTTCCTCACATCGGGATAGCATTCGTTCAAGGTTATCGAGGCATTGATCGTATGAATCCCCAAAGATAGAAAAGTCATCCATGAAGACTTCCATTGTCTTTTCTATCATGTCGTGGAAGATGGCTACCATGCAACGTTGGAATGTTGCGGGGGCATTACATAGACCAAACGGCATGCGTCGATAGGCAAAAGTTCCATAGGGGCATGTGAAGGTTGTCTTTTCTTGGTCTTCGGGTGCTATCGGGATTTGAAAGTAACCTGAAAAACCATCCAAGAAACAATAAAATTTATGACCGGATAATCTTTCTAACATTTGATCAATGAAGGGTAAAGGAAAGTGATCTTTTCTTGTCGCTTCATTTAATCGTCTATAATCTATACATACTCTCCATCCTGTGACGGTTCTCGTTGGTATTAATTCATTCTTTTCATTAGTTATTACCGTCATACCTCCTTTCTTTGGAACAACTTGGACGGGACTTACCCATGGACTATCGGAGATAGGATAAATAAGTTCGGCGTCAAGTAATTTGATGACTTCGTTTTTAACCACTTCTTGAACATTTGGATTTACTCGACGTTGTGGTTGTATTACCGATTTGTAATCATCATTCATTAAAATTTTGTGCGTGCACATGGAAGGACTTATTCCTTTTATGTCTACAAGTTTCCAAGCGATCGCATTTTTATGTTTTTTCAAAAGACTAATTAATTTTTCTTTTTCTAAACTATCTAATTTAGATGAAATAATTACAGGTAATTTACCATCTTTGTCTAGAAAAGCATATTCCAAACCTTTTGGAAGTTCTTTGAGCTCAAGAGGTGGGTCTTTAGGAGACTCCTTATTTGGTTGCTCATTTTGATCAAGAACCTTAAAAGTTTGTTCTATGGCGACCTCTTCTTCAACAAAGTGGTCAAACTTTTCACTTGTATCGGGTGGTTCATCTTCATCTTCAATTAGGGGGTCATTATTGCCGAATGGATATTTCATTGACCGCTCAAGATCGACATTCTTTTTAAATGCCCCTAATTGAAGAGGTAGATTGTTGAACTTCCGATTTTTCAAAGCTTCGTGAGTTTTTACAAAGGGTCGTCCCAACACTAGAGGAGTGTCATCGAGGATGACAAAGTCGGTGGGGACTACCATTTGATTTGTTTGAACCAAGACATCCTCAACTACACCGATTGATTTTATTACCTTCCGATTGGATAGGAAAATGGGTATTTGAAGTGGAGAAAAATCACTAATACTTAATTTTTCGAAAATGTAGTTAGGCATTATGTTAACACAAAGATCTTTATCGATTGTGACATTACTAATAAATGAATTTTGAAAGAAACATGGAACCGGTGTAATGTTAATTTCAAATGGGTCTTCTTTTATTAGTGAGGTTTGATCAATAGTTAACTTAACACTTACCATTTCGTCAATTTTAGTGTTAGTGTTTAATTCTTTTAAAAACTTAGCATGAGTTGGAACTAAACAATGATTTTCAAAAGAAGGTGACAAGAGATTAATTTATTCAAAATTAGACTCTTCTTGTATTTTAGCGTTGTCGGACTCACCTTTTTCGTTGTTTAACTCATGTGTCGGTTCTTCACTTATTTGTTCTTCCATTTTTACACTTTCAGTTATCTCTTCTTTATTTAATTGTTCTCTCGCGTGGGACTCCTCTTCCCTTGCGCGAGATTCTTTTATATAGCGATCGATAACTTTAAGGTGTTCTAATATCCTATCGGTCACTTCGGTGATAGAGTAAGGATCGGGATTTTCAAAGCTTGAATCCGGTTGTTCGATCCTTTGTTCCTCATAATACCCATATGAAGTAGATGGTTCACACCATTGTTCTTCATTGTAAGCATATGATGGATAAGGGTCGTAATTTTGTTCTTCATAATACTCATATGGGGTGGGTTGTTCATGCCATGGTTCCTCATAATAAGCATACGAAGGTGGTGACTCATATCTTGGTTCCTCAAAGTATGAGTAAGAAGGCTCATACCTTGGTTCATCAAAATATGAGTATGAGGGAGGAGGTTCATACCTTTGGTCTTCATAGGATGTGTATGAAGTTGATGGCTCGTACCTGGGCTCCTCATAGTAGGTGTATGAATTGGATGGTTGATATAAGTGACAATATTGAACCGAGTGCGGGTCACCACAATTAGTGCAATAGTTACTCCTATAATCATCCTCCTCATAGGTGTAGTTGTAACCTCCTGAGTATTGATCGATAAGAATCACTCAGCAGACCACAACCAAGTCTCGAGATCAGAAAACAAAAAAAAAACGGAAACAGAGGCTGGACACGGACCCGTGTTCAGTGGACACGGCCCCGTGTACAGAATCTGTATCTGGGCGTTTTAATTAAAGTTACTGATTTCGTTGAGCACGGGGCGTGTTCAGTGAGCACGGCCCGTGTTTAAGCTACTGTTACTGGGTGTTTTATGAAAAATGTGCAGCACGACCCCGTGTTCAGTGAGCACGGCCCGTGTTTAGGTTACTGTAAATGCAAAACTAAACTAAAATGCAGAAAAATGTGCGCGCGTTTTAAAAAGATTTTGAAAAACTGATTAGGCCGTCGATTTTAAGCTTTCTTAAAATCCTTGTGTCCCCGGCAACGGTGCCAAAAAACTTGATGCGTGTGAAGTGTCGTTAGTTTTTAATGTATATGTTAAGCCCTTTTTAACACTTTTTAGCCAAGTTTTAAATTTATAAAACACGATACTTACTAACACTAAACACACATATGGGCAAGTTCACCCATCGTGAGCGTAGTATAGTGTTGGTAAGATACCGAGGTCGTCCAAGGACACAAGAGCTTTTAGTACCGGTTTATCCTCAACGTCTAATCAAATCAAAAGTTTAGAAAAATGTTTTAAACTAAGAAAATAAAAACTAATTAAAATGCTGAAAAATAAAAATAAAAGAAAAACAGATAGACAAGATGAATCACTTGGCTCCGACTCGTGTTTAGTGTAACCTTTGATTATTTCCGCACTTTTGCACTTTATTAAGAGATTATCTTAGTTATTGTAGTAGGCCCCTCTTTTGGAGGTGACGTTACCCTCAACCCAGTAGTTTGAGTCAGCAGGGATACAATCCTAAAGGGTTGGATTATTGAAAGATAATTAATTAAGTTATTAATGCATATTGTGGTAGGCTTTTGAAGGTGACGTTACCCACGGCTAAGTAGTCTGAGTCAGCAGGGATACAGTCCTAAGTAGCCGGGTTAAAGTTTTAATAGTAGTTTAACTTATGAGGGGATCAAAGAGTTTGGACCCCCGCCATCCAATACCGTTAAGTATTGAAGGAGGTCCTACTAAATTTGACCCAGGTCCTTTGCAGGATCTATACACTGAACAATGGCAAGACTCTTACCAAACCGTTCCCTTAACCCCCGACCAGGTAGCCAACATACCTCCATATAGACCGTGGAGATATGAATGGTGAAAATCTTTTATTTTATATAGACAGTAAAATAATGCCAAGACACCACGGACAAATGATAAGGAAGAATCACCTTCAACATAAGAAACTAGTTATTAAAGTCATTAATACATAACCAATTAAAAAGTGCGAAAAGATTAAAAATAAAAAGTATTACACTAGACACTTTGTCTTCACCAAGTGATGTAAGAGACTTAGGCAAACATGGCCTTGATTGTCAAGAACTCTTACGATCAATCTTGGATCCCGAGACGACTCACACACTCTATGATGGACAATGGATGATGGTGGTGGATGATGGTGTTATGGTGGTGGTGGGTGAAGTGTGAGAGAGGTGGTGTGCTAAGGGATGGTTTGAGCTTGAGCCAAGCACTCCTATTTATAGGCTGAACAGAAACTCGGGCACGGCCCCGTGTCCACATCCTTCTCTGTCTTCATTAATTTCTTTTGTCTGCATTAGTTGACCACGGCCCCGTGTCCGCTGGGCACGACCCCGTGTGCAGAAGCATATCTGTACTATCAAGATTTTCCTGGATTCTGCGAATCTTATAGTTGACCACGGCCCCGTTTCCGCTGAGCACGGCCCCATGGTGGGCGATGGAAGCTTCTACAACTTTGTCTTTTATGCTGACACTTGGGCACGCCCCCGTGCTCATTGAGCACGGGGCGTGTTCAGCCTTCTGTTCTCTTGTTTTGCTTGGGAAGATGCTTTCGGGGAGGTCGGGCATGCCACGTTTGTTCCTTTTCTTGTATTTATGTTAGATTTAGCTGCCTTTTTGCTTCTTTTGTTAATTTGAGCTCATTTAATCCTGAAAATACAAAAGGAAGACAAAAGCACACTTTTTCCAACATTAGTACTAAAAAGGGGTTAGTTTTATGCCACGATTGATGTAATTTATATGTTGCATTTTGCACACATCAGTATACCCCTTACAATTCGTAAGGTACTGCAACAAACATTTTGTAAGTTTATTCTGTTAATATATTATTCCTCATTCTTTGGATGTTAAATGTTTGTTACTATTAAGCTGTTTTTTTGTTACTTTATTTAAATACATTATATATTTCTTATTAATTATTGGTATTTTATATTTATTTTTAAGCGTCTGAATGTGAAAGTAGCGTCTTTATCAAGGATTCATAGAACATTGAAGATGACAATTGAAAATCTGAATGGAGTTGACACTGTAATTGACTTTCGACGGGAGAAGCATGGCAAGGGATTTAGATACGTGGCTTGTCAATTCACCAAGAAGTTCACGAAGCCCAATGGTATCTACAGAAATATGAGATGCAAATTTGTCTACCCTGAAGAAAAAGCCAAGCTGATCTTAAAGAAAGTCTATAGATAGTTGTGGTTGTTGGTATTATCTCTGTCACACCCCAAATTTCCACGTGTCACCGGTGGGCCCGGTGGGGAGTATCGTGACGTCATGGTTGGCAACATAATGGTCAAACAACACAATATTACTAAGCACAGCGGAAGCAATTGAAAATATAATACAACCGAATTTATTATTGTAATATCAACTGTCACAATATTCGGAAGTTTATCCACAGAAGGATCGAACATAAAATGGAAACAATAGTTTAACAGACTTCAGGCATCTTAAGCTTGCGAGACTCTTTATTGATGCTAAGGAGACAATCCAGCCAATTACGTCTAGTACCTGCATTTAGTCTTTTTGGGAAAATACGTCAGTTTACACTGGTAAATACAATCAACTGACTCATTTTGGAAAATGGTTTAAAAATTGGTTTGGATGCACTTGGCATAAATATTTTATAATTTGATTAAAATGCACAGAGGCAATATTTAATCTTGTTAACTTGGGAGAATTATTTAATATTATAATCTTGTGAACGAATTACGTGTTACTTATGCGTTCAGTAGCCCGGATCTAGTCCGGGTTAAAGATCAATAGACACACCACGTTATTGAGTTATACATTGACAGGTGTACGCCTACACCCCGTGCTCAGGTCGTGGCCAATCTCGTAAGATGATGCCAAGGATATCCGGGACATGGTCATTAACCCCCCAAAGGCTGTAAAGTAAACAAGACTGTTTAAACGAGCCGATCAAATTATTCAACTACCCACTTAATGTGGAGATTTGATGCCCGATCAAGCGGTATGCTATATACCGTAACCCAAGCCCGTATAGGGAAAATAAGTTAAAAGTATTTACCTGATGCAAAGTATAAATCACAATAAGCAAAATGCACGTAGCTTTTACTGGTTCTCCTAATTTGGAACGAAGGTTTAATATAACCTATTAGAATACTAACGGGTCTTTTGTTAAGCTTAAGCTTAGACCGGCTAGTTTCAAAGATACGGTTCGTACGCACGATTAAGCGAAGACCGGATAGAATGTGATTCAGACTCGACAAGTTCAGAGACTTGTTTAATATGGGTTTATTATTCACATTCTGGATTTTGAGATGAAACCGATAAGGTTTGACCCGTGTCGGTTAATTTATGTAAACTTGTTACATAAACCGAACCGAACGCGTAAAATGCGTAACGGGTATCCGTAAGAGCCATATACAGGTTTCCTAAGTTAATATGCTTCAAATATGTTGTGACATCAGTAGGATGTCTTTCATTATGCCCCGAACTAATTTAAACACAAACTATGCCCCGTAGGGGTAGTTTGGTCATTTTAAAGTTTGTAAAAGCGCTTAGATGTTTAACTGAGTTACAGGTCTGATGTAAACAGCAAACATACTCAATTTGATGAGTTATAACAGTAGGCTAAAGCATATATGTGAAATTTATCATTTTTAACCAAACTATGCCCCGTAGGGGTATTTTGGTAATTTCACATAAGCCGAAAAGCTCAAAAACGAAGTCTGAGTTAATCAACCTTTTCTTACTGTTAGAATATCATAATTTGCCTCATATATCAGTAGGTATCAACCCGGGTATGTTCAATATGATTTTAAAACATACTATGCGTTAAAAACGCTAAATAAGGCGATTAAAGGCCATTTCCGGGTTTGATACTTAAATCTGATATTTTTAAATTTCCAGAAGGCTTAAAATAATTTATTTATCATATGTGATCAGTAGCAAAAGGTTTGGAGTCGTTTCGATAAGTAAAACTCATTTTATGGCCCGTAAGGGCAAAACCGAAAATTACCGGATTAAGCCTACGACTACTAGTTATGCTCAGCCTAAAATTAATTAAAAATCTTTAAAAATCCCAAAATAATATATTACATCAGTGGGTATTAAGTTTGATACCAAAAAGTAGGCTTAACTAGGCTATACGCTAATTACGCCATTTTATTAACATAAAGCATTAATTTAGCGATATTGAGCATAACTCTTAATCTACAAGTCAAACTGATGTCAAACTTTGCATACAAGTTTATATATCAGTAACTAAGGTTTCTACGCTTTTACATTTTCATAAATCACGTTTTAAGATAATAAGGGCATAACGGTCAACATATGAGCAATTAACGGAAATATGCATATTAATTGGATAACTAGTGAACCAAGGTGCATAATCGCAGAGGGTTGTTCTAACATGTATCCTAATCCAATTAAAGCTCTGAGGCATTTCTAAAACATGCCTAAACGGGTCAGAACTGAAAGTCAAAGTGAAAGTCAAACTATGTGACTTTCGGTTCCGAACCGGGTCTAAACAGGAAATAGTCGGGTTGAACATGTTTGGACATGTTCTTACATTTATTACTAAGTTATAACAATGATCAAATAGGTTGTATATGTTCTAGATAGCTAATTATGCATAAATGACATTTTAAGCATCCTGTTGACTTTTTAATTATATGTTTGACCCGACATTTGACCTGGTTAGGGTGGTGATCAGGGGAAACCCTTTTGAGGTTTTATTACCCACATAAATACCAACCTATAACTACTTTTAATTCGAGATATGACTGAGCCATTATTGACTAATCTCGAAGTCAAACCGTAATTACGACGGTTTGACTTTTAGCTAATTAACCAAGCTAAACTCAAACAAAGAAGAACTAGAAGACTTACTGAAGTCCTATGCACGAGATATGATCACTTGAGGCTGCTTGATAGCTCCAGAAATGATCCAAGAGTGCAGGAGAAGTTGTGAGGAATGTTTGCAACATTAAGGCCCTTATATAGCAAGTTCAATCACCACAACATGTTGACAACAAAGTCTAGGACTGCCCACAACTGATCAACACTTGTTACTAGTGCTTAGGGGTGCCTAGGGGCCGTCCACATGTGAGAAAAACCGGCTAAATGGGTTAAAATCGCGCATAACAGGCAACAGCCTGTTTTCTGGTTGCTGGGCATTTGTTGCGCACCGTAACAAATATTTGTTGCGGTGCGCAACAAATAGGCAGAATGAAAAACTTGGCCTTTCAAGCATTCGAAAGGGCAACCGACTTATTTCTTGCAATTTGACCCCTTCTTATTTACCTACAAAGGCTTTAGGACTTATACCCACTTTGCCAAGTCCCTGGGCATTTCCGGTTAACCCGAAAAGTCATAACTTTCAACGTTAACGCTTTAACCCTCGCATACGGATTTGATCATAACTTTCTCATACGGTAACGAAACTTTATGAAATTTATGTCGTGCATTCTAGTGAGCATAATTAACAGTTACAAAGCTTCGGGTTTGTCAAAAGGTCACTCAGAGGTATATCTTTAACATGTTGACTCATTTGACCCCTGTAGTTTGTAATCTCTCACTTTTAGCTTCGTATGATCCATGATTTATTCGTTTGATGTTATAAACATCATGTAGGGTTATTATGAAGTATATTTATTCACTGTTGACACTTAGAACCCGTATAAACACATACTTTCCATGTTTGTCAACTTTAGTCCTTTTATAACATTCTTTCACACGTTCAAACTTTATGACACGTGTCAACACATTATAGGACGTGAATTTTCGAGGTGTTACATCCTCACCCCCTTAAAATAAATCTCGACCCGAGATTTACTGAAATAAATAAGGGTACTTTTCTTTCATCGTGGATTCAACCTCCCACGTGAATTCGGGACCTCTACGGGCATCCCATTTGACCTTAACAATAGGTATATGCTTTCTCCGAAGCTTCTTTACCCGTCGATCTTTAATCGACACAGGTTTTTCCATAAAATTTAAGCTCTCATTTATATGCACATCTGTATACGGTATAACCAGTGATTCGTCAGCGAAGCACTTCTTCAGATTGCAGATGTGGAACACATTGTGAATTCCACTGAGCTCTTCTGGTAAATTTAACTTATAGGCAACTGACCCGACACGTTCGATAACCTCGAAAGGTCCTATGTATCTCGGACTTAGCTTGCCTTTCTTACCAAATCGCATCACTCCCTTCCAGGGTGACACTTTAAGTAGGACTTTGTCACCTACTTCGAAGTGAAAATCCTTACGCTTAGGATCAGTGTAACTCTTCTGCCTATCACGGGCAGCTTTGAGACGGTCACGAATCTGGACCATCTTGTCCGTCGTTTCGAACACGATCCCTGGTCCTGATAACTGGACATCTCCAACTTCCGCCCAACAAACTGGCGTTCCACACTTTCTACCGTATAATGCCTCGAAAGGCGCAGCCTTAATGCTGGTATGGTAGCTATTGTTGTAGGAGAATTCGATTAATGGTAGGTTCTTATCCCAACTACCACCCAAATCGATCGCATATGCACGTAGCATGTCTTCCAACGTTTGAATAGTACGCTCACTCTGACCGTCTGTCTGAGGATGGTAAGCCGTACTAAAGTTCAAACGTGTGCCCAAAGATTGTTGGAAACTCTTCCAAAAATGCGACATGTACCTAGTATCTCTATCAGAGATAATAGCCACAGGTATGCCATGTAAGGCTACAATCTTATCAACGTATAACTGGGCTAACATATCGGAGCTATAAGTCTCCTTGATGGGTAAGAAATGAGCTGACTTAGTCAGTCGGTCAACTATAACCCATATCGTATCATTTCCTTTCCTTGTCTTAGGTAACTCGGTAATAAAATCCATCGTCACCATTTCCCACTTCCACGTAGGAAGTTCAGGCTGTTGTAGCAACCCTGACGGTTTCTGATGCTCGGCTTTGACTTGCGTCTATGTCAAGCATTTAGCTACATAGGTGGCCACATAATTCTTCAAGCCTATCCACCAATAGTTTGCCCTTAGGTCTTGGTTAGCTGATGGCAAATTCTTAATCGTTGCCTAATTAGGGTTGCGGCATTTAATGCGTAAGCAATATGAACCGTCTTTCTTATTTAACAATGTCAAACTTTCGGAATATCGAGTTAGGCTATATGAACCCTCTATTTTAAACTTAGTAAGTCAGGGTTTCAATTCATCCAATGATGGTACTAGCTGCCTTGGAGATTTCATAATAATACAGCCTTAAATGACATATAAATCTTAATTCTACCTGCCTTCCAGGAGGTAAGCAGGGAAAACTTATAAGGAGATAATCAAGATACAAGGAGTCTACAGAGATTTTTCCATATCCCAGACTCCAGTTCATCCATCATTGCTTGTGTCAAATAAGTAACACATTTATGTTATAAGTCCCCGAATTCCTTAATCGGGAACATTTACTTGGACAAATTCCATTCTGGATATCTTCTTTGAATACTACTAGTCGACTTTAGTACAATATGATCATTGGGATATCTTAGGGGTTCCATGTATTAAACCTCCATACTGATCAGGCATGGAAGTAATTTATGGGACACACTAGGATACGCCAATCCTCATATGGCACTTTTATCAAACATAGTTTGGCATTCGCAGGCGATAGAAAAACAATGAGAGAAATAATTAAAATAACATATGTTGTCGTACTCTATGCAAAGAAAAATACTTTGATTTTCGGAAGGATTCCTTGTCGATCTAGAAGAATTGGTTACTATGGTTTCCTTGGTAGTTATACCTTGTGGATGATAATAAAAATTTGCTAAGTTTATGGTTCATGAAGATTTATTATTGCCTGTATTAAAAACAGGACACTTAGCAGAAATTATCATTGATAAATGATAAGGAAGTTTATTGTACAAGTGCTTATATTTAATCAATAATGGAAGTTTCACAAACTAGGCACCTAGCTCAGTTGGCTAGGCGCGCGAAAGGGTGCGGCCTAGACCCAGGTTCGATTCCGGGGACGGCCAATTCCACCATTTTTTTATGTTTAATATTTATTAATCGCACGAATACGTGTAATTACGAGGGTTGTCTCATAAGGAGTCTTGATAATTAATTGCTCCTTATCACCCACAATATGGGCTTGATTTTTAAGGCAACCAATCGATTTTTATCACTTTATTGAGTCCTTATATTTAACGGAACTAGGACATCGGAAAAATGATTCCTAATGGATATAAAACATCCATCTAATAACGTTGAAGCAGTCTCAGAGGTATACGGGCTTCTTACTGAACTTTCGTTGCTTTTTATTAAGCCTGTACTCGCTCTCTTTCTCAGATTTCTGGGAGTTATCCTCCTTCTTTGGTTCATCCTTCATATTTGAAGTGTGAACATAGCTCTCCTCATGAGTAATTTAACATGGTTTTGAATGAGATTTAGAGCGAGAAGTATTCAGCTCTTTGTATTGTCTCATGACCTTTTCAACTGTTGCGTCAACCACAGCCTGGAGATTAACTCCATTAATATTGAGGTTTACGTTTGTAGTTTTATTAACTTTCGTCGCATTAATAGTATTGCGACTGTCGTCTACCTCATCCGAGTTTCCCATACTCGAAACTTGATACCAATCACCAAGATTTAACAATTATTAGTCATCATCCTGATGACCTGACTTAGATTAGCCACAGTATTCATAACCGTATGGGCTATTCTGTCCTGAACATTCTTAATGAATGCTATTTGAATGTATATCTATTACATTTAGCTTAGGTCACAAGAGGACTACCAATGGCATTTAAGGTTTGGAGCGAGTCCAATACCTGTTTGACAGGGGACCATAATGTCACAACTGTCTTTGTCACAAGGACGATTATAAATAGCTCAAAAGGCTTGCCTTACAAGACCTTTATTATATGTATACACATATGGCATAGAAGCCTGTCTCGATGGACGTAGAAAGATATGGCATAAAGCCTAGTCACGAAGGACATAAATGATTATACGGCACGAAGGCCTTGTCGTAAAGGTCATTTAGATATGGCACAACGGCCTTGTCATAAGGACGATTATCAAATCTGGCACAAAGGCATGTCTCCAGGAATGTTAACATTTTAATATGTTAGCTTGTCTCGAATGACAATTTATAGCACATAGGCTTGTCATGAATGACTTTAAAACATGACTCGATGGTCTATTCTCAAGGACCTTAATTTATTAGCCGCAATCTTATTAGATTAGGGCTTCAAGGTTTGAACGTGGTTCTTCACCTTTGGACAGGGAGTCATAGACTACAACCGTCATCGTCTTAGGAGACGATTTATTTGGCAGAAAAGAAGCCAATCAACATCACTAATGGATGTTTATATATAACCATCGCATCTAATGATTTTAGTCATGATCACATCGATCATATTGACTATTTGGTTTGGGTATAATCACACCATTCTGAACAGGGGATCATAAGGATTACTACTATCTTTGTCTTACCGACACTAGAATAGGGTATAGCCCGTAAGCATTTCATCGCGAGGGATGTTAATATTATGATCATCATACTGATGATACTAGTCAGGATCGCAACGAGTATAGACTATGGGATTTGAGTATAGCTCACCCCCTTGGCAAAGAATCACAAAAGATTTCAATTGCCTCTTCTCAATTGGACAACATAATATAGCCCTTAGGCCAAAACATCATTAAGGATGTTGAAAAATGCTCTAATCATCGTATTGATGATTTTTGTCATGCCCGCATTGATCATATAGACTATTAGGTTTGAGCATAGCTCACTACCTTGGACTGGGAATCGTAAAGATCACAATGTCTTTGTCACGCATGGACAATATAATATGGCCCATAGGCGAAACATCACTAATGGAGATTTATAATAGGTTCATCCTATTAGAAGATATAAGTCTTGATTGCATTAATCATGTTGACTGTTTTGGCTTGAGCATAGCTCACCACCTCAGACAAGGAATCATAAAGATAACAATGTCAATGTCTCAAATGGACAATATATTATAGCCCATAGGCAAAACATCACTAAAGGATGTTAAATAATATTATCATCGTATTAGATGATATTAGTCATGATCGCATTGATCATATATACTATTATGTTTGGACATAGTCCAATATTTTAGACAGGAGGTCAAAGACCATCACTGTCGTTGTCTTATCGGACAACAAGTTTAGCCCGTAGGCACTTCATCACTAACGGATGTTCATAATATGATCATCTTATGGGATGATATAGGCCATGATTCCTAATTCACTAGGCTAGATATGGGAATTGGAAGAATCCAATATAAGGATGACTGTTGTGATTTTCTCGAATCACATTTATCAAGGGTGCTAACACGTTCTTAGATGTTAAGAAGGATCTGAATCCCTTGAGTAGGTTTCACCATCTTGGCCGCGTAGGCTAGGTTTCACCTTTAAGATTTCCTGTTAAAATGCATACTGACAGGGAAGGAAGGATGTTTATTTTATTCAGGATTTTTATCATAAATCCTAATTCATAAGTTAATAATAATAGCACAAATGGCCTAGTCGCGTAGACAAGTTAAATTTATAAGCCATGATTTCAGAGAATCGCGACATTAAGGTTTGAATCAAAGTTCATTACCTTTTCCTGACAGGGAGGTGTAGGCTGCCACTGTCTTCAGTCTCAGAGGACATTAACTATAGCCCGTAGGCACTTCCCTTCTAAGGGATGTTTATTACGGAATTGCCCCCTTCGGGAAATTCATTAACCATGGTAAACAAAGACCATATTTGGTTAATTTATTAATCATATATATTTAGGATTTCTATTATAATTTATCCTAATTATAAAACATTAACAGTTTTATTTGTGGCACCCAATGGCCTGGTCACATGGACATTTATAAGTTTATATGCTATGATTTCAGAGGATCTAAGCATGAAAGTATATTGGCACAATAGGCCTAGTCACAAGGACAATTATAAATTATATGCTAGGATTTCAGAGAATCACAGCATTTGAGGTTTGAACCTAGTTCATTACCTTTATCTGACAGGGAGTCATCGCTACCACTGTCTTTTGGCTCATATGGAAATGAGCAGGGCCCGTAGGCAATATGTTACCACGTATGGTTAAAATATGATCATCTTAATTAATGATGTAAACCCAGGATTCAGAGATCATTAAACTGGGTTTGGAATCTTTTGAAGAATCCTTTATAAAATGAAGTGTGTGATTTTTAATGAATCACATCTTCCAGGAGTGTTAACATGTTTTAAGATGTTAACAGGGATTTGAATCTTTTAAACAGGTCTTACCATCTTGGCCCGGTCTTATAATTGACCCGAAGGCTAGGTTTCACACTTAAGATTCTTAATTAATGGTTTGAATCTTTTTAACAGGTCTTACCATCTTGGCCCGGTCTTATAATTGACCCGAAGGCTAGGTTTCACACTTAAGATTCTTAATTTAATTAACGCAGAACAATTTTTAAATTGAGGTGTTAATATGGATCTGAATCTAATTATGGAACTACCATCTTGGCCCGGTCTTAAAATGACCCGAAGCTAGGTCTTGTCCTTTTTAGATTTTGCCATTTTATTATAATGGTAGACCTTGCAAAAGGAAATGATATTTTCTATTTATTTAATATTTCTTGTTTAGAATGAAAGTTTAAACTTAATCATTCCATTATATAAAAATAAAAGTATAAAGTTGCCCTAAGCGGGACTTGAAAGAAATAATGTTGTCCTCGGAGGGACTGAAAGATAATTATGTCCTTATAAGGACTAATAAGGAAACGATCTTCAGTAAAAGGAGTTTCTTCTTCATTTTATTTCTGAATGCTTTCTCCTCAGATGGTCGTTTCATTCTAGCCGCGGTACGAAGCTCAGCATCTCAGGGCTCCGGGTGTGGAGAACTCCTATTACGGCTTCTTCGCTTGGCGACGTATCCAATAAAAATTTGGAAGTAAAAATTTCTAGATTAGAATTGAGAATATTCCTAAGTTAAGTCTAGACTCAGAAGTTTAGATATGCGCAATTGTGTAACTGAGATTAAACACGAAAGGTTAGTGTTTAATTCACTCAGTGTTGGCTTTGATACCAACCTGTCACACCCCAAATTTCCACGTGTCACCGGTGGGCCCGGTGGGGAGTATCGTGACGTCATGGTTGGCAACATAATGGTCAAACAACACAATATTACTAAGCACAGCGGAAGCAATTGAAAATATAATACAACCGAATTTATTATTGTAATATCAACTGTCACAATATTCGGAAGTTTATCCACAGAAGGATTGAACATAAAATGGAAACAATAGTTCAACAGACTTCAGGCATCTTAAGCTTGCGAGACTCTTTATTGATGCTAAGGAGACAATCCAGCCAATTACGTCTAGTACCTGCATTTAGTCTTTTTGGGAAAATACGTCAGTTTACACTGGTAAATACAATCAACTGACTCATTTTGGAAAATGGTTTAAAAATTGGTTTGGATGCACATGGCATAAATATTTTATAATTTGATTAAAATGCACAGAGGCAATATTTAATCTTGTTAACTTGGGAGAATTATTTAATATTATAATCTTGTGAATGAATTACGTGTTACTTATGCGTTCAGTAGCCCGGATCTAGTCCGGGTTAAAGATCAATAGACACACCACGTTATTGAGTTATACACTGACAGGTGTACGCCTACACCCCGTGCTCAGGTCGTGGCCAATCTCGTAAGATGATGCCAAGGATATCCGGGACATGGTCATTAACCCCCCAAAGGCTGTAAAGTAAACAAGACTGTTTAAACGAGCCGATCAAATTATTCAACTACCCACTTAATGTGGAGATTTGATGCCCGATCAAGCGGTATGCTATATACCGTAACCCAAGCCCGTATAGGGAAAATAAGTTAAAAGTATTTACCTGATGCAAAGTATAAATCACAATAAGCAAAATGCACGTAGCTTTTACTGGTTCTCCTAATCTGGAACGAAGGTTTAATATAACCTATTAGAATACAAACAGGTCTTTTGTTAAGCTTAAGCTTAGACCGGCTAGTTTCAAAGATACGGTTCGTACGCACGATTAAGCGAAGACCGGATAGAATGTGATTCAGACCCAACAAGTTCAGAGACTTGTTTAATATGGGTTTATTATTCACATTCTGGATTTTGAGATGAAACCGATAAGGTTTGACCCGTGTCGGTTAATTTATGTAAACTTGTTACATAAACCGAACCGAACGCGTAAAATGCGTAACGGGTATCCGTAAGAGCCATATACAGGTTTCCTAAGTTAATATGCTTCAAATATGTTGTGACATCAGTAGGATGTCTTTCATTATGCCCCGAACTAATTTAAACACAAACTATGCCCCGTAGGGGTAGTTTGGTCATTTTAAAGTTTGTAAAAGCGCTTAGATGTTTAACTGAGTTACAGGTCTGATGTAAACAGCAAACATACTCAATTTGATGAGTTATAACAGTAGGCTAAAGCATATATGTGAAATTTATCATTTTTAACCAAACTATGCCCCGTAGGGGTATTTTGGTAATTTCACATAAGCCGAAAAGCTCAAAAACGAAGTCTGAGTTAATCAACCTTTTCTTACTGTTAGAATATCATAATTTGCCTCATATATCAGTAGGTATCAACCCGGGTATGTTCAATATGATTTTAAAACATACTATGCGTTAAAAACGCTAAATAAGGCGATTAAAGGCCATTTCCGGGTTTGATACTTAAATCTGATATTTTTATATTTCCAGAAGGCTTAAAATAATTTATTTATCATATGTGATCAGTAGCAAAAGGTTTGGAGTCGTTTCGATAAGTAAAACTCATTTTATGGCCCGTAAGGGCAAAACCGAAAATTACCGGATTAAGCCTACGACTACTAGTTATGCTCAGCCTAAAATTAATTAAAAATCTTTAAAAATCCCAAAATAATATATTACATCAGTGGGTATTAAGTTTGATACCAAAAAGTAGGCTTAACTAGGCTATACGCTAATTACGCCATTTTATTAACATAAAGCATTAATTTAGCGATATTGAGCATAACTCTTAATCTACAAGTCAAACTGATGTCAAACTTTGCATACAAGTTTATATATCAGTAACTAAGGTTTCTACACTTTTACATTTTCATAAATCACGTTTTAAGATAATAAGGGCATAACGGTCAACATATGAGCAATTAACGGAAATATGCATATTAATTGGATAACTAGTGAACCAAGGTGCATAATCGCAGAGGGTTGTTCTAACATGTATCCTAATCCAATTAAAGCTCTGAGGCATTTCTAAAACATGCCTAAACGGGTCAGAACTGAAAGTCAAAGTGAAAGTCAAACTATGTGACTTTCGGTTCCGAACCGGGTCTAAACAGGAAATAGTCGGGTTGAACATGTTTGGACATGTTCTTACATTTATTACTAAGTTATAACAATGATCAAATAGGTTGTATATGTTCTAGATAGCTAATTATGCATAAATGACATTTTAAGCATCCTGTTGACTTTTTAATTATATGTTTGACCCGACATTTGACCTGGTTAGGGTGGTGATCAGGGGAAACCCTTTTGAGGTTTTATTACCCACATAAATACCAACCTATAACTACTTTTAATTCGAGATATGACTGAGCCATTATTGACTAATCTCGAAGTCAAACCGTAATTACGACGGTTTGACTTTTAGCTAATTAACCAAGCTAAACTCAAACAAAGAAGAACTAGAAGACTTACTGAAGTCCTATGCACGAGATATGATCACTTGAGGCTGCTTGATAGCTCCAGAAATGATCCAAGAGTGCAGGAGAAGTTGTGAGGAATGTTTGCAACATTAAGGCCCTTATATAGCAAGTTCAATCACCACAACATGTTGACAACAAAGTCTAGGACTGCCCACAACTGATCAACACTTGTTACTAGTGCTTAGGGGTGCCTAGGGGCCGTCCACATGTGAGAAAAACCGGCTAAATGGGTTAAAATCGCGCATAACAGGCAACAGCCTGTTTTCTGGTTGCTGGGCATTTGTTGCGCACCGTAACAAATATTTGTTGCGGTGCGCAACAAATAGGCAGAATGAAAAACTTGGCCTTTCAAGCATTCGAAAGGGCAACCGACTTATTTCTTGCAATTTGACCCCTTCTTATTTACCTACAAAGGCTTTAGGACTTATACCCACTTTGCCAAGTCCCTGGGCATTTCCGGTTAACCCGAAAAGTCATAACTTTCAACGTTAACGCTTTAACCCTCGCATACGGATTTGATCATAACTTTCTCATACGGTAACGAAACTTTATGAAATTTATGTCGTGCATTCTAGTGAGCATAATTAACAGTTACAAAGCTTCGGGTTTGTCAAAAGGTCACTCAGAGGTATATCTTTAACATGTTGACTCATTTGACCCCTGTAGTTTGTAATCTCTCACTTTTAGCTTCGTATGATCCATGATTTATTCGTTTGATGTTATAAACATCATGTAGGGTTATTATGAAGTATATTTATTCACTGTTGACACTTAGAACCCGTATAAACACATACTTTCCATGTTTGTCAACTTTAGTCCTTTTATAACATTCTTTCACACGTTCAAACTTTATGACACGTGTCAACACATTATAGGACGTGAATTTTCGAGGTGTTACATCCTCACCCCCTTAAAATAAATCTCGACCCGAGATTTACTGAAATAAATAAGGGTACTTTTCTTTCATCGTGGATTCAACCTCCCACGTGAATTCGGGACCTCTACGGGCATCCCATTTGACCTTAACAATAGGTATATGCTTTCTCCGAAGCTTCTTTACCCGTCGATCTTTAATCGACACAGGTTTTTCCATAAAATTTAAGCTCTCATTTATATGCACATCTGTATACGGTATAACCAGTGATTCGTCAGCGAAGCACTTCTTCAGATTGCAGATGTGGAACACATTGTGAATTCCACTGAGCTCTTCTGGTAAATTTAACTTATAGGAAACTGACCCGACACGTTCGATAACCTCGAAAGGTCCTATGTATCTCGGACTTAGCTTGCCTTTCTTACCAAATCGCATCACTCCCTTCCAGGGTGACACTTTAAGTAGGACTTTGTCACCTACTTCGAAGTGAAAATCCTTACGCTTAGGATCAGTGTAACTCTTCTGCCTATCACGGGCAGCTTTGAGACGGTCACGAATCTGGACCATCTTGTCCGTCGTTTCGAACACGATCTCTGGTCCTGATAACTGGACATCTCCAACTTCCGCCCAACAAACTGGCGTTCCACACTTTCTACCGTATAATGCCTCGAAAGGCGCAGCCTTAATGCTGGTATGGTAGCTATTGTTGTAGGAGAATTCGATTAATGGTAGGTTCTTATCCCAACTACCACCCAAATCGATCGCATATGCACGTAGCATGTCTTCCAACGTTTGAATAGTACGCTCACTCTGACCGTCTGTCTGAGGATGGTAAGCCGTACTAAAGTTCAAACGTGTGCCCAAAGATTGTTGGAAACTCTTCCAAAAATGCGACGTGTACCTAGTATCTCTATCAGAGATAATAGCCACAGGTATGCCATGTAAGGCTACAATCTTATCAACGTATAACTGGGCTAACATATCGGAGCTATAAGTCTCCTTGATGGGTAAGAAATGAGCTGACTTAGTCAGTCGGTCAACTATAACCCATATCGTATCATTTCCTTTCCTTGTCTTAGGTAACTCGGTAATAAAATCCATCGTCACCATTTCCCACTTCCACGTAGGAAGTTCAGGCTGTTGTAGCAACCCTGACGGTTTCTGATGCTCGGCTTTGACTTGCGTCTATGTCAAGCATTTAGCTACATAGGTGGCCACAGAATTCTTCAAGCCTATCCACCAATAGTTTGCCCTTAGGTCTTGGTTAGCTGATGGCAAATTCTTAATCGTTGCCTAATTAGGGTTGCGGCATTTAATGCGTAAGCAATATGAACCGTCTTTCTTATTTAACAATGTCAAACTTTCGGAATATCGAGTTAGGCTATATGAACCCTCTATTTTAAACTTAGTAAGTCAGTGGATAGGTCTAATCAGTCTTTAAGTCCATCAGTCTTTATAAGGAGCAGTGGTTAGTTATAACAGTCCTTAGCATGATCAGCTGTTATAACCACTCGATAACCCTTTAAGAGGAAGCAAGTGTCCGTCTATTCAATTGAGAGGAATCATTACATTACGTCCCTGTTGAAAAATAGAATCAATAAATTTAGGGAAAATGGGTTTGAAAGATGATAACCCAACAGTGGAGGATCTCATTCGATAGCTCCGATAAATTTAATGGTATTCTCAAATAATGCTTCCTAGATTTTTGAAGACCGACAAAGACCGACAAATGTCCACAATGATGCTTCTTTAGACATTTGTCGGTCTTCAAAAATCTAGGAATCATTATTTGAGAATACCATTGAATTTATCGAAGATGTAGAATGAGATCCTCAACTGTTGGGTTATCATCTTTTAACCCCATTTTCCCTAAATTTATCAATTCTGTTTTTTCAGACCTCCCAAAGCCACCTATCCGCCTCCAAAGAGATCGAGACAGCTTGAAGCATAACCTGGACTTGCTGTCATTCCACCAGTTGAGTATTTAATCCCAATTTACTAGCTGAAAATTAATCTACTCGTAATCACATGGTACACCAATGCAAGCATCTGAATAAATAATCACAAATCAAAGACAAAATCAAAAGCTACACCATATCAAACAAATTTCATAGAATCATGATTTATTTTAAACACATATACATCTATTTTTAAACACAAACAAACATTACCTCTTCATCAATAAATTTGAGATCCATTTTATAACCTTGATTACATTCAGAAGTTCGGCCAACGAACTCAAGACTTCCACACCAAATAACAAATCCAACAAGATCTACCTGAAGAACATTTAGCATACAAACCTTTAGTTTGTGATAAAAAGAAAAAATCAAGCAATAAACAGACATCACCAGCTTTTCTTATGTCATTGGGATTTCTCCTTTTACAAACATATCAAAATCAATCTACTCGTAATCACATGGTACACCAATGCAAGCATCTGAATAAACAATAACAAATCAAAGACAAAATCAAAAGTTGCAAACATATCAATCAAATTTCATAGAATCATGAAAGAAATTAGGTAACGGATTGTTACCAGATTTAGCGAGAGAAGAATCGATGGAAGCATTGGAGAAGATGACGATTTGAAGAAACTTCAATTTGGAAAACATATCACATGGTACACCAATGCAAGCAGCTGAATAAACAATAACAAATCAAAGGCAAAATCAAAAGCTGCAAACATATCATTCAAATTTCATAGAATCATGAAAGAAATTAGGTAACAGATTGTTACTAGATTTAGCGAGAGAAGAATCGATGGAAGCATTGGAGAAGATGACGATTTGAAGAAACTTCAATCTGGAAAACATGTAACAAAGCTCAAGAAACCACGAAGAAGAAGAAGAAGAACTGATTACAAAGTGTATTAACAATTACCAAAAAAATAACAATTACCTGATTTATTTTAAACACATATACATCTATTTTTAAACACAAACAGACATTACCTCTTCATCAATAAAGTTGAGATCCATTTTATAACCTTGATCACATTCGGAAGCTCGGCCAATGAACTCAAGACTTCAAAACCAAATAACAAATCCAGCAAGATCTACCTTAATAACATTTAGCATACTAACATTCAGTTTGTGATAAAAAGAAAAAATAAAAAAATATCTATTTTTAAACTACCGTTGGTCTGCATAATATTCAAATCGATGTTAAATGCAATGCCTCTATCATCTTCATCCTCTTCTCTGCATCTACAGTTTTAGAAATAGAGAGTTGAGAGAGAGTAGACAGAGAGATTGAAATGGGTTTTTGAAATTATGATCGAGTTTGGATTTGGGTTTGAGTTTATATTTGAGAGAGAGAAGAATTGAAGCTCTGATCACATTAAATGCAAATTACATATCCCTATAAAGTTTTAAATTTCAAATTACCCTCCCATTTTAATGAAACATCAGTGGTTTGAATTTTGAATGAACATCAGTGGTTTCATAATTGAATGTGGGCCAGACCTTTGAAATTGGAAAGTGGGGCAGTGGTTTGGATGGCGGATCTTTGAATTATGATGTCACTATGCTCCCTCTATGGATGCCACCTCATCGGGAATGACATAAGAAAAACATTGTTGGACAGCCTCTCCTGCTTACACATCAGCTTTTCTTATGTGATTGGGATTTCTCCTTTTATAGAAAGTGTTTTGGTCAAAAATTACCTAAGCAATTAAGTGATCAAATTAGTTAAGTGAGGTAGTGTGCTAAAATTTATATGTGAAAAATGTGTTAACCAAATTAGTTGTGAAAACAGTTTCAGGATACGGCTCAGGATATAGAGTTGTATCTGCAATCAAACAATGAGCGAAAATGTAAAGGTTGACACGTGATGTACGAGGAAAGCCCTTGATCAATCTAGATCGCCGGCATAAAACCTCGGGAGCTGACAATCGCAGCTGCCTTGTTCTTCTATTGCTTCAAATATCAGGATACAGTGCAGGATGTGGTGCGGATCAACTATGTGTTACAATGTAATTCGAATACAAGTGTTGTGAGTAGTGTTTGCGATGAGCTAGAGAGAAAGTGTTTGAAAATGTGTAAGTTGCGTGCCTTAATCTGATCCACCCCCATCTATTTATAGTAAAACAAACGTAACTAACTATCCTACATAACCGGGATCCAACGAATATTCCTTAGTTGAACGTTGGAGACCTGGTCTTTCGGGCTCAACGTCTCTCCTTTAACAAATACGCCCGAGTCTTGAGGAGATGGAGTCCACTTGATCGTTGGCAAGTCCCACTCTTTAACCTGCACGTGATTAATTCAATATACATCAGGATATCACCCAGGATGTTAGCAATATCCCCGTCCAGTATCCTGATCATAGATAAACAATAAAAAGCAGGATATTAGTCAGCATGCATACTCAGAAAATGGCCCATAACAATTATCCCCAAATATATCGGTTGGTATACCAATCCAACGGATATATTTTAAAAACTTTATCTCGTCGACCGAGGCAATTAAAATGAAACGATGGTTGAAGTGACATTGTGCCATTTTCAATGCAATATTTACTCTTTACCCCCTATATTCAGCCTATAATTAGCCGAATCATTTCTGCTTATTATCATCATTCTTCAAGCGATTTTCAGGTAATCACTTTTCTCTTCATCCTCTATCCTTCTTTCTTGAGTTTCTTTTAGTTTGCCCAACACCCTTCATGGCATCACGAACAAGATCTCGATCGGACGGTCCGGCCTCAACCCTCGTAAGCCAAAACTTCATCCGTGATCCAGCAAAGGAAATCTGCTGCTTCAACAACGCCGACATCGCTGCTCTTAAAGATTCCGGCGCCTTCCCCACCGGAACAGTCTTTCGCCCTTTTGATCGGGAAGCCCGATCAGATGCATAATCTGACGAGTGGGTTTGTTTCTTCTCCTACCCTTTTTCTCTTGGACTCCGGTATCCATTTCCACCCTTTATCTCTCGCTTTTTTGACCTCACCGGCCTTAGCTATGCCCAGACTATGCCAATGGTCTGGCGAGTTTTGATAGTGCTGGATCAAATCAAGTCTCGTCATTTTCCTGACCTGTGTATCGAAGACCTCCCTATAGCATACCGCTTGAGATCCCATGGCGATCACCGTTTTCTTCTGTTTTCCACCTCCAAGAACCCTTTGGTTCTTAAGGCCACCAAGAACGAGGATCGATGGCGACGAAAATTCTTTTTCGTAAAAAGAGACTCTATTGATAAGGGTTTCGATCTGCCGGTTAAATGGTTAACCAAGGGTAGGATTTAGGGTTTTAGGAATATCCCCAATTATATCTTCAAACTATATCCCAGACTTATATCCTGATGTTTTTATGCAGCGAACTTCAGAGATTTAGTGCCTCCCAGTGCAGAATCCGAATCCAAGATCAAGGAAATCTACCGACTTCCTGCCAGTGAAAGAACTTTCTCCCTGTCTCTCACAGATTCAAGCCAGAAATCAAGCTCAGAGATGTCTGGTAAGCATATTCTCAACAATTATACATATATTTTGAATCAATTATTTTTCAAAAGTATGAGGAGTTTAAGAATATCTTCCCTTGTGCAGTACCAGTTGTCAACCTTGAAGGTTTCTAACTTGACGAGTTGGATTGCTACTCCAGCCTTGCACCTATCAAACAAGAATCCAAGCCAAAACCGTCTGCTACACCAAAGCCTACCTCTTCAAGGACTGTTTCTGCTTCCAAAGCCCCTCCAGCATCCAGGACCCGGGCATCTAGCTCTCGGAAGAGAAAGGAGACGGACTCTCCAGCTGTTTCTGAGACATTCTCTCTCGAGAATCATGGGTTTAACGAAGCCACCTCATTCCTCAAACAGGTAAAATTTTCCTTTCGATATCCTGCACAAGTATGTTAGTCCTTATCCTGTGTTAGTGCACTACGTCTATTGACTTCGTCTTGTATCATGTAATAGGATAGAATTATCAGTGCACGAGGTTCGAGATATTGAGAAAAGAGGTTTAAGTGAAGATTTCGCTTGAAACTGTTCAAGCGAAATCATCCACAACTGATTTCGCTTCAAGCCTTCAAGCGAAATCATTCACATCAGATTTCGCTTCAAGCTTTCAAGCGAAATCTTAACCTCTATATATAGGTGCACTTGGTTATTCATTGGTAGAACTTTTGGATCTGAGTAGCGAAGCTCTGCCGGATCGTCTCTAGGTTGTAAATCAGTTTCATATCAATATAAGAGACATTATAATTACATCGAGTGTCCGTATCTTTGATTCCGCCTCTGATTCGGATTACAAACTCTTCTGAACGACTCAGTCGTGTCAAACAACGATCCAACAAGTGGTATCAGAGCTCAGGAGGAAGAG
This sequence comes from Helianthus tuberosus, assembly GCA_030545235.1. Classification (NCBI taxonomy): domain Eukaryota; kingdom Viridiplantae; phylum Streptophyta; class Magnoliopsida; order Asterales; family Asteraceae; genus Helianthus; species Helianthus tuberosus. The sequence continues at coordinate 61,304,330 of CM060415.1, read as the reverse complement.
TTTAGCTCGATTGCAATTAGATTCTGACTTCTACACCTTCTTTTTCAACCTGGATGTGATTTCACGGTCAAAATGAATTGAACTTCTCACAGAACATTCAAAACAACAGTTTAACAAAGCCTTGAAAGTTTGAGACCGAAATTCAAAGTAAAAATGACAAAAACTGGACAAAAACTGGATTTCGCTTGAATAGTATTCGAAGGTTACAGGATTATTTCGCTTCAAAGGAGACTGTTTGGACTATTTCGCTTGAAACTCTGAAGCGAAATAGTGTTGTGATTCTGATATCGCTTGAGTTCATCTGAAGCGAAATAGAGTTGCTGGTTTTCGCTTGAAGGATTTCGTTTCAGTATTTCGCTTCAGAAAGTGATTACTTGAAAATTTCGCTTTAACAGAATAGTACTAATTTCGCTTCAAGAGACAAACAGTTGTTTTCGCTTCAAGAGACAAATAGTTGATTTCGCTTCAACTGTTTAAACAAGTGATTTTGATTGGAATTCTTATTTCGCTTGAAAAGTGGAATTTTGTATCAATCTACTTCAGGATATTATTGTGTATACTGATTGTTTGTTTGATTGTTTGCAGGTGATTTGAGGTGATTTACAAGGCACAAATACCAAGAATTCAAAATGTTTGATGAACAGGAAAACATTAAATTTGAAAGAATGAACAATTGGACTTGTTGTTCTTCTTCTGAGAAAAAGGAGGTTTTAGTTGAAAGATTTGAATATTTCATGTGTCGAAAGGATGAAACGTTGGATGAGTTGGAAATACGGTTTAAAAATTTAATGGACAGTTTGAGAAACAATAATATTAGAATATCAAATGATGAACAGATATCGAAATTGGCAAATGCATTACCTGCTAAATGGGATAAATTTTTGGTTGAGCTAAAAATGGAAGATTTTTTTCAAGAACTTTATCCAACACAGTTCTTTAATGAGGTTAATGGAGAGTTTCGTAATGAAAATAGGAAAAAGAAGGAAATTTTGACCGAAATGGAAAAGAATCTACAAAAATTGGAATTGGATGTAATTACGGAAATTGATAATAGAATTCGTGTGTGTCTTGCAACAAAGAGTATTCTAAAATATGATATGAAAAGGAAATGTTATATTGATGAAAGTATGAATCCTTTTGATTTCGTTAAACTCTTTTGTGCAGGAACATATAAGATGGAAACAAAGGATATTCCAAAGAACAAAGAATCTTTGAAGCTTGGATCTTCAAGTTCAGAATCAGTGTGCTCTAAATGTGACAACTTTAAGGCTGAAAATGACAAACTTTTGAGTGAAGCAGAAAGTTTGACATTGGAAGTCAAGAAGTTGAGAGATGAGAAGCAAGCTAATGATAACCAGATTCTTATGTTGCAGGGAATTTGTGAAAATTTGAAGTCTGAAAATGTTAAACTGCTTAGTGATGTGAACAGTTTGACAGCAGAAAACAAAATTTTAAAAGAAAAAATTGAAAATTTTGAACATGAAAAATTAAAATTTGAAAATGATTTCAAAAGTCAGTTAAAGATTTTAGAAGATGAGAGAGATGTTTTTGGTAAAAGTAATCTTGAAAAACAAATTGAAATCAATTCTCATCTTGCTAAAATCATTCAGCTTGAAAAAGAAGCTGAAAAAGCTCGGATGAAAATCAAAGAGCTTGAAGTGAAATTGACAGGTTTTGTGACTTCTACATCACATGTTTGTTCAAAACCAATCAATTTCAAAATTGAAAATGTCAAAATTGAAGATTGTGATGAAATATCTGATGATGAAAAAGAAAGGAATAGAAAAATAGTTTTAGATTTACAAGAAAAATTTCAAAATACTGTTCTGCAATCTACTGAAACAGGTGAATGTTCTAAACAAAAACCTGCTAAGAAGAATGCAGAACAGAAACAAAAAGACAGAAATTTGAAAAATTCTAAAATTGAAATTAAAAGCTCATCAGATAAATCATCCAATCATTATCAAAAATCACAAAAAGTTAAAAATGAAAACTCACAAAATGTTGGTAATAAGTGGTGCAGGTTTGACCACAGTGCTCAAAAGACAAATCCAGCATTGAAGAGGAGAAATGATTATAACCAAGCCAAACAATGTTATGATCTGAAGGTTTGGACTGACCAAAGTGGATGGTACGATAACAGAGTGTGTTACACCTGTGGTGTGAGAGGACACATTGCTGTTAACTGCCAGAATTGGAGTTATGAAACAAGAAAATGCTATAATTGCCATATCAGAGAACATATTGCCAGAGATTGCCCAAGGAGATCGATGGGTAGATTGAGGGTTGAATCTCAAAGAACGGTAAAGAAGCCAGTCAAAGTCAAGCCCCATGAACAGAAGGTTCTAAAACCTAAGGTTCAGGATCAGACAATTCAAGAAAAGAAAGTTAAACTTTCACAGGGGCAGAAAGATAGACTACGAAAGAAAAGGAAGAAGGCGAGAGAGTATTTGGAGAAAATTTTGTCTTCGGGTTCACCGGTTGGTTCGAATAAGAGTTCTGATGAATCGATTCACTCGACTGCAAAGTCAAGCAAATCAAATTCTTCAGATACAAATCTGAGGACAAAAGAGAAAAAGGAAAAGAAGAAAATGGTCGGCGATGAATCTGATTTTTCAAAGTTAGACAAGCCACCATCAGGCGATGAATCTGACTCATCTAAGTCAGATAAGCCAAGTTCGGGCAATGAATCTGATTCCACAAAATCAGAGGAGCCACAAGTTGAGGTAAAGAAGGAAGAAACTGTTCTTTTGATGAATGATGAAAAATTTCCTCCATTACAATCCACTAACACAAAATCAAAAGGTGTTGATGCTGGAAAAATGTTTAATAGCAATGTTAAACATATTTTTAGTAAGATGGTTGATGGTAAGGAAAAAGGAGTGAAAGAGTTTTATGAAGAAAAGAGAAAAGCTCAAAATACACCCAAGGACAGTCAGGCTTGGGTGAAACTTTTCAAATAGAAAAATCTGACTTGCCGGAGCTTCCAGGTTGGTAAGTGTGAAGCAGGTATCGGCATCATTCTTGAGAAATTCACAGGATGGTAACTGTGATATTTCGTGTTACATGTGGTAAATCAGGGACATTAAGTTGTACTTGATTTTCTACAAGTGATAGTGGTGTTTGATCTTATATTGTTAAAATCTGTACAAAAAGGTTTTAAAGAGAACACGGTGATGAGATAACCCCAAACTCACAAGTGATGGGTAAACAAACTAATTTTTCCGGAAAAACCATTCTGATTAAAACAAACTTAAGTGTTTTGAAATCATTATGGGAAAATAGTTTGTTGTAAGGGGGAGTTCTGATTGAATATGCCGAAACCCTCACGGCTGAACAAACATGATTACTTTCATCAGATTGAAAAACGGTTTTCAAACTGTTAAGATCAATGGGTTGTAAATCATGGGGGTATGTTATATTTTCTGCAAAACAGAGCATGAGATGCAGAAAATGGATGGCGAGACAAAGCTATCAGTGTTGGTTGTCAAATTTTCTTTATTTGATTTTGCATTTTAGGGGGAGTAATATTGTTAGAAAATACAAAAACATTTGAAAATTTGAAAAAGTCAAAAACATGATAAAATTCAAAAAATTGAGTTTTTTTGCGTAAAAAGAGGAAATGATAGTACATCAGTAGACAGTTACAGTAGGCTAAAGAAATGGAAAGTTTAAATGTGTTAAACGATCTCACTGTGGATGTGTCGGTAGATTTTTATACATTTAGTAAACTTTTTCGGGATATAAACCTAAATTCAAACTTGCTTATTTTGTGGGGAACACTACTTGGATATATAGGTAACCCCTGAAATCTCGTTTGAAAGGTCTCTTAATCTGATATACTAGGTCTTTATACTCTATGATATCTGGGGTATTATTCCGGGACTTCTGCTGAACGGTAGTTCTGACCTAGTCCTTGGCTAATACTTTCTGCAAATGCTTGAAACATAGCATTAAACCCTCAGCATGCCGATGAAATAATAAATTTGATAGTCGCTGCTGTTGTAAGCAAAAAGATCCTCTAAAGGGGACACACCGAAAAGTCGAAGCTGATATCTCTCTGCGTATACGGAAGTATCGATCTGAGATCCCTCGGCCCTCGCATACCTAATTTATATACAGATATCATTGTAGTATACTCACATGTAAGACTGATTATTGGGATTCTGGATACGGGAGTATATTCAAGAGGTGGGACACATGAATGAGTTTAAGTTCTTAAAATACCTAATTCGTATCCTGAATCAGTTGAACTTTGTGTGAAAATTTAAGTGGACAAGTATATCGACAATCTAAGTGAATTGTTTATTGCATAAAGTGAAATTAAGCTCAACGGTACTTGTGACTTGTCAGAAACTGATATGATTCTCTAACGCATACTCAAAACAAAAATATTGTCTGTAAATATGTTTGTACATATTTCGTTACTGCTTTATATTTTCAGAATATACAAAAAGATTTTAATTCTGCTTTATTTTCGACAACTGATGTCTGAGTGCTGAGTTTCAAAATCTAAGTAAGCTGATTGTGTTTCTGAAATGAAACAAGTTCATTAATTTGAAACTTGAAGTTTTTAAATTCAAAAACAGTTTGTGATATCTCCAAGGTCATTAATTTGGACTTGGATGATAAACTGTGAGGGAGTTGGATTCTTTAATACTGCTAAATCTATACAGTTGGTTGATAGGGGGAGTGGATTAGAGAATTTGATTGGAATTTCCAGGTTACGATTCCTGGATAGTCTAAAATGTTGTTACTTATAAATGTTTGAGAAATTGCAGATGATAGTCCAGACTACGATCCCGGAAGCAAAGTCTAAGGGGGAGTCTGAAGACAAGTTTGAAACAAAGAAAAGCTTGTAGATGGAAAGCTAGGTGTCGATCCCAAAGCACGGAAGCTTGATGAAAGGGGGAGCCTGAAGCTGATAGAAGAAGAGATAGTTGGATGTTTACAATGTTACAATCTAAATGAGAATGCAGAATGATCAAGACTGAAGATGTGTCATACTGAAGAATAGTCACTGAAGACTGCGTCAATATCCGAGGGGGAGTCTGTTAGTGCACTACGTCTATTGACTTCGTCTTGTATCATGTAATAGGATAGAATTATCAGTGCACGAGGTTCGAGATATTGAGAAAAGAGGTTTAAGTGAAGATTTCGCTTGAAACTGTTCAAGCGAAATCATCCACAACTGATTTCGCTTCAAGCCTTCAAGCGAAATCATTCACATCAGATTTCGCTTCAAGCTTTCAAGCGAAATCTTAACCTCTATATATAGGTGCACTTGGTTATTCATTGGTAGAACTTTTGGATCTGAGTAGCGAAGCTCTGCCGGATCGTCTCTAGGTTGTAAATCAGTTTCATATCAATATAAGAGACATTATAATTACATCGAGTGTCCGTATCTTTGATTCCGCCTCTGATTCGGATTACAAACTCTTCTGAACGACTCAGTCGGGTCAAACAACGATCCAACATCCTGCTTATTTTTACATCGATACCTGTGTCCTTATCGATAGGGCTTGGAACGTCTTATGCACTTGTATGAAGACGCCTGCAGGCTTAACAAGATGTTGGAGATCAAGCTGGAGAAAGCTGAAGCTACCATAGCTAATCAAGGAACCATTGCGGCTGCCAAATCCCAGCATTACGAAGACAAATACAAGGCAATGATCCAGGAGCACCAAGCTACCCTCCATAAAGCCAACGAGGAAGCCCAAGCCAAACTAGATGCCGCCCTTCTTCAATACCAGCAGAATATGAGTTCATATCGGGATAGCCTCAAAGCATCTGTGGTCGTCTCTCTTCTCCAATCCAGGATAAGGATGGCTTATGAGGCCAGGGATTTGGGTTTCGAATGCCCCTCCTGGAACATAAAGGCTTGGGAAGCGAAACTAAAGGATCTCGGAGGTCATCTCGTTGCTCATCCTGCAAAGCATGCTGGTGAAGAGCCTTCTAAGGCGGCAGAGGAAGTGGCCAATGCTGATGATGGTGATGCCGAGAAGAATCCTGAGGCCGATGCTGGTGCAGATGCTGGGAAGGAGGCTGTTGATCAAGAAGGTGCCGCTTCTTAAGCGGCGAAGTGGGCGATGATGGATATACGTGCCAAGGCCGGAGCCCACTTTTTAATTTCGTGGTTGTGGTTGTTTAAACAATTTACTTTTCCTGTCTTCGAACAATTTATATTTCCTGCATTAGAACAATATGATGACCAAAGGTGGATGGGTCCTAGGTTTTAGGATGAAGCCCTTGGTCATCGATTAGTATAACCTGTTTTGAATGTGGTAACGGTTGTAGGTGGACAGGTCCTATTTTGAGATAGATCCTCCAACCGTTACACAAGTATGGTAGAAACTAATTGTGCTTTTGGTGGATGGGCCTCGGTTTGAGGTGAATCCAAAAGCATAACTTTTGACATGTTAATAATATAACTATCTCTTAACTTACTTGTTATTGCCTTGCATTACTTAATGTACCTTTTAACTTTGCAAAAATTTTGTATTGTTATCTTATGAAAATATCCTGATCAATATGCTCAGCGATATATTATAAAAACTTTTTATTGGAGAGGACTTCCAAACATTCGTTCAACTTTGTAGAAAGTCCTTTAAAGAGTGAAAAACAATCCATCTTTCCAAAACCTGTTTACTTAAATGATCAACGTTTCAAATTAGTATTAATTTCAAATATCTTAATCAAATATCCTGAAAAGTATTTAAAAACATATTTTAAGAATATATCAGGATATTTAACCTTTTACCAAACATAGTATTGTCAAAAACTTAAACAAGGTTTACAAAGGAAAGATCATACCAGGAATAGGGTATAAACCTATTACCAAACTTCAATCCCTTTGCAACTCTTCCCATGAAGATGTCCCCTGTCTGAGACACTTAGTGCATTAGTTCTGAACCTTATCCTTTGAGCTTTACATTATTGCTTTAGTGGGAATGTCCCCTGTGTACAATGTCTTCAAATACTTAGAAATCTTCTGGATATCAGTTTCCATTGCATAGGCAATTTTTCATGTCACAGGGGTAAAACCCAAAAATGTTTTGGAAATAAATTCCTCGTATCCTGGGGGAAAATCCCAAATTTTCGTGCGCTACAGGCGAGAGTGTATAAACTCCAAGACTTAGAAAGGTGAAAACCTTTAAACCTTAGAGAGTATGAAAATACCCTTTCGTGAGAGAGGGTGATCAATCCTCATATACCTTTAGGATTCAGGATATAGCCAATAGTAATGAAATTGTCAGCCACTTTTACATGGACTGGTCTCGCCACCTTGAACTATCCCTGAATAACTTGCGCTCCAGGCGGAGTGTTTAAATCCAATTTGGAAGAAAGGTGAATACCTTTAAACCTGTGAAGGGATCAGAATCCCTTGTACGTGAGAGAGGGGGACAATCCTCTAATCTTCTGAAGTATCCTGAGTGAGCATCCTAGAGCTATATCCCGAAGCATATACTGCAAAACATCCTTACACTAAGGTGGGTGTTAGCTTGGCTAACACCCCTCCGATGCTTAAGTTAGTATTGGGTTCCAAAGAATAAATTAAACCAAACATATTTAAAAAAGATAGAATTCATACCATCTGGAGTTAGAAATTATATTCTAAACTCACTTGAAATAAAGCTTAAGGTGTATAGCATTCCAGGATCTCCGTAGCATATCCCCTTCCATATTCTTGAGTCTATATGCTCCTTTCCCTGCTTCTGATTCAACTTCATATGGTCCTTCCCATTTTGGAGCTAGCTTGCCATCGGCAGGATTAGTGGTATTCTGAAAAGCCTTTCTTAACACCCAATCTCCAACCTTAAATCTTCTGGTCCTAATATTCTTGTTATATGCTCTGGATATTCTTTGTTGATATGCTGCCATCCTTAGCCTTGCTGCATCCCTCTTTTCATCTATAGTATCCAAATCCTGACACAAGGCTTCAGGATTCTGTTCAGGATCCTGTAGGGTAGATCTTGCAGTAGGTATTGCCATTTCCGTTGGAATCATTGCTTCTGCTCCAAATACCAAGGAAAATGGGGTTTGGCCTGTTGCATTCTTTACCGTTGTCCTATCAGCCCACAAAACAAAGGGTAATTCTTCTGCCCATCTTCCTTTTTTGGCTCCAAGTCTCTTCTTTAAGTTATTGATAATTATCTTGTTTGAGGATTCTGCTTGTCCATTCGCTTGAGGATGTACCGGAGTAGATGTTATCATTTTGATTCCCCAACTCTTGCAAAAGTCAGTAGTTCTCTTGCTTATAAACTGAGAACCATTGTCACAGATTATCTCGGCTGGTACTCCGAATCTGGTCAGGATATTTCTCTTTATGAAGGATACTACTTCTTGATCTCTAACTTGAACAAATGCTTCTGCTTCAACCCACTTGGAGAAATAATCCGTCATTGCCAACATGAAAACCCTTCCTCCTGGAGCCTTTGGAAGCTTTCCCACTATATCCATACCCCACTTCATAAACGGCCAAGGGGAAACAATAGGATACAGCGGTTCAACAGGCTAATGTAATATGTTACTATGTCTTTGACATGCATCACATCTTCGAGCATATTCTGCGGCGTCTTTTCTCATTGTCGGCCAATAATATCCTGTCCTTAATACTTTTGAGAATAATGACCTGCCCCCAGTATGGTTACCACAATCCCCTTCATGTATATCTTGAAGTACTTCTTTGGCTTCAGGATCCTCCAAGCACCTCAAATACGGTCCTGCAAGAGATTTTTTGTATAAAACATTATTTATAATAGTGAATCGTGATACCTTCATCCTAAATGCCTTAGGATTTTCATCTCCGGGGATGTGTCCTTCTCTGAGATATCTCATGATTGGAGCCGTCCAAGACTTAGGATCCTCTTCAGGATATGCTACTCCAGGATCCTGTATACCCGCTACTTCTTTATCCTGAGGATTCGTTGCAGGATACAAGACATGTAATATTGGTATTTGGGTTCCTTCTGGTATCCTGATCGATGATCCCAGATTTGCTAAGGCATCTGCTTCAGCATTATCCTCCCTTGGTACCTGTTCAAGTGTAAAAACATCGAAATATCCTGCTAATTTTTTAAGAATATCGAGGTATTCGATTAATTTCTCACCCTTAACTGCATAGGATCCATTAAAATGGTTAGTAATTAACAAGGAGTCAACATATACTTGCAAATTCTTGATACTCATATTCTTAGCCAATTCTAATCCTACAATTAAAGCTTCATATTCTGCCTCGTTATTAGTAGCAGGAAATTCACACCTAATAGCCTGGGGTAATATGTCCCCCTGTGGCAATTTTAGTAGTATACCTAAACCTACACCTCTTATATTGGATGCACCATCAGTATATAATGTCCAGGATCCTGAAGATTCTCCTAACTGTTGAACTTCTAGGTCTACCTCGTCCTGAATGTCACTACTGAAATCAGCCACAAAGTCAGCTAAAGCCTGAGACTTTATGGCATTTCTAGGTTCATATACTAAATCATAAGCACTTAACTTTACTGACCACTTGGCCATCCTGCCTGACATCTCTGGTTTCCTAAGTACATTTTTGACAGGATAATTCGTTTTAACATGGATCCTATGTGTTTCAAAATAATGTCTAAGCTTTGTCGATGCCATGACTAGAGCTAATATCAATTTTTCTAAATGAGAATACCTAGTTTCAGCATCTAACAAACTTTTACTAACATAATAAACAGGATATTGCTGACCTTCATGGTCTTTTATAAGAACGGCACTTACGGCATTCCCTGATACAGCGAGGTATAGGGATAGTGGTTCACCATTTTCAGGCTTCATCAATAGAGGTGCAGTTGAGAGATATCGCTTCAAATCCTGCAAGGCTGCTTCATGCTTTGCTCCCCATTCAAATTTCTTATTCTTCTTGAGGATATCATAGAATTCCTTTCATTTTTCCGAGGATCTTGAAATAAATCTATTCAAAGCTGCTACTCGGCCTGTTAACCGTTGTACGTCCTTCATATTCGAGGGTGATTTTATATCCAGGATAGCTTTAATCTGCTCCGTGCTTGCCTCTATCCCCCTTTTCGTCACCATATATCCAAGAAACTTTCCTGCCCCCACTCCGAAATGGCACTTAGCAGGATTCAGCTTCATGTTATACTGATCCAGGATATCAAATGCTCCCTTGATATCCTGGAGGTGATCCTCAGCCTTTTTAGATTTCACCACCATATCGTCAATATATACCTCCATGGTGTCCCCCAGCTTATCTTTGAACATCATGTTTACTAATCTCTGGTATGTTGCACCTGCATTTTTCAAACCGAAAGGCATAGCAGTATAGCAATATATACCTGTTGTTTTGGTCAAAAATTACCGAAGCAATTTAGTGATCAAATTAGTAAAGTGAGGTAGTGTGCTAGAAAGTGTACTTGAAAACGTGCTTGTTGAGTTAATTAGGAAATCAGTATTCAGGATACGGCTCAGGATATCGAGCTGTATCTATGATCAAACAATGAGCAAAAGTAAAGTAAACGGCACGAGATGTACGAGGAAAGCCCTTGATCAATCTAGATCGCCGGCATAAAACCTCGGGAGCTGACAATCGCAGCTGCCTTGTTCTTCTATTACTTCAAATATCAGGATACAGTGCAGGATGTGGTACGGATCGACTAAGTGTTACAACGAAATTTGAATACAAGTGTGGTGTTTGCAATGAGCTAGAAAGTGAAAGTATGCGAGAGTGTAAGTGTAGATTGTGTGACTTAAACTGATCCGACCTCATCTATTTATAGTAAAGATAAAATAACAAACTATCCTAAACTTCCGGGATCCAGCGAATATTCCTTCATCGAACGTTGTAGACCTGGTCTTTCGGGCTCAACGGCTCTCCTTCAACAAACTCGTCCGAGTCTTGAGGAGAAGAAGTCCTCTTGACCGTTAGCAAGTCTCAACCGTTAACCTGCACGTGGTTAATTCAATAAACCTCAGGATATCACCCAAGATGTTAGCAATATCCTCTTCCAGCATCCTGAGCACAAATAAACAAACAAAGGCAGGATATTCGTCAGGATACGTATGTTAAGAAAATGACCCCTAACAATTGTCCCCAAATATATCGGTTGGTATACCAATCCAACGGATATATTTCAAAAATCTTATCCCATAACTCAAGGCATTTAAATCGAAGCGACGGTCAAGATCACATCGTAACTTCCAACGCGTTTTTTACTCAATGGAGATCCACGATGCCCCTATATCTTCTCTTTTCTTGTTTGAAAAGCAGATATCTTCAACAGAACCTTCAGGTAATTCTCCATTTCTGATTTTCTTCCTGTCAATTTACTTCACCTTACTTGCAATGGACGCCGAGACCTTCACCCAGCAGAATCTTCTTAAAAATCCCGAAAAGGAGATCTGCGCTTTTGACAACGCAGACATTGCAGCTTTAAGAGCCTCCGGCGCTTTCCCTGACAGCACGGTCTTTAGACCATTCGATCGGTCAATCCGATCAGATGTTTCTTCCACCGAATGGGTCTGTTTTCCAGCATATCCTTTTTCATTAGGTCTTCGATACCCTTTTCCTGAATTCATGATGCAATTCTTTCGAATTACCGGCATCTCTTTTGCTCAAACCATGCCCATGGTTTGGAGAGTACTAATTGTACTCAACCAAATCAAAAACCTCCATTGCTCCGACCTCTGCATCGAGGATTTACCTATTGCTTATCGCCTCCGATCCCATGGCTCTAGCCGGTTCTTGCTCTTCTCGACCTCCAGCAAACCTCTGATTCTCAAAGCCACTAAAAACGAAGACGGATGGCAACGCAAATTCTTCTTTGTCAAACGAGATTCCATTGCTGAGGGTGCCAACCTTCCGGTGGAGTGGTTAACCACCGGTAGGATCATAAATATCCTCATAAACCATTTGATTATTATCTTCTATTCATACTCTTCTTTTTTATCTTTATGCAGTGAACTTCAAGGAAGTTGCTCCCCCTACCGCTGAGTCAGAGGAGAGAATCAATACTGTTTACCGGTTACCTGCAATAGACAGGACTTTCACCACACACGTCCCGAGTTCCAGTCAATACTCATCATCCGAGATGTCTGGTAAGAATTTCTTTCAAAATAATTAGTCACAACAGCATAACGATAAGATAAAGAGTAAAACTTTTCCCTTTATGCAGCACCAGCTAAGATCCCTGAAGTCTTTGATCTTGACGAATTGGACAGCTATTCTGACCAGATCCAGGTCAAGAAAGAACCTAGCCCCAAGACCACAGCTACATCCAAACCCAGCAGCTCCAAAGCCATCATCATTCCTAAACCTTCACCGGCTACCAAGCCCCGGAGTTCAAGTTCCCGCAAAAGGAAAGAACCCGATTCCCTTGTCATTTCTGAAACCTTTCCTTATGAGAAGCACGGGTTCATTGAAGCTAGCGGGTTTATGACTTCTTTTCTTAACCAGGTTAGTATCCTCATATCATATCCTGCAATTTAGATTATTTTCAAAGATTTAACAATATTAATCCCTGTCCTCTTACCTTTGTAGGGTCTTGAGCGTTTAGTTCATTTATATCAAGAATCCTGGAAGCTTAACAAAACACTTGAATCTAAGCTAAAGGAAGCAGAAATCACAATCTCCGACCAAGGTATGATTGCGGCCGCCAAATCTCGTCATTACGAGGAGAAATACAAAGCTATGACCCAAGAACACCAAGTTGCTCTCAACAAAGCTACTCTTCAAGCCCAGGCCGATCTGGAAGCCGCCCATGTGCAATACGAACGGGATATGGTCAGCTACCGGGAAAGCCTCAAAAGTTTCGTCGTCATTTCTCTCCTCCAAGCCAGGTTGAAGATGGCTCATGAAGCCAAAACATTAGGTTTCGAATGCCCTTCTTGGGATGTTGGCGCTTGGGAGACCAAGCTGAAGAACCTCGGCGGCACCTCTTCCAAATCAACCGTCGAAGAACCTTCCAAAGTAGTTGAAAAAGCAACCGATGCTGAGAAGGATGCGGAGGCGGATCCCAAGACGGATGTTGCTGAAATCACTATGGACCAAGAAGGCACTACCCCCTAGAGCTTATTTCCTTTAAATCATTCGAACAATTTTATGTTTTTATGAACAATTTATATTTCTGTATCGAAACAATTTGATAGCCGAAGGTGGATGGGTCCTGGGTTTCAGGATGAAGCCTTCGGTTATCAACCAGTATTGATTGCTTAAGAATAATTTCATCTTTTTATTTTTCTAAGTGTAAATCTTAGCCTTACAAAAAATTTCATACTGTTATCTTATAAAATATCCTGATCAGTATGCTCAGCGGTATACTGTAAAAACCTTTTATTAGATAGAACTTCCAAACGTTCCTTCAACTTTGTAAAAAATTCTTTAGAAAGTGAAAAATAGTATATCTTTTCAAAACCAAGTTTTGATAATATTTAAATGATCAGAGTTCCAAACTAATACTAGTTTCAAACACCCTAATCAAATATCCTGAAAAAGACTTTGAGAATATATCAGGATACTTATCCTCTTATAAAACACAATGTTACTAAAAACTTAGACGATGTTTACAAAGGAAAGATCATACCAGAAATAGGGTATAAACCTATTACCAAACTTCAATCCCTTTGCAACTCTTCCAATGAAGATGTCCCCTGTGCAAGGTACTTAGTGCATTAGTTCTGAGCCTCATCCTTTTAGCTTTACATCACCATCTTGGCAGGGATGTCCCCTGTGTACAATGTCTTCAAACACTTTAGAAATCTACTGAATGTCAGTTTCCATTGCATAGGCAATTTTTTACGTCCCAAGGGTAAAACCCAAGGATGTACTGGAGATAAATCCCTTGTATCCTGGGGAAAATCCCAAATTTTCATGCGCTACAGGCGGGAGTGTATAAACTCCAAGACTTAGAAAGGTGAAAACCTTTAAACCTTAGAGAGTATGAAAATACCCTTTCGTGAGAGAGGGTGATCAATCCTCATATACCGTTAGGATTCAGGATATAGCCAACAGTAACGAAATTGTCAGCCACTTTTACATGGACTGGTCCCGCCACCTTGAACTATCCCTGAATAACTTGCGCTCCAGGCGGGGTGTTTAAACCCAATTCGGAAGAAAGGTGAATACCTTTAAACCTGTGAAGGGATCAGTATCCCTTAAACGTGAGAGAGGGGGCCAATCCTCTAATCTTTCGAGTTATCCTGAGTACATATCCTGGAGCTATATCCTGAAACATATCTTGCAAAATAATTGTAAACTAAGGTGGGTGTTAGCTTGGCTAACACCCCTCCGATGCTTAAGTCAGTATTGGATAACAAATTAAACCAAACATATTTTAAAAAAGGTAGAATTCATACCATCCTAAGCTAGAAATTAAATTCTAAACTCACTTGAAATAGAGCTTAAGGTGTATAGCATTCCAAGACCTCGGTAGCATATCCCCCTCCATATTCTTGAGTCTGTATGCTCCTTTCCCTGCTTCTGATTCAACTTCATATGGTCCTTCCCATTTTGGAGCTAACTTGCCATCGGCAGGATTAGTAGTATTCTGAAAAGCCTTTCTTAACACCCAATCTCCAATCTTAAATCTTCTGGTTCTAATATTCTTGTTATATGCCCTGGATATTCTTTGTTGATATGCTGCCATCCTTAGCCTTGCCGCATCTTTCTTTTCATCTATAGTGTCTAAATCCTGACTCAAGGCTTCAGGATTCTGCTCAGGATCACTTAAGGTAGATCTTACAGTAGGTATTGTTATTTCCGTTGGAATCATTGCTTCTGCTCCAAACACCAAGGAAAATGGGGTTTGGCCTGTTGCATTCTTTACCGTTGTCCTATCAGCCGATAAAACAAAGGGTAATTCTTCTGCCCATCTTCCTTTTTTGGCTCCAAGCCTTTTCTTTAAGTTATTGACGATTATCTTATTTGAGGATTCTGCTTGCCCATTTGCTTGAGGATGTACCGGAGTAGATGTAATCATTTTGATTCCCCAACTCTTGCAAAAGTCAGTAGTCTTCTTACTTATAAACTGAGAACCATTGTCACAGATTATCTCGGCTGGTACTCCGAATCTGGTCAGGATATTCCTCTTGATGAAGGATACTACTTCTTGGTCTCTAACTTGAACTAATGCTTCTGCTTCAACCCACTTAGAGAAATAATCCGTCATTGCTAGCATAAAGACTTTTCCTCCTGGAGCTTTTGGTAGCTTTCCCACTATATCCATACCCCACTTCATAAACGGCCAAGGGGATACAATAGGATATAATGGTTCAGCCGGCTGATGCAGTATGTTACTATGTCTTTGACATGCGTCACATCTTCGAACATATTCTGCGGCATCTTTTCTCATCGTTGGCCAATAATATCCTGTCCTTAATACTTTTGAGAATAACGACCTGCCCCCAGCATGGTTACCACAATCCCCCTCATGTATATCCTGAAGTACTTCTTTGGCTTCGGGATGCTCCAAGCATCTCAAATACGGTCCTGCAAGAGATTTCTTATATAAAATATTATTTATAATAGTGAATCGTGATACCTTCATCCTAAATGCCTTAGGATTTTCATTTCCAGGGATGTGTCCTTCTTTGAGATATCTCATGATTGGAGCCGTCCAGGATTTAGGATCCTCTTCAGGATGTTCTGCTCCAGGATCCTGAATACCAGCTACTTCTTTATCCTGAGGATTCGTTGCAGGATATAAGACATGTAATATTGGTATTTGCGTCCCTTCAGGTATCCTGATCGATGATCCCAAATTTGCTAAGGCATCCGCTTCAGCATTATCCTCCCTTGGTACCTGTTCAAGTATAAAAACATCGAAATATCCTGCTAATTTTTTGAGAATATCGAGATATTCGATTAGTTTCTCACCCTTAACTGCATAGGATCCATTAAAATGGTTAGTAATTAACAAAGAGTCAACATATACTTGCAATTTTTTGATACTCATGCTCTTAGCCAATTCTAATCCTGCAATTAAAGCCTCATACTCTGCTTCATTATTAGTAGCAGGAAATTCACACCTAATAGCCTGGGGTAATATGTCCCCCTGTGGCGATTTTAGTAGTATTCCTAATCCTACTCCTCTTACATTAGATGCACCGTCAGTATATAATGTCCAGGATCCTGAGGATTCTCCTAACTGTTGAACTTCTAGGTCTACCTCGTCCTGAATGTCACTACTAAAGTCAACCACAAAGTCAGCTAAAGCCTGAGATTTTATGGCATTTCTAGGTTCATATACTAAATCATAAGCACTTAACTTTACTGACCACTTGGCCATCCTGCCTGACATCTCTGGTTTCCTAAGCACATTTTTGACAGGATAATTTGTCTTAACATGTATCCTATGTGTCTCGAAATAATGTCTAAGCTTCGTTGATGCCATGACTAATGCTAGTATTAATTTTTCTAAGTGAGAGTACCTAGTTTCAACATCTAATAAACTTTTACTAACATAATAAACAGGATATTGCTGACCTTCATGGTCTTTTATAAGAACGGCACTTACAGCATTCCCTGATACAGCAAGGTATAGGGATAGTGGTTCACCATTTTCAGGCTTCATCAATAGAGGTGCGGTTGAGAGATATCGTTTCAAATCCTGCAGGGCTGCTTCATGCTTCTCCCCCCATTCGAATCTTTTGTTCTTCTTCAGAATATCATAAAAGTCTTTGCATTTCTCTGAGGATCTTGAGATAAACCTATTTAAAGCTGCTACTCGGCCTGTCAATCTTTGTACGTCCTTCATATTTGAGGGTGATTTTATATCCAGGATAGCTTTGATCTGCTCTGGGCTCGCTTCTATCCCCCTTTTTGTCACCATATATCCAAGAAACTTTCATGCCCCCACTCCGAAATGGCATTTAGCAGGATTCAGCTTCATGTTGTATTGATCCAGGATATAAAATGCTCCCTTGATATCCTGGAGGTGATCCTCAGCCTTTTTAGATTTCACCACCATATCATCGATATATACCTCCATGGTGTCCCCCAGTTTGTCTTTGAACATCATGTTTACCAATCTTTGGTACGTTGCACCTGCATTTTTCAAACCAAAAGGCATAGCTGTATAACAATAAATACCTGTTGGTGTCATGAAGGCAGTATCCTCCAGGTCAGAAGGCTCCATTTGGATCTGTTGAAATCCTGAAGATGCGTCCATGAAGGTCAGCATTTCATGCCCGGCAGTGGCATCTACCATTGCATCAATGTGGGGAAGGGGAAATGGGTCTTGTTTTGGTAAAAAATTACCGAAGCAATTTAGTGATCAAATTAGTAAAGTGAGGTAGTGTGCTGGAAAGTGTGTACAAAATATGCTTGCTGAGTTATTTAGAAAATCAGTATTCAGGATACGGCTCAGGATATCGAGCTGTATCTTCGATCAAACGATGAGCAAACGATAAGCAAAAAGTAAAGGAAATGACACGAGATGTACGAGGAAAGCCCTTGATCAATCTAGATCGCCGGCATAAAACCTCGGGAGCTGACAATCGCAGCTGCCTTGTTCTTCTTATTGCTTAAACTTCAGGATACAGTGCAGGATATAGACCAGATCGCTAAGTGTTACAATGCCTTTGTATGAAAGTGAAAATTGCTAGAGAGCAAGTGTTAGAGTGTAGCGAGTGTGATTGTGATGTCCTAGTTGATCTGATATACCCACCTATTTATAGTAATGAATTACAAACAATAATCCCTACAAATATGGGCTACTCCGAATATTCCATTATGAACGTTATGGACCGAGTAATACGGCTTCAACGTCTTCATTTGAACGACTTGGACCGAGTCTTCCGCGGAATAAGTCTTGTTAACGTTGCTAGCTTCTAACCCACGTACCTGCACATAATCCATTAGTAATCCCGAGGATACCATTCAGGATGTTACCAATATCCTGAACCAGCATCCCGGATGTAAACAGATACTACATAAACAAGATATAGATCAAGATATTTTCCAGGATATGGGCTCAGAATTTCACCCATAACAATTGTCCCCAAAAATGTTACCGTTTGATATCCTAACGGTTACATTTTTTCACAGTGGCCGAGGCAATTAAGAGATAAGACTATTGATGTGACAGCTTTCAACCACCTGGCCTATATTTACTCATCATACCCTATATCTTCTCATCCTCATATCCTTTTTTACCCACAATCGACAAGAAAAAGGTAATATTCTCTCTCTCATCTTCATAACCATCTTTTATCTTACTCCGGCAAGAATTCAGGCGACCAAATGCCTAGGCAAACGAGGTCCAGTTCAGGAGACTCGGCTCCCACATTCATCCAACAGAATCTTCTCCAAGAACCGGAGAATGAAACATGCACCTTTGATAGTGCTCATCTGTCGGCTTTGAAATCCTCCGGTATCTTTCCGGATGGAACCATATTCCGACCCTTTGACAGAGAAATCCGGTCAGATATGGTTTCCAACGAGTGGATTTGTTTCAATGCTTTCCCCTTTACCTCAGGGCTACGATTCCCCTTTCCGGACTTCATTACCGAATTCTTTAACATCACTAAAATTTCTTTCAGTCAAACCATGCCAATGCTTTGGCGTGTTTTGTCTGTTCTTGACCAAATCAAGAGAAACCACATACCTGACCTTTCCGTCCATGATCTCCCTTTAGCCTACAAGCTTAGATGCCATGGCTCATCTAGATTCCTATTTTATTCTACTTCCGGTGATCCATTGATACTTCGTGCCACCAAAAACGAGGATGGTTGGCAATCCAAGTTTTTCTTTGTAAAAAGGGATTCAATCCCCGGTGGAACGGATTATCCGATGAGATGGTTAAGAAAGGGTAGGACTTAGGGTTTAAGAATGATCCTGTCTCTTATCCTGTCTCATATTCTGAACTAACAAATTTTCATTTTTGTGCAGCTGATTTCAGGAAGATTGCACCTCCTCTTGCTAATTCTCAAGAAAGAATAGACGCCATCAGACTTCTTCCAGAGGCAGAGAGAAGTTTCAATCCTTCTCCACCAACTCCAAGCCCTCTTTCAAGTGCCAATATGTCTGGTAAGGATCCTGCAAGATATCCTGCACACATATGTTTTTTATCTGTTATTCATAGGAGGGATTTAGAATTTACTCCCTGTGTGCAGATTCCAGCAAAGTCCCAGTCTATCTAGACCTTGACGAACTTGACAGCTATCCAACTCCAGCCATAGTCAAGAAGGAGACTCCTGCTGCTACTAGCTCCAAGCCACTCCCGGCTCCCAAGGCCAATCCAAGAACCCGTGCTTCCGCAGCGAAAAAGAGAAAGGGTCTTGAGGTCAGTGCTCCAGGCCCAGAAGGGTTCTCTTATGACGAACTCAGCTTTTCTGATTCCTTAGAGCCAATGACATCCTTCCTCAACAAGGTAATATCCTGACGCATATCCTTCATGTATATCCTGCACATATATCCTGCACGTATATCCTAACAGGATATCCTGGTAGGATATCTTGGTCAACATACATTCTAACTTTATACCTGTAATTGATGTGCAGGGCCTCCAGCATTTGCTCCACTTGTATAATGACGCTTGTGGTACTGTGGCACTTCATGAAGCCAGGATCAAACAGCTCGAGAGCACCGTTGCTGACCAAAGTGCTATTGCTGAAGCGAAGAGCCGGCATTATGAAAGCTTGCTGAAGAAGGTCACCCAAGACGCTGAGGTCAAACTTGCCACCGTTCAAATGGATCATGATCAGGCCTTGATCAACTTCCGAGAGGGAATCAAGGCTTCTGCTATCGTCTCCCTGCTACAAGCACGCATCAAGATGGCCTACGAGGCCAAGGAGACGGGCCTTGTTTGTCCATCTTGGCCAGTTGAATCCTGGGTGGCCAAGTTGAAGGAGCTCGGAGGCAAAGCTGTGCCATTTCCTGCTGAAGCCGGTGAGTCTTCTAAGTCAGCAGAGGTGGTGGTCCAGGCTGGAGAAAAGAAGGATGCTGGAGCTGATGCTGGGATGGACATAGGTCAGGATGCTGCGCAGGATGCTGGTCAGGATGCTGGAACGGAGAAGCCTGAGAAGGTTGGAGGAGATGCCGCTGTGTGAGGGCATTTAGGTGGGCGATGACGGATATACGTGCCAAGGCCAGAGCACACCTTTTTTGAATTTGAATGTTGGTTTGTAGTCCCATAAACAATTTACTTTTCTGCACTTTACTTTTCCGCATCTGAACAATTTATATTTCCTGCATGCTTTTTGAACAATACAACAGTTGAAGGTGGATGGGTCTCGGTTTGAGATGAAGCCTTCAACTGTTGGGTAAATATGGTAATGAACTATTAGTGCTCTTAGTGGATGGGCCTTGTTTTGAGGTGAAACTAAGAGCACATCTTTTGGTATGTTAATAATATAACTTCTCTTTTAACCCTATTACTGTTGTTATTGCTATGAAAATCGTAGTTGTAAAAATTGTTTGGTTTGTACACTTTTAGGAATATATATTATAGATGTATCCTGAAAGGTATCCTGAAAGATATCTTGATAAGGATATAAAAATATAATCTATAAATTGTCCAAATAAAAAGGAGAGATCATACCAGAGATTCTTACAGAACCAATTCTAATCCTTCATTATAAGTTTTGTCCCCAACGCATACTTGTGAACTTGGATCCATTCTTTGAACAGTATAATGTATGTCCCCTGTGTTCGACACAGAAACACAAATGCATTCATACCTTGTCTTTAAGTAAATTCCGCATATCCTGGGGCAAAACCCCTGATATCCTGAAATGAATCTTTAGCATACTTGGGATAAACCCTTAATACCCTGGGGATAAACCCTGATATCTGGGGATAAACCCTAAATTTCATGCGCTACAGGCGAGAGTGTATAAACTCTAATCCTTAGAAAGGTGAAAACCTTTAAACCTTTGAGAGTATGAAAATACTCTTTCGTGAGAGAGGGTGATCAATCCTCATATACCTTTAGGATCCAGGATATAGCCAACAGTAACGAAATTGTCAGCCACTTTTACATGAACTGGTCCCGCTACCTTGAACTATACCTAGATAACTTGCGCTCCAGGCGAGGTGTTTAAACCCAATTCGAAAGAAAGGTGAATACCTTTAAACCTTTGAAGGGACCAGGATCCCTTAAACGTGAGAGAGGGGGCCAATCCTCTAATCTTTCGACTTATCCTGAGTATATATCCTGAAAGATATTCTGCAAAACAATTGTAAACTAAGGTGGGTGTTAGCTTGGCTAACACCCCTCCGATGCTTAAGTCAGTATTGGGTTCAAGACAATAAACAAAATATACTTAAGAATAGAATACATACCATTCCGAGATAGAAAATAAATTCTACTCTTACTTGAAATAGAGCTTCAAATGTATTGCATTCCAGGATCTTGGTAGCATATCCCCTTCCACATTCCTGAGTCTATATGCTCCTTTCCCTGCTTCTGACTCGACTTCATAAGGTCCTTCCCATTTCGGAGCTAGCTTGCCATCGGCAGGATTAGTGGTATTTTGAAAAGCCTTTCTTAGCACCCAATCACCAACTCGAAATCTTCTAGTCCTTATGTTTTTATTATATGCTCTGGATATTCTTTGTTGATATGCTGCTATCCTTAGCCTTGCTGCATCTCTTTTTTCGTCTATAGTATCCAAATCCTGACACAAGATTTCAGGATTCTGTTCAGGATCCTGCAGCATGGATCTTGCGGTAGGTATCGTCATTTCTGTTGGAATCATCGCCTCTGCTCCAAATACCAAGGAAAACGGGGTTTGGCCGGTTGCATTCTTTACCGTTGTCCTATCAGCCCACAAAACAAAGGGTAACTCTTCCGCCCATCTTCCTTTTTTGGCCCCAAGTCTCTTCTTTAAGTTATTGACTATTATCTTGTTTGAGGATTCAGCTTGTCCATTCGCTTGAGGATGTACTGGAGTAGATGTGATCATTTTGATTCCCCAACTTTTGCAAAAGTCAGTAGTCCTCTTGCTTATAAACTGGGACCCATTATCACAAATGATCTCAGCTGGTACTCCAAACCTAGTCAGGATATTCCTTTTTATGAAGGATACTACTTCTTGGTCTCTTACTTGGACAAATGCTTCAGCCTCAACCCACTTGGAGAAATAATCTGCCATAGCTAACATAAAAACTTTTCCTCCCGGAGCTTTTGGTAACTTCCCTACTATATCCATCCCCCACTTCATGAATGGCCAAGGGGAAACTACAGGATATAATGGTTCAGCTGGTTGATGTAGTATGTTACTATGTCTTTGACATGCATCACATCTTCGAGCATATTCTGCAGCATCTTTCCTCATCGTTGGCCAATAATATCCTGTCCTTAATACTTTCGAGAATAATGATCTGCCCCCGGTGTGATTACCACAATCCCCTTCATGTATATCCTGAAGTACTTCTTTGGCTTCAGGATCCTCCAAGCACCTCAAATACGGTCCTGCAAGAGATTTCTTGTATAAAACATTATTTATAATAGTGAATCATGATACCTTCATCCTAAATGCCTTAGGATTTTCATTTCCGGGGATGTGTCCTTCTTTGAGATATCTCATAATTGGAGCCGTCCAAGATTTAGGATCCTGTTCAGGATATTCCACTTCAGGATCCTGAATACCCGCTACTTCTTTATCCTGAGTATTCGTTGCAGGATATAAGACATGTAATATTGGTATTCGGGTCCCTTCAGGTGTCCTGATTGATGATCCCAAATTTGCTAAGGCATCCGCTTCAGCATTATCCTCCCTTGGTACCTGTTCAAGTGTAAAAACATCGAAATATCCTGCTAATTTTTTGAGAATATCAAGATATTCTATTAACTTCTCACCCTTAACTGCACAGGATCCATTAAAATGGTTAGTAATTAACAAAGAATCAACATATACTTGTAAATTTTTGATATTCATGCTCTTAGCCAATTCTAATCCTGCAATTAAAGCCTCATATTCTGCTTCATTATTGGTAGCAGGAAATTCACACCTAATAGCCTGGGGTAATATGTCCCCCTGTGGCGATTTTAGTAGTATTCCTAATCCTACTCCTCTTATATTAGATGCACCATCAGTATATAATGTCCAGGATCCTGAGGATTCTCCTAGCTGCTGAACTTCTAGGTCTACCTCATCCTGGATGTCACTACTGAAATCAGCCACAAAGTCAGCTAAAGCCTGAGACTTTATGGCATTCCTAGGTTCATATACTAAATCATAGGCACTTAACTTTACTGACCATTTAGCCATTCTACCCGACATTTCCAGTTTCCTAAGTACATTTTTGACAGGATAGTTTGTCTTTACGTGTATCCTATGTGTTTCAAAGTAGTGTCTAAGTTTCGTCGATGCCATAACTAATGCTAGTATTAATTTTTCTAAATGAGAGTACCTAGTTTCAGCATCTAACAAACTTTTACTAACATAATAAACAGGATATTGCTGACCTTCATGGTCTTTTATAAGAACGGCACTTACAGCATTCCCTGATACAGCAAGGTACAGGGATAGTGGTTCACCATTTTCAGGTTTCATCAACAGAGGTGCGGTTGAGAGATATCGTTTCAAATCCTGTAGGGCTGCTTCATGCTTCTCACCCCACTCGAATTTTTTTGTTCTTCTTCAGGATATCATAAAAATCCTTGCATTTTTCTGAAGATCTTGAGATAAATCTATTCAATGCTGCCACTCGCCCTGTTAATCGTTGAACATCCTTCATATTTGAGGGTGATTTAATATCCAAGATGGCTTTAATTTGCTCCGGGCTTGCTTCTATTCCTCTTTTGGTCACCATATATCCTAGGAATTTTCCTGCTCCTACTCCAAAATGGCACTTAGCAGGATTCAGCTTCATATTATACTGATCCAAGATATCAAACGCTCCTTTAATATCCTGGAGGTGATCCTGAGCTTTCTTTGACTTTACCACCATATCATCAATGTACACCTCCATGGTGTCCCCCAGTTTGTCTTTGAACATCATGTTTACCAATCTTTGGTATGTTGCACCTGCATTTTTCAAACCAAAAGGCATAGCTGTATAACAATAAATACCTGTTGGTGTCATGAAGGCAGTATCCTCCTGGTCAGAAGGCTCCATTTGGATCTGTTGAAATCCTGAGGATGCATCCATGAAAGTCAGCATTTCATGCCCAGCAGTGGCATCTACCATTGCATCAATGTGGGGAAGAGGAAATGGGTCTTTAGGACAAGCTTTGTTCAAGTCTGTGTAATCTACACATACTCTCCATTTCCCGTTTTTCTTCTGTACCACAACCACGTTTGCTAGCCACCTTGGGAACTTGACTTCTCTAATCATTTTGGACTTCAACAATCTTTCAACTTCCTCTTGAATAATCGTATTCCGCTCAGGAGCAAACTTCCTTCTTTTTTGTTGCACAGGCTTGAATGATTTATCAATTCCAAGCTTGTGAGTGATAATATCTTTGGATATGCCTGTCATATCCTCATGCTTCCATGCAAACGTTGACATCCTGCATTTTAAAAAGTTAATTAATTGCTCTTCAGTATCCTGAGGGATATTGGTTCCCACGAGCACCGAAATATCGGGATTATCCTGGTCTAGGATAATTTTCTTCACATCCTGCTCCGGATCCTCCACGATATCCTGGGCCCGCGTCTTTAATTGCTATGCTGCACTAGGTTTGGTTGAGGATTTCATCGAGGATGAGTAGCATTCTTTCGCCTCCTGCTGATCGCTATCAACTTTAACAACTCCCCAAGGGGTAGGTATCTTGATGCATTGGTGATATGTTGATGGCACGGCCTTCATATCGTGAATCCATGGTCTTCCCAGTATAATGTTATTACAGGATAGAGAGTCCATCACACAGAAACGTTGTATCGAGTTGACTCCTTCAACGTACACCGGCAACTTTATCTCTCCCACTGTGTTTCTAGCCTCTCCACTGAACCCAACAAGCACGGTAGACTTTGAAGTGATATCCATTGGAGATACATTCATTCTTTTAAGCGTCTCTAGTTGGATTATGTTGACGGAGCTGCCATTATCAACCAATATCCTGCGTACAAAATGGTTAGCCACATATAACGTTATTACCAGAGCATCATGGTGAGGATCCTGGACAGTATCCCTGTCATCAGCATCAAATGTGATCACTTTGTCAGTTGTAAGTGTAGTCATCCTGACAGGTTTGTCTCCCCTTTCGGCCTTAGCTTCTTTTGCATGTCTCTTTGCTGCCGAATACGAAGTTCCACAAATGTCGGATCCTCCTGAAATGAAGTTGATTATCTTGGCATCCGCGGGAGGTGATGCTGCTCGCTCAGGATCCTTCTCAGTATCCTGACCCTTATTCTTCTTTCTTCCTAAGAGATCTTTCAAATATCCCTTGCTTAGAAGATAGCTTATTTCTTTCCTCAGAGCGATGCAATCCTCCGTCATATGTCCGAAATCTTCGTGGAAAGCACACCATTTTGATTTGTCTTTCCAATCTGCTTTTTGTTGATTCTTTCGAGGCCATCTTGCCTTGTCCCCTAGACCCTGCATGGCATACATCAATTCAGGAATGTTAACAGAAAAGCAATATTCAGATAATTCAGGATACTCTTCAGGATCCTCATCTTCGACAGCATTCACTCTCTTGTTCTCATTTCTGCCATATGGCTTAGGCCGATATGACTTGAATGAGGATTCTGACTTCCTGTTAGTTGACTCATAAGTGTTGGATGAGTTCATCCTTTCTTGCATCTTTCTGTCATCCTCCAACCGAATATATCTTAGGGCCCTGTTTCGAGCTTCATCCAGGTTCCAGCATGGGTTCATTACAAGGTCTTGATAAAATTGAGAATCCTTTTGCAGCCCCATCTTGAAAGCTTGCACAGCTGTTGCAACATCAAGATGAGGAATGTCTAGTGATTCCCGGCTGAACTTGTTCACATAATCCCTAAGGGATTCCTGAGGCCCTTGTGTTATCCTGTAGAGATCACTTGTCAATTTTTCAAAGCTTCTACTACAAGAAAACTGACTATTAAATAAATTTACTAAGTGAGCAAAAGATGTAATCGAATGTGGAGGAACATTCAAGAGCCATTTCAAAGCTGATCCTGTCAAGGTTGAACCAAAACCCTTGCACAAGCATGCTTCCTTGAGATCCGGAGGGATAGGGTTAATCTCCATCCTTTCCCTATACTGAGCAATATGCTCTTCAGGATCCGTTGTTCCGTCGTAAAGCTTCATGTTGGGGGTTTGGAACCTCTTTGGGATCTCAGCATCACAGATAGGATATGCAAAACGAGATATCTTGTGGCTGTCTTGTGACACTTCCGGGATTGGCTGGACCACCCCGGGTACACTTGATATCATATCCTTCAACTTCTGAAGTTCCCTAGTAAGTGCTGATGTCACACCTGTATCCTGCAAATATCCACTATTGTTAGTAGCATGAGTATTATTATTATTTGACACGTTACCCGTTGGAGGATTTTGCCCATATCCTGGAGCATATCCTGAGCTCCTTATGGTCGACATCCTGACCGAGGAGGGTATTTCAGGAGTATGATTCTGAGGAAGGCTGGGCACAATATTCCCCCTGTTATCCTCAGTATACACAGCCGAACTGAAGTTCAAAGTTCTGGGGTGTAATGGAGTGACAATATCTTCAGCAGATCTGCTCGAGCCGGACTTCAGGAGTTGTATTTCCCTTAAAAGCATTTGGTTCGTTTCCTGTTGCTGCCTCATTTATTCCTGCACACTTCCAAATAAGGTTAGAATTTCATCGTTAGAAGCTAAAATGGGAGCAGATCCCTGGACACTCCGAGTAGGGATAACATCTTGAGATTGTGTAGAGGCTGGCATCCTTGGAGGAGGTGATGGAAGCACCGAACCGGTAGTGGCAGAAGTCACAGCAGACACAGTAGAGGAACTCATGTTTGATCTTGAGGCCATTATGGACAATGTGGCAAAAAGTTTTGAAAATAGAAAACCGATTAGCGATTTAACAAAAAATTTTAATAAAGAGAGCACCACTTGCCCCACGGTGGGCGCCAAATTGTTTTGGTAAAAAATTACCGAAGCAATTTAGTGATCAAATTAGTAAAGTGAGGTAGTGTGCTGGAAAGTGTGTACAAAATATGCTTGCTGAGTTATTTAGAAAATCAGTATTCAGGATACGGCTCAGGATATCGAGCTGTATCTGCGATCAAACGATGAGCAAACGATAAGCAAAAAGTAAAGGAAATGACACGAGATGTACGAGGAAAGCCCTTGATCAATCTAGATCGCCGGCATAAAACCTCGGGAGCTGACAATCGCAGCTGCCTTGTTCTTCTTATTGCTTAAACTTCAGGATACAGTGCAGGATATAGACCAGATCGCTAAGTGTTACAATGCCTTTGTATGAAAGTGAAAATTGCTAGAGAGCAAGTGTTAGAGTGTAGCGAGTGTGATTGTGATGTCCTAGTTGATCTGATATACCCACCTATTTATAGTAATGAATTACAAACAATAATCCCTACAAATATGGGCTACTCCGAATATTCCATTATGAACGTTATGGACCGAGTAATACGGCTTCAACGTCTTCATTTGAACGACTTGGACCGAGTCTTCCGCGGAATAAGTCTTGTTAACGTTGCTAGCTTCTAACCCACGTACCTGCACATAATCCATTAGTAATCCCGAGGATACCATTCAGGATGTTACCAATATCCTGAACCAGCATCCCGGATGTAAACAGATACTACATAAACAAGATATAGATCAAGATATTTTCCAGGATATGGGCTCAGAATTTCACCCATAACAATTGTCCCCAAAAATGTTACCGTTTGATATCCTAACGGTTACATTTTTTCACAGTGGCCGAGGCAATTAAGAGATAAGACTATTGATGTGACAGCTTTCAACCACCCGGCCTATATTTACTCATCATACCCTATATCTTCTCATCCTCATCTCCTTTTTTACCCACAATCGACAAGAAAAAGGTAATATTCTCTCTCTCATCTTCATAACCATCTTTTATCTTACTCCGGCAAGAATTCAGGCGACCAAATGCCTAGGCAAACGAGGTCCAGTTCAGGCGACTCGGCTCCCACATTCATCCAACAGAATCTTCTCCAAGAACCGGAGAATGAAACATGCACCTTTGATAGTGCTCATCTGTCGGCTTTGAAATCCTCCGGTATCTTTCCGGATGGAACCATATTCTGACCCTTTGACAGAGAAATCCGGTCAGATATGGTTTCCAACGAGTGGATTTGTTTCAACTTCTCTGATCATTCTGGACTTTAATAGTCTTTCAACTTCCTCCTGGATAATAGTGTTCCGCTCAGGAGCAAACTTCCTTCTTTTTTGTTGCACAGGCTTGAATGATTTATCAATTCCAAGCTTGTGAGTGATAATATCTTTGGATATGCCTGTCATATCCTCATGCTTCCATGCAAACGTTGACATCCTGCATTTCAAAAAGTTAATTAATTGTTCTTCAATATCCTGTGGAATATTGGTCCCTACGAGCACCGAAATATCGGGATTATCCTGGTCCAAGATAATTTTCTTCACATCCTGCTCCGGATCCTCCACGATATCCTGGGCCCGCGTCTTTAATTGCTATGCTGCACTAGGTTTGGTTGAGGATTTCATCGAGGATGAGTTGCATTCTTTCGCCTCCTGCTGATCACTATCGACTTTGACAACTCCCCAAGGGGTAGGTATCTTGATGCATTGGTGATATGTTGATGGCACAGCCTTCATATCGTGAATCCACGGTCTTCCCAGTATGATGTTGTAGCAGGATAGAGAATCCATCACACAGAAACGTTGTATCGAGTTGACTCCTTCAACGTATACTGGCAACTTAATCTCTCCCACTGTGTTTCTAGCCTCTCCACTGAATCCAACAAGCACGGTAGACTTCGAAGTGATATCCATTGGAGATACATTCATTCTCTTCAGAGTTTCTAGTTGGATTATGTTGACGGAGCTGCCATTATCAACCAGTATCCTGCGTACAAAATGGTTAGCCACATATAACGTTATTACCAGAGCATCATGGTGAGGATCCTGGACAGTATCCCTGTCATCAGCATCAAAAGTGATCACTTTGTCAGTTGTGAGGGTAGTCATTCTGACAGGTTTGTCTCCCCTTTCGGCCTTGGCTTCCTTTGCATGTCTCTTTGCTGCCGAATACGAAGTTCCACAAATGTCGGATCCTCCCGAAATGAAGTTGATTATCTTGGCATCCGCGGGAGGTGATGCTGCTCGCTCAGGATCCTTCTCAGTATCCTGACTCTTATTCTTCTTTCTTCCTAAGAGATCTTTCAGATATCCCTTGCTTAGAAGATAGCTTATTTCTTTCCTTAGAGCAATGCAATCCTCAGTTACATGTCCGAAATCTTTGTAGAAAGCACACCATTTTGACTTATCTTTCCAGTCAGCCTTTTGTTGATTCTTTCGAGGCCACCTAGCCTTGTCTCCTAGACCCTGCATAGCATACATCAATTCAGGAATATTAACAGAAAAGCAATATTCAGACAACTCAGGATACTCTTCAGGATCCTCATCTTCGACAGCATTCACTCTCTTGTTTTCATTTCTACCATATGGCTTGGGCCGATATGACTTAAATGAGGATTCTGAATTCCTGTTAGTTGACTCATAAGTGTTAGATGAGTTCATCCTTTCTTGCATTTTCCTGTCATCTTCCAGACGGATATATCTCAAAGCCCTGTTACGAGCTTCGTCGAGATTCCTGCAGGGATTCATTACAAGATCCTGATAAAACTGAGAATCCTTTTGTAATCCCATCTTAAAAGCTTGCACAGCTGTTGCAACATCAAGATGTGGGATATCTAAGGATTCTCGACTGAATTTGTTCACATAATCCCTCAAGGATTCCTGAGACCCTTGAGTTATCCTGTAAAGATCACTGGTTAGTTTCTCAAAACTCCGACTACAAGAAAATTGGCTGTTAAATAAATTAACCAAATGAGCAAACGAAGTAATTGAGTGAGGAGGAACGTTTAACAGCCATTTTAAGGCTGATCCTGTTAGAGTAGAACCAAATCCCTTGCACAAGCACGCTTCCTTGAGCTCCGGAGGGATAGGGTTAATCTCCATTCTTTCCCTATACTGAGCAATATGCTCCTCAGGATCCGTAGTCCCATCATAAAGCTTCATGTTGGGGGTTTGGAATCTCTTTGGGATCTCAGCATCACAGATAGGATATGCAAAACGAGATATCTTGTGGCTGTCCTGGGACACTTCCGGGATCGGCTGGACCACCCCAGGTACACTAGATATCATGTCCTTCAACTTCTGAAGTTCCCTAGTAAGTGCTGATGTTACACCTGTATCCTGCAAAGATCCACTATTGTTAGTAGCATGAGTATTATTATTATTTGACACGTTACCCGTTGGAGGATTTTGCCCATATCCTGAAGCATATCCTGAGCTCCTCATGGTTGATATCCTGACCGAGGAAGGTATTTCAGGAGTATGATTCTGAGGAAGGCTGGGCACAATATTCCCCCTATTATCCTCAGTGTACACAGCCGAACTGAAGTTCAAAGTTCTGGGTTGTAATGGAGTGACGATATCCTCAGCAGATCTGCTCGAGCCAGACTTCAGGAGTTGTATTTCCCTTAAAAGCATTTGGTTCGTTTCCTGTTGCTGCCTCATTTGTTCCTGCACACTTCCAAATAAGGTTAAAATTTCATCGTTAGAAGCTAAAACAGGAGCAGATTCCTGAACACTGCGGGTAGGGATAATATCCTGAGGTCGTGAAGAGGCTGGCATCCTTGGAGGAGGTGGTGGAAGCACCGAACCGGTAGTAGCAGAAGTCATAGCAGACACAGTGGAGGAGCTCATGTTTGATCTTGAGGCCATTACGGACAATGTGGCAAAAAGTTTTGAAAATAGAAAGCCGATTAGTGATTTCACAAAAAAATTTAGTAAAGAGAGCACCACTTGCCCCACGGTGGGCGCCAAATTGTTTTGGTCAAAAATTACCGAAGCAATTTAGTGATCAAATTAGTAAAGTGAGGTAGTGTGCTAGAAAGTGTACTTGAAAACGTGCTTGTTGAGTTAATTAGGAAATCAGTATTCAGGATACGGCTCAGGATATCGAGCTGTATCTATGATCAAACAATGAGCAAAAGTAAAGTAAACGACACGAGATGTACGAGGAAAGCCCTTGATCAATCTAGATCGCCGGCATAAAACCTCGGGAGCTGACAATCGCAGCTGCCTTGTTCTTCTATTACTTCAAATATCAGGATACAGTGCAGGATGTGGTACGGATCGACTAAGTGTTACAACGAAATTTGAATACAAGTGTGGTGTTTGCAATGAGCTAGAAAGTGAAAGTATGCGAGAGTGTAAGTGTAGATTGTGTGACTTAAACTGATCCGACCTCATCTATTTATAGTAAAGATAAAATAACAAACTATCCTAAACTTCCGGGATCCAGCGAATATTCCTTCATCGAACGTTGTAGACCTGGTCTTTCGGGCTCAACGGCTCTCCTTCAACAAACTCGTCCGAGTCTTGAGGAGAAGAAGTCCTCTTGACCGTTAGCAAGTCTCAACCGTTAACCTGCACGTGGTTAATTCAATAAACCTCAGGATATCACCCAAGATGTTAGCAATATCCTCTTCCAGCATCCTGAGCACAAATAAACAAACAAAGGCAGGATATTCGTCAGGATACGTATGTTAAGAAAATGACCCCTAACACCTGTTGGTGTCATGAAAGCAGTATCCTCCTGGTCCGAAGGCTCCATTTGAATCTGCTGAAATCCTGAGGATGCGTCCATGAACGTTAACATTTGATGTCCAGCAGTAGCATCCACCATTGCATCGATATGAGGGAGAGGAAATAGATCTTTAGGACAAGCCTTGTTCAAGTCCGTGTAGTCTACACAGACTCTCCATTTCCCGTTTTTCTTCTGTACCACAACTACGTTTGCTAGCCATCTTGGAAACTTGACTTCTCTGATCATCCTGGACTTCAACAATCTTTCAACTTCCTCTTGGATAATCTTATTCCGCTCTGGAGCAAATTTTCTTCTTTTTTGCTGAACAGGCTTGAATGATTTGTCAATTCCAAGCTTGTGAGTGATAACGTCTTTGGATATGCCTGTCATATCCTCATGCTTCCATGCAAACGTTGACATCCTGCATTTCAAAAAGTTAGTTAACTGCTCTTCAATATCCTGAGGGATATTGGTTCCCACGAGCACCGAGATATCAGGATTATCCTGATCCAAGATAATTTTCTTCACATCCTGCTCCGAATCCTCCACGATATCCTGGGCCCGCATCTTTAATTGCTATGCTGTACTAGGCTTAGTTGAGGATTTCATTGAGGATGAGTAGCATTCTTTCGCTTCCTGCTGATCACTTTCAACCTTGACAACTCCCCAAGGGGTAGGGATCTTGATGCATTGGTGATATGTTGATGCCACAACCTTCATATCGTGAATCCATGGTCTTCCCAGTATGATGTTATAGCAGGATAAGGAGTCCATCACGCAGAAGCGTTGTATCGAGTTGACCCCTTCAACATATACTGGTAACTTTATCTCCCCTACGGTATTCCTGGCTTCTCCACTAAAACCAACGAGCACAGTGGACTTCGAAGTAATGTCCATCGGAGATACATTCATCCTCTTCAATGTTTCCAGCTGAATTATATTGACAGAACTACCGTTGTCTACCAGTATCCTGGTGAGGATCCTGAACAGTATCCCTGTCATCACTATCGAAAGTGATCACTTTATCAGTTGTGAGGGTAGTCATCCTGACTGGTCTATCTCCCATCTCACTCTTAGCTTCCTTTGCATGTCTCTTGGCCGCCGAATACGAAGTTCCACAAATATCGGATCCTCCTGAAATAAAGTTAATTATCTTGGCATCTGCTGGGGGTGATGCTGCTCGTTCAGGATCCTTCTCGGGATCCTGACCTTTATTCTTCTTTTTTCCCAGCAAGTCCTTCAGATTTTGCTTAACAGGTAACTTATTTCTTTCCTTAAGGCAATGCAATCCTCGGTCATATGTCCGAAGTCTTCGTGGAAGGCACACCATTTGGATTTATCCTTCCAATCAGCTTTCTGCTGGTTCTTTCGAGGCCACCTAGCTTTGTCCCCTAAACCCTGCATAGCACACATTAACTCAGGTATATTAACAGAAAAGCAGTATTCAGATAAGTCAGGATATTCTTCAGGATCCTCGTCTTCAACAGCATTCACTTTCTTGTTATCATTTCTGCCATATGGCTTGGAGCGATATGGCTTATATGAGGTTTTTGATTTCCTATTAGTTGATTCATAGGTTGAGGTAGAATTCATCCTCTCCTGCATCTTCTTGTCATCTTCCAAACGGATATATCTCAAAGCCCTGTTACGAGCTTCGTCGAGATTCCTGCAGGGATTCATTACAAGATCCTGATAAAACTGAGAATCCTTTTGTAACCCCATCTTAAAAGCTTGCACAGCTGTTGCAACATCAAGATGTGGGATATCCAAGGATTCTCGACTGAATTTGTTCACATAATCCCTCAAGGATTCCTGAGGCCCTTGAGTTATCCTGTAAAGATCACTGGTTAGTTTCTCAAAACTCCGACTACAAGGAAATTGACTGTTAAATAAATTAACCAAATGAGCAAACGAAGTAATTGAGTGAGGAGGGACATTTAACAGCCATTTTAAGGCTGATCCTGTCAGGTAGAACCAAATCCCTTGCATAAGCATGCTTCCTTGAGATCTGGAGGGATAGGATTGATTTCCATCCGTTCCCTGTACTGGGCAATATGCTCCTCAGGATCCGTAGTCCCGTCATACAGTTTCATGTTGGGAGTCTGGAATCTTTTTGGTATTTCAGCATCACAGATAGGATATGCAAAGCGAGATATCCTGTGGCTGTCTTGGGATACTTCCGGAATTGGCTGGACCACTCCAGGTACACTGGATATCATGTCCTTCAATTTTTGGAGCTCCCGGGTAAATGTTGACGTCATACCTGCATCCTGCAAAGAGCCATTGTTGTTAGTAGCAAGAATGTTATTATTTGACACATTACCGGTCTGAGGATTTGGGCCATATCCTGAAGCATATCCTGAACTCCTCACAGTCAACATCCTGACCGAAGAGGGTATCTCAGGGGTATGATTCTGAGAATGGCTTGGGACGACATTCCCCCTGTTATCCTCAGTGTAAACTGCGGAACTGAAGTTCAAAGCCCTGGGCTGTATAGGAGTGACAGTTTCTTCAGCAGGTCTGCTCGAGCTAGCTTTTAAGAGTTGTATTTCTCTTAACAGCATTTGGTTAGTCTCCTGTTGCTGCCTCATTTGTTCCTGCACACTTCCAAACAAAGTCAGAATTTCATCATTAGAGGCTAAAACGGGAGCAGATCCCTGAACACTCCGAGTAGGGATAACATCTTGAGATTGTGAAGAAAATGGCATCCTTGGAGGAGGTGGTGGAAGCACCGAACCGGTAGTAGCAGAGGTTGCAGCAGACATAGTAGAGGAGCTCATGTTTGATCTTGAGGCCATTGTAAACAATGTGGCGAAAAGTTTTGAAAATAGAAAATCGATTAACGATTTCACAAAGATTTTTAGTAAAAGTAGCACCACTCGCCCCACGGTGGGCGCCAAATTGTTTTGGTCAAAAATTACCTAAGCAATTAAGTGATCAAATTAGTTAAGTGAGGTAGTGTGCTAAAATTTATATGTGAAAAATGTGTTAACCAAATTAGTTGTGAAAACAGTTTCAGGATACGACTCAGGATATAGAGTTGTATCTGTAATCAAACAATGAGCGAAAATGTAAAGGTTGGCACGTGATGTACGAGGAAAGCCCTTGATCAATCTAGATCGCCGGCATAAAACCTCGGGAGCTGACAATCGCAGCTGCCTTGTTCTTCTATTGCTTCAAATATCAGGATACAGTGCAGGATGTGGTGCGGATCAACTATGTGTTACAATGTAATTCGAATACAAGTGTTGTGAGTAGTGTTTGCGATGAGCTAGAGAGAAAGTGTTTGAAAATGTGTAAGTTGCGTGCCTTAATCTGATCCGCCCCCATCTATTTATAGTAAAACAAACGTAACTAACTATCCTACATAACCGGGATCCAACGAATATTCCTTAGTTGAACGTTGGAGACCTGGTCTTTCGGGCTCAACGTCTCTCCTTTAACAAATACGCCCGAGTCTTGAGGAGATGGAGTCCACTTGACCATTGGCAAGTCCCAGTCTTTAACCTGCACGTGATTAATTCGATATACATCAGGATATCACCCAGGATGTTAGCAATATCCCCGTCCAGTATCCTGATCATAGATAAACAATAAAAAGCAGGATATTAGTCAGCATGCATACTCAGAAAATGGCCCATAACAGAAAGTATAAATAGATATAGATGTTCACATCATCGGTTGTTTCAATCGATAACATAATTTGTTTTCATATCATGGATCGATAACCAACGCTACAAATGTGACAAACAGCACTACAAAAAGGGAGGTGGATATGAAATACTGAGTATAAAGTTAACCGAATAGACTATAAAGATATTGAGCTAAAATAGAGTAGATGGTCTAAATATGGAGTTAAGTGAAATAACAAAGTAAAGTGTGTATGGTCTAAATATGGAAGAGTGAAATAAGTCGTTTTATACTTAAGATTTATGAATATGTAAAACTCACTGAAATTAAACTAATAATATTTATCCATAAGATAGTAAACTAATATTATTTAGTAGGAGGGTTATCTATAATATAATATATTAAATTAAATAATATTTAGTAGGAGGTTTATCTATAATTAATTAGAAAAGATTAAACTAAAATAATAATTATCTATATGAGATTGGTCAATATAAGGACAAGTGTCCCTAAAGTGGTTTCTATTATATAGTATAGATTTTTTTAATTGATCCCAACCTTCTAAGACTTTTTTTTCAATAAATTATTTATCCTTGATTCTTGTTAGTAAAGAGTTTTCGTGATAAAGTTATTGTATATAGGTAGTTAGGAATTTAAATTTATTATATTATTATGTGCCTTCTGATCTAAAATATTATGAGGTGGACGGGTAGAGGTATTACCCTTATTCCAAACATATCTTCAATGATAATGATCTTTTGAATTAAAACTTAACAAAGAAATCATTTTTTTATGAAATTCATGTGTAGATATATTTTTGGAATATTAGATTTTAACAATCCCAACTATTTGTTGTTTGTCGCCAACAGTCTCAACTTAAAAAATAACCGCTGGCAGTCCCAACTATTGACATATTGGCCACCAATGGACCATGACTAACAGAACTCTAACATCGTTAGTCTCCGGTCGCCGGTGTCACACCCCAACCGATGGCGGAAACATCGGGGCATGGCACTACTGAGCGAAACAGATTGTCCATGAGTATCCATAACAACTATTAATTACCGAATATTAAACGTCATGTCCCATACCACAACATATTCAAATAAAACAGTTATTACAAATAATTGTCTCAAAAACAAGTATTGTTCCGACGACTCAGATTTAAGCGTGACATAACTAGACCCCTAACTTGATTCACCCAAAGCAAGCATCCTAGCAGATAGCATCCTAGACACCTGTCACATACGTTAAAATAAAGGCCAATACATAAAATGTAAAGGTGAGCATACAAGTTTGATATAGCATAATAGAGTTCGAAATCGTTTACGCATAACCAGCATGTACATGTATAAAGTGAAGGCAAGTAGGTTATCGACAGAGAAATATGCACAGACGTGACTGCGAGTTGTAGAATGCGCAACACATATCCCCCGTGGGACACATGAAGTAAAGCCCTTAACAACCCCTGTCCACGACAGGTGCTGAGTCCAAACTATAGTACTATCGTTGCTAAGGTGTCAGGCAACAATCACTGTATTAACATAACATACAAGCATTCATCGAAAACATGTAGCATGCAATAACGGTCAGTGTATAAATAGTGTTTGCGTTGTGTGATTGATGTGATTTGAATATAGGTAACGTATGTAACACCCAAAAGTGCATAAAGCAAAAAGGGTCCGAGTATACTCACAGATTGTGTTTATCAAATAAACACAGCCTTGGATTGAAGGGAGCGTTGAGAGAGATTAGCCTGAACAGTTAACGATAGCATAAATGATAAGCGGCTCATAAAATGGTGCAAAATGTCAAAGGACCGGACGGTAATCCGATCGGATGGCAATCTGATCGGATGGCCAGTTGATCGGGTGACAATCCGTTCGGATGGTCATCCGATCGGGTGACCATTCGATTGGATTGTTACCTCGTTTGGGATGGATGTGTTTGTGTATGATGGCTTGACTTTTGAAGTTTTTGTTGTAGCATTTAGAAAACAGAGAAGTATCTCTACCCTTCAGGTCGATCGATCGAACGACCGTTCGATCGGGTGACGATCCGATAGGTTGGATACTTAGTGAGAACAAGTTCACAACAGTTTGTTACTCAATCGGATTGCAATCCGAACGGGTGGCAATCCGTCATTGAAAATTGTTTAAGTGTTGAGTTCAAAACATCACAGGGTCGGATGGTCGTTCGATCGGGTGGCAATCCGATCGGACGGCAATCCGTTCGAGGTTCAAAACTCTTGAAAGTTTGAAATATAGTTTAAGTGTGGGGCCAAGTGCAAGCCGATCGGACGGCTGTCCGATCGGGTGGAAATCCGATCGGGTGGCAATCCGATCGGATGGCAATCCGTCCGGGCGGTCTGATCATCTTAACACTTGTTTGTTTTGAAAGTTTTACAGTTTTCTCGAGACGCTGTGACACGTGCTAAACAACAGAACCTTATCAACGCTCAGGTGACCCGATCGGGCAAGAATCACCCTAGTCCGGTCGGTCAGCTGTTCGAGACAATGGTTCGTGTTTAACCCGAGGTCGGCTGTCTCATTGATAGAACTCAGATCTTGAACTGACATAACACTAAGAAAGAGTAGAAGATCAGAACAAGCTTCAATTCTATTGATTTTGAGTGCATTGAGTGTAAAAGAGTTGAAGGAAAGTTAGAAACCATCTTTCAATCCTTTCCACCATTATTATGCTCAGATCTATGCAAGATCTTTGTTCATTCATGTGGAAATCGTCTAGATCTAAGTTGTTCTTGATGGATTGAAGCCAAAACATGAAGCTCATAAGAACTCCATGATGACATCACCCAAAAACACCTCAAATCCATTGATTTCACGGTTAAAAGTTAAGATTCAAAAGATAGAAAGATGTAGGAATGCGTGTAGATCATGAAAGTACAAGATTTAGGTTGGAAACTTACACGAATCGAGAGAAATCGAGAGAAAGAAGCTTGAGAGTGCGGCTGGTCGAACAAGGGAGCTGTCACATTACAATGATATGACAGGTGGGTATTTATAGGGTTTCCCAAAAAGGAAAGTGGTGGAAGTGGCTGGTCGATCGGGTGGGTCACCAATCGGGTGGCTGTCTGACCGGGTGGCCATCCGATCGAGTTGTCACTCGATCGAGTGGCTCCGACGCCGTTTCGTTTCGTGCACTGAGTTTTGCTATGCGTTTCGAGCGAGCGATGCGATAGAATTACTCATTAATCCCAACTACTATATCTAACATACAATCACTATGATTAACTTGCGTTTAGCCTCCGCTATTTGATTGCGATAGAGTTTCGATTGTGTTTCGATTAATCACCACTTTATAAACATAAATAAACATGCACAAGTAACACATAAACAGCACACACACGTAAAACAATATCCAGAACACATAATTCGGGTTGCGATTGCGATGCGATAAGTGAATAAGCGATAAAACATGCGATAAACAAGCGATAATCAGCGATTAAACCTCGATTATTACAAGTACTCCACATAATACAACTAATGCGATAAATTAAATAGATTATCTACAAGTCAAAGAAGTCAAAACAGGAATTGAGCAAGGAGTGACAGATCGCAATTAGCAATCTTTTCTTCCTTTGACTTCAATCTTGACTTTGACTTTGACTTTGACTTTCGAAACACGGGGCGTTACAGCCTCCCCCTGTTAAGGGAATTTCGTCCCGAAATTAGGCTTCAGCCGTAACAAACAACTACGGGTACTTCGCCTTCATGTCACTTTCGAGTTCCCAAGTGAACTCTACGCCTTGTTTACCTTCCCAGCGAACCTTCACAATGGGAATGAGTGAGCGCCTGAGCTGTTTGGTTTGTCGGTCCATGATCTCGACAGGCTTCTCCACGAAGTGTAGTGTTTCGTTTATTTGAAGGTCCTCTAAAGGAACTTGTAAATTATGCTCAGCAAGATACTTTCTGAGGTTTGACACATGGAAAGTCGGGGGGACACTGTTAAGTTCCTCCGGTAGTTCGAGTCTGTAGGCCACTTTTCCGATCCTTTCCAGAATCTTAAAGTGTCCAACAAATCGAGGCGCGAGCTTTCCTTTCTTTCCAAATCTGACCACACCCTTCCAAGGTGATATCTTTAGGAGTACATGGTCGCCAACGTCAAATTCAAGGGGCTTACGTCGTCTACCGGCGTAACTTTTCTGACGACTCCGAGCTTTCAACAGGTTGTCTCGAATTTGGAGGATTTTGTCTGTCGTTTCCTGCAGTAGTTCAGGACCGGTTAATTGCGAGTGACCGATCTCGTTCCATACAATTGGCGATCGACATTTTCTTCCGTATAGAGCCTCAAACGGTGCCATTTGAATGCTGGAATGATAACTGTTATTATACGAGAGTTCGACTAGAGGTAAGTATGCATCCCAATTACCACTGAAATCTATGACACATGAGCGAAGCATGTCCTCCAAAGTACGAATCGTTCTTTCAGTCTGACCATCGATTTGGGGATGGAATGCGGTACTTAGATTAAGCGAAGTACCGAGAGCAGATTGAAACGTTTCACATAAACGCGAAGTAAACCGACCATCGCGGTTAGAGATGATGTCACGAGGCGTACCGTGTCGACAGATAACTTCGTTTGTGTAGATTCGGGCTAATCTTTCTACCTTGTAGTCTTCCTGTATTGGCAGGAAGTGAGCAGATTTGGTTAAACGATCGACGATAACCCAGATGCTATCATGACCTGAGGTTGTACGCGGAAGTTTCGTGATAAAATCCATGGCTATGCTTTCCCACTTCCACACCGGGATTTCGGGTTGTACAAGCAAGCCAGAGGGTCTTTGGTGCTCAGCCTTGACTTTCGAGCAAGTCAGGCACCTCGAAACATAGAGAGCGATATTTTTCTTCATGCTCGGCCACCAGTACTTGTAGCGAAAGTCCTGGTACATTTTGTCGGCACCGGGATGAATAGAATATCGAGACTTGTGGGCTTCGTCCTTCAGAATCTGTCATAAATCGGTCCATTTAGGGATCCAGATTCAGTCCAGATAATGAAATATCCCATTCAATTTACTCACTAACTGGGCTCCATCGTTGAGAATCCTTTCCTTCTTCAAAGTACGCTCGGTAAAGCATGCGTGTTGGGCTTCGCGAATGAGAGATTCGAGATGATGCTGCGCGGGAATATTACGAGCGCTATGCAAGTAGCTTCGTCTGTTGAGGGCGTCGGCAACGACATTTGCTTTGCTCGGATGATAACGAATCTCGCAGTCCTAATCGTTGAGAACTTCCACCCATCGGCGTTGACGCATGTTCAGTTCCTTCTGGCTGAAGATGTGTTGTAGGCTCCTATGGTCGGTGAAGACCGTACACTTAGTACCGTAAAGATAGTGTCGCCATATCTTCAACGCAAAAACAACTGCGCCTAGCTCGAGGTCATGGGTTGTATAGTTCTTCTCGTGGATCTTGAGCTGTCGAGATGCGTAAGCGATAATCTTGTCCCGCTGCATGAGAACGCAACCAAGTCCAAGGTTCGAGGCATCACAATAGACTATAAAGTCATCGTTTCTATCGGGTAAAGCAAGAACGAGAGCATTACAAAGCATGTGCTTGAGGGTTCGAAAGGCAGTCTCTTGTTCAGTTCCCCAAACAAAAGGCTTGTCTTTATGCGTGAGAGAGGTAAGCGGCACGACGATTCTAGAGAATCCTTCGATAAATCGGCGATAATAGCCTGCTAATCCGAGAAAAGAACGGACTTCAGACGGGTTCTTAGGCGTAACCCAACTCTTAACAGCTTCAATCTTCGCGGGATCGACATAAATACCTTGACTATTGACAATGTGACCGAGGAACTGAACCTCCTTCAGCCAGAATTCACACTTGGAGAACTTGGCATAGAGTCGATTCCCTTGGAGTAGCTCGAGAACCAAACGTAGATGCTGCGCGTGTTCGGCTTTCGACTTTGAATAGATCAGGATATCATCGATGAACACGATGACGAAGCGGTCGAGAAAGGGTTTACACACGCAATTCATCAGATCCATGAAAACCGCGGGTGCGTTGGTTAAACCAAAAGGCATAACAACGAACTTATAGTGGCCGTAACGGGTGCGAAAAGCGGTTTTGGGTATATCTACCTTCTGGATGCGAAGTTGGTGATAGCCTGAGCGTAGATCGATCTTCGAGAAACACGAAGCACCTTGCAATTGATCAAACAAATCATCGATTCGAGGCAGGGGATATCGATTCTTGATGGTTAGCTTATTCAACTCCCTGTAGTCGATGCACATCCTGAACGACCCATCCTTCTTTTTGATGAAAAGGACTGGTGCTCCCCAAGGAGAGGTGCTAGGGTGAATGAAGCCTTTGTCAAGCAATTCCTGGAGCTGACTTGAGAGTTCACGCATTTCAGATGGAGCGAGACGATAAGGCGCTTTAGCAACAGGATTAGCTCCAGGAATGAGGTCGATACGAAAGTTGATATCACGACTTGGCGGCAAACCTGGAAGATCATCAGGAAACACATTCGGAAATTCACACACAACGGGGACATCGATTACACCCTGTCTTCCTTTCTTTTCCTTCTCCGCTACTACAATGTTGGCCAAGAAAGCTCTGTATTCCTTGCGGAGATATTTGCTAGCTTGGATACATGACATGAGCTTGAGACCTTTCGAATCAGTTTCACCATAAACACACAATAAATCACCATTAGCAAGCGAGAAGCGAATCATCTTATCGAAACACACAACTTCAGCACGATTTTCACGAAGAAAATCCATGCCTACTATGATGTCAAAACTTCCGAGCTGCATCAGAATAAGGTCGATAGGGAAAATTTAATTGTTGATCTCGAGAGTACAATCACGAAGAACAGAGTTAACGGCGACAGTTCTTCCGGTGGCAACTTCGACATCGAATGACGAGGGTAGATGGGCGCGCTTACGATTAAGGAGCTTTTCGAATTCCAACGACACAAAATAGTTATCGGCTCCAGTATCAAAAAACACAAAGCATATATACCATTCACAAGGAACGTACCATTAACCACATTGTTGTCGGCTTGAGCTTGGCGGACATTGATGTTGAAGGTGCGTCCGCGTGGTGCTTGCTGTTGCTGCTGCTGTTGTTGCTGGGGCTGTTGTTGTTGTTGCTGCTGCTGAGGCTCCTGCTTGACCTCCCTGTTTGGGCACATGTTGGCGAAATGGTTAGGATCGCCACATGCGAAGCAAGCTCTGGCATGGATCGCGGGTGCTGGAGCTGCTTGTTGTTGACCCTAAGGGGCAGTAAGAAGAGCTTGTTGAGAAGGGGCAGGAGCTGCGGCGTTGCGGGGGCCAGTTCAACAATTGGCGATGAAGTGGCCGTACATATTGCAATGCATGCAATATCTACAGGCTATACCCACTGGGTGATGATAAGTGCACGTCGGGCAGGCAGGATGAGGACCAATATACGCACGCTTTGCAGGCGGCGCATAGGTAACTGGTGCGGCTTGGCAGTGTTGGTATTGCGGCGGTTGCTGAGCTAGAACAGCTTGGAGTGGGGCAGCGGTGGCGACATCACCGTTCTTGTTGGCATTCTTCCTCTTACGACGAGAGGACTTGGATGATTGAGGAGCAGCGGTGGCGGTTTCAGCAGTGGTGGCGGTTGTAGCTTGGTGCAGACTCTTTGAGGCTTAGTCCCAGACACCAGCCTTGACGCGTTTGTCATTTATTTCAGCGGCGAGCAGAAAAGTCTCCTCAATGGTAGTTGTCTTGGCAGCCTGAACAAAATCAGACACACAGTCCGGCAGAGCACAGATGTATTTCTTGATAGTAATATCAGGCGTCTTTACTTGGCCAGGACAGATGATACTGAGCTGCTTGAAGTGAGCAGTTAGAGCTGCGTTATCTCCATCTTTCTGCTTGATATGCCAGAATTCGTCCTCCAGCTTCTGGCGTTCGTGGGGAGGGTAGAACTCTTGCATCATTATGTCCTTCAACTCATCCCACGTCAGCTCGTAAGCTGCGTCATTTCCGCATTTGTTCCTCTCAGCCGTCCACCAGTCTAAAGCGCGGGATTGGAAGACGCCGGCAGCGTTCAGATTATGGAGATTTTCAGGACAACCACTCTGGCGCAGGGTGACTTCAATAGAGTCAAACCATTGGAACATGGCCGTAGGGCCATCTTCGCCAGTAAACTCTTTTGGACCACAAGCTTTGAACTGCCTGAAACTAAAAGCAGTCTTCGGTGCATCTGTTCGAGACTCTTCAGATGATTTGCTAGTGTTTTCGTTCAGCTCACTAACAATCTGAGGAATTACTTTAGCTATCTGAGTAGCGACGAGAGAGGCGAGTCGCTTGTCAGCTTGCTTGTGTTTCATAGCGTGAGAGTGAAGTGATCCAGTTGATGACATTGTTTGCAACAAACATCGCAATAGGATTCAATCACTATTTAATCGAATCTCACCTCACACGCCAAGTACTACTAAAGCTCAGGAACATCATCATATGACACATAAACACATAGGCACATAAACACGTATGCACATAAGCACATAAACACGTAAGTCACATAGGGCACATAGAAGCACATAAGTCACAAAAGCAGTCAGAATGCAGAAACCTATCATTCAAGGTCGCGCGTTTGAGATTAGCGATAGCGATTATCGAGCACACAGCGTATAGTATAGCATAAGCAAGCAACATAGCATGCGATCATCCGATTTGTTAGCATGTTGAGATTGATGTGCAGTGTGGTTTGTATGTGTCGATCGAAGCGAGAAGCGAAAAGCGTAAAATAACAGAAATCGAAACATGTAAACAGATAAAAACCACATAAAACACATAAAATCGGCGAATATCACGTCAGCAGTTGCGGGCTCAAAATCGAAACACATAAAAATCAGCGAAATGCGAGATTGAAATCG
This sequence comes from Helianthus tuberosus, assembly GCA_030545235.1. Lineage (NCBI taxonomy): Eukaryota > Viridiplantae > Streptophyta > Magnoliopsida > Asterales > Asteraceae > Helianthus > Helianthus tuberosus. The sequence continues at coordinate 61,260,144 of CM060415.1, read as the reverse complement.
ATTATAGATTGTCTATGGCTCGATAGACATGGACTACCCAAAGCGATTCGACTATTCACAAGGACTCTTAGTACACACTTTGGCTTTCAGGGCTGTGCTCTCGCCTCGATTTGGGCGAATGGCACGCATCCCTCGAGTTGCAGTGTAACTTCAAGTCGTTGGAGTCCGTCGAGACTTTGGTGAGAGTTTTGTAAAATCAAAGTAGAGGCGGAACAAGTCGTCAAGGTTCAGGTTTCACCCCTAACTTAACAACTTCGTCCCTATTTTGATGAAATAGAGAAGAAAATTCGCGTTAAAGTACGGATTTCACTCCTGATTCAACGCAAATTCTCCTGTTTATAGATAAAAAAAATACGGGCCGAACAAGCGATCTAATCGAGAGTTTGCGGTTTTCACACCTAATCTCGATCCAATCACCAGTTCAGTGTAGTGCGGCTGCCTTAGGAAAGGCAATTGTGATAGTATAGCGTGAGTGCGAGCGAGAAATAGCAAGTAAGCTTGCGCAGAACCCCTACTAGGCTCGCACAAGTCGGTCCATTGGTACTTAGACTATAGACTAGGTCGTTTCTAAGACGTCGACCCGGACTAGGTCGAGTCTTGCCTAATTCCCTATAGTTATGGCTCTGATACCAATCTGTCACACCCCAACCGATGGCGGAAACATCGGGGCATGGCACTGAGCGAAACAAATTGTCCATGAGTATCCATAACAACTATTAATTACCGAATATTAAACGTCATGTCCCATACCACAACATATTCAAATAAAACAGTTATTACAAATAATTGTCTCAAAAACAAGTACTGTTCCGACGACTCAGATTTAAGTGTGACATAACTAGACCCATAACTTGATTCACCCAAAGCAAGCATCCTAGCAGATAGCATCCTAGACACCTGTCACATACGTTAAAATAAAGGTCAATACATAAAATGTAAAGGTGAGCATACAAGTTTGATATAGCATAATAGAGTTCAAAATCGTTTACGCATAACCATCATGTAACATGTATAAAGTGAAGGCAAGTAGGCTATCGACAGAGATATATGCACAGACGTGACTACGAGTTGTAGAATGCGCAACACATATCCCCACTGGGACACAGGTGCTGAGTCCAAACTATAGTACTATCGTTGCTAAGGTGTCAGGCAACAATCACTGTGTTAACATAACATACAAGCATTCATCGAAAACACGTAGCATGCAATAACGGTTAGCGTATAAATAGTGTTTGCGTTGTGTGATTGATGTGATTTGAATATAGGTAACGTATGTAACACCCAAAAGTGCATAAAGCAAAAAGGGTTCGAGTATACTCACATATTGTGTTTATCAAATAAACACAGCCTTGGAGTGAAGGGAGCGCTGAGAGAGATTAGCCTGAACAGTTAACGATAGCATAAACGATAAGCGGCGCGTAAAATGGTGCAAAGTGTCAAAGGATCGGACGGTAATCCGATCGGATGGCAATCCGATCGGATGACCAGTCGATCGGGTGACAATCCGTTCGGATGGTCATCCGATCGGGTGACCATTCGATTGGATTGTTACCTCATTTGGGATGGATGTGTTTGTGTATGATGGCTTGACTTTTGAAGTTTTTGTTGTAGCATTTAGAAAACAGAGAAGTATCTCTACCCTTCAGGTCGATCGATCGAACGACCTTTCGATCGGGTGACGATCCGATAGGTTGGACACTTGGTGAGAACAAGTTCACAGCAGTTTGTCACTCGATCGGATTGCAATCCGTTCGGGTGGCAATCCATCATTGAAAATTGTTTAAGTGTTGAGTTCAAAACATCACAGGGTCGGATGGTCGTTCGATCGGGTGGCAATCCGATCGGACGGCAATCCGTTCGATGTTCAAAACTCTTGAAAGTTTGAAATATAGTTTAAGTGTGGGGCCAAGTGCAAGCCGATCGGACGGCTGTCCGATCGGGTGGCAATCCGATCGGATGGCAATCCGTCAGGGCGGTCTGATCGTCTTAACACTTGTTTGTTTTGAAAGTTTTACGGTTTTCTCGAGATGCTGTGACACGTGCCAAACAACAGAACCTTATCAACGCTCAGGTGACCCGATCGGGCAGGAATCACCCTAGTCCGATCGGTCAGCTGTTCGAGACAATGGGCAGTGTTTAACCCGAGGTCAGTTGTCCCATTGATAGAACTCAGATCTTGAACCGACACAACACTAAGAAAGAGTAGAATATCAGAACAAGCTCCGATTCTATTGGTTTTGAGTGCATTGAGTGTTAAAGAGTTGAAAGAAAGTTAGAAGCCATCTTTCAATCCTTTCCACCATGATTATGTTCAGATCTATGCAAGATCTTTGTTCATTCATGTGGAAATCGTCTAGATCTAAGTTGTTCTTGATGGATTGAAGCCAAAACATGAAGCTCATAAGAACTCCATGATGATATCACCCTAGAACACCTCAAATCCATTGATTTCATGGTTAAAAGTTAAGATTCAAAAGATAGAAAGATGTAGGAATGCGTGTAGATCATGAAAGTACAAGATTTAGGTCGGAAACTTACAAGAATCGAGAGAAAGAAGCTTGAGAGTGTGGCTAGTCGAACAAGGGAGTTGTCACATCACAATGATGTGACAGGTGGGTATTTATAGGGTTTCACAAAAAGGAAAGTGGTGGAAGTGGTTGGTCGATCGGGTGGCCGTCCGATCGAGTTGTCACTCGATCGAGTAGCTCCGACGCCGTTTCGTTTTGTGCGCTGAGTTTTGCGATGCGTTTCGAGCGAGCGATGCGATAGAATTACTCATTAATCCCAACTACTATATCTAACATACAATCACTATAATTAACTTGCGTTTAGCGTCCGCGATTTGATTGCGATAGAGTTTCGATTGCGTTTCGATTAACCACCACTTTATAAACATAAATAAACATGCACAAGTAACACATAAATAGCACACACACGTAAAACAATATCCAGAACACATAATTCGGGTTGCGAATGCGATTGCGACGCGATAAGCGATAAAACATGCGATAAACAAGCGATAATCAGCGATTAAACCTCGATTATTACAAGTACTCGACATAATATAACTAATGCGATAAAATAAATAGATTATCTACAAGTCAAAGAAGTCAAAACAGGAATTGAGCAAGGAGTGACAGATCGCAATTAGCAATCTTTTCTTCCTTTGACTTCAATCTTGACTTTGACTTTGACTTTCGAAACACGGGGTGTTACAGCTTCCCCCTGTTAAGGAAATTTCATCCCGAAATTAGGCTTCAGCCGTAACAAACAACTGCGGGTACTTCGCCTTCATGTCACTTTCGAGTTCCCAAGTGAACACTGCGCCTCGCTTGCCTTCCCAATGAACCTTCACAATGGGAATGCGTGAGCGCCTGAGCTGCTTGTTTGTCGGTCCATGATCTCGACAGGCTTCTCCACGAAGTGTAGTGTTTCGTTTATTTGAAGGTCCTCTAAATGAACTTGTAAATCATGCTCAGCAAGACAATTTTTGAGGTTCGACACATGGAAAGTCGGGTGGACATTGTTAAGTTCCTCCGGTAGTTCGAGTTTGTAGGCCACTTTTCCGATCCTTTCCAAAATCTTAAAGGGTCCAACAAATCGAGGCACGAGCTTTCCTTTCTTGCCGAATCTGACTACACCCTTCCAAGGTGATACCTTTAGGAGTACATGGTCGCCAACGTCAAATTCAAGGGGCTTGCATCGACTATCGGCGTAACTTTTCTGACGACTCCGAGCTTTCAACAGGTTGTCTCGAATTTGGAGGATTTTGTCTGTCGTTTCTTGCAGTAGCTCGGGACCGGTTAATTACGAGTGACCGATCTCGTGCCATACAATTGGCGATCGACATTTTCTTCCGTATAGAGCCTCAAAAGGTGCCATTTGAATGCTGGAATGATAACTGTTAATATACGAGAATTCGACTAGAGGTAAGTATGCGTCCCAATTACCACCGAAATCTATGACACATGAGCGAAGCATGTCCTCCAAAGTACGAATTGTTCTTTCAGTCTGACCGTCGGTTTGGGGATGGAATGCGGTACTTAGATTAAGCGAAGTGCCGAGAGCAGATTGAAACGTTTCCCATAAACGCGAAGTAAACCGACCATCGCGGTCAGAGATGATTTCACGAGGCATACCGTGTTGACAGATAACTTCGTTTGTGTAGATTCGGGCTAATCTTTCTACCTTGTAGTCTTCCCGTATTGGCAGGAAATGAGCAGATTTGGTTAAACGATCGACGATAACCCAGATGCTATAGTGACCTGAGGTTGTACGCGGAAGTTTCGTGATAAAATCCATGGCTATGCTTTCCCACTTCCACATTCGGTCCAGATAATGGAATATCCCATTCGATTTATTCACTAACTGGGCTCCATCGTTGAGAATCCTTTCCTTCTTCAAAGTACGCTCGTTCAAGCATGCGTGTTGGGCTTCTAGAATGAGAGATTCGAGATGATGTTGCGCGGGAATATTACGAGCGCTATGCAAGTAGCTTCGTCTGCTGAGGGCGTCGGCAACAACATTTGCTTTGCCCGGATGATAACGAATCTCGTAGTCGTAATTGTTGAGAAGTTCCACCCATCGGCGTTGACGCATGTTCAGTTCCTTATGGCTAAAGATGTGTTGTAGGCTCCTATGGTCGGTGAAGACCGTACACTTAGTATCGTAAAGGTAGTGTCGCCATATCTTCAACGCAAAAACAACTGCGCCTAGCTCGAGGTCATGGGTTGTATAGTTCTTCTCGTGGATCTTGAGCTGTCGAGATGCGTAAGCGATAATCTTGTCCCGCTGCATGAGAACGCAACCAAGTCCAAGGTTCGAGGCATCACAATAGACTATAAAGTCATCGTTTCCGTTGGGTAAAGCAAGAACGGGAGCATTGCAAAGCATGTGCTTGAGGGTTCGAAAGGCAGTCTCTTGTTGAGTTCCCCAAACAAAAGGCTTGTCTTTATGCGTGAGAGAGGTAAGCGGCACGGCGATTCTAGAGAATCCTTCGATAAATCGGCGATAATAGCCCGCTAATCCGAGAAAAGAACGGACTTCAGACGGGTTCTTAGGCGTAACCCAACTCTTAACAACTTCAATCTTCGCGGGATCGACATAAATACCTTGACTATTGACAATGTGACCGAGGAACTGAACTTCCTCAAGCCAGAATTCACACTTGGAGAACTTGGCATAGAGTCGATTCCCTTGGAGTAGCTCGAGAACCAAACGTAGATGATGCGCGTGTTCGGCTTTCGACTTTGAACAGATCAGGATATCATCGATGAACACGATGACGAAGCGGTCGAGAAAGGGTATACACACGCAATTCATCAGATCCATGAAAACCGCGGGTGCGTTGGTTAAACCAAAAGGCATAACAACGAACTCATAGTGGCCGTAACGGGTGCGAAAAGCGGTCAGAATACAGAAACCTATCATTCAAGGTCGCGCGTTCGAGGTTAGCGATAGCGATTATCGAGCACACAGTGTATAGTATAGCATAAGCAAGCAACATAGCATGCGATCATCCAATTTGTTAGATTTTTGAAATAGATGTGCAGTGTGGTTTGTGTGTGTCGATCGAAGCGAGAAGCGGAAAGCGTAAAATCACAGAAATCGAAATATGTAAACAGATAAAAACCACATAAAACACATAAAATCGGCGAATATCAGAGTCAGCAGTTGCGGGCTCAGAATCGAAACACATAAAAATCAACGAAATGAGAGATTGAAATCGAATATAGAATGTCTAAGGCTCGATAGACATGGACTACCCAAAGCGATTCGACTATTCACAAGGACTCTTAGTACGCACTTTGGCTTTCAGGACTGTGCTCTCGCCTCGATTTGGGCGAATGGCACGCATCCCTCGATTCACAAGGACTCTTATTCTTACCTTTACTATATTTAGCATGAAATTAACACCAATTTTTTATTTTAAATTCTTTGTATTAATAAGTTACAATTTTTAATATATTGTATACAAATTTAGAGGTAATACAAATTCGATTGTTTTATTCAATGATTTCTAAAATTTCGTATAGTTTCTAAATTTAACATTCTTTCTATAATTAAGGTCATCAATCTCATTGTAATTGATTTACAATGATTTCTATTATTTATTCCTTAAATAGATTATGTCTAAAAAAAATAAAAAAAAACTCATTTCTTCATTTCATCTTCAAGTTTCTTTGAATCTTGATTCAGAATTCTCCTACATTATAATATTTTTTCCATCAGTCTTTAAATTTCCAGTAAGTTCTCAATTGTTGTACTATCATTTTTATGTATTCTAATGTGTTGTACTATCATTTATACCTATTCTGATGTTTGCTACTGATGATAAACGTTTGTTATTAGTAAATATTTTTAGAATATAAAAGTTTTGGTTCTATAATTATGGCCGTAAGTTATAAAAGTTTTGATTCACTGTGCAAACTTTATCGATAATTGTTTCGACTTCCAATGCAGTTTTTGTTATGATAATCATTCATATAATCAGCCACAGACGGTTTTATCATTTATTCATCCACCTTATTCATCATACAATTTTTCATTTATTAATATATATATGTATATATTTATTTGTTTTGAAAGATAGATTAACAACCCGTGAGTATTCAAGGGTTATAACCTAGTAGGTTAATAATATTAAAAACTGACTTTATTCACATCTATGAAGACGTCCAGTTTAACTTCGTTCATGGCACTTTAGAACTTTGATGATACTTGAAAAGAAAAAGTTAAGTCATTGTATTTATATAATTCTACTGAATTGCCTCTTTTTAACCTTATGAGTTTAGTTAACTTTTATAACAACTAATGATAAGTAATTATTATATAATCCTATAATCATACTTTTATACTTAAAAGGTTCTTTCTGAATTCTAAAAACTATAAATTAATTATTTTGTGGTATAATACTCCTCTAATCTTAGGTATGAAACTGCTAAATGAAAAGAAAAATATACCCTAAAAGTAATTTATAAAAGAAATTCTTTCATTTCAACAACAACAACAATTATTATTATTATTATTATCTATTAAAACTTGAATTATCTATTTATCTAGAGTAAACGCTGAGGTTTGGTCACTTTTGTCATTTTAGTCCAAATTTGAAACATTTTGCATCTGGGTTCCTGTGGTCTCACTTTTATTGGCATTTTGGTCCAAAAATGAAATCATGTCATATTTCTCAAATTAAATCCTGCTATTTTGTCTTTTGGTTAGGATTGTTGCTGATATGTATATTCGTTTGGATATTGATTCGATACAAGAAACTACGTGATATGTTTCGGTGCGTTGTTTTAGTCTGCCCCCAAAATTGAGGGTTTCTTGTGTCAGTTTTGCCGGTTTTTTCTAGGGTTAGGTTATTAGTGGGGCGTGTTTGTAGATCTTTGTGTTCTACCATTCATAATGATTCATTATTGTGGAGGAATATTTACATCGACCAGCCACTGAATGAGAGGATTACTGATGACGTTCTTGTGCAACTAACTAACAGAGCGGACGGCAATCTTTCCTCTTTGACAGTTGTAAAATGTCCAAGGATTACTGATGATGGTCTGAAGCGCGTATTGGAAACCAATCCAAAATTAACCAAGGTGAGCAGTGTTTCACTTATTTTAATTATACTTTAATATCTTTCATCTCAATAGTTTTACTTTGTGGTGCAAAATTGACTACATGTGTATTGTTTATCACGTAGTTGTACACGACTCATCATTGAGGGTCTGTAGGGTTCTTTGAAGGATCTGTAGTAGAAAAAGTGGGGCTTGTGGTGGGTGGTTGTTAACGGAAAAGTGTGGAGTGAGGAAGAAGAAGGGTGGGATGGGGGTGGGGCCACTCAATTAATAATTTGTTAAAATAGTACTTGTAATGACCAAATTACCCTTAGGAAAAGACAAAATATTAGGATTTAATTTGAGGAATTTGAGCTGATTTCACTTTTGGATCAAAATGACAACAAAACTGAAACCACAGGGACCCAGATGCAAAAGGTTTGAGATTTAGACTAAAGTGACAAAATTGCCCAAAACTCAGGGACCAAAATGGTAGTTTACTCATTTATCTATTAAAACTTGAATTTATCTGTTAAAACTTGAAGGCTGTGAATAGTGTTTTTATGCCACGTGTACATAGATAAAGTTTGGATGCTATTATGTTTTGAAAGTTGTCTAGATATCCATGTATATGGTTAAGTGTTGTGTTTCACTTAAAAGGTTGAAAGTTCAAATCTTACAAGATGTAAATATTAATATATGGGTTAGCATGCATCAAATAAAAAGTATCTTAAAAATAAAAAGTCGTAAGAATAGTATCAAACGGACTCAGACTGACCTCATTCAAGCGGCATTGAAACCATCTAATTGAACTTTACGATATGAGATTTTAAGTTTTCACTTTTGGATTTATCACTTGTAGATTTTAGATTTTTTGTTTATATCATTGTATCTTTTTATTTAATATTGTGTATTTTTTATGTTTGCGTCATTGTGTCTTTTCCCTTAAGATTGTGTTATATTTTGCTCGATATTTTGCGATCCATTGTGTCTTTATACACTTCTTAGATTTAGGATACTTTGTAAGATAATTTTACCATTAATATATTTATACTAAGAATTATTGTTAGAAAATGTTATGAATGTTGTAAGCTTTCGGATATTTAGTGTTTTAAACCACTAGTATTCAACATCACTATCAGTAAAATCATCTATTATTTGCTACTTTTGAACCACTCGTAGTATTACACAACATAACATGTGATGCATATAATGTAAGATTGAATTTAATTATTCTTTTTTAAACATCTATAAAATTTATTGTAGAAGAAGAATAGGTAATAAGGTAAACCTATTGTAAACAAGTACGTATGTTTAAGTACGATTCAATATTTTTATAAAGATAAACTAGTTAACATCTTATCTTACTATTATAATAAATCAAAAGGCTTTTGGCTGAGGTGTCAACACCACAAGCCTTCCTTTTGCTCTCTTTCCTACATGGCATTACCAGCCTTCTCCAAATCCACATGTCATTTTCCTGCTTTTTTTATTTTTTTTAAAGCTGCTAAAAAGAGGTAAAGAAACAATTAATGAAGAGCAAACAAAACGTTTGAATCTCCATTCTCTCTCTACCTGCAAGTCAAAAGATATGTCCAAAAACCCTGACTTTCATTTCAAATTTCAAATGTCTTCTTTCATTTTGGTTCTCTCTCCCTCAAATCCTGATCCAAATGAATCATTTCAAATTTCAAATGCCTTTTTCATTTTCGTTCTCTCTCGCTCCCTCAAATCCAGATGCAAATGAAAATTTCGTTCTCTCTCTCCAACGTCTGCTCTGGTTTCAAAACTGTTCATACATTGTGTTTGTAGTTTCAGCCTTTCAGGTGGAGGCGGTGATGGTTTCGAAGGTGACGGCTAGGGTTTTCGAGAAGAAGAGGAGAGAGAGAGAGAGAAAGGTTGGGATGGTTTCAATGCTTTCGTTTTTATTTGATTTTTTGTTTTTATTTATGGATCCAAAAATTTCAGTTTTTATAAAAATACGGTTTACATAGATTTATTAAATGTACAGTGTTACAGATCTAGGGTTTTGAGGATTTGATTGATGATGAGAAAAGTGTGATGATGATTCTTAAACATGATTCTTCCTGCGATATTCATTTCCGGCGGTTTTCTCAACTCCGGTAAGTCCTTTATTCTCCGTTCTTCCCTCAAGTTTCCGTACATTTTGTCAGTTTGGATTAGCGTCTTTTCAAGTACATGTATGATGCTTTCGAGTTCATGTTGTTGTTGCTTCCACGGTTTTAATCTTACTATCCAGTTTCGTTTTTCGGTATTTCAGATGACGTTGATGGTGAGTTATGTATCAGAGATTCAGAGCAAGCCCTAACCCTAGATTTCAATAATGTCATCCAAGCAAGGTTCTGCACAATTGTTCTTCTCCATGGTTTTCTTTACGTGAGGTGATAAAACAGTAATAATTTAATTTTTTTTACAGGTAGATATGTGTTTTTCGTAGCCAGTTTTCGGTTATGTAGGATAATGATTTAGGGGTGTTTGGGGTAGTCTCACTAATCTGTTGAGAGCAAAAAAATGATTATGATTTGTTCTGATCATTTAGGGTTAAATTATTATTTTAGAAGTGGGTATGGAGGTGCCATTTGATGTAAAATTTGGGAACTGTTTCTAACCAGTAGGATTATTCATCCAGTATATTAGATTATTAATTAAGATAATTTTACTGCTTTAGTTATGGGTGAAAGGAAAATAAACAGTATAGAAAAGCAAAGAGAAAGATTAAGAATAATCTGTTGAAAGTGGAAGAAAATTGTTTCGAGATAAGATAATCCGATCCATTGTAGCTTTTAAACTGTGTTTTATGAAGCTACCTTCCAGTGTAGATTATCTACAATTTTGTAAATCTTATAATTTTTGGAAATGCCATTTGTAAAGCTTATAAATTTTCGGCATCTTGATACATCTGAAAAGAGTGAGTCGGCTCGGTTGAAAATGTGCCGGCCAACTCAGCTCGCTTTATAGACGTGTCGAGCCTGAGCGAGGCCTTTTAAGTGTGTTTGATGAAGCTGCCTTTTGGTGTAGGTAAATTGATTGATACTAGGTGCAAGGCAACAATTGGGGTGGTATTAAACTTATGGCACATAGACAATAAGCCTAGGGTAGCTGGTAATAGCCAGTGGCTCGAGCGCAGGTCTGTAGTAACCTTTTTTTATGCTATTTGTTTGGAAAAAGTTTGGCTAGAAAAAGTACCTTTTTTAAGTTTGCCGACTAAAATTTCATAGCAAACTTTTAAAAAGTCAATGGCAGTCAACTGGTGAGGGTTAATGGGGTTAACAAGTGTGCTTACATAAGTCAACTTCATTCCATTCAAAATTGACTTTTTTTTATAAGCTATGCCCAATTCGTGAAGAGAAACCCGTGTTTGTTGATATGCTTTAATGAATTTAATCATCAGTTTTTTTTTTTCCAAAAAATTGTGATAGTCAATTCTATTATGTAATTAAGTTTTATGTGTGAATAACTTGTGCAATTTTTAGGACTTTTTATACAGTGAGGTTCAATTATGTCTCTTAGGAATCTATAAGTTTCATGTTGTCTCTTCCTCTTTTATTCTTTTAATCACCAACTGTCGAATGCAGATTCTGTTTTAAGCTTTCATGACTGACCATTGAAGTTTATGGTTCCTGATTTAAGTCGAACTCACAAATCTGTTGATTGTTTTTTTTAACTCTTTCTATTTTTAAGTTTCTAATTTCTGATTCACTGTTCAAGCCTTCCCAGTTTCAAGGGCTTCAATTTTTCCTTTTTAGACGCTATTTAATTTCATGATTCAAGCTAAGGCACTAATATATGAGTCACTATTTAATTTCATGATTCAAGTTGGGGTACTAATATATATTTGCATGAACTCGGATTTTCAGTTGTAAGTAGTAAGTATACTGCATATTTATTGTTTAAATGCTAATCAGGCTGATACTGAGAACTGAGAAGGCTTCTAAATATGAGATGGGTCAAGTGGGTCAAAATGAGTTGAAAGTCACCAAAAATGTTATTTAAAATGTGTTGACTGCTTGAATAGACTCACAAAAAAGGTTATCATGATTCTCTCTTTATGGCCAGGTTTGGCACTTTAAAATTTCATTTTTATTTTCAAAACATAATTTTTTTAAGTTAGGAAAAAAGAGATAAATTTGCTTTCAACTTGATTGATACAGAAAAGCACCAATGGGCATGATATTTATTCTATGTTAAAAAGGTACAACCATAATCATATCTTTTTTGTGATGCAAAATATAATTCTTAAAATTTAAAAACAAATTTTTAGTCAACAGTATTCATAAGTACCTTATGTATTATTGTTTATTTTTGTTATATACAACTCCAGTACTGTTGTTCATTTGCAGGCTAACGAGAGATCCAGGTACTGTAGATAAGTAAGACAGCCAAGTTGTGAAGGAAAATATCTTCATTAGTACCTTTTCATATGTATTATTTTTGTTGTATTTTGATGTGAATATTGATGCATCTATGCATTACAGTTATGCATTTTATCGTCAATTAGTTGTATATCCCTAATTATTTGTGTACCCTAACTTAACTGATTACCCTTCATCTTGTAAATTTGACATGCATGCTCCATTGATCATGCACTGATACACTTTTGAAATATATTGATTAGATCCTAGGGACTGCCTTCAAGAAGGAAATGGTTGGGTTAGTTACAAGGGATTAGTTTGTTGAGAAGGCGAATGATTCATTTCAAAGCTGCAACATGCAATTTATTTTTTCTTTATTTTTATTATATTTTTGTGTTTTATACCAGGGCCAATGTGAAAAAATAGAAATATAAGGGAATATCTACTTGGTGGGTGTGTGTTCGGATAAGTAATGGGGTGGGTTTCCTGGTGTGAGTCTTGGTGTGCGTAGAAATAAATGGGCGTATATATGATAGTTTCATCACTGTTTGGGTACATCGGTTGGTGTAATGTGTGTATTTTTTTTTTCTATGGGTTGAATTAGTTGCTTTAGTTGGGATGACCCACATAGTCAATGTGTGCAGGTTATTCATTTGGTTTAATTCGTTCAGTAGGTCTTCGGTCAAAGAACCATCACTCCTCAAACTTCGATTATAATAAAAGTGCCTCTAGAATGTGTCACAGCCTTCTAAACCACTTTGTCCCTGTGTTGTCGGTTCAAAGGAAAGGTGGTGGTGGCAGCAGCTCTTGACTCTAGGTCACGGATCCTCTAAATCCTCATCACTTACTATTCAAGGAAGTTTACGGTGAAAAACATTCACTTTTATACTTTTGTTTTGAATAAGCTGTGTATTTGATATCAATTTTATACTTTTGTTTTGAATAAGCCGTGTATTTGATATCAAATGTTGAGTGTGTGGTACTTTAGAATTTAATCAATATATCTGGCAGTATGTGTCGAAATACGAAGGTGATTTGGTGTCTCAATCATAAATAGCATATATTACTAGATTAGTAATGATATAATTATCTTTCTGTACATAAAGTGTTTCGGGTCAGCATGGATTTTGACGTGTTGTTTGTGTTAGTACGTGTCGAAATACGAAGGTGATTTGGTGGCAAATGTTACTTTGCGGAGCATAAGCTCGTATGGGAAGTTCTCGATGGCGGGCTAAAGAATAAAATCGAGATCGATTGGGAAGTTATCATTAGCCCGAAGGCAAACTGTCCCGATAACGGGCCTGGAACCTTGACTATTGTGGTATTTACCTTCTTTTTTGGGCGAATGCAGATTCATCTCTTAAACCGTTATTTAAACTTAATTTCCACCGTTTGACAGTTAGAACTCATAATCCGTTAGTACAAGTTGGATGATCCAAATCAAAGGTCCATTCCATATTCATTTGGATCCGTGTCCATCTGAAATTAAATAGGTATTTTGTAGAGAATTAATAGTATTGCAATTTCTATTACTTATTGCCATATTGAAATAAATGCCCTAAGTAATTCAATTTCTGTTTTTTTTTTCTTCTTGGTAAGGTTTGCCAAACACGTGTCTTATAGATATAGATTTTTTTTAACACAACCCATAACCCGCGAAGCTCGCGGGCTCTAACCTAGTGGCTTGATATATCAAGCAAAGGAATGTGAAATTTAGGATGCAAGTTTGAACTCATATAAAGCTTTTTAAAATAAAAAGAGTAAACTGCCATTTTGGTCCCTGTGGTTTGGACACTTTTGTCATTTTAGTCCAAATCTCAAACTTTTTACATCTGGGTCCCCGTGGTTTGCATTTTGTTGTCATTTTAGTCCAAAATTCAAAAACCCCATTTTTTGACTGTTGCAACCTCCTATTTTGTCTTTTAGTTCAGAGGCATTTTGGTCATTTTGCTTTTCATTTAACATTTTCTTGATTAACATTTTCTTCCCCAAATAAATCATCATCATCCCCAAAATAAAACCAAAACTGACTCTCTCTCTTCTCTCTCTAAATCGATCATCATCATCGCCAAATAAACAACATAAAACCCCAAATAAATCAGCAGCAACTGAGACCTAAATTGATCAGTTAACGGCGGCATCTGTTTGATTGTGATCGGAGTTAGTTGCCGCCATTGTTGGAGAGGTTTTTTGCTATACGGATGGCGGCGATGAAGCTAGGGTTTGATTTTGATGGAGGTGTTAAATATGGGCTGGAGCAAGAGGAATCGGAACAAAATGGCAGTTTAAATATGGGTTGGAGCAAGAGCAAGCGGTGGTTGTGAGGGTGGTGGTGGGGAGACGGTGGTGGAGGGTGTACGGTGGTGGATGGTGTACGGTGGTGGAGGGGAAACGGATGATGATCTGTGATTTTGTGATGGATGATGATCTGTGATTTTGTTAGTTTTAAGGGATCGAGATGATGGATGATGATATGTGATTTTGTTAATGTTTTAGGTGGTTGAGGGTGATTTTGTAACAAACAGGATGATCAAAACTTGAACCCAGTCCTTTTATTCACCACGAGGCTGTGATGATTTCACCTAATCCGAGTCAAAATTGGGTCAACATTTGAGATTTTCCGCAGCTTGGCGTGGCAGAATCGGAGGAGGGCAAGTGCGCTTGCAACCTCTGTTTGCAGCCATGGCGGTTTTGATTTGTTGTTGGAGCCTCGTTTCTTTTTACAAATCGGTTTTTGTTTTGATTTGTTGTTGTCTGTATTTTGATTTTTGTGATGGTTTCTGGTTTTGTTCTGGGTTCTTGATGATGATGTTCTTGATTTTCTGGGTTTTGATGATGATGTTTTTGAAGATACAGATCTGAGCCTCGTTTCTTTTTACAAATCGGTTTTTGTTTTGATTTGTTGTTGGAGCCTCGGTTCTTTTTACAAAACGGTTTTTGTTTTGATTTGTTGTTGTCTGTATTTTGATTTTTGTGATGGTTTCTGGTTTTGTTCTGGGTTCTTGATTTTTTTGAAGATGATGTTCTTGATTTTCTGGATTTTTTGGGTTTTGATGATGAAGTTTGATGATGTTCTTGAAGATGATATTATTAATTATTGAAATGTTATAATAAATTAACATGGACCAAAATGCCCCTGCACTAAAGGACAAAATAATCAGTTTTCAACAGTCAAAATAGAGGATTTTTGAATTTTGGACTAAAATGACAACAAAATGCAAACCACAGGGACCCAGATATAAAAAATTTGAGATTTAGACTAAAATGACAAAAGTGCCCAAACCACATGGACCAAAATGACAGTTTACTCAAATAAAAATAAAAAAAATACAGAACGCGACGAGTGAATTGGAATTTCAACTCGGTCTTTATTCGTTTAGCGAGCAACTATTTATATTCGGGTTTATATTAATTTTTCATTAATATAAGTTATATTTTATCTTTTCATTGATCTTTTCATGTTTTGTCTTTCGGTTGACATAGGAAAAATTAATTACATGAACGTTCTAATACAAAGAGCGTTGAACTTTGATTTAATGTTCCATACCTTTTAGTAGACAACAAATAAAACATCATACTTTGTTATACTTTGTAACAAATGTCTTGATACTTTTATGTATTTTTATACAACTTTTAAGCCGGAGATTTCTAAGTTTTTTGGGTGTGAATGTGATCTTCGATAGAATACATAAGCCAAAGGTCATTTGTCATTGGTACGCGCCTATGTGGTATGTAGAGCGTCGATTGCATGCCTTGTTTTAGCTCTATATTCAAAATTTGTTTTTCAAATCATTTAAATGGTCTTTTTGAATAATAAACTTGGAACACAATTTCTTTATATCATATTAGTAAAGTGAAGTGTTGCACACTAAGTCAACTTCCCTTTACTTGTATGACATGTTTTAAGTATGAACACACATTTGGCGTTGCCTTAATATCTATGCTAGACATAGTGTTACGTTATTGATGTCAAGTATTCCATGTGTGATGTCATCATCAATTCATAACATATCAAGGGGTTTGGATTTGATTGTCAGATTCACGTATTGCATTTTTTTAACAACCAACGAATTTTCTAAATGGGCTACTAACGAAATTCATCAAATTGGGATACACTCGTCTTCCGAACCGGGGAAACCCTCACTTAATACCGAAGCCCGTGAACACTCGCCCGAAGGCACGACAGTGCGGTGAGGTAAAACACCCTCAACTCAAGGATCGAACTAGTGATCGCCGCTTACTCGCCTAATCTCTCATCATCACAAGGTGCTGCAGAAACTAAATGCTGGGGGCATAAATTAAACCTGGATCACTTGAAACACCAGATTTCTCTCTTACCACTCCACCACTAGCTAGCTCATTGGCAGATCCACATATTGCATACTTCAAACAATACATATTGTAACTTCAAATATATTTGGAGATTTCTAAATTATTATTTTATATATAAGATCACAATTTGTTAGCTACAAGTGATTTTTGATGTTTTTGTTTTTTGTCAGGGTTTTTCTTTTGGCAATGGTAACACATGCTTCACTTTCTTTGTTTTTTTTACTTCAAAATCAAACAAGATAAACCATATCAATATTTTTTTTATCATAAAATTACCTTTTTAGCATATTTTATATTCTGTTATAACCTTTTAAGATATCATATTTGTAGATATTTGAGTATGTCGTTAGTTCGTTCTTATTTTTATCTACGTCTCTGTATATTACTCAAAACCGAGTTGTAAACTTATATGTCGTCAAAGTTGTTTCAGATTTTAGATTTTTTATATATAAATTGACGTCATTTACTCTTTTTTTATTTTAATAAAATAGTTAAATATTTTATAAATTTATGAATATAGCGTTGCGATGTGCTTATTTTTATTAATTAGGTTTGGATAGAAATTGTTGTTTTTTGTTCTTTATCGTGATGAACTGAATCGATAACGTCCGGTGTCATCACGAACGAAACTGCATTTGGCCGAATAACATCAGTGACGATATCGATATTATCCAAACCGGTATCGTTATTCGTTTTAAAGGCTTTCAATTGTTGTAAAACATGTGTATATCATTTTGGGCGTATTTTTTGCTATACAGAGTGCTGTTATCATACATATACTGTATTAATAAATCAAAATGATACTGACCAAATATCCGCCGCAACACGCGATGAATCCCCCTAGTTTCAATTATTTAACTTGTTACATGTAAATGTTTTATACTTTACACATATCATATTAACTAACATAATATATTTTGTGTGCATGTATTACACAAGAAACATATGTTTACATGTAAACTTACATATGTGTATACCAGGGCAGGCCTATGGGAGGGACAAGGTGTGACCGGATTCGCTCTTCTATAGGGACCAATTTTTTATATATAATTTTTTTTTTAACAAAGTACACAATTTTAAATTTAAAACTAAAATCCAAATATATTCTTAAACCCATTAGCTTATCCTGTTTAGTTTAGTCCGTGTAAACAAATAAACCCAATTTTCATTTAACCCGGCTAAACACAATAACGTTTTAAATTTAAACTCATATAAAAAACAAAGAGGCCGGAAGACTGAAAATTATAGAGGCGGCAAATTGGCGATGGGGATATCACCTAAGAGCATTCACATCCTAACCCTCAAATTATACATACATTCCACTAAAAAACAACTCCCATATCAATATATTTCCACTAAAAACAAATATTTTTTCTCTCTCCTTTCAATTAAATAATATTATCATTACATTTTTCTCTCACTTCCACTAACAACCACTTTCAAAATATATTAAAAAATTTTAACGGGTGAACAGTGTCCCCTCAAATATACAGATGAACAGTAACATTTTCTCTATCCTCTACTCACAACCACTTTTTATACCCTTTATAATATAAAAACCCCTCCTCACATAATTTGATGGTTAGGATGTGAATGCTTTAAGAGCCCTATTTTAGAGACCCGTTTTTTACTCCCCTATGGTCTCCGAATTTTCAAGGGGCGCCCTGGTGTATATATATTACGAACATACTATAACGATTAAGACATGCATATTTGATAATATTTCACTAATTAGAATGAAAAAAAAAAAGGAGAAACCTAAATAAACTCAACTAACCTTCGTTCATAATTTGATTGTCAAGTTCAATTGGACTTGATGGAACACCAACAAACAAATGACATCTTTATTTACACAATCCTGTCATTTCATAATTTGATTGTCAAGCTCAAACTTTTTTTTCTTTCTAAAATTAAAGAAAGATCCAGTTTCGCATTACTTAATCAAAATTATTTGTACGTCTTGTCATTGTTTTGGCTTCAAACTGCACTCATAAATCTTCAAACAATCATGTTACTATATATTTAAAATCATCTTTTAACAAATAACACGAAATGCAAATAAACAGTTCACAAATGCAAGTTACCTCTAGATTTTGTTTGGAAAAATTACAACTTTTCTCATTTATCTTTATACCACTTTTCAAGCAGTGTCCTTTTTAACGAATGTTGATAGCGGTGTCCTTTACTAGGTATTTTGTTGCAAGTTTAATTCTTTACACCCAACCCAGTTAAAAAACCCTGTTAATTGTTGGGTGTAAAGGACTAAACTTGCAACAAAATACATAGGGAAATGACTAAACTTGCAACAAAATACCTGGTAAAGGACACCGCCTGTCAACAATTAACAGGGTTTTTTAACTGGGTTGGGTGTAAAGGACTAAATTTGCAACAAAATACCTAGTAAAGGACACCGCCTGTCAACATTCGTTAAAAAAGGACACTGACTGAAAAGTGGTATAAAGATAAAGGACAAAACTTGTAGTTATCACAAATACCTGAAGTGTTATTAGTGTTTTTTGAGTAATTATGGAATAGGGGCGGCTCAATAGGGAGTGAAATAAAGAGCTTTGGCCCTCGTTTTCTTAAAGCTCCGTATTTAAAAAAATTATATATGTTGTATGTAGGTGATTTCGGCTTTGATATTGTTGACATTAAAGTTTATGAAATAAATTTAGTTTGAAATTAATTATGAATTTTCTAAATTGATTATATTTTTTTACTTAAAAGCTTCTAGTTAAGTGTTAAAATATTATCAAGTTTAAAATTATGTTCAATAAAATATTAAAAAATAAGAATAATAATAATGATACATCTCATGATCACACACAACTTCTAAATAGTTAATTGATATTAACAAAAAAAAAAAAAACTATTCATGATAGTTGTAAATGAAGAATTTAACAACCATTCATGGTAAGGACCAGCATAGCTATAAAAATTAAACGTTGAGGACCATATGTGAAAATTGGGGCATTTATGTTACCATATGAATTAACTCAATAAGATATCCAATATATATTTAATTATGGATCAATATTATTTAATTATGAATAGTTATTATTATTTTTTTTGAATGACAATGCTTACATACTACTTAAATTACATCAAATAAATTATAATCTACTCCTTGCTTAGGATTGAACCCAAGACTTCTCACTAAAAAGGAAGAACCTCTACTAAGTGAGCTAGACCTAAATAAATTTAGTTTGAACTTAATTATGAATTTTCTAAATTGATTAATTTTTTTTACTTAAAAGCTTTCAGTTAAGTCTTAAAATATCATCAAGTCTAAAATTATGCTCAATAAAATATTTAAAAATAAGAAAAAATAATAAGGATACATCTCATGATGGCACACAACTTCTAAATAGTTAATTGATGTTAAGAAATATTATTACTACTCAAGGTAGTTGTAAATTATATATATATATATATATATATATAATAAGAAGAATAATATCGTATTTAACAACAATTATTAATTTATATTTATTAATTTAATACCCGTGTAGGAAGACCATGTTGCCTAACTACTAACCATTGTTGTATCACAACCATAAAATATTGTAATTACTTAACCTTTGTGAGTATCCTTCGCAAATACATTATAAGAGCATTCTCATCCACTCCATCAAATTAACCTCTATATTTAAAATATAAAAAAAAAACCTTCTGAAAACCCACTCCAACATGTCCACTATATCTATACTCTAACCTTGAATATTAAAAAAAAGCTACAGTAACTTTTTATACATAAAAGCTACCGTACTCTCTTCATTTCCAACAACCACCTTTTCCTGTCTTCTCCCGCCCCTCTCCTTCTATACATCGACTACTAGCAACAAAATCAACAAATTCCCACTTCACAGGCATTGGCGCAGCTTCTATAGGGCGGGAGGGGGCGACCGACCCCCGAACTTTTCGCTTAGTAGTGGAGACTATGTAGTTTTCGTATAGAAATTTTTTGGTATATACGTTTTCGACCCCCCAGTCTTATAGAAATTTTTTGGTATATAAGTTTTCGACCCCCCCCCCCCCCCCCCCCGGTTGGAAATCTCAAGCTTCGCCACTGTTCACAGGTTCGGATTTGTAAACGTGGAGGGTTCCGATTTGTAAACATAGGCTTCTCTTCGAAACTAGGGTTCCGATTTGAAAATGATTTTGCTATCATCAACCGATTTGTAAACATAGGCTTCTGTTCGAAACCCAGTTGTGGCTTTTATTTGATTTTTGACGAATATGCCCCCTAGACTTTCATATGTGATGTTTTTAAGGCATTTTCAAGGTGTTTTAAGCACAAGAATCATACTTAAGGGTATGAGATGTAATTATTTCATAAAACCAACATAAAACAAGTATAAACATGTATATTTGTCGAGATTTAAGTGTCGATTTTGTATAAATTGAGCATAATAGTCACATGTTTGTAAGTTTAACGTGTTTAGCACAAATTGCGAATAAAGTGTCGTATGTTTAATAAATTCGAATGTATGAACATGTATGAAATGTGTATAACATGAATGTAAAGAAAATACGAATTTCATTATGATCCAAGTCTCGGATTTTACAACGATTACAACGAAACGACGATTACAAGAATTCCAAAAATAGAAATACAAGCAACGCTTTCTAATTATGGAAAGTATGAAAAGGCAGGGTGTTACATTATGTATCGTATTTTATAGCCAACTTTATAGTAAATCAAATTAATACCTCTTTTCATCAAAGGTCCAAACCAGTTACGGTTCGCAACCGACATTTAAAACCAGAAACCCAAACTGATGCAAACCGGTTCAGTTCGGTTTAATAACTGGTTATTAATAACCGGTTTTTTTAAACCGGTCCAAAAAACCGCCCAGAAACCTACAGAAACACTACAGCCTGCAGTGCCGAAAAATGCTGCAGAACGCTGCAGTTTTTTAAGGTTTTAATGCTGAAAAACATGCAGTTTTTTGGCGTTTTATTGGTGAAAAACCAGCACTTTTGTAACGTTTTATTGCTGAAAAACCGGCGGTTGCTTCATATGATCTCTGTATATGGCATGCATTTTTTGGTATGCCCGGTTTACATAACGACATTAATGTGTTAGAGAGATCTTATATTTTCACGGAACTTGCACAAGGGCGTACTCCTCTAGTCAATTACACAGTCAACGACCACGACTATACTATGGGGTATTATCTTGTTGTTGGGGCATGAATTTTACATTGAGGATCATTTATCCTGAGACTGGGCCTGGATCACGGATCCTTAACGGATATGACAGGGAGTCTGAGGATCCAGGATCCTTACTGTTATTTGCGTTTTAACAATTGTCACTCATGTTTTCAGTTTATGGTCGCAGGGATTTGTGTACTGAGTTGTGGAGAGAATACCGGAGGTATATGCTTCTATTTGTGACGTGCACGAGGTTCATGACCGTTGTGATGATCGTGGATGGCTTGCACAAATCTCGGATAATTAGTTATCAAGATATTTTCTATTTTTTAAGGGGATAACAAGCTATTATTAGAAACACAATTGCTCATATTCGAACTCTTTGAAACCAGTTGGCGAATACACACTAGAAATCATTGTATCGAGCTTGTTATCATCTAAAGTTGTAACCTTTATTGTTTGATATAGTTGATAGTGATAGTTTTCACTATCCGAGGTTTTTTATGTCAGAGATCATTCATTGATCAAGGGCTTTTTCCTCGTATAAATCCTTGTGTTCATCACCATGTTCATTCAATTCTTGTTTATACATTTGTTCATTTAATCAAGCATCTAACCTCACAAAAATCAGATTTGGTTACATTATCCTTGTGTGATTTTTGAGCCAAACAGTTTGGCGCCCAGCGTGGGGAAATCGATGCTTCATTCTTGAAAATTTTGTTCATTTTATTCATTTATGTTCATTACTTTCAACCATATGGCTTCTCAAGGGAAAAACACTTCAAGCTCCATGCCGACAATCACCTCATCACAGGGCATTCCACCTTTGCCTCCTGCTCCTTCTGGATCCCAGAAGAATGCTGAGAATGCTGCGAAGAAGCCAACCCCCGTTTTCACAAAAGCAACTACTGTTGTTTCTTCTGCTCCTACTAACAATGATCTTTATTCTTTGATTTTGCAGATGAAGAATTACATGCAACAATAGAATGAAACCAACGGCAGGATCCTTCGTGAGATTGATGAAATCAAGAAATTGAAGAAATCAACGGAGGATCACTCTCCGTTGGTGCCTAGATCGTTGGATTTCACTACTCCACCAACAACCGTTCAACATTCTATGGCATCATGTGTCCAGTACCATGGAGGATCATCAAGTATGCAGTATGGATCATCGGCTATGACACAGGCTCAAGAATCCTACTTCCAGCCTTCAGGATCTTCTCTTCAGCCTCAAGGATCCTCCTTCCAGCATCCAGGATCCCTCTCCAGTTCGGGAGGATACATGGGGACGCTATCAGTTCAAGGATCCTACCCTCAGCATCAAGGATCCTCATCGCAGGCTCAAGGATCCTCATCGCAAGTTCAAGGATCCATGGAGTATCCTCCAAGACCTTCAGCTCCAATGTATATTGGATCCAATATCTTCCAGGATCAAGGATCCTTAGGGATTCAACAACCCAGAACCTATGAGATTCATGTGGGAGACTTCATTCCTATGCAAACTATCGCTTCATTCGGTCCCACGATTGTACCAGAACCACACCAATTTGGATTCACATCTAGGATCCCAGCCTCGAAGCAATCAGGAGGTAACACTTTCAACACATCTTATAAAACTAACCATGGTTTTATGCAGGAACCAGGGATCAACCAGGCTATGGCAAGGGAGTTGCAAAAACTCAAGGATATGATATCCAGTGTCCCGGGAGTGGTTAAACCCATTCCTGAGATTCCGGATTGGAGTCACAAGGTGTCTCGCTTTGCACCACCTATGTGTAATGCGGAGATACCAAATAGATTTCAAACACCAAATATGAAGCTCTATGATGGTACAACTGATCCAGAAGAACATGTAGCTCAATACAGGGAGAGAATGGACCATTCCAGAAAGGTTAAAGGAAGCATGTCTTTGCAAGGGTTTCGGATCCACATTGACAGGATCAGCTCTGAATGGCTGCTAAGTCTTCCTCCTTATATAATTATTTCATTTTCTAATTTGGTTAACTTGTTCAATAGTCAATTTTCATGTAGTAGGAGGTTTGAACGGCTAACTAGTGATTTATAGAGGGTAACCCAAGGTCATAATGAATTGTTAAGGGATTACATAACTAAATTCAGCAGAGAATCCTTAGAAATCCCTAACTTAGATATTGCTACAGCTGTTGAAGCTTTTAAAATGGGTTTACTTAAGGATTCACAATTCTATGATGATCTTGTTATGACACCTTGTAGGAACCTAGATGAGGTAAGGAACAGGGCCCTTAGGTTCACCCGTTTAGAGGATGGCAAAAGGATCCAGGAGAGACTGTCAGGATCCTCAAAGCAATACAAACAAGGATCCTTTCCCTGTACCCCACATTGACTCCATGGTGGATGCTACAGCGGTTCATGAGTTGTTAACTTTTATGGATGCTTCATCTGGATTCCAACAAATTCAGATGGAACCATCTGATCAAGAGGATACAACTTTTATGACTCCTACCGGTATCAATTGTTATATTGCAATGCCCTTTGGACTAAGAAATGCAGGTTCTACATACCAACGGCTAGTGAATATAATGTTTAAAGAACATATTGGACACACAATGGAAGTCTATATAGATAACATGGTGGTTAAGTCCAAAAGAGCTGAGGATCACCTTAAGGATTTGGAAGAAGCATTTGATATCCTTGATAGATACAACATGAAATTGAATCCTTCCAAATGCCACTTTGGAGTAAAAGCTGGTAAATTCTTAGGTTACATGGTGACAAAAAGGGGAATAGAGGGAGGTCCAGAACAAATCAAGGCCATTGTGAATATTAAGTCTCCTGCTATTGGGATTGAACCCTACAAAGGAACAGATGATATGTAAAGCCAAAACTGGTTCAGAACAGTTGATCATCATAAGCAGTGTTTGCACCAGATTCTCCCCTTGACAGTGGCTCCAACATCTGATAAACTCCAAGCACTGATCATTACAACTGCTGACAGACCAAGCACTGATGAAGAGTAAAGTACTGAAGCTCAATCTACTGATGTGTCCCAAGCACTGTTAAAGACCAAAGCACTGCTCATCCAAAGAACTGATCATCCTTTGAAGAAAGCACTGATGCTCAACATCAGTGCTTAGGCTACAACAGTGGAATGAAGAATCAGTGGTTTATTTATGTAGTGTCTATGTAATCAGCAGTTTTGTAATCAGTGGTTGTATGTAACAGTCCTTAGAGTTTGTTAGGAGGTTAGATGTCACTTTCATGGTAACTTCAGCCGAAGATGCTCAGTGGTTGGCTCGTACTATAAATAGAACAGTACTCTATACTGTTCCATTAGCTCTTTCTTCTAAGTCATTCTGTACGAACAATTACTGAGCTCAGGCTGAGGGGGAGTCTTATGCATGCATGCATTTGATTTGATTGTTGTAATTAAGTACAATCATTCGACTCAATGTTAAACATGTTTGCTTAAACTTTTCTTCCATTGATTGTGTATTCAAAGTTTACTTTCATATTCCGCTACAATCATTATCTCTGTTTCATCTTCATTTTAATTAAACAACACAATCTAAGAAACTCAGATCCTAACAATTGGTATCAGAGCGAGGACAGTCAAATTTGATCTAACAATCATTTTGACGTAAAAGTTCAGCTTGATTTCGTTGAAACTTTCGATTGTTCGTATTTAGTTGAAAAACAGAGTAAGGGATAATCACGTACAAAAGTTGATTATTCAGTATCTGTAAAACTACCAGAATGGCGTCACAATCACAGGACACTAATAACACTGGCACACTCTTCAAACCACCTATGTTGGTCAGATTCGAATACAACATCTGGCAGCGTAGGATGGGTCACATCTTAGCTCAACAAAATTCAGGATGATGGAAGTCGGTTGGCTTTGGACCACATGTTCCAATGGTGCCGCTGAGGATCCATAGATCTTTGAACCAAAGAAAATTGAAAACTATCCCGATCAGGATTTTCAAAAAATTGAACTAGATGCAAAAGCTTTTAGCATCGTAGCATTAGCACTCCCCAATGAAATCTGAAGAAACACGAAACTAATTTTGGGGTTAATTAGTTTGGTTTATGTTTCAAACAAGAGGGTTAATCTTCTTTAACTTTCCTGCGCTCCGTGATGATTCGATCTTCCTGCAAAACAGAACACCGTTAGCTCGTTAAGAGGGGAATATGGGGGTTTCCCTCTTAACCAGACTCCGGCGTGAGAATAAGTATCTGCTTTGAGGAAATAAGTGTGTGTTAAGGGTGAGAGAGGAGAGTCTAGAATCTTTAACCTGTGCATGAAGGTCTCTGTTAATAACCGGAGAGGTGTAAGAAGAGATGGGCTGATGGGCCTTGGGCCGGAAGGCGACAAACATGGTATATCCTTCTTGTCTCACTGGTGTCGACCGTTAATGCCTTCTAGAAGATCTCCGGTGCTGGCGCACCGTGATTGGAGCCACGTGTCCCCGTTGTCGGCCTTGTTGTCCCTCTGCCGTCAGCAGGTAAGTGGAGATCATGGGGCAGGCCTCGCCGTCCCCTGATTGGTGCCACGTATGCGTCCTTATGTACTCGCTGTCACCTGCACGTCAGACGATCGTGGAGCACGATAGAGCACAACCTGGTGGACGCTGATTGGCTCTTTCTTCTGCCACTTGTACCTTGTGTACTTTTTGAAGCGGCCTTGTGTCTAACCCTGCGCGACCCTTGCTAAGCACATAAGTACGCCGCGCAGGGTTGTAGGTGCTAAAGGCTCTTAATCAGAAAGCTAAGTGTTGAACTTGAGGTAATCTCTTGTTTGGACCTCGCACGAGGTCAAGCTCTTCTTAGGCAGCCCGCACGGGTCTAAGATTGATCAGCTTGCTGAGTAAGGAGTATGGTCTAGCACGCAACCCGGATGGTCTGAGCGGCTTTTTGGGACCATACCCCTTCAAGGCCCCCCAGTCCAGTGCTGCACCATGCGCGAAGTAAATGGTTGGAGCTCTGGACTTAGAAAAAAAAGGAAGTGCTAGGTTAGAAAAATGCTTGCTGGATCTTGGTAAGTCGCGCGCGTGTAAATGTTTTTCAGTTACTACGGCGCGGTTACCATATTTGTCTGTTAATAATTCTCTGCTTCTGAGTGCAAGCGCGCAGGTTCATTGGATAATTATGAACGCAACGTGACCTGGGTAACTTCTGCATGAAGTTTGTAGTAACTTTGGGCGGGAAAAACCTCGAATTTTGAATTCTGACAGGTTGGTGCAAATTGTCGTTGATAGCGACGTTTGAGTTGACTAGTGACACGGCCATCATCTTGCTGTCACTGACGGTTCGGCTCTCCGTCAGGCGAGTGAGGCCCACGCGCGCGTGGTAACCGTCACTCCGAGAAACCCGCCTTACGTGGCGGCTCTTGATTGGTGACGCGCGCGGTGATTCCGACACGTTTACCCATCGCATTAAATGGAATGGTATATATAGTCGACGAAGGAGAGAGGAAATCACAAATCCTTCTTTGCTTTCTCTTATTCTCTCTCAAGTATTCAAAACTTCAATTCTTCATCAGTTGCACTAGCATATCTTCAAGTTTTCTTTAGCAGATCTTCAAGTTTTCCCAGAAGTTCGAAGATATTCAACTTGTTCTTATTTGCTTTGCATTCATGGCTGAAGAAGGGTCTCAACTTGAAGAAAGTCCCCTCCCTGTTCTTAAATGGGATCAGGGACTGTTCGAGCAGATTACCAGGGGTTTCCGGTTTCCACCGGAATGGGATGCACGTTATCCTAGTCAGCACCAAACAGCCGCCGACGCACCACCAGGGTATATTACCCTCTTTGAAGATTTCTTCTTACAAGGCAACTTCCGATTGCCGGCGACGAAGTTTATGGCCCATATTCTTCATTACTATGGGTTTCATATTTCCCAGATGAGTCCACCAGGTATGGTGAGGGTACGACACTTCGAGTTCTTGTGTCGATCCCATGACATAGAGCTTACAGTGGAGAAGTTTAGAGCATTCTATCAGCTGATTAGGAACATGGGGTTCTATTCTTTTGGCAACTGGGGATCTGCCAAGAAGATTCTTCTTAACCCTCCAAAGAGTTTCCATGACTAGAAACAGAAATTTTTCTTCATTAGAGAGGAGGTTATTCCGATCGCCATGATCTTCCGCGCGCCGGACACAATCGAGAAGGAGGAATTGCCGATTCCAAAGGGAGCTGATTGGTATTTAAAGCTGATTGTGACGCCAAACCGTATTTTTTGGTGAGAATGTTTTAGTTGCGGCGCAGATGAGCTACCAATGGCCGGAAGATAGCAATGAGGTGCCAGTGTTGAAGTTTCAAGATAGAGGTTAGTTATTTCTTTGATTATTTCCCCTTTTTGTAATTCAGTTGCGCTTAATTGTTTGGTTTCATTGTAGAGGCTCATCTTTACCAAACTGCTTTCCCCACCTTTGGGGGATCCATGGGGGTGCGCCCGCTAGAATCAGGGGAGCAATACTGGTATGAGCGGATCAAAGGTCATTTTTTGTACCCCCTTGCTGGAGCATTTTCCAATCCTCCTACTGCAACCGAAGGTGCGCATCTACCCAACCCCAGACCCTTGCATGCTGTGACTTCCGCTGGGAAAGAGATTCTTTATCTTTCCAGCGAGGAGTCTGTAGGGTCTTCGAATGGGGAGCTAAGTTCCTGGTCTAACATCTTTGCAGGTGTGTTGCACGACCTTGGGATTGATCCAGAGGAGAAGAAGAAGAAACCAAACAAGAAGAAGAAGAAGGTGATTACTATCGACGCTGAACCACCCAGCAAGAAGGGCGGGAGTAGCCGCGCAACTGCTGGTGCCTCTGATAAAGGTACTCACCGATTCCGGCAGAGTAACCTAGACGATTACGTTGTTGCAAGTGACTCACTTGAGGGTTTGTCCCGTATAGGTGAGAAGAAGACCGGAGCTGCTGGTTCGAAGAGCTCGGGGAGCGCGGGTTCAAGGAACCCAGATGCTGCTGCTACCCCTTCATCCATCGCGCTGGAAGAAGAAGAAGAGGAAGAAGAAGAAGAACCTGCTATTAAGTTGATAAGCAGAAAGAGAAGCAGGGAGGAGACTGCTGCTGGCGTCCAGGTGGCGCAGAAGACCGGGGCTGCCCCAGTAATAGGCAAACAGAGCAGTCTGCGCTCGCTTTACAATTTCTCTCCAGGTTAGTATTATGCTGTCTTTCATGTGTTCCTTGATAAAGTTTCTTTTTAACACTTTAGTTTCTACAGAGGCCTCGAAGAAGGACCCTGAGAAGACTAAGGGTGTTGAGATTAAGGATCCAAAAGAGCCAGCACTGAAGAAAACCAAGTTTGTGATCAAGCCTCTTAAGTCTGCTAAGTTGGAGGCTGATAAAGAGAAAGAGACGGAGAGAGAAAAAGAGAAAGAGAAAGAAAAAGAGAAAGAGAAAGAAAAGGAAAAAGAGAATGTTGGGGAAAAGCCTGAGGGCGACAAATCCAAGGAGACCAGGGCCGCTGCTACTGTTAGACAAGAGAAAGCGCAGGGTCCGGAGGTCGTACGCATCACGGGGCTTGACCAGCCCCTTCATGAGAAGGAGAAAGAAACCACACGGGGAAAGGGCCCCGAGGTTGTGAGCAGAAGGATACATTCCTGGAGTTCGCTCCTTGCCGTGATTGGTTTTTGAACTCTTTCCCTCCGGGTGAGGTTAATAGACAGAGAGCGCGGACCCACGACGGGTTATATCATGCTTACATTGTTGGAGAAGCCAACACCCGCGCTGCTAACCACCAAATTGTGCGCGAGTGGCGTACAATGGTTAAGGAGCGGGGTGATTGGGAAAAATATTGTGAACGTTTGTTGAGGCAAGTCAAGGACTTTGAGTAGATGAAAGCTGCCTTTGCTGAGGAAAAGGCCAAGTTCGAGTCTGAGAAGAAATCTGAAGAGTAGGGGCGCGAGGGCTTAAGGGGCAAGTTGCGCGCTGCTGAAGAGCTCTTGCTAAAGGAGCATGCTGACTGGAAAGAGGCGTGCAGAAATGATAATCAGCGCATGTATGCAGCTCGCTCCAAGATTACCGATCTTGAGGATCAAAATGCCACATTAACAAAGAAGGTTGAGGATGTTGAAGCTGACAAAGAGCGCGTTGAGGTTCAACTTTAGCCCTTCCTTATGTTTTTAATTTGTCAAAATTTTACTAAGTCATTATCTCATCCCCCGCAGGCTGAGTTAAAGGCGCAGGTGGCCAGCAAGGAAAAGGACTTAAAAGCTAAGGACGTGGAAATTGCAGAGTTGAAACGTCGTCTACATGAGCAAACCGACAAGAATGAGTCCTTAGAGATTGACCTGGAGGTTGAAAGGGTGAAGGCTGCTACCGCCGAGGAGGCCAAACAGAGGGCCGACGAGGCGCTAGATATTAGCACCTCTGCCCTTAACTGTGACAACTCGAGTTTCCAAGATTTCCATCTTTGCATTTATTGCACGTTAATAGTTTAGGTGGTTTGTTTACACGACTTGTTTGTTTCACGACAATACACGTTTGTAATATGCTACATCGTATTGTGATTGATATGATTTATGTTGGTGTGCATCATAGTGTGTTCTTATATATGTTGATGTGTAAATAACATGCTTGTATTGATGATGTGTTTGTGTGTTAAGAACAACACAAAAAAATGGAGCCATGAAATCCCACTTAGCCGAAAACACAAGAGTGTTTTCGTCCAAGCATATGACCAACGAAAACCAAATGGGCTTTGGGCCCAGTTATGACTAGATAAACAATTGTTCTTAATCCTGTACGTGAACTGTTATTTGGCAAACCCTAATCACATCGTCTCTCTCTCTCGCTCCTTTTGAAACCCGACGGCAACCTTGAACATATACATCAATCGGTTTTGTTGTCTCTTCGGTTTAGGTTAGTAATCGGCTATTGTTGTTTGTTTGATCGAAATCATCATAGATTGTTTGTTTGACATTCTGTATTAACTGCTATCATGAGATATGTATGAGCATATGATTGAACATTGATTGATTAACAAATGGGTTAAATCTCTGTTATTAAATGGTCTTCGTTAATCCCTGTGGTTAAGTGAATCGATTATAAGCTATTGAAAATGGTAGGTTGTTAGTTTGGTCATGATCTTATGCTAATGTTATGCATGTAATTGTGATACGTAATGTGGGTATGAAATTAAGAAACTGTTCTTGTTGAAAATCTGTTGTGATGATGTTGATTCTTCTGATTGAACGATTGTTGGTTGAAATCGTAAAAACTGTAGTGTTGTTTAGGGTTGCTATTGAATGTATTCGATGATGATGATGCCTGACGAAAACCCTCCACCCCAACGAAAACACCTTGGGGATTTTGGCCCAAGTGTTTTCGGCCCAAAGGGGATTTCGCTACTCAGGGATTTCGTTGAATTGCTTTGCACAGTTAACTTGGTTAGTAAATTTTGTTAAGTGTGTAACCCTGTTAGTTATTTACTCAGTTTGTTAAACTTGTTAAACAATAACTCTGTTAGTTCAGCAACTCAGTTAGTATATTAGTTCTGTTAATATGTTAACTGGGTTATGTTAACTAGGTTACGTATTTTAAGCTTATTGTATGTGATAACTCTGCTAATGATGATATAACTATGTTATGACACAGTGACTACATTAAGTGTGTTAACTCTATTATGTATACTATTCCTGATCCTGATTAACACCGTTAAGTTTACCAAGACTGTTGAGTAACTGAGTTAAAACAAACTGAGAAAGCCTCTAATGTAAAGCTTGAGTTGCATGAATGTGATTAACTGTTTGTGTGTTACATAATATTAACTGTCAAACACACTCTGTGATATTGATTGCATGCGAAACCTTACAAACATGTACTGATTGAGTATACGTGCACACTATAGAACGTGATTGATTACTTGCGAGCACAAAGTCTAGCATACCGAGCAAACCAAGGTGAGTTCACACTCTTACCAAGGCATGGGATTCCCGGGGTTGGGAATGGGGTTAAATGATTACTTGTACTTTCCTCGTTACTGGAATACGTACCACTGACCTCGTTAGGGGAAGGTCACTTATAGATACAACTAGACTAGTAACACATGGGAAGCCCCCACTAATCTTCGCACACATGCCTGGAATGGCCGCGATACGAATACTAATCTTCGCACACATGCCTGGAATGGCCGCGATACGAATACTAAACTTCGCAAACATGCCTGGAGGGCCGCGATACAAATACAACTAGTCTAGAATATATGGGAAACCCCCACAAATCTTCGCAAACATGCCTGGAAGGCCGCGATACAAATAAATACGATGCATAGTTTACTAAACAAAAATACGGTTTACGAAACGAATACTATAAGTAAACAACCGACTGTGAACTCGCTCAACTTTGTTGTTGACTCGTTGTTACATGCCTTGCAGGTCGTTAGGTACTCATGGAGCTTGCACGGGGAGGCACAGTCGTTGTGGGACATGGATCGTGGATGCCATGTTAAACGTTTATGACATTTCAAACTTATTACTTATGTTGGGTTTTACATTTATGCTTGCGCTAAACATTGATACTATACTTTTGTTTTGAACACCTTTTCATATTGTTTGGTTGAATTACATTTACTCATTACATTGTTCAATATGAGTGGTGGCTTGATCCTGGTCAGTCACGCCTCCAAGCGGTGATACTCCGCGTGTGGATTTTTGGGGGTGTGACATTAACGTAGCCCAAAACAATTATGCCGAAGCTCAGTCAATCGTAGACACGCTGGTCTCCGAATCTGAATGGATGCGCGGTAGAGGGGTAGTTCTGGTAAGGTTCCCCTTTCTTGACTTAGGCTTTATTTTTTGTTGTCTTGGTTCTTATCCGTTGCCTTTTTGTAGATGGCTAACTCCATTCTGAATGCCTCTGAGCTGGATGCAGCTGTTGCCGCTCTCATAGATGCCTCACGTGTGGTTGGGCATCGTGGAGGTTATCTAGAGTGCGCTCAACATGTTGAAGAGGAATTTGGATAAGAGTTTGACATCAGTCACTGCTCAGTGACTGATCAGGCTGATGCTGCGTTAGCCTGAGCTGAAGGAGTTTATGACCATCTGTCGTTGCGTGTGATGAATTTGGTCGCTGAAGCGTTGAAGCACGATGACTGGTGCGCGCGGCTGAAGACTATCTTAGACCCTCCACAGACTGTGGAGTTATCTGATGAGGAAGAAATAGCCGGCGGAGATGGCGACGGTGATGGAGATGGTTATGAGTAGATGATAGTCTTGATAGGCTTTGTGCCTTGTAATTTTGTTTTTAGATGTTAAATGTAACTCATCGCGTGGTTGCGCTTTTTGAATTGAACTGATGATGTCTTGCTATATTTTTTTTATGTGATCATTACGCGGCTGCCTTTTTTGGAATATGACATTTACGCTTTTATTTGCCAAGTTACAATTATTGCATTGTTGTTAGGAACTTTTGTTAAGTTAGTGCGAATAAATGTAAGTGTGGCTCTTGTATGAGTGTAACTGCCCGGTCTCGCGCTATGTTCGCGGAGGACCTTGGAGGCATAACTCAAGAGCTCGTAATTTACTGAAGTGTTTTCGTGCTAATCAAAAGTTTAACATGCATTTGTAATGTAGAAGTCATGATGATAAAAAACACAAGGCATAACCAACACTTTCATTAAGTAGCTAGGAAACAGGCGCTAGGCCAACGTACATCATTGAAATAAAATAAAGGGCGTATAGCCGGCATAGGTAATTAAAAAGGCGCGTGGCCAACATAAATGGATAAAGGCACATGGCTGAGAGTAGTCACATGTAACACTTGCCCAATTGTTGCGCGTTCCAGGTGCGCGGGATGATGTATCCATCCAGTGTGCGCAGCTTGTATGCCCCTTTTCCTAGCACCTCATGTATTAAGTATGGGCCTCCCCACTTGGGTGCTAGCTTCCCGGGGCGTTCAGCATTGGAGGCTTCATTGTCTCTGAAGACGTACTCTCCTGGAGTGAAGGTACAAATGCGCACTCTTGCATTGTAGTACCTCTCCAACTGTGTCTTGTACTTGGCCTCTTTGATTCGCGCTATTTCGCGCCTCTCATCGAGTAGGTCAAAGTCTAGATGGCGCTCTGCCTCGTTATCGATTTTGTTGACCGCTGTCAAGCGCGGCAAGGGGAGGCCAATTTCAGCTGGGATAACCGCCTCTAAACTGTAGACCAAGCTAAATGGGGTTTCGCCAGTGCTCGTTTTCGGCATGGTTCGATGAGCCCATAGGATGATTGGGAGTTCATCTACCCAGCCTCTTCTCTTAGTGCCCAGGCGGGCCTTTATCCCTTCGACAATACTTTTGTTGACGCTTTCTACTTGGCCGTTGCCCTGAGGGTGCGCAACGGAAGAGAAAGTGTGCTCGATGTTCATCTCTTTCATCCATTCTTGAAGGTCTTCAGAAGCAAAATTGGTGCCATTATCGGTTACAATCTTGAGTGGGAGGCCAAATCTGCAAATGATGTGTTCCCATATGAACTTGCGCACCATCATTGCAGTAGTTGAAGCGAGTGCTTTGGCCTCCACCCATTTGGTGAAATAATCAACGGCAACAATTATGAATTTCACAGCTCCAGGGGCTTCAGGGAAAGGTCCCACCATATCGATCCCCCACTGCTGGAAGGGCCAGGCAGTGGACACAGGGATGAGATCATTTTTTGGGCGCAGGGTTTTTGGGGAGTGCCTTTGACAGGAGTCGCATTTGCGCAATTCCTTTAGAGCGTCAACGTGCATCCCTGGCCAATAGTAACCAGTGTTCATTATCTTTGCGACAACCATGCGTGGGCCCTCATGAATGCCGCAGATGCCTTCATGAATCTCCCTGATCAGGTAACTTGCATCTTGGGGGTCCACACAGCAGAAGTGGCCCCAAGAAGGATCTTCGATACAAAATTCCACCATTCATCTCATAGAACAACGCTTTGTTCTGTATCTTCCTAGCTTTTGCTTTGTTTTCAGGGAGAATTCCTTCTTGATTTGACTTGCG
Source organism: Helianthus tuberosus (assembly GCA_030545235.1). Taxonomy (NCBI): domain Eukaryota; kingdom Viridiplantae; phylum Streptophyta; class Magnoliopsida; order Asterales; family Asteraceae; genus Helianthus; species Helianthus tuberosus. Next base: position 61,225,776 of record CM060415.1, on the reverse strand, counting down.
ATCAGCAAAGAGTCGACATGTGCTTGTAAGTTTTGAGCTCCCATCTTGATGGCCAGGCACAAGCCTACCAGAAACGCTTCATATTCTGCCTCGTTGTTGGTGTTTTTGAAATCCAACTTGATGGCATAGGTGAACTCATGCTTCTCAGGGCTAACAAGGCGCAATACCGCTCCTGCTCCGTCCTCGTTTGAGGCTCCGTCATTATATAGCAACCACAACTTGTCTGGTGTATCTTTACTGGGAGTATCCACGACTTCACACTCTTTGATCTTATCTTCTGGTTCTTCAGTGATGAAGTCCGCTAATACTTGACCTTTAATGGCTGGGTGCGACCTGTACAGAATGTTGTGGCCCCCCAGCTCAATTGCCCATTTTGCCAGGCGACCTAACATTTCTGGCTTTTGCAAAATTGTGCCGATATGGAAGTTAGTGAGTACCGTGATTACATGCCCCGTAAAATATATGCGCAGCCTCCTGGAGGCGTGTAGCAGCGCGAGCACTAACTTTTCCATGGTTGAATATCTTGTTTTTGGATCTATAAGCACCCTACTGACATAGTAAATTGGGGTCTGAACTCCATCTCTTTCTACCAACAATACCGACCCAACTGCCTTGTCCGAAGAAGACAAGTACAGAATGAGTGGTTCCTTTTCGAATGGCGCGGTTAGTGTAGGGATCTTAATCAAACACTCCTTCATTTGTTGGAAGGCAGCTTCTGCTTCTGGCGTCCATTTAAATTCTTGCTTTTTCACGCAGTTGCGCAAAGTACTGACAAAAGGGTACAATTTTGCAGCGTGGTTTTATAGGAATCGATTAAGCGCGGCTAGGCGGCCGGCTAATCTCTGCATCTCTTTGATCGTGCGCGGTGATGACATCCGCTCTATGGCTTGAACTTTTTCGGGGTTAACCTTGAAGCCGCCGTTTGTGACCACGAAGCCTAAGAACTTTCCTTCCTCCATACCAAAAGAACATTTTGCTGGATTCAGCTTCATGTTCACGCTTCTTAGAGAATAGAACGTTTTCTCTATGTCCTTTAACATATGGTCCTCCTCGGGACTCTTGATCACGAGATCATCAATGTATACTTCGATATGCTTCCCTATATCCTCAGCAAATATTGTGTCCATGAGTCGCTGGTAGGTTGCGCCAGCATTCTTGAGCCCGAAGGGCATCTTTGTGTAAGAGAAAATTCCGATGTCAGTGCGGAACGCTGTCTTATCTTCATCTTCCAGGGCCATCTGGACTTGATGATACCCTTTGTAACAACCAAAAAACATTTCCACCTGTATGGCGCGAGAGAGTCTATCTTCTTGTCGATCTCAGGCAGCGAATAAAAATCCTTGGGACATGCCTTATTGAGATCAGTATAGTCAACACACATGCGCCATCCTCTAGTAGACTTCTCGACCATAACAGGGTTTGCAACCCAACTTTGATAGCGTACCTCCCTCAGAATTCCTGCCTTTAGCAGCTCACAAACTTACTCATTCATAGCTTTAGTCTTATCCGTCCCTAGGCTGGGCCTTCTTTCCACTTTTGGCTTGACAGGGGATAAGTGTTTAGACAATGTTAAGAGACGTCGCGCGGGACACCGGTCATGTCGGCCGTAGTCCAGGCGAAAATGTCCATGTTCCTGAACAGTAACTACTTGAGGTGCGTCCTAATATTTGGTGAGATTGCATGGCCTATCGCCACCGTCTGTTCTGGGTGCTTGCTGTCGCAACCCCCGTCCCCTATCTGTCCCTGGAACAGGCGGCCGCGAGACCAGTTGTGGTGGTATCGGTGTTTATCATTTTGGCAGCGGAAATTTAATCAGGACCGTAGTTAGGAAATATTTTATCAGAGTAAATACCACACTTTATATAAATATATTGGGATAAAACCCAATTTTCATTACAAACTGTTTTATAGGGATAAATCCCATTTTATTGAAATAAAACATCTTCTTTTATTTAGGTAACTTTTATAGCCACTTTTTCCAAGCCTTCAGTGTTGTCCAGCTGGCTTCTAGTTGGCTTTCACATTTTGTTACCTGAAACGCGTTTAAAAACATTTTGTCAGTGGGAAATACTGGTGAGTGAATCCCAGTTTAATCAAGAAGAGTTTTATCCTTTAACAGTATTGGGAGCTATTACAATGTTTATTTCTACACAATTACTCATTCAGTACTGTCAATCCTGACTGGTGGGTCATATTACACATTGGCTAACTCTTTGTCCAATGGTAACGTGTTCCACATTTTGTATACAAAACCCCAATATACCGGTAGTAATTGAAGAACTACAAAGACTCAATCACTGCTAATTATAATTTAAAATAATAAAGATTTTGTAAAAACAGTTTGCAAAAAGGTTTACAAAAAGGAGATTACTCACATTGCTGTCTTAGATTTCCTTTAAGGGTTTCCTGATAGTTATCTATTAATTACACAAATGTACACGTGTTAGTATAATAACCTAATATTTACATTAGCAATACCCTCCCCGAGACGGCATTCCAATGACTACGTCAGGCAGAACCACGACAGCCATTACGGAACCCTGGATCAATCGAGCAGCGTATCTAATACTTAACTGGGGTTATAATACTTACAACGGGGCAGAACTTCGTTAATTAGGGGGGTATTATACCCGAAAAGTACTTTGACTATATAGAAATTCGTGAGAGAGAAAGAGATTGAACGATCGAAAATGAAAACTGATGGCCTCTATTTATAGTTGTGATTTCGGACCTCCACGCGGCCCGCGTAAGCTGAAGGATAGTCCTTCGCGGCCCGCGTAATAGGGTTGTAGGGCCTAGCTATGCTGATTCGTCGAGTTTAGCTTTGACACGATCATGACACGTGGCACGCTAGGGTGTCGCCCTAACTTTGGGCTATCGTACCCCGCGTAGACCCTGGGGTGGTCTTACGCGGCCCGCCAGAGACCCATTTTTCTTGTTTTTATTTAATTTTAATAATAGTAAAGGTATTCGGGGTCGGTTTTTACATACGAGGTACCTATTGAGACATATAAGGGTATTTTAATTATATTAGGGGTGTCGGAATATTTTGGAGGGTTGTTATATCCTCCCCACCTTGTTTTAGAGTTTGTCCTCGAGATCTACTGGAATAAGTGCGGGTATTTCCTTTGCATTTCTGATTCTGGTCCTCTTTTGGAGTCCCATTTCACTTTGACCAGAACTAATCTCTTGTGCTTAAGGTTCTTAACTTTCCTGTCTTCAATCTGTAGAGGATTCTCTACAAACTTAAGTTGTTCATTTACCTCTATATCTTTAAGAGGTACAATCAGTGATTCATCAGATAAACACTTCTTGAGATTGCATACATGAAATACATCATGTATTCCTGCCATTTCCTCTGGTAGTTGTAGCTGATAGGCTACATGTCCTATTCTTTTAATAATCTTAAAAGGTCCAACGTACTTGGGACTTAGCTTTCCCCTTTTAATGAATCTTACCACTCCTTTCCAAGGAGAGACTTTCAATAACACTTTATCTCCTACCTGAAATTCCAATGGTTTTCGTCTGTTATCAGCATAACTCTTTTGTCGATCACGTGCTGCTTTCAGTCGTTCCTTGACTTGAATGATTTTGTCTGTTGTTTCTTGTACTATCTCAGGTCCAGATAGTTGTTTTTCTCCAATTTCTATCCAACAGACTGGCGTTCGGCACTTTCGTCCATAAAGTGCTTCGAATGGTGCAGCATTGATACTTGTGTGATAACTGTTATTATAAGAAAATTCTATCAATGGTAAGTGATCATCCCAATTACCTCCAAAATCAATTACACAAGCTCTAAGCATGTCCTCCAGTGTCTGAATTATCCTTTCGCTTTGTCCGTCCATTTGAGGATGATAAGCGGTGCTTAGATTTAACTTGGTTCCCATTGCTTGTTGGAAACTTGTCCAAAAATGAGAGGTAAAGCGACTGTCTCTGTCAGAAACAATTGATAGAGGAATTCCATGTAATGAAACTATTTCATTTACATATAATTTAGCTAATTGTTCCATACTGAAAGTTTCTTTCATTGGTAGGTAATGAGCTGACTTGGTTAGCCTATCTACAATCACCCAGATTGTATCATTAACTTTTCTTGTTTTGGGTAATTTGGTAACAAAATCGATTGTTATTAATTCCCATTTCCAAACTGGCATTTCTAACTGTTGCAGTAAACCTGAAGGTTTCTGATGTTCAGCTTTAACTTGTGAACATGTTAAACATTTTGCAACATATGCTGCTATATCCTTTTTCATTCCTATCCACCAAAAATTCTTTCTTAAATCCTGATACATCTTATCACTTTCAGGATGCATCGTATACTTAGATTTATGGGCTTCTTCTAATATACGGTGACGTAGGTTTCCTAATTTAGGTATCCACATTCTTTTCTTATGGAATCTCCAAATTCCATCTGTTCCTTGTTCTAATTCCTTAATCATTCCTTTTAATTTCTCAGTATCATCCTTGATTACTGATTCTTGTGCCTTTCTAATTTGTTCATTTAAATCTAATTGCAGATTTAACTTAAGAGAACGTACTCTTTTTGGTTTTTCATGATACTTTCAACTTAAAGCATCAGCTACTACGTTTGCTTTTCCTGCATGATACTGGATATTACAATCGTAATCACTAAGTATCTCCATCCAGCGTCTTTGTCTCATATTTAGTTCCTTTTTCCTGAAGACATATCTTAAACTCTTATGGTCAGTGAAAATGGTAAACTTACTACCGTAAAGGTAATGTCTCCAAATTTTAAGGGCAAAAATTATGGCTCCTAATTCTAGATCATGGGTTGAATAATTCTCTTCATGATTCTTAAGTTGTCTAGAGGCGTAAGCTATAACCTTTTGACATTGCATTAACACACATCCATAACCTAACTTAGAAGCATCACAATAGACTACAAAGTCTTCAGTTCCTTCTGGTAACGCTAGTATCGGTGCATGGGTTAATCTTTGATTAAGAATTCTGAAGGCTTCTTCTTGTTTTGGTCCCCATTCAAACTTAACAGATTTACAGGTTAGCTTCGTTAAGGGAATGGCTATTCTAGAAAAATCTCGAATAAACCTTTTATAATAACCGACCAATCCTAAGAAACTTCTAACCTCGGTTGGTGACTCAGGGGTTTTCCATTTGGTAATTGCCTCGATCTTGGTTGGATCTACATGAATTCCTTCATGATTGACTAAATGTCCAAGAAATTGTACCTGTTCTAACCAAAACTCGCATTTTGAAAACTTAGCATAAAGCTTTTCTTTTCTTAATAAACTTAGAAGTGCGTGCAGATGCGTTGCATGTTCTTCTTTGCTCTTAGAATAAATAAGAATATCATCTATAAAGACAATTATGAATTTATCCAAATATGGCTTACATATTCGGTTCATCATGTCCATAAATGCAGCTGGGGCATTGGTTAAACCAAATGGCATGACAGTAAATTCATAATGGCCATACCTTGTTCTGAAAGCGGTCTTAGGAATGTCCTCTTCCTGTACCTTTAATTGATGATATCCTGACCTTAAATCGATTTTAGAGAAAAATCGTGCTCCTTGTAATTGATCAAACAGATCATCGATTCTTGGTAATGGATACCGATTCTTAATCGTGACTTTGTTCAATTCACGGTAGTCAATGCACATACGCATTGATCCGTCCTTCATTTTGACGAATAAGATCGGTGCTCCCCATGACGATGAGCTTGGCTGTATGAATCCTTTCTCTAACAATTCATCTAATTGTTTCTTCAGTTCCTGCATTTCGGCGGGTGCTAAACGGTAGGGTGGTTTGGCAATTGGTGCTGTTCCCGGTATCAAATGGATTCTGAATTCAACTTCTCTGTCCGGAGGTAGTCCTGGTAGCTCTTCTGGAAATACATCTGAAAACTGGGATACTACTGGAATATCCTTGAATTCTTTTTCTTTAGTGTTAGTGATTATGGAAATCAAATACACTAATGACCCTTTTCTTATATAACTTGTTGTTTTCCTTACAGAGATGAGTTTTGTGAATCTAGAGGATTTATTTCCTTTAATTGTGATCTTTTCACCTTTTGGTGAATTTACTTGGATTGACTTTTAATCACATAAAATACTGGCTTTATTGGCTATTAACCAATCCATTCCTAATACAACATCAAATCCTGCCAGATTTATTGGGTAAAGATTTGCAATAAATTTCTGATTTAGAATTTCTATTCTTGCTCCCTGCAAGAATTCAGAAATCTTACTGGTTTCTCCATTTGCTGTCTCTACTAGATATTCTTGTGGAAGTTTAGTTAATGGTTGTTTGAGAAATTTGCAAAATGAAGTATTAATAAAACTTTGGTTCGCACCAGAGTCAAATAATACTTTAGCAAAAACATCATTAACTAAGAACATACCGGCGATCACATCCGGGATCATCTTTGCTTCTTCTGTAGTCAGAACAAATGCTCTAGCATTTTTAGTATTCTTGGTGTTCGTGGCTGGAGCTAGTTTTGGACAATTTGGCTTGATATGACATTGTTCTCCACAGTTGTAGCATATCTGGTTATTAGGCTTTTTCCTGCAATCTTCCTCCTTGTGTCCATATATTTTGCAGAAGTTACAATATATGGAGCATCTTCCAGAATGCTTCCTTTTGCAATACTTGCAATAGGGTGCTGAAGTAGAACCTACATTTTTCCCACAGTTGGAGTTTCCAGAACGGAATTCCTGGGTAAGCTTTTGGGTTAGGTTCCTCCTTTGATCCTCTTCTCGTGTACGGACTAATTCATCTGTCAAGGTATTTTCTAGTTATACTACTTCTTCTATGGTTTGGGGTCTAGCTGCCTTGACTACATGCCTAATCTCCCCAATTAATCCCCAGATGTAACGGGAGATTAATACTGGTTCAGGTGATGCAAGGGTTGGTACTATTCGAGCATATTCAAAGAATAATGTAGTATAACCCTTACTATCTACTCCAGTCATCCTAAGGTTTAGGAATTTATTTGCTATCTGTTCTTTTTCATTGGGAGGGCAGAATTTTCTTTCTACCATATTTTTAAATTCCTCACCTTCCATATTGTAAACCTTATCACTTCCCTTAGATTAAAGGATAATATTCCACCATTCTAGGGCTGAGTTCTTAAACAGATTGGAAGCAAACATTATCTTATCCTCTTCCGCACATTTGCTTATTCTTAAGACTGCCTCAGCCTTTTCTATCCAGCGTAAAGATGCAACGGCCCCTTCATTGCCCAAAAATTCCATTGGTTTACAAGACCAGAATTCCTTATAAGAACAACCATAAGACATGGTTCTTCTTCTTTTGGGAATGGGCACTTGAAGTATAGGTCCATTGTTTACGTTGTGTTCAGGTTCAGAGGGTCGTTTACTATCATGTTTACTTTTATTTTCTGCTTCCTTAACCGTTTTGATAATATATGGCATCGCATCTATTATCCCTTGTGCCACTATATGTTGCATAGCACTGTTATCCACTTGGTTTCCATTATTGTTGTTGTTCGGGTTTTCATTGTCCGGGTTATTGTTATTCTGGTTATCATTATTCGGGTTTTCCTGGTTCACTTCGTTGTCCATCTTAATTTTAAACATTTGCCAATTATTAATATCACAAAATAATATTTAAGGCAAACAATCTTTTAACACACATATTGGTCAAAAACGTCGAGCATTGCGACTTACTCTTTCTTATAATATGCATCTAATACAAATTGATACTGGAATTTAAAATTACAATACTAATATGCATCACTAACCACGAGGTGGTCTATACTGCAACATATATTATTATTACACACACACACACACACACATATATATATATTATTATATTATTATTACTATCTCCACCATCACCCTCACTGATATGGGTTCATCCAGAACTCCGTATTACGCTCGTCGTACTTCCAGACGAGTCGTTCTCCAACCTGTCTCATCCTCTCGCTACTTTCTAAAATCTCTTCTCCGAAAGTTCGGAGCTCTTGCACATTTTCTGCACTCATTGGGGGTACAGGTGCTGGTACCGGGTCTGGGTACTGGGGCATGGGTTCTTCCTGAGGGTACGGATTCTCTAAGATCTCCCTAATGTATTCATCGTTATCATAATAGGGATCTAGAGGGTCCAGACCTGGGTAGGCTGCTAAGTTCGGCATGGGTTCGTCGGTTAGGTGGTAGCGTTGCACATAATCCCTATGATCATCGAACCGTGGGTCATAGTCTGGGTCTAAGGGATTGGGGGCTGGTATCCTAGGTATCTCCTCTGGGTTGAAATCATGCATTTGGACTTGGTTTTCTGGGTTCTCTTCTATCTCCATCGGCTGCGTGGGAAACAAAGGTAATGGTTGTGGGGCTACTAGTTGCTCCAGGTTTGGGTCGGCAGCTGTGGTTGCTAGGATATGAAAATTGGCTAAGCTCCTATTAAGCATATCCTATGTATGGGCATCTGTCTCTCTTTTAGCGGCTGCTAGGACTCGCTGCTGTTGCAACTTTTTCATTCTTTTCCTATGCTCGTGTGCTCCCCTACTGAACCATCATCTCTTTTTATGAGGGAATGACTCTTTAGACTGAGCCTTAAACACAAACATCCCTTCTTCATTATCAGCTGAATACCCTGAGATGGCAGGCTATGAAGAGGTGTCTTCGCTCCTAGGTGAGCTGGTGTAACACCTCCTAAAATCATGTCCAATATAGTATCGACACGTGTCATGGACTTTAAACATGTTACAAATTGAATATGAGGGACTAAAGTTGACAAACGAAGAAAGTATATGTATATAAGGATTCAAAGTGTCAACATTTGATAATTATGCCTTTTAACAACCCTACACGATGTTTATACCCTTACACGAATGAATTATGAATCGTATGAAGCCGTTTGTGGAAGAAAGTGGAAGATTACAAAACGCAAGGGTTAAAAGTGCCAACATGTTTAATTTATACCTTTGAGTGACCTTTTAACAAACCCGAAGCTTTGTAACAATTAATTATGCTCACGAGAATAAGTGATAAAAATTTCACAAGGTTTCGATATCGTATGAGGAAGATACGCTAACTTTCGTAATTAAGGGGTTAAAAGCGTCAGCAAGGCAAAACTTATGTTTTCGGTTATCATTTAATGAAACCGGACCTAACGGTGTTTGGTTATATCTCATGGATCATAGAAATATAAGTTAAATGGGTTAAAAGTGCTTAAAATGGAAGAAATTACGTTTTAGAAGGTCCAGGGGGTGAAATGTCATTATTTGAAACTTGCTGATCTGATTAGCCACATGGTGGCGCTGCGCCACCAACATCCCCTTCTGCCGCCGCGCGACGCGACGGCCTGACCTGGACAGATTTCATGCACAGCTGCAAGTTCAGCAGGTTAAACCGACTTAGAAGCCTTGTATTCGATTCTAGGGGCTTGTTTGATGGTTTTTATTGGCCTAGGGACACTTGGGATCATCTGAATTACCTCCTAGGTACATATGAAATGACCTTGGAGCTCTAGAAATCCTATATAAGGGCCATAAGTTCAATTGTTCTAGTGCTCATTCACTTGCAACAACTCAAGCACTCATCTCTGGAGGTAGCTGGCCTTAGCAGAAGATTGAGAAGTGTAGAAAAGATAGCAAGGACCTTAAGTAAGAGTTTTAATCCCTGCTTAGTCCTTTTAATTAGCTTAAAAACCAAAAAGTCAAACCGTCGTAATTAAGGTTTGACTTAGTGATTAATCACTAATGGTCCAGTCATTTTTCGAATTGAAAATGGCTATGAGTTGGTAATTATGTGGGTAATAAACCCTTAAAAGGACACCCTCTGATTCTCACTCTAACTAGGTCAATTGTCGGGTCAAACATGATTATAAAAAGTCAACAGAAAGCTAATTTTCAAATAAACACATAATTAACAATGTAGAAGCCATGGAACCTATTTTATCACTTGTATAACTTGGTAATTAATGTAAGAACATGTCTAAGCATGCTCAACCCGACAATTTTCAGTTTAAGCTCGGTTCGGAACCGAAAGTCGCAAAAGTAGACTTTTGCTTTGACTTTCAGTTCTGACCCAATGTAGCATATCTTAGAAATGCCTTAGAGCTCTATTAGGACCAGGTTATAGGTTAGTGTAACCCTCTGAGGTTATACAACTTGGTTCCTTAGTTATCCGATTCATTTGCATGTTTCCGTTATATGCCTAAATGTTGACCATTACGCCCTTTTGACTTAAAACAAGATTTTTAAAAATGTGAGAGGACAAAAACCTTTATTATTGATTTATACACTTGTCCTAAAAATTTGACATCAGTTTGAGGTCTAGATTATGAGTTATGCTCAATATCGTAATTAAGAAGCTTTTTATTAATTAAACGGCGTAATTAGCATAAAGCCTATCTAAACCCAAATTTTGACACCAAAATTTTTACGAACCGATGTAATATAATATTTTGGGATTTTTGAAGATTTTTATTTATTTTTAAATAATCATGGCATAGGGTTCATGCCTTGATTCGGTAATTGTCGGTTTTGCCCTTTTGCTAATAAAATGGGTTTTACATAACTTTTTGATACCAAAATTTTTGCTACTGATTTTATATGATAAATAAAATATTTTGAACTTTAAAAACTGATCAAAAACTCAGATTTCCTATTTTAACCCGGAAATCGCTTAAAAACGACTTTTAGCGTTTTAAACGCATAGTATTAGTTAAAACTATTTTTGGCATATAAGACTTAATACCTACTGATGTTTTAAATAAATTTTTATACCTTAACAGTAAGAAAAGTTTTTAAACCCAGATTTCCAGTTTTGACCTTTAAAGCTTATGTGAAATTACCAAAATGCCCCTACGGTGCATAGTTTGGTTATAAATGATAAATTTCACATATATGTATTACCCTACTGATATAACTTATTAAATTAAATATTTTTACTGATTATTTCAGACCTGAACCTCAGATTAATATTAAATCTCTTTTATAACCTTTAAAATGACCAAAATACCCCTACGGGGCTTATTTTGAGTTTAAATTTGTTTTGGGCATAATGGAAGGTATCCTACAGATATCACAACATATTTAAGGCATATTAACTTAGGAAACTTGTTCATGACTCATTTGGTTACCCGTTATGCATTTATCGCGTTCGGTACGGTTTATGTAACTAGTTTGCATAAATTAACCGAAACGGGTCAAACATTATCATTTTCACTTCGAAATCCAGAATGTGTTTAGTTTACCCATATTATACAAGTCTTCATACTTGTCGGGTCTAAACCACACTCTAATCCGGTCTTCGCTTAATCTTGCGTTTGAACCGTATACCTTTCTTTAAAACTAACCGGTCTAAAGTAAGACCCGTTAGGAATCTAATAGGTTAATTAAAACCTTCGTTCCAGATTTAGGAGACCAGTAAAAGATACTTGCACTTGCTAATTTGTATGGCTGGGATAAATTTATATAATTGCTCAGGTAAATACTTTTAACTTATTTTCCCTTATACGGGCTTGGGGTACGGTATATAAAATACCGCTTGGTCGGGTATTGAATTTTTAATCATATGAAGGTTAATTTATTGAGATGACCCGTTTAAATTGTTTTGTTTGCTTAAAGCCTTTGGGGGGTTAATGACTATGTCCCGGATATCATTGGCATCATTCATTGAAATGGCCACGACCTAAGCACGGGGTGTAGGCATACACCTGCCAGTGCATATATATAAAAAGGTATAACCGACGGTTTGAGAATAACTCGCCGCGGGATTATATCATGTCGTGTGTCTATTAATCTTTAACCCGGTATTCAGCCCGGGCTACTGAACGTATAACGAACATGTAATTCTTTTACAAGTTTATATATAAATTATTATCCCAAGTTATAAAAGATTATTTTGTGCCTTGTGCATTCAAATCAATTTCTTAAACATTTTCAAAATGAGTCGGTTATTTGTATTTACCAGTGTAAACTGACGTATTTTCCAAAAAGGCTAAGTGTAGGTACTAAACGGAATAGGCTGGCTACTCCTAGCATCAATAAAGAGTCTTGCAAGCTTAGATGTTATAAATCTGCTGAACAACGTTTCTCTTAACTTTGATCCGCCTGTGGATCCTTTACAACCATTTTGTAATAAATGATATTACTTTTATTCGGTTTGTAATGATTTTATCTTTCGACTTCCGCTGTGTATTAAACTGTGATAATTTGTCTATGATGATATCAACTACGTCACGATACTCCCCACCGGGCCCACCGGTAACACGTGGAAATATCGGGGTGTGACAGGTTGGTATTAGAGCCAACATTGAGTGAATTAAACACTAGCCTTTTGTGTTTAATCTCAATGACACAGTTGCACATTCCTCAACTTCCGAGTCTAGACTTGGACTAGGAATAATCTCATCCTTAATAAGTATATATTATTTTCGATAATTGTGCATTTCAGGAACATGTCACCGAGTAAAGCTGCCATTGGTGGAAGTTCTTCAAACCCGAAGTTTAAGAGTGGTAAGCTCCGTACCACAGCTCGAATAATCGTACGCCCAGTATGGAGGAAGGATCTTTTGGACCCATTCCCAAAATCAAATCAATTGAAACCATTAACCATGTTCCAACCTCCTTACCTGAGACTTTTGAAACTTCAATTGAGAAGCCGACGTCAGAGGAGCCCATACTAGCAGTCCCTGAGGCTCCCACTCCGAAAATGATACCTATGGACCCAAATGATCCATATTTGTTACCTCCAAGTCTTGGAATCCCAAACTTGGATTATACCTGTCTTGACCCTATCCGTGATCCATATTATTTACTAACCAAAAAATCCTTGGATTCCACTTCTGTTAAGGTCCCTAGCGTAGAGGATTTCTACTACCCGCCAAAACCTTCAGTAACCATACCGCATACAGTAAACCAAGGAGGGGACTTCCAGGACTAAGAAGAAGAAGAAACTCTCTTGTTGTATTTCTTTTCCCTAATAGTCCTTATAAGGACATATTTATCTTTTAGTCCCTGAGTGGACAATGCTATTTCTTTAAAGACCCGTTTAGGGCATTGTTGTAATTTTAAGACCTTTATGAGAAGTTTCTTTTAGAGATTTTAACATATATAATATGTCCTAAAACATCTCAATTTATGATTGCTCTGCGTTAAATATTAAAAAGAATCTTAAAGGTATAACCTAGCCTATATGTCGTTTCAGACATGGCCAAGATGGTAAAACCTATTTAAAAGATTTGAATTCTTGTTAACATCTGAAAACATGTTAGCACTCCTGTCAAATGTGATTCAATAAAATCACACAAGTCATCCTTATATTGAATTCTTCCAAGCCTAATGATCTAAAAATCATAGGTTCAAATCATCGATTAAGATGATTATATAGAAAACATCCATTAGTGATGAAAGTGCCTATGGGCCATAATTAATGTCCTTTGAGACTAAAGACAGTTGTAGTCTACGACTCCCTGTCAAGAAAAGGTAATGAACTATGATTCAAGCCTTAATGCCTCGATCCTATAAGATCTTGGCTTATAATTTAAATTGTCCTTGTGACTTGGCCTTTTGTGCTGTAATTATATTTTTATTAAATTAAGGGTAATTATAATGAATATCCTGAATATATATGCTTAACAAATTAACCAATATGGTTTATTAATACCATGGTTAATAAATTATCGAGGTGACAATTCTGTTATAAACCTCTAAATAAATCATTGTCATCATTTTATGTAGCAATCAAGCTACATGGAAGAATCTGAAGAAGTCAACAGTCACCCAAGGGAAAATCATGATACCACCAGAATTAACATAGCTGGTGCAGAGCTACAGGCATTAATAGACAATGTCGTTACTCGAGCTCTGGATGGATGAGACAATGAATCAAGTGGTACTCGAAGCAAGACCTCATCTGTACCTCATTCCAAATCACATCCTAAGACTCACTCGGAGGGTCATAGTAAGCCACCTCCTAAACATCAGGGGTCAAAGAAGGATGATGATCATCACTCCTCAAATCAGCATAGTATTTTATCGAAGAAGATTGAGCTCAAACAATAACCACGTGGTAAGTCCTGTACATATAAGTATTTCATCTCCTGCAAGCCTAGAGACTTCACAGGGGAGAAAGGAGCCATCGATTATATGACTTGGCTCGATGAAATGGACACTGTGGTTGATATCAGTGGTTGCCCTGATAGGGACGTTGTGAAGTTTGTATCTCAGTCATTTAAAGGAGAAGCGCTAGCTTGGTGGAGGTCTCTGATCCAAGCTACTGGAAAAGTCCATTTGTATGGTATGTCTTGGGAGCAGTTCGTTACTCTCATCAAAGAAATATACTGCCCGCAACATGAGGTTGAGAAGATCGAGACCGATTTCCTGACATTGGTTATGAAGAATTTGGACTGTCAGGCTTATCTTACGAGTTTTAATACTATGTCTCGATTGGTTCCTTACTTAGTGACGCCGGAACCAAAGCGGATAGCCCGTTTCATTGGGGGTTTAGCCACGGAGATCAAAGCTAGTGTAAAGGCATCTCAACCAATTACCTTTAGATCTGTAGCCGATCTGGCACTATCGCTTACCCTTGATGCGGTCAGGCAGAGATCGCTGAGAAATTCTGATATAGTGAAGAGAAAACGTGAGGATGAAAATTCACACCGTTCACACAAGAAGCACAAAGGGAACTCTGACCACAGGAAGAGTTCAGGGTTCAAGAAAGATGACCAACAGTCGGGCCAGAAGCCCAAATGCGAAATCTGTAAGAAGCGCCATTTGGGGAGGTGCAGATACGAGTCAAAATCCCAATCACAGCCAAGAGCTTGTGGGATTTGTAAGTCAAATGATCACAAGACGATAGAGTGCAAGAAGATAAAAGATGCAACGTGCTATAACTGTAATGAGAACGGGCACATCAAGACCAATTGCCCTAAGTATGCCAAAAAGCCTGAAGAAGTCAAAAAGACCAATGCAAGGGTCTTTTGAATGGATGCACGAGAAGCCGTTCAGGATGATAATGTGATAACAGGTACCTTCCTTATAAATGATGTTTATGCAAGGGTATTATTTGATTCGGGTGCGGATAAGTCATTTGTAGATGATAAGTTTTGTAAGTTGTTGAATTTACCTGTTAAAACCCTAAGCGTGAAATATGAAGTAGAGTTGGCCGATGGTACCTTAGAAACTGCCTCAACTGTGCTAGATGGATGTTTTATATCCATTAGGAACCACTCCTTTCCGTTATCCTTGCTTCCTTTGAAATTAGCTGGTTTCGACATAGTGATAGGCATGGATTGGTTATCTCATAACCAAGCCCAGATTTTTTATGACAAGAAACAAGTGGTGATCAAGACTCCGTATGGTGAGCCACTTACCATAAAAGGAGATACTCAGTATGGGTTGCCTAAGCAAGTGTCTGTTCTTAAGGCATCAAGGTGTATGAAGAAAGGTTGTGTCATTTATATGGCACAAGTGACTATTGATGAGCCAAAACCCAAGATTGAAGACATCCCTGTCATTTCTGAATATTCAGAAGTATTCCCTGAAGAACTGCCTGGTTTACCCCCAGATAGGCAAGTAGAGTTCAGAATCGACATAATACCTGGAGCAGCACCTGTTGCAAGAGCACCTTACCGGTTGGCCCCGACTGAGATGAAGGAGTTGAGAACTCAGTTGGACGATTTATTGGCAAAAGGATTTATTAGGCCTAGCTCGTCTCCTTGGGGAGCACCAATCCTATTTGTAAAGAAGAAAGATGGATCGATGCGTCTATGCATCGATTATCGAGAGCTGAACAAGGTTACAATTAAAAACAGATATCCATTGCCCAGGATCGACGATCTGTTCGATCAGCTCCAAGGAGCAAGTTACTTCTCCAAGATTGACTTGAGGTCAGGTTACCATCAGCTGAAGGTTAGAGATGAAGATGTGCACAAGACTGCATTTAGGACTCGTTATGGTCACTACGAGTTCTTGGTGATGCCTTTTGGGCTCACTAATGCACCAGCAGCGTTCATGGATCTCATGAACCGCGTATGCAAGCCCTACTTGGATAAATTTGTCATCGTCTTCATCGATGACATCCTTATTTACTCAAAGAATCAAGCTGACCATGAGAAGCATCTTCGTTGTATTCTTAAACTTCTTCAACAAGAAAAGCTCTACGCCAAGTTTTCAAAGTGAGAATTTTGGCTTCGTGAAGTCCAATTCCTTGGACATATGGTTAGTGAGCGTGGTATCCAGGTAGATCCCGCTAAGATTGAAGCCATCATGAATTGGCAAGAACCGAAGACGCCCACAGAGATTCGCAGTTTCTTGGGATTAGCAGGATATTATAGGCGTTTTATTGAAAACTTTTCAAGGATTGCTGCACCCCTAACTTCTTTAACTCGCAAGAATATTAAGTTTGATTGGGGGTCCTAAGCAACAAGAATCCTTCGATATTCTTAAACAAAATTTAAGCAATGCTCCTGTGTTGACATCGCCTGAAGGAATTGAAGAATTTGTAGTATACTGCGACGCATCACACACTGGTATGGGGTGTGTGCTCATGCAGAAAGGCAAGGTCATTGCCTATGCTTCTCGACAGTTAAAGGTGCACGAGAAGAATTACACCACCCATGATTTGGAGTTGGGTGTTGTTGTATTTGCACTAAAACTGTGGAGACATTATTTATATGGCACCAAGTGTGTGATCTATTCTGATCACAAGAGCCTTCAACATCTGTTTAATCAGAAGGATTTAAACATGAGACAGCGTCGGTGGATGGAGACTTTGAATGACTATGATTGTGAAATCCGATACCATCCAGGCAAGGCGAATGTGGTCGCCGATGCCTTAAGTAGGAAGGAAAGGGTTAAGCCCATTAGAATCAATGCCAAGAGCATTGAATTGAAGAACAGTTTGAATGAAAGAGTGCTAGCCGCTCAGAAAGAAGCTGTATTAGAAGCCAACTACCCGAATGAGAAGTTGGGAGTAACTGCTGAACAGTTATCATATGGCAAGGATGGAATCCTAAGATTGAATGGACGAATATGGGTTCCGATCTATGGAGGGCTTCGAGATGTTATCCTTCAAGAAGCCCACAGTTCTAAGTATTCTGTTCATCCTGGAAGTGATAAGATGTACCAGGATTTGAAGGCAAATTATTGGTGGATAGGCTTGAAGAAGTCTATAGCCACTTATGTAGCCAAATGTCTGACATGTGCTCAAGTTAAGGCAGAACACCAGAAGCCGTCAGGTTTGCTGCAACTGCCTGAACTTCCCACCTGGAAGTGGGAAATGGTGACTATGGATTTTATCACCAAGTTACCAAAGACAAAGCGAGGAAATGATACTATTTGGGTTATAGTGGATAGATTGACTAAGTCAGCCCACTTCTTACCTATTAAGGAAACACACAGCTCAGATAAGTTAGCTCAGCTATACATGGACGAGATTATATCTCTCCACGGAGTGCCAGTGTCTATCATCTCTGATAGGGATACGAGGTATACGTCGCATTTCTGGAAAAGCTTTCAGCAATCCCTAGGCACTCGATTGAATTTCAGCACAGCATATCATCCTCAGACAGATGGTCAGAGCGAGCGTACTATTCAAACACTCCAGATATGCTACGAGCCTGTGTTATTGACTTAGGAGGAAGTTGGGATGATCATCTTCCTTTGATTGAATTTTCATATAATAATAGTTATCATTCCAGTATTCAAGCTGCACCTTTTGAAGCCCTGTATGGAAGAAAGTGCAGAACGCCCGTTTGCTGGGCAGAAGTTGGAGATGTCCAACTAACAGGACCCGATATAGTCCTGGAGACGACCGATAAAATTGTACAGATAAGAGATCGTCTCAAAGCTGCCAGAGATAGGCAGAAAAGTTATGCAGACAAAAGGCGTAAACCTCTAAAGTTCAAGGTTGGTGACAAAGTGTTACTGAAGGTATCACCCTGGAAAGGGGTAATGTGATTTGGTAACAAAGGCAAGTTAAGACCAAGATACATAGGACCATTCGAGATCATCAAATGTGTCGGAACAGTGGCTTATAAGTTAAACCTGCCTGAAGAACTCAGTGGTATTCATAATGTATTCCACATCTGCAATCTAAAGAAATGTCTAGCTGATGAATCACTAGTCATACCACATACAGATGTGCACATAGATGAGAACCTGAAATTTGTTGAAAAGCCTTTGTCGATCGAGGATCGACATGTTAAGAAGCTTCGAAGGAAGCAGGTACCGATTGTAAAGGTTAAATGGGAAGCCCGTAGAGGTCCCGAGTACACGTGGGAGGTAGAGTCCACAATGAAAGTGATGAGTGCAAAATGCAACATATAAATTACATCAATTGTGGCATAAAACTAACCCTTTTTTTAGTACTAATGTTGGAAAAAGTGTGCTTTTGTCTTCCTTTTGTATTTTCAGGATTAAATGAGCTCAAATTAACAAAAGAAGCAAAAAGACATCAAAATCTAACATAAATACAAGAAAAGGAACAAGACGTGGCATGCCCGACCCCACGACAACATCTTCCCAAGCAAAACAAGACAACAGAAGACTGAACACGCCCCGTGCTCAGCCAGCACGGGGGCGTGCCCAAGTGTCAGCAGAAAAGACAAAGTGGTAGAAGCTTCTATTGCCCACCACGGGGCCGTGCTCAGCGGACACGGGGCCATGGTCAACTATAAGATTCGCACAATCCAGGCAAATCTTCATAGTACAAAGATTCTTCTGCACACGGGGTCGTGCTCAGCGGACACGGGGGCGTGGTCAACTAATAAGATAAAGCTGCATTAAATGAAGACAGAGAAGGATGTGGACACGGGGCCGTGCCCATTAGACACGGGGCCGTGCCCGAGCTTCTGTTCAGCCTATAAATAGGAGTGCTTGGCTCAAGCTCAAACCATCCCTTGGCACACCACCCCTCTCACACTTCACCCACCACCCACCACCACCATAACACCATCATCCACCACCATCATCCATTGTCCATCGTAGAGTGTGTGAGTCGTCTCGGGATCCAAGATTGATCGTAAGAGTTCTTGACAATCAAGGCCATGTTTGCCTAAATCTCTTACATCACTTGGTGAAGACAAAGTGTCTAGTGTAATACTTTTTATTTCTAATCTTTTCGCACTTTTTACTTGGTTTTGTATTAATGACTTTAATAACTAGTTTCTTATGTTGAATGTGATCTTTCCTTATCGTTTGTCCGTGGTGTCTTGAAATTCTTTTACTGTCTATATAAAATAAAAGATTTTCACCATTCATATCTCCACGGTCTATATGGAGGTATGTTGGCTACCTGGTCGGGGGTTAAGGGAACGGTTTGGTAAAGGTCTTGCCATTGTTCAGCATTTAGAGGTCCTGCAATGGACCTGGGTCAAATTTAGTAGGACCTCCTTCAATGCTTAACGGTATTGGATGGCGGGCGTCCAAACTCTTTGACCCCCTCATAAGTTAACTACTATTAATACTATAACCCGGCTATTTAGGACTGTATCCCTGCTGACTCAGACTACTTAGTCGAGGGTAACGTCACCTCCAAAAGAGGGGCCTACCATAATTTGCATTAATAACTTGATTAATTATCTTCCAATAATCCACCCTTTTAGGATTGTATCCTTGCTAACTCAAACTACTGGGGTGAGGGTAACGTCACCTTCAAAAGAGGGGCCTACTACAATAACTAAGATAATCTCTTAAAAAGTGCAAAAGTGCGGAAATAATCAAAGGTTACACTAGATACGAGTCGGAACCAAGTGATTCATCTTGTCTATCTGTTTTTCTTTTTATTTTTATTTTCAGCATTTTAGTTAGTTTTTATTTTTCTTAGTTTAAAACATTTTTCTAAACCTTTTTATTTGATTAGACGTTGAGGATAAACCGGTACTAAAAGCTCTTGTGTCCTTGGACGACCTCGGTATCTTGCCAACACTATACTACGCTCACGATGGGTGCACTTGCCCATATGTGTGTTTAGTGTTAGTAAAATATCGTGTTTTATAAATTTAAAACTTGGCTAAAAATAAGTGTTAAAGGGGCTTAAAATATACACCTAATATATATAACACTTCACACGCATCAAGTTTTTGGCGCCGTTGCCGGGGACACAAGGATTTTAAGAAAGCTTAAAATCGACGGCCTAATCAGTTTTTCAAAACCTTTCTAAACCGCGCGCACATTTTTCTGCATTTTAGTTTAAATTTGCATTACAGTAACCTGTACACGGGGCCGTGTTCACTGAACACGGGGCCGTGCTGCACATTTTCATAAAAACACCCAGTAACAGAAGCTTAAACACGGGCCGTGCTCACTGAACACGCCCCGTGCTCAACTAGATCAGTAAATTTAATTAAAACGCCCAGATACAGATTCTGTACGCCGGTCCGTGTCCACTGAACACGGGGCCGTGTCCAGCCTCTGTTTCCGTTTTTATTTTTGTTTTCTGATCTCGAGACTTGGTTGTGGTCTGCTGAGTGATTCTCATGGATCAATACTCAGGAGGTTACAACTACACCTATGAGGAGGATGATTATAGGAGTAATTATTGCACTAATTGTCGTAACACACACTCGGTTCAAAATAGTCACTCATATCAACCATCCAATTCATACACTTACTATGAGGAGCCCAGGTACGAGCCATCAACTTCATACACATCCTATGAAGACCAAAGGTATGAACCTTCTCCCTCATACTCATATTTTGATGAACCAAGGTATGAGCCTTCATACTCATACTTTGAGGAGCCAAGATATGAGCCACCACCTTCGTATGCTTATTATGAGGAACCATGGCGTGAACAACCCACCTCATATGAGTATTATGAAGAACAAAATTACGAACCTTATCCATCATATGCTTACAATGAAGAACAATGGTGTGAACCATCTACTTCACATGGGTATTATGAGGAACAAAGGGTCGAACAACCGGATTCAAGCTTTGAAAATCCCGATTCTTTTTCTATAATCGAAGTAACCGATAGGATATTAGAACACATTAGAGTTACCGATCGCTGTATAAAAGAATCTCGCACAAGGGAAGAGGAGTCCCGCGCAAGAGAAGAATTAAAAAATGAAGAGATAACTGAAAGTGTAAAAATGGAAGAACAAATAAGTGAAAAACCGACACATGAGTTAAACAACGGAAAAGGTGAGTCCGACAACGTTAAAATTCAAGAAGAGTCTAATTTTGAAGAAATTAATCTCTTGTCACCTTCTTTTGAAAATCATTGTTTAGTACCCACCCATGCTAAGTTTTTAAAAGAGTTAAACACTAACACTAAAATTGACGAAACGGTAAGTGTTAAGTTAACTAATGATCAAACTTCGCTAATAAAAGAAGACCCATTTGAAATTAACATTACACCGGTTCCATGTTTCTTTCAAAATTCGTTTATTAGTAATGTCACAATCGATAAAGATCTTTGTGTTAACATAATGCCTAACTACATTTTCGAAAAATTGAGTATTAGTGATTTTTCTCCACTTCAAATACCCATTTTTCTATCCAATCGGAAAGTAATAAAATCAATCGGTATAGTTGAAGATGTATTGGTTCAAACAAATCAAAGGGTAATACCGACCGACTTTGTCATCCTCGATGACGCTCCTCTAGTGTTGGGACGACCATTTGTTAAAACTCACGAAGCTTTGAAAAACCGGAAGTTCAAAAATCTACCTCTTCAATTAGGGGCATTTAAAAGAAGTGTCGATCTTGAGCGGTCAATGAAATATCCTTTCGGAAATAATGACCCCCTAATTGAAGATGAAGATGAACCACCCGATACAAGTGAAGAGATTGACCACTTTGTTGAAGAAGAGGTCGCCATAGAACAAACTTTTAAAGTTCTTGTTCGAAATGAGCAATCAAATAAGGAGTCTCCTAAAGACCCACCACCTGAGCTCAAAGAACTTCCAAAAGGTTTGGAATATGCTTTTCTAGACAAAGATGGTAATTTACCTGTAATTATTTCGTCTAAATTAGATAGCTTAGAAAAAGAAAAATTAATTAGTCTTTTGAAAAAACGCAAAAACGCAATAGCTTGGAAACTTGTAGACATAAAAGGAATTAGTCCTTCCATGTGTACACACAAAATTTTGATGAATGATGACTACAAATCGGTAATACAACCACAATGTCGATCCAAATGTTCAAGAAGTGGTTAAAAATGAGGTCATCAAATTACTTGACGCCGGACTTATCTATCCTATCTCCGATAGTCCTTGGGTAAGTCCCGTCCAAGTAGTTCCAAAGAAAGGAGGTATGACGGTAATAACTAACGAAAAGAATGAATTAATACCAACAAGAACCGTCACAGGATGGAGAGTATGTATAGATTATAGACGATTAAATGAAGCAACAAGAAAAGATCACTTTCCTTTACCCTTCATTGATCAAATGTTAGAAAGATTATCCGGTCATAAATTTTATTGTTTCTTGGATGGTTTTTCAGGTTACTTTCAAATCCCGATAGCACCCGAAGACCAAGAAAAGACAACTTTCACATGTCCCTATGGAACTTTTGTTTATCGACGCATGCCGTTTGGTCTATGTAATACCCCCGCAACATTCCAACGTTGCATGGTAGCCATCTTCCATGATATGATAGAAAAGACAATAGAAGTCTTCATGGACGACTTTTCTATCTTTGGGGATTCGTATGACCAATGCCTCGATAACCTTGAACGAATGCTATCTCGATGTGAGGAAACTAACCTCGCCCTTAATTGGGAAAAATGTCATTTCATGGTAACAGAGGGAATAGTACTCGGTCACAAGATCTCAAGCGAAGGAATGGAGGTGGATCGAGCCAAAATAGATACCATCTCTAGATTACCACCTCCATCCTTCGTTAGAGCTATCAGAAGTTTCCTAGGGCATGCCGGATTTTATAGGCGGTTTATCAAAGACTTTTCAAAAATCTCAAGGCCTCTAACAAAATTACTTGAAAAAGATGCTCTTTTCATCTTTGACAAGGATTGTAATCACGCATTTCTAACCCTAAAGGAAATGTTAGTCAATGCACCTATCATGATAGCGCCTGATTGGAAATTTCCTTTCGAAATCATGTGTGATGCAAGTGACTTTGCAGTTGGAGCTGTATTGGGACAAAGAAAAGAAAAGCATTTCCACCCAATTTATTATGCTAGTAAAACACTTAATGATGCACAAGAAAATTACACAACAACTGAAAAAGAATTACTAGCTGTGGTATTTGCTTTTGATAAATTTCGTTCTTATCTTGTTCTTTCTAAAACTATAGTCTATACAGATCATGCAGCCATTCGATATCTCTTCAAAAAGCAAGATGCAAAACCACGTTTGATTCGGTGGATTCTACTCCTCCAAGAATTTGACATTGAAATCAAAGACAAAAGAGGAGCAGAAAATACCGCAGCAGATCATCTTTCGCGCTTAGAAGACCCAGCTTTAGAAGCGACCAGGGACGAGCAAATTAACGAAAAATTTCCAACTGAGTCCCTAGAAATGGTGGAATACAAGGAAGAACCATGGTACGCCGACTATGCTAACTACCTAGCTAGCGGTATAGTTGCAAAAGGTTGGCCACATCATCAAAGAAAAAAATTCTTTGCCAATGTGAAACACTATTTTTGGGAAGATCCATATCTTTTCAAAATGTGTGCCGACCAACTCGTTAGGCGATGCGTACATGGTAGCGAAGCACGAAGAATTCTCCGCCATTGTCATGAAGGTCCATACGGAGAGCATCATGGTGCCGCTAGTACCGCACGAAAGGTATTTGATTCAGGATTTTATTGGCCAACCATTTACAAAGAGGCCCAAAGTCTTATCAAGACATGTGATGCTTGCCAAAGAACAGGTAATATTTCTTCCAAAAACGAAATGCCACAAAATGGCATTCTTGTTTGTGAAATTTTTGATGTGTGGGGACTCGACTTTATGGGACCTTTCCCACCATCGAAAGGAAACAAATATATACTTGTGGCAGTAGACTACTTGTCTAAATGGGCCGAGGCCGAGGCACTTCCAACAAATGATGGAAGAGTCGTGGTAAGATTTCTGAAAAAATTATTCTCTCGTTTTGGCACACCTAAAGCATTAATAAGTGATAGAGGTACCCATTTTTGCAATCATCAACTTGAAATTTTTTTAACAAGATATGGGGTCTATCACCGGGTCTCAACAGTATATCACCCTCAAACAAACGGACAAGCCGAAGTGACTAATAGAGGTTTAAAACGAATACTTGAAAAAACCGTAGGGTTAAATAAAAAGGAATGGGCAGATAAATTAGATGATGCTTTATGGGCTTTTCGAACTGCTTATAAAACAACAATAGGCACAACCCCATATAAGCTAGTCTATGGAAAAAGCTGTCACTTACCAGTAGAAATTGCACACAAAGCATACTGGGCAATCAAAAATGTAAACTTAGATTTAGAATTTGCTGGTAAAAATCGATTTTGTCAATTAAATGAATTAGACGAACTTAGGAATTATGCATACTCAAACTCCGAAATTTATAAGGAAAGAATGAAAAATTTGCATGACAAACATATTAAACCTAATGAATTTCGAGTAGGAGATCTAGTTCTTTTATTTAATTCACGTCTTCGATTATTTCCTGGTAAACTAAAGTCTAGGTGGTCAGGACCTTTTTCTATCACCCATATTTTCCCACACGGTGCAGTAGAAATTAAATCTCGAAATGGGCCTCCATTCAAAGTCAATGGCCAACGGCTGAAACTCTATCAAGGATTCATTGAGGATGAAGAGGAAGAGATCTCGTTTCAAACGGTGGAAGAATGAAACCATCATCATACCTGGTAAGTTACGAACGATCGGGACGATATCTAAAGCGGTAAGTTTTCTAACCAAAGCTTATGGGAAACAAAGGGCACTCACACGAGCACTGAAAAAAGAAATTTCAAAAACCTTGCTCGGCACGAGGCCGTGTCCGCGCTGCAGTCGGGATATATCCCCTTTTTCATAACAATTATAACATTCCACACGCCCCGTTTCCCCGAAAAAGCTCTGGTTCCAGGCAATTTTTCGCAGATTTTCGACGTCTCCTATCACTCTAACAACATCAAGGTATAATTCTATCACTTTTAGTAGTTAGATTAGTTACTTGCATGTAGTTAAAACACCAAAAATTTGGGGAAAAATCTAGGGTTCTTAAAGTTCATCCGGATCGAACCTCAAATTTTTGTTTAGATCTGTTTGCATTTAGTTAGATTAGTGTTATGGGAAGTAAATACACTTATATTGTTCATAGATTCATCCGATTTCTCACAAAAACCCCAAACCCTTGTTCTTGAACCGAAAAAGATAAAATTGATAGGGTAAACGGGATATTTTGGGAAAAACGGCACTTAGGGTTTCATTTTCGGGGGAAACCGCACCTATTGGACCAAAAATTTTCAAGTTTTCGAAACCGGGTCGAAAAATGGAATTTTTGAGTAACAGACGCCTGGACACGGGGCCGTGTCCGCTGAACACGGGGTCGTGTCCAGCCCACTGTTTGCAGTTTTGTCCGAAAATACTTCTGTTTCGTGCTAACTTTTGGTGTATTCTTTCAGATGGCTAGGAAGTTCACAAGATTTAACGCCAATGAGCTCGATGCTAGGGCTAGATACGAGATACTTCAAACAAGGCCGGAGGGATACCCGAGGCAAGCATGCACGGAACTGTTAACTATGGTGAATCAAATCGATCGTTTCAACAACATTGTCACGGGACCACTCAGAGTCGCTCTAACAACTCGACTTCGTTCCGTCCATGAATGCACTTTGGAATTCTATAGCACCTTCACATTCAACTCGAGGTGCGACCCGTTCGACAATGACGGGGTAGCATTCCGATGTGGCGGAACGAGGTATTCGATCTCTATGGCACAATTTGGATCGATTGTCGGGTTGTATGCGGAAGAGGATGCGGGAAACGAGGAAAATACTGGGGGAATGCGAGAGATAGGTGAGAACGAACGCCAAGCCATTTGGGCTCAGATTGGTGATGGGTACTACAATCCGAGCAGCACTAAGAGTACGAAGCTGAGGGATCCGCTCTACAGATACATCCATAGGCTCCTCGGCTACTCTCTTAGCCAAAGGCATGATAGCAGTGGCGTCGTTGGGTTAAGAGATCTTGTTGTCCTCCACTGTATCCACACCCGCAGGCCGCTTGATGTTCCGTTCCTCATGCTCCGAAACATGCATCATAACCGTCTTGCTAGTGCACCGACTCCTATCTTCTTTGGGGGATGGGTGTACCGTCTCTTCAGGCACTTCGCCCACATACCTAGGTCATTTGAGAGGAGCCCATGGTCGGGTATGGTAGATATACACATATGCCGCTCAATGAACCTAATTTATGAGGCGGAAGACGGGACGGTGAGCTTTCAAAAGATGCAAGGTCATGCATGGAACCCGCAAGAAGCACTTGTCCTTCACGCTCCACAACATCATCAGTATCAATATCAACCCCAAGGTGATCCGGGCCAATCCTCCTCCGGAGGCGGTTTTCCTAATTTCCAAAGTTTGCATGATTTGTTGCAGGAAAACCTTATGTGCACCAGGAACACCTACAATATGGCAAGCAACACGTACAACCGGGTTGGGGCGATCGAGAGAAACATATCCGATATCCAAGATGATATTGGATATATCCGGGACCACATTGCAGGCCATGGAGGGGATGATGATGATGATGATGACGAGGACATGGAGTAGGCGGGAAGAGCAGAGGAAGAAGCGGTTGGTTGAAGGTTCCCCAGGTTAACCCTTTTCTAATCTTGAACAATTGATGGCCTACGTGCCAAGTGTTGAACAATTTACTTTCCCTAACTTCTTTTATTTTCTGCACGTATTTTTCTTTTAACTTTGACATGGATGTTGAATTTGGTAAAAGTAGGATGTTTGCTATGGTATGGTATGGTGTTTATTGATTAAGCAGGTACATACGAGGCTTAGAGTACTAAACATTAGTACTACTAAAGCCGGGACATGAAAATTGAAGAAAGAAACCTGTTTTTCAACCTTGCAGATTGTCCACACGGGGCCGTGTCCAGCCGACACGCCCCCGTGCCCACTCCCCTGAACCTGCTGTGTATCTATTCTGCAAGACCTTGACAGACACGGGGTCGTGTTCAACCAACACGCCCCCGTGTTCACCTTCTGTAAGTTTTCGTTACTGGCACCTGAGCACGGGGTTGTGTCCACTCAACACGGGGTCGTGCCCAGGTAACCAATAACACAAAATTTTTGCTTTTTACACCTTTTTACACATTCAATCAACCTAAAAACTTATTTTTGGGACACATTGAGGACAATGTGTAATTTAAGTGTGGGGGGGATACTAAAACCTTGAATCTTGCAAGTCCTAAATACAAGCCTTACACAAAACTCTATTGGAACCGCTAATCACCCCAAATTTTTTCAAAAATTTTCATTTTTTTACTTGTCTAGGTTTAACTCGGGAAATCCAAGTTCTCAAAAAGGTTATATTTTTACGAATTTGCAACCGATAGCGTCGTGATAAAAAGAACCAACATAAGAAAATTATGAAAAGGCATGACAAGCTTAGTTAAAATTTAATTATATATACTTGATCACATAAAAACCCATTCCCACAAAAGTGAGTTTTGAGCCTTTATTGAGCATACAATTACATATCTTTAAACTAAATGCTCATTTTTCGTTTCTTGTGTGAATAGCCGCTTGGTTCTTACGACTCTAGAACTTGCCATGACGATACATTCCCGGTCCTTACCAACTTAAACCCGAGTAAGTAAATGATGGAGGCATTAGGACTACCCCTTTTTATTTCTACACCATTTTTTTACCACCTACCCAAAATCCCCCTAGTTAGCCCCTTTGAGCCTAAACATTTTCATTTCATAACCCAAACCAAACACCCTTTTACCCACCAAAACCTTTTTTCATTTTTAACCCTTTGTTTTAGTAACGAGTTCAGTTTTTCGTATGACTTTTCAAAAAAAAAAAAGTGTTGATGATGAAGCAAAAGAAAATAAACAAACAAGTTCATCAAAAATAACTTTGTTTGAATAATAGCTTCATCAAAATAAAAGTTACAAAAATAAAAAGTCTTACGAAAACCGACGCTTGTTACGCTTTTCGCTTTTTTTTTCTACTAACCACTAACCACTAACCCAACCACCTACCTTTAACCCAAGCCTAACCCTTCACCCAAAAGTCCTCTTGATATTTACAAAGGTATATAAGTTAAAAAGGAGGAGGATTGATTGCTTGGCAAGCCTATGGTAGGAGTAAGTTCCATGCCGCTCTCGAGTGATCCACAAAAATACATCTTCGGCCGAGTGTTGAGTGATCCCCGTGAGGTATGTGAACTTGTATATAAATAAAATTTTAAAGAGGCATGTTATGCCCTAATAAGTAATTTATCTTATGAAAAGTTTTAAATAAATCATGACGAATAGGATTGTAAATAAATAAAAATAAAACTAAATAAAGAATCTTGGAAATCCCGACACTCTATGACAAGCCCAAAAACCTTATTCTCTACCCATTCCATTTGGGTGTGTAATAGCCACATATTAAAGAGTTTTGCTTGAGGACAAGCAAAGATTCAAGTGTGGGGGTATTTGATGTGTGCAAAATGCAACATATAAATTACATCAATTGTGGAATAAAACTAACCCTTTTTTAGTACTAATGTTGGAAAAAGTGTGCTTTTGTCTTCCTTTTGTATTTTCAGGATTAAATGAGCTCAAATTAACAAAAGAAGCAAAAAGACATCAAAATCTAACATAAATACAAGAAAAGGAACAAGACGTGGCATGCCTGACCCCACGACAGCATCTTCCCAAGCAAAACAAGAAAACTGAAGACTGAACACCCCCCGTGCTCAGCCAGCACGGGGGTGTGCCCAAGTGTCAGCAGAAAAGACAAAGTGGTAGAAGCTTCTATTGCCCACCACGGGGCCGTGCTCAGCGGACACGGGGCCGTGGTCAACTATAAGATTCGCACAATCCAGGCATATCTTCATAGTACAAAGATTCTTCTGCACACGGGGTCGTGCTCAGCGGACACGGGGGATTGGTCAACTAATAAGACAAAGCTGCATTAAATGAAGACAGAGGAGGATGTGGACACGGGGCCGTGCCCACTAGACACGGGGCCGTGCCCGAGCTTCTGTTCAGCCTATAAATAGGAGTGCTTGGCTCAAGCTCAAACCATCCCTTGGCACACCGCCTCTCTCACACTTCACCCACCACCCACCACCACCATAACACCATCATCCACCACCATCATCCATTGTCCATCGTAGAGTGTGTGAGTCGTCTCGGGATCCAAGATTGATCGTAAAAGTTCTTGACAATCAAGGCCATGTTTGCCTAAATCTCTTACATCACTTGGTGAAGACAAAGTGTCTAGTGTAATACTTTTTATTTCTAATCTTTTCGCACTTTTTACTTGGTTTTGTATTAATGACTTTAATAACTAGTTTCTTATGTTGAAGGTGGTCTTTCCTTATCGTTTGTCCGTGGTGTCTTGAAATTATTTTACTGTCTATATAAAATAAAAGATTTTCACCATTCATATCTCCACGGTCTATATGGAGGTATGTTGGCTACCTGGTCGGGGGTTAAGGGAACGGTTTGGTAAAGGTCTTGCCATTGTTCAGCGTTTAGAGGTCCTGCAATGGACCTGGGTCAAATTTAGTAGGACCTCCTTCAATGCTTAACGGTATTGGATGGCGGGGGTCCAAACTCTTTGACCCCCTCATAAGTTAACTACTATTAATACTATAACCCGGCTATTTAGGACTGTATCCCTGCTGACTCAGACTACTTAGTCGAGGGTAACGTCACCTCCAAAAGAGGGGCCTACCATAATTTGCATTAATAACTTGATTAATTATCTTCCAATAATCCACCCTTTTAGGATTGTATCCTTGCTGACTCAAACTACTGGGGTGAGGGTAACGTCACCTTCAAAAGAGGGGCCTACTACAATAACTAAGATAATCTCTTAAAAAGTGCAAAAGTGCGGAAATAATCAAAGGTTACACTAGATACGAGTCGGAACCAAGTGATTCATCTTGTCTATCTGTTTTTCTTTTTATTTTTATTTTCAGCAATTTAGTTAGTTTCTATTTTTCTTAGTTTAAAACATTTTTCTAAACCTTTTTATTTGATTAGACGTTGAGGATAAACCGGTACTAAAAGCTCTTGTGTCCTTGGACGACCTCGGTATCTTGCCAACACTATACTACGCTCACGATGGGTGCACTTGCCCATATGTGTGTTTAGTGTTAGTAAAATATCGTGTTTTATAAATTTAAAACTTGGCTAAAAATAAGTGTTAAAGGGGCTTAAAATATACACCTAATATATATAACACTTCACACGCATCAAAAGAAACGTACCCTCATTTATTTCAGTAAATCTCGAGGTTGAGATTTCTTCTAAGGTGGTGAGGATGTAACACCTTGTAAAATCATGTCCAATATAGTATGGACACGTGTCATGGACTTTAAACATATTACAAATTGAATATGAGGGACTAAAGTTGACAAACGAAGAAAGTATATGTATATAAGGATTCAAAGTGTCAACATTTGATAATTATGCCTTTTAACAACCCTACACGATGTTTATACCCTTACACGAATGAATTATGAATTGTATGAAGCCGTTTGTGGAAGAAAGTGATAGATTACAAAACGCAAGGGTTAAAAGTGTCAACATGTTTAATTTATACCTCTGAGTGACCTTTTAACAAACCCGAAGCTTTGTAATGATTAATTATACTCACGAGAATAAGTGATAAAAATTTCACAAGGTTTCGATATCGTATGAAGAAGATACGCTAACTTTCGCAATTAAGGGGTTAAAAGCGTCAGCAAGGCAAAACTTTTGTTTTCGGTTATCATTTAACGAAACCGGACCTAACAGTGTTTGGTTATATCTCATGGATCATATAAATATAAGTTAAATGGGTTAAAAGTGCTTAAAATGGAAGAAATTACGTTTTAGAAGGTCCAGGGGGTGAAATGTCATTATTTGAAACTTGTTGATCTGATCAGCCACATGGTGGCGCTGCGCCACCAACATCCCCTTCTGCCGTCGCGCGACGCGACGGCCTGACCTGGACAGATTTCATGCGCAGCTGCAAGTTCAGCAGGTTAAACCGACTTAAAAGCCTTGTATTCGATTCTAGGGGCTTGTTTGATGGTTTTTATTGGCCTAGGGACACTTGGGATCATCTGAATTACCTCCTAGGTACATATGGAATAATCTTGGAGCTCTAGAAATCCTATATAAGGGCCATAAGTGCAATTGTTCAAGTGCTCATTCACTTGCAACAACTCAAGCACTCATCTCTAGAGGTAGTTGGCCTTAGGAGAAGATTGAGAAGTGTAGAAAAGATAGCAAGGACCTTAAGTAAGAGTTTTAATCCCTGCTTAGTCCTTTTAATTAGCTTAAAGACCAAAAAGTCAAACCGTCGTAATTAAGGTTTGACTTAGTGATTAATCACTAATGGTCTAGTCATTTTTCGAATTGAAAATGTCTATGAGTTGGTAATTATGTGGGTAATAAACCCTTAAAAGGGCACCCTCTGATTCTCACTCTAACTAGGTCAATTGTCGGGTCAAACTTGATTATAAAAAGTCAACAGAAAGCTAATTTTCAAATAAACACATAATTAACAATGTAGAAGCCATGGAACCTATTTTATCACTTGTATAACTTGGTAATTAATGTAAGAACATGTCTAAGCATGTTCAACCCGAATTAACAATGTAGAAGCCATGGAACCTATTTTTCCAGTTTAAGCTCGGTTCGGAACCGAAAGTCGCAAAAGTAGACTTTTGCTTTAACTTTCAGTTCTGACCCAATGTAGCATATTTTAGAAATGCCTTAGAGCTCTATTAGGACCAGGTTATAGGTTAGTGTAACCCTCTGAGGTTATATAACTTGGTTCCTTAGTTATCCGATTCATTTGCATGTTTCCGTTATATGCCTAAATGTTTACCATTATGCCCTTTTGACTTAAAACGAGATTTTTGAAAATGTGAGAGGACAAAAACCTTTATTACTGATTTATAAACTTGTCCTAAAAATTTGACATCAGTTTGAGGTCTAGATTAGGAGTTATGCTCAATATCGTAATTAAGAAGCTTTTTATTAATTAAACGGCGTAATTAGCCTAAAGCCTATCTAAACCCAAATTTTGACACCAAACTTTTTACCCACTCATGTAATATAATATTTTGGGATTTTTGAAGATTTTTATTTATTTTTAAATAATCATGGCATAGGGTTCATGCCTTGATTCGGTAATTGTCGGTTTTGCCCTTTTGCTAATAAAATGAATTTTACATAACTTTTTGATACCAAACTTTTAGCTACTGATTTTATATGATAAATAAAATATTTTGAACCTTATAAACTGATCAAAAACTCAGATTTCCTATTTTAAGCCGGAAATCGCTTAAAAGCGACTTTTACGCGTTTTAAACGCATAGTATGAGTTAAAACTATTTTTGGCATATAAGACTTAATACCTACTGATGTTTTAAATAAATTTTTATACCTTAACAGTAAGAAAAGTTTTTGAACCCAGATTTCCAGTTTTGACCTTTAAAGCTTATGTGAAATTACCAAATTGCCCCTATGGTGCATAGTTTGGTTATAAATGATAAATTTCACATATATGTAATACCCTACTGATATAACTTATTAAATTAAATATTTTTACTGATTATTTCAGACCTGAACCTCAGATAAATATTAAATCTCTTTTATAACCTTTAAAATGACCAAAATACCCCTACGGGGCTTATTTTGAGTTTAAATTCGTTTTGGGCATAATGGAAGGTATCCTACTGATATCACAACATATGTAAGGCATATTAACTTAGGAAACTTGTTCATGACTCATTTGGTTACCCGTTATGCAATTATCGCGTTCGGTACAGTTTATGTAACTAGTTTGCATAAATTAACCGAAACGGGTCAAACCTTATCATTTTCACTTCGAAATCCAGAATGTGTTTAGTTTATACATATTATAAAAGTCTTCATACTTGTCGGGTCTAAACCACACTCTAATCCGGTCTTCACTTAATCTTGCGTTTGAACCGTATACCTTTCTTTAAAACTAACCGGTCTAAAGTAAGACCCGTTAGGAATCTAATAAGTTAATTAAAACCTCCGTTCCAGATTTAGGAGACCAGTAAAAGATACTTGCACTTGCTGATTTGTACGGCTGGGATAAATTTATATAATTGATTAGGTAAATACTTTTAACTTATTTTCCCTTATACGGGCTTGGGGTACAGTATATAAAATACCGCTTGGTCGGGCATTGAATTTTTAATCATATGAAGGTTAATTTATTGAGATGACCCATTTAAACTGTTTTGTTTGCTTAAAGCCTTTGGGGGGTTAATGACCATGTCCCGGATATCCTTGGCATCATTCATTGAAATGGCCACGACCTAAGCACGGGGTGTAGGCATACACCTGCCAGTGCATATATATAAAAAGGTATAACCGACGGTTTGAGAATAACTCGCCGCGGGATTATATCATGTGGTGTGTCTATTAATCTTTAGCCCGGTATTCAGCCCGGGCTACTGAACGTATAACGAACATGTAATTCTTTTACAAGTTTATATATAAATAATTATCCCAAGTTATAAAAGATTATTTTGTGCCTTGTGCATTCAAATCAATTTCTTAAACATTTTCAAAATGAGTCCGTTAATTGTATTTACCAGTGTAAACTGACGTATTTTTCAAAAAGGCTAAGTGCAGGTACTAAACGGAATAGGCTGGCTACTCCTAGCATCAATAAAGAGTCTTGCAAGCTTAGATGTTATAAATCTGCTGAACAACGTTTCTCTTAACTTTGATCCGCCTGTGGATCCTTTACAACCGTTTTGTAATAAATGATATTACTTTTATTCGGTTTGTAATGATTTTATCTTTCGACTTCCGCTGTGTATTAAACTGTGATAATTTGTTTATGATGATATCAACTACGTCACGATACTCCCCACCGGGCCCACCGGTAATACGTGGAAATATCGGGGTGTGACAGCCGGACAAATGACGATAAGCGTCAGAGGGTCCTTGATCACTCATACTGTAAACTAACAAATAGTCAAATAATACACAACAATAAAATACATATATGCACGTATTTCCGTAATTAATTTCCTAACAATTAGAATAATATCTTGGTGTCAGCAGAACACTTCTGTGGCTGAATCAGTGGCTTAGCTCTGATACCACCTTCTATCGCAACCCCCGTCCCCTATCTGTCCCGAGAACGGGCGGCCGCGAGACCAGTTGTGGTGGTATCGGTGTTTATCATTTTGGCAGCGGAAATTTCATCAGGACTGTAGTTAGGAAATATTTTATCAGAGTAAATACCACACTTTATATAAATATATTGGGATAAAACCCAATTTTCATTACAAATTGTTTTATAGGGATAAATCCCATTTTATTGAAATAAAAAATCTTCTTTTATTTAGGTAACTTTTATAGCCACTTTTTCCAAGCCTTCAGTGCTGTCCAGCTGGCTTCTAGTTGGCTTTCACATTTTGTTACCTGAAACGCATTTAAAAACATTTTTTCAGTGGGAAATACTGGTGAGTGAATCCCAGTTTAATCAAGAAGAGTTTTATCCTTTAACAGTATTGAGAGCTATTACAATGTTTATTTCTACACAATTACTCATTCAGTACTGTCAATCCTGACTGGTGGGTCATATTACACATTGGCTAACTCTTTGTCCAATGGTAACGTGTTCCACATTTTGTATACAAAACCCCAATATACCGGCAGTAATTGAAGAACTACAAAGACTCAATCACTGCTAATTATAATTTAAAATAATAAAGGTTTTGTAAAAACAGTTTGCAAAAAGGTTTACAAAAAGGAGATTACTCACATTGTTGTCTTAGATTTCCTTTAAGGGTTTCCTGATAGTTATCTATTAATTACACAAATGTACATGTGTTAGTATAATAACCCAATATTTACATTAGCAATACCCTCCCCGAGACAGCATTCCAATGACTACGTCGGGCAGAATCACGACAGCCATTACGGAACCTGGATCAATCGGGCAGCGCATCTAATATGTAACCGGGGTTATAATACTTACAACGGGGCAGAACTTCATTAATTAGGGGTATTATACCCGAAAAGTACTTTGACTATATAGAAATTCGTGAGAGAGAAAGAGATTTAACGATCGAAAATGAAAACTGATGGCCTCTATTTATAGTTGTGATTTCGGACCTCCACGCGGCCCGCGTAAGCCGAAGGATAGTCCTTCGCGGCCCGCGTAATAGGGTTGTAGGGCCTAGCTATGCTGATTCGTCGAGTTTAGCTTTGACACGATCATGACACGTTGCACGCTAGGGTGTCGCCCTGACTTTGGGCTGTCGCGCCCCGTGTTGACCCTGGGGTGGTCTTACGCGGCCCGCCAGAGACCCATTTTTGTTGTTTTTATTTAAGTTTAATAATAGTAAAGGTATTCGGGGTCCGTTTTAACATACGGGGTACCTATTGAGACATATAAGGGTATTTTAATTATATTAGGGGTGTCGGAATATTTTGGAGGGTTGTTATACTTGCGGTTCAAGACCCATTTTTCTGGCTCGGTTGTTGAAATTTTTGGCACTTTGACTGGGCGCGCATCCTCAGCTTCCATCACCTCTTTCTTTACATAGATAATCGCCACCCCCGTCTCGATTGGGAAGCCAATGGCTGAGTGGGGTGTGGAGGTTACCATGTTCATTTCTCCTTGGGTTTCTCTCCCAATTAAAACATCATGCCTTGATTTGACTGGCATCACCATGAAGTTGACGTTTGTAGTTCTTGAATGTTTCCCGTCAGATAGCGTGACACGGAAACTGATCTGGCCTAGTGGGAAGACCATCTCATTGCAGAATCCTGAAAGAGGATAATCGACATGCTCAAGGCGCGCTTTATCATCATCATCGAACTGATTGAAGCATTGTTCGTAAATGATATCAGTTGTACTCCCGGGATCGATGAAGATGTATTCTGTTTCATAGTGACCTATAATGCTGGTAATGACAATGGGGTGCGTGGCACGTGGTCCCCCGCGCACTACCGGGAAGATAACTTGTTGTTCTTGCCATGCTGGTTCGAATGGGCGCTTGCCCTTGTCTCTCGCGCTGTATCTTGGTCCATTTACCATGTGCGTCTCTAAGCGTCTAACCTTCTTCTGGTTTCCATCATCATTCTTCTGAATTTGGCGCGTCTCCTTGCGCACATTTTTTACCAGATGGCTTAATTTTCCGCTCTTCAGGGCTTTCTTGATCTCTTGCCTTAGACTGATACAGTTATCTATCAGATGACATGTATCCTTGTGGAAATCGCAGTACAGGTTCGGGGTCTTGCCCCTTCTTGTTTGTCATAGGCTTCGGTGCCTTGAAGTCGTGATTCTCCGTCATGAGCACCTCTTTTGGTGTTTTAATGAGCGGAGTCCAGTGTTTTTCTCAATTCTGGTTCCTGACTGCCTTTCGATAACCAATGCGGTCGATTGTGTCTCGCGCATCCTCTCTAAAGCGAGGCCTTTCATCGTAACCGCTGGACTGATTTGCTTTCCATCCATGGTTTCTGTTTTTGTTTCGCCTGTTGTTATCGCGCGAGCTTCCCTTGGAAAAACAATCTTCCGTGTAAGAGTTTTTGGTACCAGCCAATGATTCCTCTGTTTGAGCTACTATCTTCGTGGCCTCCATGAGTTTGTCCCATTCCTTAGGCATACCGTCTTTTCCTGTGATAGTCCTGATGAGACTATCACATCAAATGGCCTTCTTAAAGTGATCGTGCATCAATTGTTCATTTATACCACCAATCTCTAAACACTCCTTGTTGAAGCGAGTGATGAAATCTTCTATCCCCTCGTAGTCTCTGTGCCAGATGTCTGTTACCTCAGTCGTGTCGCGCTGATAACGTCTTTGCTAGCTGAAATGATTTACAAATTGGGTTCTGAAGTCGACCCATGACGTGATCTTTCAAGGCGGAAGGCTGTCGAACCAGGCACGAGCAGCCCCTGTGAAGGTCTGGATAAACAGATGGCACCACATTGGCATGTTCCATCCTCCCATAACACCGACGCTTGTAAATACGCGAACATGATCGTCTGGGTCAGTTAGACCATTGAACTTTCCCACTGTTGGAGGCAATTTTTCTTTTGATAGCGGGGCTAGAGCAATCTTTGGAATGAACTTTGAGTGTTCGGCTGCTTCAGCTGGTCTATAGGCGAGGCTGAAGTCTTGTTCTGCTTCTTCGCTGTACGCGATGCGCTGCCTTGGCTTGTAAGACTCATGATGTTAAACCCAAAATTTGTAAAAGTCTCCATGTCATCATTTAATAAAATTGTTAGTGCGGAATTTAGGTCCCCATTTTTTTATATCTCATTAAGGTGATGAGATAGTTTCATATATTATTTTATCATAATACCATAGTAAGAATACCGTTAATTCACTTAAATACAAGTTTCAAGTTTAATTTAAAACTTTGCTACATGGAGAGGACTTGCTCATCACTTGCATACAACCAATGACTATCATCAATACTACAAATCAAATTGTATAATTGACTTTAATGAAATATCACTTGTGTACCTTGTGTATGATCTTTCTTAGACAATCACATATACAAATCCCAAACCCTCATCTTTATGATCATCATTAGGCTTCAATAGCTCCCTATTCATTTTCTTGTCTATTTGTAGCATTTGTGGTATTATTTTAACGTCAACTTACTTTAATCCTCGTTTCCCATTCACTTAATCACCCTTGACTTTTAATCCTCATCCTCATACATGGAAGCATACAAGCACCCATCATTAGTATAGACTAAGCAAGCATTAACGCACATTTAACCATGGAAAACTCTTTTTTTAAGGTATATGGACATGGTTAGATTTACGACGTTATCAATATCCCACCGAAACTTCATTGTCTTTTCAACACATGCTTGATTATTTTCCCAGTTTGACTTTTTTATCATAACCTGTATAAGAACTTTATTATCAAATAAATCCTGCAATCATCTTTATATATTAACCTTTCACATCTTCCCAAACCAACAAATGATGATGCAACTCTCTTTGTAACCCCAAGATTAAGAACCGTATTTTGATTATAAAGTCAATCTTCAACTTGGGTTCCATATTAATATAATAGTCACCTTACCCGGATGAACCACCAATTTTTAAGAAAACTATGTGCTATCTTCATATAAGAAAGAAATGGCAACCAAAGCGACACACCTACCGTCTGAAATGCAAACCAATCAGCGACGATAATATACAATTTTGTACAATGTACAAGCGGCAGCCAAACGACCAGATATATAGTTTTAAATGCTGGTCAATAGCAACAAATTAAATACTTCTGCACACACTATAATGGCAACAGTGGCAACAATGTGGATACTAAAAACAGACATATATTTATCCAGATCAATAACAATTATAGTGTCCTTAGTCCAGATGTATAGCTACTTAATAGCACGTGCTATTAGGTAGTTATATGCTTGTATGAATAGGTTATGAACTTATGATTCATCCACATCGAGTAGGTAGTCGTAGATAATAATAAAGTAAAGTGAACTTACATTTCCCTGTAGGAGAGATTGGGTCTTGATTTCTCTTATCGAAGCATTGACTTCCTGAAGTCAACTCGAGTTATGTCAATAATCATAATTTGAAAGAATATATATCATATCATTACCATTATAAAACATGATTGTCACTAGACCTTTAAAAGCCTTAGAGTTTTATTTATAGAAATTCATTAACAACATGGAAACCACAACATAGTCATTAAGGTAAATATGATAACTGATTCAAGGCTTCACAACTCAAAGAACTACTGTGAGGAGATTCTTTATTCATTTAAGCGTGTATTACCCTTTGTTTAGAATCAACACATTTCTTATGTAGTTTATGGAAATTTCTCATTTTTTTAGCGATTAAGCTTCCTCCATAGTAAATCCCCCAATTTCATCACTGAAACCCACATAATTTCTTCAAAATTCAAACATGCAACATAAGTTGTTCAAATAAAGTATATTTCTTTATTATTTTAAGCAACATAATCACAAGATATAGCATCAACAACCAAGAATAAACATAAACCCCAAATCTTGCTCATGATCTAACCCTATACATGGACATACTACCAAAAACTTAGGTTTTAGGTTAAATCCTCACTTACCAGGTTAAATCTTTTACTAAAGATCAATGGTTGATCTTTTGTTTTATAGATTGCATCTTCAAAAGTTCAGTTTTGTCTCTTCCCATGCTTATTTTCTGCTTCTTGTCGACACACAGCACAAACACACACTTACACACTCTAAAATGACCCACCATCTTTTTATTTGACCAACTCTCTCCTCTTTTTTACTAAGGTTTAATCTTTTTGCCAAGACTAGTCCCTCAAGAGTAGTTTATATCTTCCATTGATCTAAATTTTATATCCATCCATATATATTAAACCATCAATAAATTTTTTACTCAACTTATCTCAGCAATTTTGAATATTCACAACAATTTATAAATATTCAATATAAATAAAGCCCTTCTCTTTAATTTATATAATATAAATTATACCAAAAAATATTGGGATGTTACACATGATTTTTCTGTAGGCGATTGAAAACTGAGGAACCCTCATCCTCTTGCCAAGTATAATCATCCGGATCCGTCTCGTCCCATTCGTTGTTCATGTTGTGCGGCCCGAGCCGGCTATGAACTGGACCCCTTTGAACGTTTAACGGATGGTCATTATAACCCTCTATCTCCCCTCGTATGTCGCACGTGTCATGCACGCTTGGTCTTCTCAGGAGAGGAGGTCTGTTGATTCGTCCTTGAATGTTTTGTTGTGGGGGTGTCTGGCGCGCCCCCTCACTTGGACCCGAAGGGGTAACCAAAGATGGTTCTGCTTGCAAGATTGCTTGTTGTGCGCTCAAAGACTGATACGCAGCATTAATGGAAGCAATTTGCTTGGCGTACCAGGAGGCTAAGGTTTCGCCTTCTGGTAGCCCTAGTAGCGCCGAAATGTTCGGGTTTGGAGCTGGGTTTGAAGGACCAGCGACGTGACTTGCTGGGTTTCCCGTTTGAGTGATGCGAATGATACTCGCGCGGGGTCCCCCGATGATTGTTGCTTCGATTTTACCTATTTCTTCAGCAGGTTGGGCTTGGACGTTGGGATTGTCTTCCCCCAATCCTACGTTATAGTTTGTGCCAAAACCAAAATCAGGGATGATCCCTTGACCAGCCATGATTAAGAGAAAACGAAAAAAACTCAGAAAAAGGAAGATGAGAGTGATTGTGAAAATCGGTGGGCGCCAATGAAGAAACACAGAACTAATTTTGGGGTTAATTAGTTTGGTTTATGTTTCAAACATGAGGGTTAATCTTCTTTAACTTTCCTGAGCTCCGTGGTGATCCGATCTTCCTGCAAAACAGAACACCGTTAGCTCGTTAAGAGGGGAATATGGGGGTTTCCCTCTTAATCAGACTCCGGCGTGAGAATAAGTATCTGCTTTGAGGAAATAAGTGTGTGTTAAGGGTGAGAGAGGAGAGTCTAGAATCTTTAACCTGTGCATGAAGGTCTCTATTTATAGCCGGAGAGGTGTAAGAAGAGATGGGCTGATGGGCCTTGGGCCGGAAGGAGACAAACAGGGTATATCCTTCTTGTCTCACTGGTGTCGACCGTTAATGCCTTCTAGAAGATCTCCGGTGCTGGCGCACTATGATTAGAGCCACGTGTCCCCGTTGTCGGCCTTGCTGTCTCTCTGCCGTCAGCAGGTAAGTGGAGATCATGGGGCAGGAGTCGCCGTCCCCTGATTGGTGCCACGTATGCGTCCTTATGTACTCGTTGTCACCTGCACGTCAGACGATCGTGGAGCACGATAGAGCACAGCCTGGTGGACGCTGATTAGCTCTTTCTTCTGCCACTTGTACCTTGTGTACTTTCTAAAGCGGCCTTGCGCTCTAACCCTGCGCGACCCTTGCTGAGCACGTAAGTACGTCGCCCAGGGTTGTAGGTGCTGAAGGCTCTTAATCAGAAAGCTAAGTGTTGAACTTGAGGTTATCTCTTGTTTGGACCTCACGCGAGGTCAAGCTCTGCTTAGGCAGCCCGCGCGGGTCTAAGATTGATCAGCTTGCTGAGTAAGGAGTATGGTCCAGCGCGTGACCCAGATGGTCTGCGTGGCTTTTTGGGACCATACCCCTTCAAAATCTATGCTGGGTTGTTACACTGTAACAATGCCAAGGAATTGTGGGATGCACTTAAGGAACAGTTTTGAATCAACAGTATGAAACCTTTTGTCACACAAAGGGTGAATCATTAACACAACAGTTTGAACGTTTTAGTTGTCTCATAAGTGAACTGAAACTTGTTAATGTTGAATTTGCTAAATCAACTCTAAATAGTAGGTTTCTAAGGTCACTTCCTAAAAAATGGGACACAATTGCTTTTGCAACTAGAAATTCAGTTGGGTTCAAAGAACTTACCTTGACCCAGCTTCATGGTCGACTCCTTACCTATGAGAGGGAGTTGAACCAGAAAAAAAGCTACAACAGACTGGGAAGGTTGCTGATGATTATACTTTCGGCAACACAGCTCTTTTGGTTCAGGAAGAATCTGGTTGTAGTAAGGATCAAGGTTATGATCATTATATTGACATAACAGCTGGTGGAGCTTTTAACTACTCTGATTCTTACTCATCCAATTATGCATTTACAGCAAATGGAGAAAACCAGAATTCTGATAATCTGTCCTTTGAACTCAATGATCTCAAGCACTTTGATCCAACTGATCTGGAGGAGATGGATATTTTGCACCAACTTGCACTGCTGAGTGTTAGAACCAACAAGTTTTATAAGAGAACAGGGAGAAAATTTCCAGGGTTATATGGGAACTTGAAAGTAGGGTTGGATAAATCAAAGATAAAATGCTACAAGTGTAATAGGTTAGGTCATTTTGCTAGAGAGTGTAGGAGTCAAAATAATGGACTAATCATCACACATCCTAGCTCAAGACCACAAAATAACCAAACCACTGTGTAGTATTCCCAATATGCCCCTACTGCTCACTATGCACACCCTTCAACCCCTGTTCTAGTGCATTATGTCCAAACCACTGTTCCTCAGATACATTATGTTCAGGCCCCAGCTCCTCAGGTTCAGGTGCAACAAGTTGCACCTCAACAAGCTACCCAAACTTCTGTTCAAACAGATCAGCAAAGCTTCTTCACCCAAGGCTTTGTTGATTGGAGTAGCTTACCTGAAGATTTAGCTGATGAAAACTTTACTCTATATGCTGAGAATGATGTTTCCAGTGATGAATTTTGTTTTGCAGCATTAGAGTCCATTCCAGAAGGGCTGGAAATTGAAGAAGGGGCATCCAGTGCAGAAACAGTGGATACAATTATTGAAGCAGTGGTTACTGTTGTTGTTAATTAACAACTGTTGGGAGAAAATTCAGAACCACCGGTGGAACCACTGTCTGACCCCTGGTCTGTTGAAGAACAAGAGAAGAAGCCAGAAGAAAGTGAACATGTCTGTGATTGTGCCATGATGGCTGCAACTAAGGCATCACCCCAAGTTCTTAAAAACCTATGTTCAGACAAATGCATCATAGCATTTTCAAATGTTAAGGAGGTGAATGAAAACCTTAGAGATAAAATGTTAAATGATGAGGTACAATTTGAAAAATCTTCAAAAGAATTGAAAATCAAATTGTCATAAAAGGAAAATGAAATTTGCAGCCTCAAACATGAGCATAGCATAACCAGAGACCAACTTCAGGAAATGATAGAAAAATATCAGACCTGTAAAAAGGAGTTAAAATCCACCCAAATCACATGTGAAAAATGGGTGGAATCCTGCAAAGGTTATGAAGTTATGCTTGAGAAACAGATCAAAAGCAATGTAAAATTTGCCATAGGTTTCAGGAAAAATGACCAAGTTGAAAACACTGCTGCAAATGAATCTGTTGAAATCATACCCACTAACAAGGATGGTCAAGAAATCAAACTAACTGATAAAAGTGGCAACAAAATCACTCTTGAAAGATCAGTGGGGTGCTCAACTTTTGAGGAAATGGAGAAATACCAATTCAAACCCACATGGTCTGATGAGTGTGACCTCCTTGAAAATTTTAAACCCATGGACTTCACCACAGTGGATGGTGTAAAAGCACCAAAGGTCAAGGTAATTCCTCTTAAGGATATCCCAACAGTGGTTCAAAACTATGTTGCAAAGGAGTCTGAAAAGAAGAAAAAGAGAGAAAAGATTAAAAACTTGTTTTGTTACTTTTGTGAAAAGAAAAATCATTTAACAAAAGATTGCTTTCATTTAAAAGCCTATGACATTAACAAAACAAGTACCATTGTGCCTTCAAAAAGCTGCACCATCTGTGGTAAATCCAACCATCTTACTCAGGAGTGTGTGTACCTCAAAACCTTTGAGGTCAAAAAGGAAGAGTACACTTCAAAAACACTCATGAGTTCATCAAAATCACAAATCAAGAAACAACCATCATTTGTGCCAGTCCAAACAGCTGTTACAAAATAGCTGAACCAAAACTCTATTAAAAGAGTGGTTCAAGTGACAAAAAGCAAGCAGCTGTTTCAACACCCACTGCTGAGGCAAAGTATATTGTTGATGCAAGCTGCACAACCCAACTGTTATGGCTTCAAAATCAACTGCTGGAATTTGGTATTACTGCTTTAAAGACACATCTCATGTTGGATATTCAAGCAGCAGAAAATATCATCAAAAATCCA
Source organism: Helianthus tuberosus (assembly GCA_030545235.1). Classification (NCBI taxonomy): domain Eukaryota; kingdom Viridiplantae; phylum Streptophyta; class Magnoliopsida; order Asterales; family Asteraceae; genus Helianthus; species Helianthus tuberosus. The sequence goes on along the minus strand of CM060415.1, from coordinate 61,181,998 downwards.
GTTTCACATGCAACCACCAAACACATTGATATCAGACATCACTTTGTGAGGGATTGCTATGAAAAAGGTTTGATTTCTCTGCATCATGTTCTTACTAAAGATCAGCTGGCAGATGTGCTAACCAAAGCATTAGACACATCCACCTTTGAAAGTTTGATCTCTAGGATTGGCATGCTTAACATAGAATAACAGGCAAAATCCTGTTTTTCCTATAAATAAGGCATTAAAATGTTTTCAGAAAATCAAAAATCCATCCTTAAAAATAGTTAAAAATGAAAATTTTCATTAATCCTTAAAAGTCTGTCACAACCACTGTTTTGGTTCAAACATCTGATTTGTTAAAATTTATCCAATGCTGAAAGACAACCTCCGTTCCTTCATTTTCATTATTAATCACTGTTGTCAAAACATCAGTGTTTTAATCACTGATGGCTATCCACTGATAGTTAAAAGTCAACCACTGTCTTCGTTATTCACCAATGTAAACCACTGATATTGATCATCAGTGGTTTCCTAAACAACTGTCATCCATTATTCATCAGAGGTTGTCACGTGGACTGTTCTTAGCCATCAGATCTTTGTAACCGCTGCCACGTCAGCATTCACTTTTTCACTTTATAAAACCCTGACTAAAACCCCAATCAGAGGTTTCACTGCCGAATCGAATACAAAATTCCTTCAAAAGCGGTTTCCATCCTTCTAATTCATCTTCTCTCATTCGCAAATTCCTTCGAATCATCATGGCCCTTTCTCTCAAAAATCCTCACAACTATCTGTGCACACTTGAGAAAACAAGTAAAAACACAGATTTCCACTCAATCATCGATGCTCTTTCATCTTCAAAGTACAAAACTTTGTTGACTTGCAACGCACCCATCTATCAAGAAACCCTACGTGAGTTCTGGAAACATGCCAAAGTCGAAATTCAGGACAAAAAGCCTTGGGCTATCACATCAAAAGTAGGAGACATTCTTGTTTCTATCACACCATAGACAATTTCAGAAGTGTTTGAGATGAATGATCATAGAGGTAAAAATTATTTCCCTATATCAGACAGATCTGATCGAAAGAGGGTATGTGGGACAAATGACTAAAGCTACTTTGCAAAAAGGGAATTTCCCAACTCCCATGAAATTTTTATTCCATACCCTGCTCATGTGTGTTTCAAATAAAACCATAACTTTCAATGAAATACCATTGAAAATCCAATACTTGGGCTATGCTATCATGGCAGAAGTTGATTTTAACTACTCCCAAGAGATTTTCAATGATTTAGTTAAAAATATCAATAATATAAAAGAAAAGAAGAAACCATTTTTGTTGTTTCCAAGATTTTTAAGTTATTACTTACAAAAGAAAATCCCAAAGGATAGTGCACAAGTGCTTATCCAGGGTGCTTCTTGTCAAATTAACAGCCTTTCTTCTGAAACTTTCACAAGGCTGACAGAGTCAAAACCTGTTGAAACAGAAACAAAGGAGCCTGAGCAAACTTTGGATGCGTCCACATCTGCTCCTCGGGTTTCTCCTGTTGAGCCCACTGCTCTTGGTGACCACAGCAGCACAACCACTGTTGTGCAACCCCCACCAAAAACTACCAAAAAGCCCAAAAAGAAAACCACCAAAAAGACCACCAACCCATCTAAAAAGGATCTTCTGGAAGATGAGATCCCAGAAGTAACTCCTGTGACAACACAAAAGTCACCAACAACCACTGCTGCTACTTCCTCACAGCAGATGGTAGAAAGATCTCAACCTAAGCTTGAAACTCCTCCTGCATCCTCACAAAAGGATCAGGTTGTAAACACAGGGACACCAAATTATGAAGCTCTGGATTCACTTGAATCCATCTTCCACAGCCCTGCTCCCGGGGAAAATTCTCTTTCAACACCTATCCTCAATTCACAAATCCCACCATCCATTATACCTCTGTTGAAAGCATTGGATATGGATCAGACACTAAACAGTTCTTCTCAACCACCCATCACTGAGAATATACTCCAACAAGTGACTGAGTCTGATTCCTCTATCTTTGCTAACCCATCAACAGTTGAGGAGGTTACACCCCTAGAGTTACAAGTAACTCTTGGTGGTAGTTCAAGTGGAGCAGCTACTACAGGTGTTGAATCCACTGATTTACACCTGGACAGTAGTTTCATAAGTAAGCCTCCCTTGAAGGCAACCATTGCTGATGCTATCAGAGTTTCCACTGGTGTGTTTAAATTACCCACTGGTGTGTTAAACAAGATAGTTAATGCAGAGGGAAGTCCCCAGTACCAAGAAAAAGGGGCATCAGTGGATGAACCATTGGAGACTTCTCCTGGTCCAACTGCTGATACAACCACTGCTAGTGGGAAATCAGATGATCCCATTCACTTGGGTGATGGTTTAAAATACCAAGAATTGACAGAGAGAGTTGATAAAATTGAAACATCTGTGACAGATATCAAAAATATGCTACAACAGTTGTTACAGTCCTCAAAGGCTCCATCCACTGCTTCATCATCTGCTCCTACCACAAATGAGCTATGGTAACTTTTCCAACCTGTGCTTCATCAACAAAGAAAATATGCTCATCAACAGCATGAAATTCAGCTACAAATGTTCAGCAATGTGAGGGATGCAAGGTATAAGGATACTCAAGCTGACATTAAAGCCATCAAATCTCACTTACTTCAAACCATTGGTACTTCTCCTCCTACACTTATCTATGTAGAAAACCCTGATGATGCCAAAAAGGGGGAGAAAGGAAGGAAAGAAAGGAAAAGAAGGTTTACACTTAGAGCCTGATCCAAAAGCTAAACCTGTTGTAGAAATTCCAAGGCCAGATGGTACAAAGAAGGTTGATGTGACTCTCAACCTATTTGCTTAACAAAAAGCAAATAGAAAAGAGAGAATGGAACAAAAGGGTTCTAAAAGATTTGAAAAAGAGAAGAAAGTTTTGATGAAAAAGGAAGAGCATGGTACTTCAAATAGAAGAAAGACTACCAGAAAGGTCAGCCAAACCAAAACCACACCTTCCAAAACCACTAAACATAACTCTGAAATCCCCAAAAGTTCTTCACCCCAAACCTCTAAGCCAACAGATGTTGAGACACCTGTTATATCAACAGCTGTTGATACATCAGTGGTTTCAACAGATGTTGTCACAACAAATGCTCTCATCACCTTACCAACACCACTCAATCCACAAATACACCTCCAACCACACAAAAAATCAAGAGAAGGAGGATAACCAATGTCATACTTGAAGATGACACTACACCTTCTCCACTTCCAGTATCTTCACAACCTCTGATCCTATCCACTATGCAAGGTCCTACTTCAACTGCTTCAATTTTAACCCCTGACCAATCTATTGCCTTGGTTCCTTTGGGAGTGAAATTTCCTTTGGATCTTCCAGCAGTTAGGGAGGAGATCAAATCCTTCTATTCTGAAGATGATCCTGAAAAGAGAAATCTTCCATCTCTTCAAGGGTATCCTTTGCCAAGAAACATTGATGAGTATCTTCAACTGAAAGCCAAACAAGCGGAGGATATCTCAAAAAGAGACACAAAAGGAAAAACTGATAAAGAAATACAGAGAAATCTGCAATATTTGCTCAGTCAAGTCAGAACATTAGAGCAGTTTTCAAAAGATCTTTGTCAGCAGTTGTCAGAAAGAGATGATGAAAGCCTGAGGAAAGATTATATTGAGCACATCATGGAAAACAAGAAATACAAGGAAGAAATGTATGAATTCAAAGACTGGACCATAAGTGAGCTCAAGCAAGAAATTGCAAGAATCCAAAAGATGCATGAAGACCCAAAAACAAAACAAACCCCACCAGTGTGGTCCTAGTATAAAAAGAATGGACCTGAAAGGACTTTGAAGTTGAAGAGAATGAAGGAAGAGCTTATCTCAACAAATTATGGTTCAAGGAATCAAGTCACAAGGTGGACAGAGGTTAAAGTGTTAGAAACCTACAAAAGGTTGGAAGAAAGAAAGATCCCTCTGTTCCTAAATTGCCAGATTATCCTACAACAGAGGTTTCAACCAAACAGATCCTACCAATCAAAAGACCTGCTAAAACCACTGCTCCATCTGCTAGTGTTGTCTATCAAAGAAAAAGGCAAAAACATATGAGTGAAGAAGAAGAGGCCCAAGAAGAATCTGAAATATTTAAATGGGTCATCAAGTAGATGTTGGTAGAAAATCCTGACTCAACAAAGCTACAAGAAATAGCCAAAGGATTCATGAGCAGGCCTTCATCACCAAACTCCTCTCAAAATAAAACTCTCCCAAGAAACCCACCAGACTCAAAAATACTAAAGTGGAAGTCTGATCAAAAGACCCACGTATTGACATTGCTCAAGTCTAGTGGTGAAGTTAAGCACATAACAAGGGAAGATGCACTTGGTCTAGGTGTAGCTAATCTTCAAGACTTGTTAGAGCTTCAACTGTGCAGGGATGAGGATGATGAAGATTCTCTGAACTTTGAATTACAATTCAAAGGGCAAATCAGAGAAAAACTGATGAGGCAATAAAGATAAAAAATAATGAAGGGTTTTGGCATCATCTATTCCAGGGGGAGATTGTTGGGATTGAACCCTACAAAGGAACAAATGATATGTAAAGCCAAAACTGGTTCAGAACAGTTGATCATCATAAGCAGTGTTTGCACCAGATTCTCCCCTTGACAGTGGCTCCAACATCTGATAAACTCCAAGCACTAATCATTACAACTGCTGACAGACCAAGCACTGATGAAGATTAAAGTACTGAAGCTCAATCTACTGATGTGTCCCAAGCACTGTTAAAGACCAAAGCACTACTCCTCCAAAGAACTGATCATCCTTTGAAGAAAGCACTGATGCTCAACATCAGTGCTTAGGCTACAACAGTGGAATGAAGAATCAGTGGTTTATTTATGTAGTGTCTATGTAATCAGCAGTTTTGTAATCAGTGGTTGTATGTAACAGTCCTTAGAGTTTGTTAGGAGGTTAGATGTCACTTTCATGGTGACGTCAGCCGAAGATGCTCAGTGGTTGGCTCGTACTATAAATAGAACAGTACTCTGCACTGTTCCATTAGATCTTTCTTCTAAGTCATTATGTGCGAACAATTACTGAGCTCAGGCTGAGGGGGAGTCTTGTGCATGCATTTGATTTGATTATTGTAATTAAGTACAATCATTCGACTCAATGTTAAACATGTTTGCTTAAACTTTTCTTCCATTGATTGTGTATTCAAAGTTTACTTTCATATTCCGCTGCAATCTATATCTCTGTTTCATCTTCATTTTAATTAAACAACACAATCTAAGAAACTCAGATCCAAACACCTGCCAATGCTAAGGATGTGCAAAGATTGACAGGAAGAATCGCAGCCTTGAACAGATTCATCTCAAAGTCATCAGAGAAATGCAAAGAGTTATATGACATCTTGAGAAAGAATAAAAAGTTTGAATGGACTGAGAACATGAGAATGCCCTCCAAGCCCTCAAGGATTACTTATCCTCAGCTCCAGCTTTGATGAAACCAGAAAATGGGGAAACATTATCCTTATACCTAGTTGTTTCTACTAAGGCAGTAAGTGCGGTCCTTGTTAAGGATCATGAAGGTTCTCAACATCCGATATATTATGTAAGTAAAAGTCTACTTGATGCTGAATCCAAGTATTCTCATTTAGAGAAACTTATTCTTGCTTCAATTATGGCATCTACTAAATTACGTCATTATTTTGAAACTCATCCTATTATTGTGAAAACTAACTTTCCTCTCCAGAATGTTCTCAGGAAACCTGAAATGTCAGGAAGGATGGCAAAATGGGCAGTCAAGCTTAGTGCATATGACATTAAGTATGAACCAAGAACCGCCATCAAATCGCAGGCCTTAGCTGACTTTGTGGCTGATTTCAGTAGTGATCTACAAAGGGAAGCTGAATTGGAAGTTCAACAACTTAAAGAGACTAAGGATCCTTGGATACTCTTCACAGATGGGGCTTCCAATGTCAAGGGAACTGGACTAGGCATACTACTAAAATCGCCACAGGGGGATATCATACCCCAATCAATTGCTTGTGGGTTTCAAACCACTAATAATGAAGCTGAATATGAAACCTTAATAGCGGGTTTGCAATTAGCCAAGCATATGAGGATCAGGTATCTTGAGGTACATGTAGATTCTTTGTTAATTACTAACCACTATAATGGTTCTTATGTTGTCAAAGGTGAGAGGCTAATCAAGTATCTTGAGATAGTCAAGAAATTGGCAGACTCTTTTGCTTCTTTTAGATTAACACAGGTACCCAGGGAAGAAAATACAGAAGCTGATGCCTTAGCTAACCTTGGATCATCTTTGAAGATTCCATAGGATGTTAAGATACCCATTATCAACATCTTAACCCCTGCCATTGAGGATAACACAGCCATGGAAATAGTGGAGGATTCTACAATAGTACCTAGTGATGGTTCACAATTGAATTCAGGATCCTGGATCCTTCCAATCCTGAGATATATACAACACGGGGAGATTCCTAATGGAGAAAATCCTAGAGCTTTCAAAATTAAGGTATCTCAATTTACATTACTAAATAACATCTTATATAAACGGTCTCTTGCAAGTCCATATCTAAGGTGCATTGAGGATCCAGAAATTCAAAAAGTTCTGAAGGATTTTCATGAAGGAGATTGTGGGAACCACACTGGGGGCAGAGCACTATTCTCAAGGATCCTTAGAACAGGATATTATTGGCCCACAATGAAGAAGGATGTTGTGGAATATGCAAAGAAGTGTGATGCTTGTCAAAGACATAGTAATATCCTTCATCAACCAGCGGTTCTGCATCCTATATCCTCTTCCTGGCCATTTATGAGATGGGGAATGGACATATTTGGCAAACTTCCTAAGGCACCATGAGGAAAAGTATTTATGTTGGCCATGACTGATTACAACTCCAAGTGGTTAGAAGCTGAAGCCTTTGCATAAGTTAGAGAGAAAGAAGTTATATCCTTTATTAAAAGAAACATCATTACTAGATTTGGCATACCTTCTGAGATTGTTTGTGATAATGGATCCCAATTCATTGGGACCCGAACTACTAACTTTTGTGACAGCTGGGGGATTAGGATGATAACATCAACAGCAGTCCACCCACAAGCAAATGGTCAAGCAGAATCATCCAACAAGATTATCATCAACAACTTGAAGAAGAAGCTTGGATCCAAGAAAGGGAAATGGGCAGAAGAGCTACCATATGTATTATGGACTGATAGAACAACTCCCAAGAATGCTACTGGTCAAACTTCATTTTCTTTAGTCTTTGGAACTGAATCTGTGATCCCTACAGAGATGGTTATTCCTACTACAAGAACAAGCATCCGTGATCCTGAAGGAAATGCTGAAAACTTGGTTCAAGATTTGGATACCATAGAAGAACTCAGGGATTTAGCAAGGATAAGGTTGGCTAGTTATCAACAAAGAATGGCTGGAGCCTATAACAAGAATGTCAGGATCAGGAAATTTCAAGTTGGTGACATGGTATTGAGGAAGGCATTCCAAAATACCACAAATCCTGCTGATGGCAAGCTAGCACCAAAGTGGGAAGGTCCCTACCTAATCAAAGCTGAGGCATGAAAGGGGGCATATCATTTGTTAACCATGGATAGTGTTCTCTTAACAAGGGCTTGGAATGTTGTTCATCTAAAAAAGTACTTCATGTAAGAAAGATCCATGATCCTTAGACATCTTGATGTTTAGTTCATGGTAAGGATCCTCAAAGGATATATGATCCTCATTCTGGTAATGATTTACTTATTATTTCATAAATTCATTAATTTATTTGATTACAAGGAGAGGGTATTAGAATCTTTTATCCTTTTTCATCAAGCTTTGAGTTTTGTAGAATTAGATACATCTTTGACAAAGCATCAAGTGATTGGTCAAGTCTCCAAAGTTTTTGGGTTTATCGCCAGTTTATAGGCTTATCCCCAATCTAAGGTATTTATTACCTTCTACGAATCAGGTTTCAACACCTTCGCCAGTTGCGCATGATTATCCTAGTATAGTTCAAGGCAATGGGACCAGTACCCGCTTTAGGGGCTGACAATTTCATTGTTATTGGCTGTATTTAGGATCCTAAGTATAACGGTAGACGTACATCTACCATACATCCGTTCCTAAGGTTTCTAACGTTTTCACGTTAGCTAAGGTTTTGACATTTTCATGTCACTCAAGTTTGGATAGTCGCCAGTTTGGGCCATACTCCAGTTTACACAAGAGTTTTTGGGCTTGTCCCCAGAATGTTGGGCTTGTCCCCAGTTACTAATGGCTCTTTTCTATGATGGTTGGCTTAGTCCCAAGTTATATGTTATTACAGGTTTCTAGAGTCAAACAATTAAGGATCCAGGATCCTAACTTTCTACCGGTTCTTATCTTTTGTTGGCACAGTTGTAAGTGTTAAGGATATAGAATCCTAACTTGGGTTCTCTGGTACGATCCTTGTTTGCCTTTGTTTTATTCTTTATTACTACCCTTATCTTTTGACAATAGGATATATGATCCTTGATCATAAAGTTTATAATATTTTAACATAAATTAATTTTAACATACATTTGATACCGTTTCTAACAGTTTATAGATTCTAAAGTTATAGAATGGAAATTGACAAGTAAATGTATGTGAAACAACATTCAAAGATAAAATCAACAACACAAAAGATAGCCAAAAGTTAAAGTTTTATTTATTTATCAATTAAACCTTTTAAAGGTTGTTAAAATTGCCTACCAAGTTTCTACCAGCAAAACGTGGCCCGTCCACTTGGGTTGGCAAAGGGTGTCCATATTAACAATGTTCAAACTAGTGCAGGAAAATAAAAGGCGAGGGGCATCAAAGGCTTCATCCTCCGCAAACAGAAGGACCCATCCACCTTTGTTACTGTTTTGGTCAAAAATTACCGAATCAATTTAGTGATCAAATTAGTTAAGTGAGGTAGTGTGCTAAAATTATGTGTGAAAAAATATGTTAACCAAGTTAGTTATAAAAAACAGTTTCAGGATACGGCTCAAGATATAGAGCTGTATCTGTGATCAAACAATGAGCAGAAAAGTAAAGGTTGACACGTGATGTACGAGGAAAGCCCTTGATCAATCTAGATCGCCGGCACAAAACCTCGGGAGCTGACAATCGCAGCTGCCTTGTTCTTCTATTGCTTCAAATATCAGGATACAATGCAGGATGTAGAGCGAATCAACTAGGTGTTACAATGTGATTTGAATACAAGTGTTTGTGTGTAGTGTTTGCAGAGAGCTAGAGAGAAAGTGTTTGAAAATGTGAAAGTTACGTGCCTTAATCTGATCCGCCCCCATCTATTTATAGTAAACAAATATAACAAACTATCCTAAATAACCAGGATCCAGCGAATATTCCTCACTCGAACGTTGTAGACCTAGTCTTTCGGGTTCAGCGTCTCTCCCATAACAAACATGCCCGAGTCTTGAGGAGATGAAGTCCATCTGACCGTTAGCAAACCCCAGCCTTTAACCTGCACGTGGTTAATTCAATCAACCTCATGATATCGCCCAGGATGTTAGCAATATCCCCGTCCAGTATCCTGGTCACAAATAAACAATTAGAAGCAGGATATTGATCAAGATATGTATGCTCAGAAATTGACCCATAACAATTGTCCCCAAATATATCTGTTGGTATACCAATCCAACGGATATATTTTAAAAGTTTTATCTCATCAATTAAGGCAATCAATATGATGAGACCCTTGAAATGACAATGTGCAACTTCCAAGGCGTTATTTACTCTTTACCCCCTACATTTAGCCTATATTAACCGAGGGTCGTCTCATTATGATTATCTTTATCTTCAACCGAATATCAGGTACTTTTCTCTCTCTCTTTTCTATTTTCCTTGTTTACATCTCCTGTTCTCCGATTGTGATCCTTCATGGCGACCCGTACTAGATCGCAAATGGCGGATTCTGTTTCCCCCTTCCACAAACAAAATTTGCTTCAGAAACCTTCAAAAGAGGTGTGTTCTTTCGATAATTCCGACATCGCGGCCCTACGAGCTTCTGGTGCCTTTCCCGCCGGGACAATCTTCCGTCCATTCGACCGAGAGGTCCGATCGGATTTTTGTTCTGACGAATGGGTCTGCTTTTTTGCCTATCCTTTCTCCATAGGACTTCAATACCCGTTTTCACCTTTTATTTCTCGTTTCTTCGAACTTACTGGACTTAGCTTTGCCCAAATCATGCCCATGGTTTGGCGCATATTAGTCACCTTGGAAGGAATTAAGGCTCGCCATATGCCCGACATGTGCATCGAGGATTTGCCGATGGCTTATCGTTTAAGATCTCATGGTTCCAGCCGATTCCTTCTATTCTCTATTTCCAAAGATCCTCTCATCCTCAAAGCTACCAAGAACGAGGATAAGTGGACAAGAAAATTCTTCTTTGTGAAAAGAGACTCCATTGATAAGGGTTTTGACCTCCCTAAAAGATGGTTGACTTCTGGTAGGACTTAGGGTTTTAGGAATATCCCCAATCATATCCCGAACCTCCATCCTGAACCAATATCCTGATGTGTTTATTTCCTTTCTTGCAGCAAACTTCAAGGAACTAGCTCCCCCTAGTGCTGAATCAGAAGGAAGAATAAAAGAAATCTACCAGCTTCCAGAGGGTGAAAGAACCTTTAACCTGCTACTCACAAGCTCAAGTCAAAGATCAAGTTCCAACATGTCTGGTAAGCATATTTTCAGGAATTATCTCTATATTAAATTGATTATTATTTTTAGAGGTATAATAAGCCTAAAACATCTTCCCTTGTGCAGTGCCAGTTATTAACCTCGAAGGCTTCCAACTCGACGAGTTGGATAGCTACTCTAGCCTCGCACCTGCCAAGCAAGAATCCAATCCAAAGTCATCCGTCACATCGAAGCCTACCAGCTCGAAGACCACCACTGCTCCCAAAGCTCCTCCGGCATCCCGTACCCGGGCCTCTAGTTCCCGAAAGAGAAAAGAAGTTGAACCTCCCGCTACACTTCACGTGTTCCCATTTGAGAACCACGGGTTTACGGAATCCAACAAATTTATGACCGGCTTCCTTAACCAGGTTAGTATCCTGACCTGTATCCTGCACCATATGCTAAGTAGAAATGTTCATTTAGAATAATGCCTGTTTCTTTACCTTGCAGGGCCTTGAACGCCTGGTATTCCTTTATGAGGACGCATGTGGCTTAAACGTCATGATAGAAAGCAAACTAAAGAAGGCTGAAGCTACCATCACGGATCAAGCAGCAATCGCCACCGCCAAATCTGAACACTACGAAGCTAAGTATAAGGCCATGACCCAAGATCACCAAGCTGCCATCCAAAAGATCATCCAAGAGGCTCAAGCTAAGTCTGACGCGGTCCAGGTTCAGCATGAACAAGATATGGCTTCATACCGGGAGAGCCTTAAGAATTCAGTCATCATCTCCCTCCTCCAGGCCAGACTGAAAATGGCTTACGAGGCTAGGGCTTTGGGCGTTGAATGCTCCTCATGGAACATCAATGCCTGGGGGATGAAATTGAAAGATCTTGGCGGCAATCCTATGGAGCCCCCTTCAAAACCTGTCGCAGAGGAGCCCACCAAGGTAACCGAGAAGGTGGATGATGCTGGTGCTTCAAAGGATTCCGGTGGTGATTCTGGAGAAAATGCTGATGGAGAAGATGCTGCTGATGATGCTGAGAAGAATGTTGGAAAGGATACTGGTGGAGATGTCACGATGAAGGAGGGAGCTGACCCTTAAATGCAGCGACGTGGGCGATGATGGATATATGTGCTGAGGCCGGAGCCCACTTTTTAAAATTTCATGGTTATGGTCTGTAAAACAATTTACATTTCCTGTCTTTGAACAATTTATATTTCCTGCATTAGAACAATATGATGACCAAAGGTGGATGGGTCCTAGGTTTTAGGATGAAGCCCTTGGTCATCGGTTAGTATAATTTGTTTTGAATATCGTAACGGTTGAAGGTGGACAGGTTTCGTTTTGAGATAAAACCTTCAACCGTTATGTAGATATGGTAAAAACTAAACGTGCTTTTGGCGGATGGGCCTTGGTTTGAGGTGAAACCAAAAGCACAACTTTTGACTTGTTAATAATATAACTATCTCTTGACTTATTTGTTAACGCCTTTTAGATTTTTGCCATGCGTTACTTAGTGTAATTTTTAGCTTTGCAAAATTTTGTACTATTATCTTTTGAAAATATCCTGATCAACATACTCAGCGATATATTATGAAAACTTTTATTAAATAGAATTTCTAAAAATTCAATCACCTTTAGAGAAAATTAAAAGATAGTCCATTTTTAAAACCTGTTTTGACGATACTTGCTTGATCAAAGTTTCAAACCAGTACCAGCTTCAAATATCTTAATCAAATATCCTGAAAAGTATTTCGAAAATATATTTTGAAAATATATTCCGACAATTTATCCTAATCAGGATGTTTAACCTTTTACCAAACATAGGACTGTCAAAAACTTAAACAACGTTTACAAAGGAAAGATCATACCAGGAATAGGGTATAACCCTATTCTCAAACTTCAATCCCCTTGCAACTCTTCCAATGAAGATGTCCCTTGTCTGAGACACTCAGTGTATTAGGTCCGAGCCTCACCCTTTGAGTTTTACACCATTGCCTTAGTAGGAATGTCCCCTGTGTACAATGTCTTCAAATACTTAGAAATCTTCTGGATATCAGTTCCCATTGTATAGACAATTTTTCGTGTTACAGGGGTAAAACCCAAAAAATGTACTGGAGATGAATCCCTCGTATCCTGGGGGAAATCCCAGATTTTCATGCGCTACAGGCGGGAGTGTATAAACTCCAAGACTTAGAAATGTGAAAACCTTTAAACCTTAGAGAGTATGAAAATACCCTTTCGTGAGAGAGGGTGATCAATCCTCATATACCTTTAGGATTCAGGATATAGCCAATAGTAACGAAATTGTCAGCCATTTTTACATGGACTGGTCCCGCCACCTTGAACTATTCCCGAATAACTTGCGCTCCAGGCGGGGTGTTTAAACCCAATTCGGAAGAAAGGTGAATACCTTTAAACCTGTGAAGGGATCAGGATCCCTTATACGTGAGAGAGGAGGCCAATCCTCTAATCTTCCGAAGTATCCTGAGTGAGCATCCTGGAGCTATATCCTGGAGCATATACTGCAAAACATCCTTAAACTAAGGTGGGTGTTAGCTTGGCTAACACCCCTCCGATGCTTAAGTTAGTATTGGGTTTCAAAGAGTAAATTAAACCAAGCATATTTAAAAGAGATAGAATTCATACCATCCTGAGTTAGAAATTAAATTCTAAACTCACTTGAAATAAAGCTTAAGGTGTATAGCATTCCAAGATCTCGGTAGCATATCCCCCTCCATATCCTTGAGTCGGTATGCACCTTTTCCTGATTCTTATTCAACCTCATATGGTCCTTTCCATTTCGGAGCCAGCTTTCCATCAGCAGGATTGGTAGTATTCTGAAAAGCTTTTCTTAACACCCAATCTCCAACTTTGAACCTTCTAATCCTTATATTCTTGTTGTATGTTCTGGATATCCTTTGTTGATATGCCGCCATTCTTAGCCGTGCTACATCTCTTGTCTCATCAATAGTATCCAGCTCCTGGCATAGGACTTCAGGATTCTGCTCAGGATTCCAGAGGTTGGATCTTGCTGTGGGTATCACCATTTCTGTCGGGATCACTGCTTCTGCTCCAAATACTAAGGAAAAAGGGTTTGACCAGTTGCATTTTTTACCGTCGTTCTATCAGCCCACAAAACAAAGGGTAATTCTTCTGCCCATTGTTATGGGTGAAATTCTGAACCCATATCCTGGAAAATATCTTGGTTTATATCTTGGTTATGTAGTATCTGTTTACATCCGGGATGCTGGTTCAGGATATTGGTAACATCCTGAATGGTATCCTCAGGATTACTAATGGATTATGTGCAGGTACGTGGCTTAGAAGCTGGCAACGTTCATAAGACTCATTCCGCGGAAGACTCGGTCCAAGTCATTCGAATAAAGACGTTGAAGCCGTATTACTCGGTCAATAACGTTCACAATGGAATATTCGGAGTACCCCATATTTGTAGGGATTATTGTTTGTAATTCATTACTATAAATAGGTGGGTATACCAGATCAAATAGGACATCACATTTTGCACTCGTTACACTCTAACACTCGCTTTCTAGCAAGCTTTCACTCTCACACAAAAAACATTGTAACACGTAGCGATCTGGTCTATATCCTGCACTGTATCCTGAAGTTTAAGCAATAAGAAGAACAAGGCAGCTGCGATTGTCAGCTCCCGAGGTTTTATGCCGGCGATCTAGATTGATCAAGGGCTTTCCTCGTACATCTCGTGTCATTTCCTTTACTTTTTGCTCATTGTTTACTCATTGTTTGATCGTAGATACAGCTCAATATCCTGAGCCGTATCCTGAAAACTGTTTTCATAAACAACTTAACCAGCATATTTTCAACACCCATTTTAGCACACTACCTCACTTTACTAATTTGATCACTTAATTGCTTCGGTAATTTTTGACCAAAACAATTTGGCGCCCACCGTGGGGCCAGTGGTACTCTCTTTACTAAAAATTTTTGTGAAATCGCTAATCGGTTTTCTATTTTCAAAACTTTTTGCCATATTATTTACAATGGCCTCAAGATCAAACATGAGTTCCTCCACTGTGTCTGCTACGACTTCTGCTACTACCGGTTCGGTGCTTCCACCACCTCCTCCAAGGATGACAGCTTCATCAAGACCTCAGGATATTATCCCTACTCGCAGTATTCAGGAATCTGCTCCTGTTTTGGCTTCTAATGATGAAATTCTAACCTTATTTGGAAGTGTGCAGGAACAAATGAGGCAGCAACAAGAAACAAACCAAATGCTATTGAGGGAAATACAACTCCTGAAGTCTGGCTCGAGCAGATCTGCTGAGGATATTGTCACTCCATTGCAACCCAGGACTTTGAACTTTAGTTCAGCTGTGTATACTGAGGATAACAGGGGGAATATTGTGCCCAGCCTCCCGCAGAATCATACCCCTGAGATACCCTCCTCGGTCAGGATGTCAACCATGAGGAGCTCAGGATATGCTTCAGGATATGGGCAAAATCCTCCAACGGGTAACGTGTCAAATAATAATAATACTCATGCTACTAACAATACTGGATCTTTGCAGGATACAGGTGTAACATCAGCACTCACTAGGGAACTTCAGAAGTTGAAGGACATGATATCTAGTGTACCTGGAGTGGTCCAGCCGATTCCAGAAGTGTCCCAAGACAGCCACAAGATATCTCGCTTCGCATATCCTATTTGTGATGCTAAGATCCCAAAGAGATTTCAAACCCCCAACATGAAGCTTTACGATGGAACTACGGATCCTGAGGAGCATATTGCTCAGTATAGGGAAAGAATGGAGATTAACCCTATTCCTCCAGATCTCAAGGAAGCATGCTTGTGCAAGGGTTTTGGTTCCACCTTAACAGGATCAGCCTTGAAATGGCTCTTGAATGTTCCTCCACATTCGATTACATCTTTTGCTCGCTTAGTAAATTTATTTAATAGCCAGTTTTCTTGTAGTCGAAGTTTTGAGAAATTAACAAGTGACCTTTACAGGATAACACAAGGGCATCAAGAATCCCTAAGGGATTACGTGAACAAGTTCAGCCGAGAATCCTTAGACATCCCACATCTTGATGTTGCAACAGCTGTGCAAGCTTTCAAGATGGGGCTGCAAAAAGATTCTCAATTTTACTAAGACCTTGTAATGAACCCATGCAGGAACTTGGATGAAGCTCGGAACAGGGCCCTGAGATATATTCGATTGGAGGATGACAGAAAGATGCAAGAGAGGATGAACTCATCTAACACTTATGAGTCAACTAACAGGAAGTCAGAATCCTCATTCAAGTCATATCGGCCTAAGCCATATGGAAGAAATGAAAACAAAAGAGTGAATGCTGTCGAAGATGAGGATCCTGAAGAATATCCTGAGTTGTCTGAATATTTCTTTTCTGTTAACATTTCTGACTTGATGTATGCCATGCAGGGTCTAGGAGACAAGGCTAGGTGGCCTCGAAAAAATCAACAAAAGGCTGATTGGAAAGATAAGTCAAAATGGTGCGCTTTCCACGAAGATTTCGGACATGTGACTGAGGATTGCATTGCCCTAAGGAAAGAAATAAGCTATCTTCTAAGCAAGGGTTATCTGAAAGATCTCTTAGGAAGAAAGAAGAATAAGGGTCAGGATACTGAGAAGGATCCTGAGCGAGCAGCATCACCTCCCGCGGATGCCAAGATAATCAACTTCATTTCGGGAGGATCCGACATTTGCGGGACTTCGTATTCGGCAGCAAAGAGACATGCAAAAGAAGCTAAGGCCGAAAGGGGAGACAAGCCTGTCAGAATGACTACCCTCACGACTGACAAAGTGATCACATTTGATGCTGATGACAGGGATACTGTCCAGCATCCTCACCATGATGCTCTGGTAATAACATTATATGTGGCTAACCATTTTGTACGCGGGATATTGGTTGACAATGGCAGCTCCGTCAACATAATCCAACTAGAGACGCTGAAGAGAATGAATGTATCTCCAATGGATATCACTTCAAAGTCTATCGTGCTTGTTGGGTTCAGTGGAGAGGCTAGAAACACAGTGGGAGAGATAAAGTTGCCAGTATACGTTGAAGGAGTCAACTCGATACAACGTTTCTGTGTGATGGATTCTCTATCCTGCTATAACATCATACTAGGAAGACCGTGGATTCACGATATGAAGGCCGTGCCGTCAACATATCACCAATGCATCAAGATACCTACCCCTTGGGGAGTTGTCAAAGTTGATAGTGATCAGCAGGAGGTGAAAGAATGCTACTCATCCTCGATGAAATCCTCAACCAAGCCTAGTGCAGCATAGCAATTAAAGACGCGGGCCCAGGATATCGTGGAGGATCCGGAGCAAGATATGAAGAAAGTTATTTTGGATCAGGATAACCCCGATATTTCGGTGCTCGTAGGAACCAATATCCCTCAGGATATTGAAAAACAGTTAATTAACTTTTTGAAATGCAGGATGTCAACGTTTGCATGGAAGCATGAGGATATGACAGGCATATCCAAAGACATCATCACTCACAAGCTTGGAATTGATAAATCATTCAAGCCTGTTCAACAAAAAAGAAGGAAGTTTGCTCCTGAGCGGAATACGATTATTCAAGAGGAAGTTGAGAGATTATTGAAGTCTAGAATGATTAGAGAGGTTAAGTTCCCAAAGTGGCTAGCAAATGTAGTTGTGGTACAGAAGAAAAATGGGAAATGGAGAGTTTGTGTAGACTACACAGACTTGAACAAAGCTTGTCCTAAAGACCCATTTCCTCTTCCCCACATTGATGCAATGGTAGATGCTACTGTCGGGCATGAAATGCTGACCTTCATGGATGCATCCTCAGGATTTCAACAAATCCAAATGGAGCCTTCTGACCAGGAGGATACTGCCTTCATGACGCCAACAGGTATTTATTGTTATACAACCATGCCTTTTGGTTTGAAAAATGCAGGTGCAACATACCAAAGATTGGTAAACATGATGTTCAAAGACAAACTGGGGGACACCATGGAGGTGTATATTGATGATATGGTGGTGAAATCAAAGAAAGCTCAGGATCACCTCCAGGATATTAAAGGAGCATTTGATATCCTGGATCAGTATAAGTGCCATTTTGGAGTGGGGGCAGGAAAATTCCTAGGATATATGGTGACCAAAAGAGGAATAGAAGCAAGCCCGGAGCATATTAAAGCCATCTTGGATATTAAATCGCCCTCAAATATGAAGGAGGTTCAACGATTAACAGGGCGAGTGGCAGCATTAAATAGATTTATCTCAAGATCCTCAGAAAAATGCAAAGACTTTTATGATATCCTGAAGAAGAACAAGAAATTCGAATGGGGTGAGAAGCATGAAGCGGCCCTACAGGATTTAAAGCAATATCTTTCAACCACACCTCTACTGATGAAGCCCGAGAATGGTGAACCATTATCCCTATACCTCGCGGTATTAGGGAATGCTGTAAGTGCCGTCCTTGTAAAGGACCATGAAGGTCAGCAATATCCTGTTTATTATGTTAGTAAAAGCTTGTTAGATGCTGAAACTAGATATTCTCATTTAGAAAAATTGATACTAGCATTAGTCATGGCATCAACGAAACTTAGACATTACTTCGAGACACATAGGATTCATGTTAAAACAAATTATCCTGTTAAAAATGTGCTTAGGAAACCAGAGATGTCAGGCAGGATGGCTAAGTGGTCAGTAAAGTTGAGTGCTTATGATTTAGTATATGAACCTAGGAATGCCATAAAGTCTCAGGCTTTAGCTGACTTTGTGGCTGATTTTAGTAGTGACATTCAGGATGAGGTAGACCTAGAAGTTCAACAGTTAGGAGAATCCTCAGGATCCTGGACATTATATACTGATGGTGCATCTAATATAAGAGGAGTAGGATTAGGAATACTACTAAAATCGCCACAGGGGGACATATTACCCCAGGCTATTAGGTGTGAATTTCCTGCTACCAATAATGAAGCGGAATATGAGGCTTTAATTGCAGGATTAGAGTTGGCTAAGAACATGAGTATCAAAAATTTACAAGTATATGTTGACTCTTTGTTAATTACTAACCATTTTAATGGATCCTATGCAGTTAAGGGTGAGAAATTGATTGAATATCTTGATATTCTCAAAAAATTGGCAGGATATTTCGATGTTTTTACACTTGAACAGGTACCAAGGGAGGATAATGCTGAAGCGGATGCCTTAGCAAATTTGGGATCATCGATCAGGATACCTGGAGGGACCCAAATACCAATATTACATGTCATATATCCTGCAACGAATCCTCAGGATAAAGAAGTAGTGGGTATTCGGGATCCTGGAGTAGAATATCCTGAACAGGATCCTAAATCCTGGACAGCTCCAATTCTGAAATATCTTAAAGATGGACACATCCCCGAAAATGAAAATCCTAAGGCATTTAGGATGAAGGTATCACGATTCACTATTATAAATAATATTTTATACAAGAAATCTCTTGCAGGACCGTATTTGAGGTGCTTGGAGGATCCTGAAGCCAAAGAAGTACTTCAGGATATACATGAAGGGGATTGTGGTAACCATACTGGGGGCATGTCGTTATTTTCGAAAGTATTGAGGACAGGATACTTTTGGCCAACAATGAGGAAAGATGCTGCAGAATATGCTCGAAGATGTGATGCATGTCAAAGGCATAGTAACATACTACATCAACCAGCTGAACCACTATATCCTGTAGTTTCCCCTTGGCCATTCATGAAATGGGGGATGGATATAGTGGGGAAGTTACCAAAAGCTCCAGGAGGAAAAGTATTTATGTTAGCAATGACGGATTATTTCTCTAAGTGGGTTGAGGCTGAAGCATTTGTTCAAGTTAGAGACCAAGAAGTAGTATCCTTCATAAAGAGGAATATCCTGACTAGGTTTGGAGTACCAGCTGAGATCATTTGTGATAATGGGTCCCAGTTTATAAGCAAAAGGACTACTGACTTTTGCAAGAGTTGGGGAATCAAAATTATCACATCTACTCCGGTACATCCTCAAGCGAATGGACAAGCTGAATCCTCGAACAAGATAATAGTTAATAACTTAAAGAAGAGGCTTGGAGCCAAAAAAGGAAGATGGGCGGAAGAGTTACCCTTTGTTTTGTGGGCTGATAGGACAACGGTAAAGAATGCAACCGGCCAAACCCCGTTTTCCTTGGTATTTGGAGCGGAGGCAATGATTCCAACAGAAATGACGATAACTACTGCAAGATCTATGCTACAGGATCCTGAACAGAATCCTGAAGTCTTATGTCAGGATTTGGATACTATAGATGAAAAAAGAGACGCAGCAAGACTAAGGATAGCAGCATATCAACAAAGAATATCCAGAGCATATAATAAGAACATAAGGACTAGAAGATTCCGAGTTGGTGATTGGGTGCTAAGAAAGGCTTTTCAAAATACCACTAATCCTGCCGATGGCAAGCTAGCTCCGAAATGGGAAGGACCTTATGAAGTCGAGTCAGAAGTAGGGAAAGGAGCATATCGACTCAAAAATATGGAAGGGAATATGCTACCAAGATCCTGGAATGCAGTATATTTAAAGCTCTATTTCAAGTAAGAGTAGAATTTAATGTCTATCTCAGAATGGTATGTATTCTATTTATTTTAAATATATTTGTTTATTATTTTGAACCCAATACTGACTTAGGCATCGGAGGGGTGTTAGCCAAGCTAACACCCACCCTAGTTTACAATTGTTTTGTAGGATATGTTTCAAGATATATACTCAGGATAAGTCGAAAGATTAGAGGATTGGCCCCCTCTCTCACGTTTAAGGGATCCTGGTCCCTTCAAAGGTTTAAAGGTATTCACCTTTCTTTCGAATTGGGTTTAAACACCTCGCCTGGAGCGCAAGTTATCTAGGTATAGTTCAAGGTAGCGGGACCAGTTCATGTAAAAGTGGCTGACAATTTCGTTACTGTTGGCTATATCCTGGATCCTAAAGGTATATGAGGATTGATCACCCTCTCTCACGAAAGAGTATTTTCATACTCTCTAAGGTTTAAAGGTTTTCACCTTTCTAAGAATTGGAGTTTATACACTCTCGCCTGTAGCGCATGAAATTTAGGGTTTATCCCCAGATATCAGGGTTTATCCCCAGTATGCTAAGGATTCATTTCAGGATATCAGGGGTTCTGCCCTTGGGTATTCGGAATTCATTCGAGTCAAAATATAAATACATTTGTGTTTTTGTCGAACACAGGGGACATACATTATACTGTTCAAAGGATGGATCCAAGTTTATGCACTGGGGACAAACTTATAATGGAGGATTGAAATTGATTCTCTAAGAATCTATGGTATGATCTTTCCTTTTTATTTGAACAATTTATAGGTTGTATTTCAATATCCTGATCAAGATATCTTTCAGGATATCTTCTAGGATATGTTTATGATAAATTCTTAAGAATGCTCAAACCAAACACTTTTCACAAGTAAAATTTGTATATCAATGACAACAGTAATAAAGTCAAAAGAGAAATTATATAATTAACATACCAAAAGATGTGCTCTTAGTTTCACCTCAAAACAAGGCCCATCCACTAAGAGCACTATAGTTCATTACCATATTTACCCAACAGTTGAAGGTTTCATCTCAAACCGAGACCCATCCACCTTCAACTGTTGTATTGTTCAAAAAAGCATGCAGAAAAAGTAAATTGTTCAGGTGCAGAAAAGTAAAGTGCGGAAAAGTAAATTGTTTTGGGACTACAAACCAACATTCGAAATCAAAAAGGTGGGCTCCGGCCTTGGCACGTATATCCATCATTGCCCACCTGAATGCCCTCACACAGCGGCATCTTCTCCAACCTTCTCAGATTTCCCAGCACCAGCATCCTGAGCAGCATCCTCACCAGCATCAGCTCCAGCATCCTTCTTGTCTCCAGCCTGGATCACCACCTCTGCTGACTTAGAAGACTCACCAGCCTCAACAGGAAGTGGCACAGCTTTGCCTCCGAGCTCCTTTAGTTTGGCCACCCAGGATTCAACTGGCCAAGATGGACAAACAAGGCCCGTCTCCTTGGCCTCGTAGGCCATCTTGATGCGTGCTTGTAACAGGGAGACGATAGCAGAAGCCTTGATTCCCTCCCGGAAATTGACCAAGGCTTGATCATGATCCATTTGAACGGTGGCGAGTTTGACCTCAGCGTCTTGGGTGACCTTCTTCAGCAGGCTTTCGTAGTGCCGGGTCTTCGCTTCAGCAATGGCACCTTGGTCAGCAACGGTGCTTTCGAGCTGTTTGATCCTGGCTTCATGGAGTGCCACAGTACCACAAGCGTCATTGTACAAGTGGAGCAAATGCTGGAGGCCCTGCACATCAATTACAGGTATAAAGTTAGAATATATGTTGACCAAGATATCCTACCAGTGTATCCTGTTAGGATATACGTGCAGGATATATGTGCAGGATATACATGAAGGATATGCGTCAGGATATTACCTTGTTAAGGAAGGATGTCATTGGCTCTAAGGAATCAGAGAAGCTGAGTTCGTCATAGGAGAACCCTTCTGAACCTGGAGCACTGACTTCAAGACCCTTCCTCTTTTTCGCTGTGGAAGCACGGGTTCTCGGATTGGCCTTGGGAGCCGGGAGTGGCTTGGAGCTAGTAGCAGCAGGAGTCTCCTTCTTGACTGTGGCTGGAATTGGATAGCTGTCGAGTTCATCAAGGTCTAGATAGACTGGAACTTTGCTGGAATCTGCACACAGGGAGTAAAATTCTAAATCTCTCCTAAGAATATCAAATAAAAACATGTGTGTACAGGATATCTTGCAGGATTCTTACCAGACATGTTTGCGCTTGAAAGAGGGCTTGGAGTTGGTGGAGATGGATTAAAGCTTCTCTCTGTTTCTGAAAGTAGTCTGATGGTGTCTATTCTTTTTTGAGAATCAGCAAGGGGAGGTGCGATCTTCCTGAAATCAGCTGCATACACAAACAGAGAAAACGAAATTCATTAGCTCAGGATATGAGACAGAATAAGAGACAGGATCATTCTTAAACCCTAAGTCCTACCCTTTCTCAACCATCTCATCGGATAATCCGTTCCACCAGGGATTTAATCCCTTTTTACAAAGAAAAACTTGGATTGCCAACCATCCTCGTTCCTGGTGGCACGAAGTATCAATGGGTCACCGGAAGTAGAATAAAATAGGAATCTAGATGAGCCATGGCATCTAAGCTTGTAGGCTAAAGGGAGATCATGGACGGAAAGGTCAGGTATATGGTTTCTCTTGAGTTGGTCAAGAACAGACAAAACACGCCAGAGCATTGGCATGGTTTGGCTGAAAGAAATTTTGGTGATATTAAAGAACTCGGTGATGAAATCCGGAAAGGGGAATCGTAACCCTAAGGTAAAGGGGAAAGCATTGAAACATATCCACTCGTTGGAAACCATATCTGACCGGATTTCTCTATCAAAGGGTCGGAATATAGTTCCTTCCGGAAAGATACCGGAGGATTTCAAGGCTGACAGGTGGGCACTGTCAAAGGTGCATGTCTCATTCTCCGGTTCTTGGAGAAGATTCTGTTGGATGAATGTGGGAGCCGAGTCACCTGAACTAGACCTTGTTTGCCTGGGAATTTGGTCGCCTGAATTTTTCGCCGGAGAAAGATGATAAAGATGAATGTGAAGATGAGGGAGAGAATATTACCTTTTTCCTTGTCGATTGTGATTAAAAAAGGAGATGAGGATGAGAAGATATAGGGCATGATGAGTAAATATAGGCCGGGTGGTTGAAAGCTGTCAAATCAATGGTCTTATCTCTTAATTACCTCGGCCACCGTGAAAAATGTAACCGTTAGTGCAGGATATCAAACGGTAACATTTTTGGGGACAATTGTTATGGGTGAAATTCTGAACCCATATCCTGGAAAATATCTTGGTTTATATCTTGGTTATGTAGTATCTGTTTACATCCGGGATGCTGGTTCAGGATATTGGTAACATCCTGAATGGTATCCTCAGGATTACTAATGGATTATGTGCAGGTACGTGGGTTAGAAGCTGGCAACGTTCATAAGACTCATTCCGCGGAAGACTCGGTCCAAGTCGTTCGAATAAAGACGTTGAAGCCGTATTACTCGGTCAATAACGTTCACAATGGAATATTCGGAGTACCCCATATTTGTAGGGATTATTGTTTGTAATTCATTACTATAAATAGGTGGGTATACCAGATCAAATAGGACATCACATTTTGCACTCGTTACACTCTAACACTCGCTTTCTAGCAAGCTTTCACTCTCACACAAAAAACATTGTAACACGTAGCGATCTGGTCTATATCCTGCACTGTATCCTGAAGTTTAAGCAATAAGAAGAACAAGGCAGCTGCGATTGTCAGCTCCCGAGGTTTTATGCCGGCGATCTGGATTGATCAAGGGCTTTCCTCGTACATCTCGTGTCATTTCCTTTACTTTTTGCTCATTGTTTACTCATTGTTTGATCGTAGATACAGCTCAATATCCTGAGCCGTATCCTGAAAACTGTTTTCATAAACAACTTAACCAGCATATTTTCAACACCCATTTTAGCACACTACCTCACTTTACTAATTTGATCACTTAATTGCTTCGGTAATTTTTGACCAAAACACCCATCTTCCTTTCTTGGCCCCTAATCTTTTCTTCAAGTTGTTGACAATTATCTTGTTTGAGGATTCAGCTTGTCCATTTGCTTGAGGATGTACCGGAGTAGACGTAATCATTTTGATTCCCCAACTCTTGCAAAAGTCAGTAGTTCTCTTACTTATAAACTGAGAACCATTGTCACAGATTATCTCGGCTGGTACTCCGAATCTGGTCAGGATATTTCTCTTTATGAAGGATACCACTTCTTGATCCCTGACTTGGACAAATGCCTCGGCTTCAACCCATTTGGAGAAATAATCTGTCATTGCCAACATAAAAACCTTCCCTCCTGGAGCCTTTGGAAGCTTTCCCACTATATCCATACCCCACTTCATAAATGGCCAAGGGGAAACAATAGGATATAATGGTTCAGCAGGCTGATGCAGTATGTTACTATGTCTTTGACATGCATCACATCTTCGAACATATTCTATGGCATCTTTCCTCATTGTCGGCCAATAATATCCTGTCCTTAATACTTTTGAGAATAATGACCTGCACCCAGTATGGTTACCACAATCCCCTTCATGTATATCCTGAAGTACTTCCTTGGTTTCAGGATCCTCCAAGCACCTCAGATATGGTCCTGCAAGAGATTTCTTATACAAAACATCATTTATAATAGTGAATCGTGATACCTTCATCCTAAAGGCTTTAGGATTCTCATTCTTTGGGATGTATCCTTGCTTCAGATATCTCATGATTGGAGCTATCCAGGACTTAGGATCCTCCTCAAGATAGCCATCATCAGGATCCTGAATACTTATTACTTCCTTATCCTGAGGATTCGTCGCAGGATATAGGATATGTAATATTGGTATCCGGGTTCCTTCCGGTATCCTGACCGATGATCCTAGATTTGCCAAGGCCTCAGCTTCAGCATTGTCTTCTCTTGGTACCTGTTCAAGTGTAAAAGTATCGAAATATCCTGCTAATTTTTTAAGAATTTCGAGATACCCGATTAACTTCTCTCCTTTAACTGCATAGCTTCCATTGAAATGATTAGTGATTAACAAGGAGTCAACATACACTTGCAAATTTTTGATATTCGTATTCTTAGCCGACTCTAATCCTGCAATTAAAGCTTCATATTCTGCCTCATTATTAGTAGCAGGAAATTCACACCTAATAGCCTGGGGTAATATCTCCCCCTGTGGCGATTTTAGTAGTATACCTAAACCTACACCTCTTACATTGGATGCACCATCAGTATATAATGTCCAGCATTCTAAGTTTTCTCTTAGCTGCTGTACTTCTAAATCTACTTCATTTTGAATGTCACTACTGAAATCAGCCACAAAGTCAGCTAAAGCCTGAGACTTTATGGCATTTCTAGGTTCATATACTAAGTCATAAGCACTCAATTTCACTGACCACTTGGCCATCCTACCTGACATCTCTGGTTTCCTAAGCACGTTTTTAACAGGATAATTGGTTTTAACATGGATCCTATGTGTCTCAAAATAATGTCTAAGTTTTGTCGATGTCATAACTAGGGCTAATATCAATTTTTCTAAATGAGAATATCTAGTTTCAGCATCTAGTAGACTTTTACTAACATAATAGACAGGATATTGCTGACCTTCATGGTCTTTTATAAGAACGGCACTTACAGCATTCCCTGATACAGCGAGGTATAGGGATAGTGGTTCACCATTTTCAGGCTTTATCAATAGAGGCGCAGTCGAGAGATATCGCTTCAAATCCTGCAAGGCTGCTTCATGCTTTGCTCCCCATTCGAACTTCTTATTCTTCTTGAGGATATCATAGAATTCCTTGCATTTTTCCGAGGATCTTGAAATAAATCTGTTCAATGCTGCTACTCGGCCTGTTAACCGTTGAACATCCTTCATATTCGAGGGTGATTTTATATCCAGGATAGCTTTAATCTGCTCCGGGCTTGCCTCTATCCCCTTTTCGTCACCATATATCCTAGAAACTTTCCTGCCCCCACTCCGAAATGGCACTTAGCAGGATTCAGCTTCATGTTATACTGATCCAGGATATCAAATGCTCCCTTGATATCCTGGAGGTGATCCTCAGCCTTTTTAGATTTCACCACCATATCGTCAATATATACCTCCATGGTGTCCCCCAGCTTATCTTTGAACATCATGTTCACCAATCTCTGGTATGTTGCACCTGCATTTTTCAAACCGAAAGGCATAGCAGTATAGCAATAAATACCTGTTGGTGTCATGAAAGCAGTATCCTCCTGGTCCGAAGGCTCCATTTGAATCTGCTGAAATCCTGAGGATGCGTCCATGAACGTTAACATCTCATGCCCAGCAGTAGCATCCACCATTGCATCGATATGAGGAAGGGGGAATGGGTCTTTAGGACAAGCCTTATTCAAGTCTGTGTAATCTACACAGACTCTCCATTTCCCATTTTTCTTCTGCACTACGACCACATTCGCCAACCACCTTGGGAACTTGACTTCTCTGATCATTTTGGACTTTAACAATCTTTCAACTTCCTCTTGGATGATTATATTTCGCTCAAGAGCAAACTTCCTTCTTTTTTGCTGAACAGGCTTGAACGACCTGTCAATTCCAAGCTTGTGAGTAATAATTTCTTTGGATATACCTGTCATATCCTCATGCTTCCATGCAAACGTTGACATCCTGCACTTCAAAAAGTCAGTTAATTGTTCTTCAATTTCCGGAGGGATATTGGTTCCGACGAGCACCGAGATATCAGGATTATCCTGATCCAGGATAACTTTCTTCACGTCCTGCTCCGAAGCTTCCAAGGTATCCCGGGCCCGCATCTTTAATTGATATGCTGGATTAGGCTTGGTCGAGGATTTCATCGAGGATGTGTAGCATTCCTTCGCCTCCTGCTGATCACTATCAACTTTGACGACCCCCCAAGGGGTTGGAATCTTGATGCATTGGTGATAAGTCGAAGGCACAGCCTTCATGTCATGAATCCACGGCCTGCATAGTATGATGTTATAGCAGGATAAGGAGTCCATCACACAGAAGCGTTGTATCGAGTTGACCCCTTCAACATATACTGGTAACTTTATCTCTCCTACAGTATTTCTAGCTTCTCCACTGAAACCAACGAGCACAGTGGACTTCGACGTAATGTCCATCGGAGATACATTCATCCTTTTCAATGTTTCCAGCTGAATTATATTGACAGAACTACCATTGTCCACCAATATCTTGCGTACAAAATGGTTAGCCACATATAATGTTATTACCAAAGCATCATGGTGAGGATCCTGAACAGTATTCCTGTCATCACTATCGAGAGTGATCACTTTATCAGTTGTGAGGGTAGTCATCCTGATTGGTTTGTCTCCCCTTTCACTCTTAGCTTCCTTTGCATGTCTCTTAGCCGCCGAATACGAAGTCCCACAAATGTCGGATCCTCCTGAAATAAAGTTAATTATCTTGGCATCTGCTGGGGGTGATGCTGCTCGTTCAGGATCCTTTTCGGGATCCTGCCCCTTATTCTTCTTTCTTCCCAGCAAGTCCTTCAGATACCCTTTGCTTAACAGGTAACTTATTTCTTTCCTTAAAGCAATGCAATCCTCGGTCATATGTCCGAAGTCTTCATGGAAGGCACACCATTTGGATTTATCCTTCCAATCAGCTTTCTGCTGGTTCTTTCGAGGCCACCTAGCTTTGTCCCCTAAACCCTGCATAGCATACATTAACTCAGGTATATTAATAGAAAAGCAGTATTCAGATAAGTCAGGATATTCTTCAGGATCCTCGTCTTCAACAGCATTCACTTTCTTGTTATCATTTCTGCCATATGGCTTGGAGCGATATGGCTTATATGAGGATTTTGATTTCCTGTTGGTTGATTCGTAGGTTGAGGTAGAATTCATCCTCTCTTGCATCTTCTTGTCATCTTCCAAACGGATATATCTCAAAGCCCTGTTACGAGCTTCGTCGAGATTCCTGCAGGGATTCATTACAAGATCCTGATAAAATTGAGAATCCTTTTGTAACCCCATCTTAAAAGCTTGCACAGCTGTTGCAACATCAAGATGTGGGATATCCAAGGATTCTCGACTAAACTTGTTCACATAATCCCTCAAGGATTCCTGAGATCCTTGAGTTATCCTGTAAAGGTCACTGGTTAGTTTCTCAAAACTCCGACTACAAGAAAATTGACTGTTAAATAAATTAACCAAATGAGCAAACGAAGTAATTGAGTGAGGAGGGACGTTTAACAGCCATTTTAAGGCTGATCCTGTCAAGGTAGAACCGAATCCCTTGCATAAGAATGCTTCCTTGAGATCTGGAGGGATAGGATTGATTTCCATCCGTTCCCTATACTGGGCAATATGCTCTTCAGGATCCGTAGTCCCGTCATACAGTTTCATGTTGGGAGTCTGAAATCTTTTTGGGATTTCAGCATCACAGATAGGATACGCAAAGCGGGATATCCTGTGGCTGTCTTGGGATACTTCCGGAATTGGCTGGACCACTCCAGGCACACTGGATATCATGTCCTTCAATTTCTGGAGCTCCCGGGTAAATGTTGACGTCATACCTGCATCCTGCAAAGACCCATTGTTGTTAGTAGCAAGAATATTATTATTTGACACATTACCGGTCTGAGGATTTTGGCCATATCCTGAAGCATATCCTGAACTCCTCATAGTCGACATCCTGACCGAGGAGGGTATCTCAGGGGTATGATTCTGAGAACGGCTTGGGACGATATTCCCTGTTATCCTCAGTGTAAACTGCGGAACTGAAGTTCAAAGCCCTGGGCTGTATAGGAGTGACAGTTTCTTCAGCAGGTCTACTCGAGCTAGCTTTTAAGAGTTGTATTTCTCTTAACAGCATTTGGTTAGTTTCCTGTTGCTGCCTCATTTGTTCCTGCACACTTCCAAATAAAGTTAGAATTTCATCATTAGAGGCTAAAACGGGAGCAGATCCCTGAACACTCCGAGTAGGGATAACATCCTGAAGTTGTGAAGAAATTGGCATCCTTGGAGGAGGTGGTGGAAGCACCGAACCGGTAGTAGCAGAAGTCGTAGCGGACATAGTGGAGGAGCTCATGTTTGATCTCGAGGCCATTGAAAATAAGTTAGAAAAAAGTTTTGACAAGAGAAAACCGAATAATGATTTTACTAAAGTTTTTAGCAAAAATAGCACCACTCGCCCCACGGTGGGCGCCAAATTGTTTTGGTCAAAAATTACCGAAGCAATTTAGTGATCAAATTAGTTAAGTGAGGTAGTGTGTTAAAATTATGTGTGAAAAATATGTTAACCAAGTTAGTTATAAAAAACAGTTTCAGGATACGGCTCAAGATATAGAGCTGTATCTGTGATCAAACAATGAGCAGAAAAGTAAAGGTTGACACGTGATGTACGAGGAAAGCCCTTGATCAATCTAGATCGCCGGCACAAAACCTCGGGAGCTGACAATCGCAGCTGCCTTGTCCTTCTATTGCTTCAAATATCAGGATACAGTGCAGGATGTAGAGCGAATCAACTAGGTGTTACAATGTGATTTGAATACAAGTGTTTGTGTGTAGTGTTTGCAGAGAGCTAGAGAGAAAGTGTTTGAAAATGTGAAAGTTGCGTGCCTTAATCTGATCCGCCCCCATCTATTTATAGTAAACAAATATAACAAACTATCCTAAATAACCGGGATCCAACAAATATTCCTCACTCGAACGTTGTAGACCTAGTCTTTCGGGTTCAACGTCTTTCCCATAACAAACATGCCCGAGTCTTGAGGAGATGAAGTCCATCTGACCGTTAGCAAACCCCAGCCTTTAACCTGCACGTGGTTAATTCAATCAACCTCAGGATATCGCCCAGGATGTTAGCAATATCCCCGTCCAGTATCCTGGTCACAAATAAACAATTAGAAGCAGGATATTGATCAAGATATGTATGCTCAGAAATTGACCCATAACAGTTACCCCCTATTGTTCAAAAGGATCAGTGATCCTTAACCCTAAAGCTATTGTCTAAAGTTATTACAGACCATCATTGTTTGAAACCAAAACACCATCAAATAAAACCATTAAACCATAGAAAATGGGCTCCGGCCACGTCTACAAATTTCCATCATCACCCATTTGTGCAGCTCATGCCTTGGCTGCTTCATCCACCTTCACTTCTACACCTTCACCGCTGCCACCAGCCGCTGTCGTATCCTCAGGATCCTTAACTCCACTCCCACCAGCTTCAAGGGTCAGCACCTCCTCAGGCTCCTCATCGTCTCCAAGCTCTGCCAGCCTCTTTGTCCAAGCCTCCACATCCCACTCTGACCTGTCAAAGGAAGGATCAGCAGCTTCCTTAGCCATTTGAAGCTTGATCTTCAGCATCACGATGGCAGCAGAGTGTTTGGCTCTGTCGATAACCTCCAACCTCTCCTTGTTAGCAGTGATTTCAGCAAGAAGCAATTCCTTCTGCAGCGCACTGTTCTCCTTCTCAAGTTGGGAGATCTTTTTGTCTTTGGTAGCTGCTATTTTTTGGATGTCGAGGGTTTTCTCTTCAGTTTCTGCAAAGGAAGATTCAATTTTCAGGATCCTTTATTCTTGGAAAAAGTGCAAGTTTCAGGATACATGATTCTTAACTCAGAGACGTAATCATGGAGTTGACGTTCCATCAGAGGAAGACTTTCAGAGGGTTCAGTGGGCTTCTTCCTTTTGGTTCCTTTTCCCCTGGTGCTCATACCCTTGACCTCTGGGATGCTTTAGCTTGCAGCCAGCTCTTTTTTGATGGATCTTGGAGAGGCAATATCCTAGATATCACCAACACTGAATCTGGAGGCAGACTTTGATGACTTGGCAGCGCCTACACACATAAAAACAAACAGATAAGTATTCACCATTTAACTTTTCAATTACATATTTATGAAAATGGATACTTACTTGACATGGTGTAGGAACTGGAGGAAATTTCTTGAGAATCCTTTATTCTTGGTAGATAAGTTCTGACAGCAGGATCAAGCTTCCAAAAGTCAGTGATTCTCTCTTTAGTGATAGGTGAACCTTGAATATGTGACAGGGAAATAGCTGCATAAACAAAAGAAAAAAGATCTGTTATCCTTAACAGAAAAGAAAAATCTTACTGTGGTCCTAGCCTAAGGATCCTATATCCTACCCTGGGTGTTCCACTTCTTAGGAAGATGATTCCCGTTTGGGATGGAATCTCTCCTCACGAAGAACAACTGGTTTCTCCACTTACCATCATTTTTGGTGACCTTCAGATAAGTTCTAACAGCAGGATCAAGCTTCCAAAAGGCAGTGATTCTCTCTTCAGTGACAGGTGAACCTTGAATATGTGACAGGGAAATAGCTGCATAAACAAAAGAAAAAGGATCAGTTATCCTTATCAGAAAATAAAAATCTTACCGTGGTCCTAGCCTATGGATCCTATATCCTACCCTGGGTGTTCCACTTCTTAGGAAGATGATTCCCGTTTGGGATGGAATCTCTCCTCACGAAGAAGAACGGGTTCTCCAGTTACCATCATTTTTGGTGACCTTCAGCAAGGGATGGGGTTTTTGTGGCTTATGCTTGAAGAGGAAGCGGTGAGAACCATGGCTGACTAGATTATACAAGCGGCTCAACTCAGACAGACCTATATCTATTCCCTCATTTTCTATGATGTGCTCAAGTTTATACAGAACTCTCCACACCATTGGCATGGCCTGAATATAGCACAGACCAGTTAGTGTGAAGAAACTCTGAGTGAAAACTGGGAAAGGATATGTGAAGCCTATTTGGAATGGGGCTGCAGGAAAGGTGATCCAGACTTCTGATATACAGTCACTCTTCATCGAATAGTCAAATTGCCGGAAGATAGTACCATCCGGGAAGCAATGGCGTAACTGATCAACTTCAGGATCAGTGAAGCGACAAAGCTCCATGGAGGGATTTTTAGTAAGGACCTGACTCTTCAGAGAGCTGTTGTGCTCAGGATTCTTAGCAGGAGAGGATCGAGTGTTCATCTTAACCATGGAATTTTGAAGAAATAGAAAATCAGAAGGAAGAAATTTAGAGAGAAGGAAAGAGGAGATACCTGTTGCAACCTTTGAATGAGGATTTAAAGGGGAAGGATCTCGAATATAAATTCAATTTTCATCCTTATCTCTAATCCTATTTATAATGATGATTGTTGCAGGTAGTCTTATCTCTAATGTCAATGCTAGTAACGGCTAGTTCGATTGTAACGGCTACTTTCTCGCTAACGGATCGTCCGGAACCAAGTAGAAAATATGAGTCATTCAGTTGCATTTAATTCCTCATATTTTTGGGGCAATTGTTGGGGCATGAATTTTACATTGAGGATCATTTATCCTGAGACTGTGCCTGGATCACTGATCCTTAACGGATAAGGCAGGGAGTCTGAGGATCCAGGATCCTTACTATTATTTGTGTTTTAACAATTGTCACTTGTGTTTTCGGTTTATGATTGTAGGGACTTGTGTACTGAGTCGTGGAGAGAATCTCTGAGGAATATTCATCTATTTGTGCATGTGCATGAGGTTCATGACCGTTGTGATGATCGTGGATGGCTTACACAAATCTCGGATAGTTAGTTTTCAAGATATTTTCTATTATTTAAGGGGATAACAAGCTATTATTAAGAACACAATTGCTCATATTCGAACTCTCTGAAACCAGTTGGCGAATACACACACAAACACACTAGAAATCATTGTATCGAGCTTGTTATCATCCAAAGTTGTAACCTTTATTGTGTAATATAGTTGATAGTGATAGTTTTCACTATCCGAGGTTTTTTATGCCGAAGATCATTCATTGATTAAGGGCTTTTTCCTCGTATAAATCCTTGTGTTCATCACCATTTTCATTCAATTCTTGTTTACACATTTGTTGTAACGCCCCAAAACCCCTTTTTTATTAATTGGTGTGTTTTATCATTGTTTTGGTCAAAAATCACACAAGGATAATACAACCAAATCTGATTTTGTGAGGTGTGATGCTTGAATTGATGAACAAATGTATGAAAAATATATGAATGAAATGAATGTTGGACATGAGGATTTATACGAGGAAAAAGCCCTTGATCAATGTATGATCTCCGGCACAAAAAAAAACCTCGGGTGATGGAAACTACCGATCACCAAGTATATTAAACAAACAATGTATACAATTCGGGATGACAACAAGCTTGTTACAAGGATCACTAGTGTGCAAAAATGAATGTAATCGCCGAGAGTTGTTGAGAGCTCAAGTGTAGTGTGTGTTTTCTAATTGTTCTATCTAATCAAGCTTGTTATCCCATTATAAAAATAGAAATAAACTAGCTAAGTAACAATCAACAAAAGATGCTAGCTTCCCACGACCTCCATAACGGTCACAAAGGCCATGCACGTGCAGAATAATGGAGCATATTCCCCTAGAATCTCGGTTATACCAAGTTCCACTCGAATACTCCTGCAAAACGAGTTCGAATATAATGGAAACAACTGTTAGTATAAGGATAATAATGAGGACCCTGGATCCTTATTCCTGCAACGTCTTCTGAGGATCCTTAATTCATACTGAACTGAGGATCCATGATCCTGGCTGCACTTGAGGATCCGTGATCCATAAGATGTGAAAATCCATCCCTAACAATCATCTTGGCTCAAGAAATAAAAACATAAATAACTAGGTTATATAACTTAGTTAGAATGTAAACTAAATATGAAGGAATGAAGTTTTGAACAAAAAGGGTAGCAAGCATACATGAGGGACTGAAATTGCCATCATAGAAAGATGATTTATACAAAAGAAAATAAAAACTCCATGTTCAGTGTTTTTTAGATGAGTGTGTCGACACACACTAGAAGGAGAAAAGGGGGAGGCTCAACATTGATGAAATTAGTCCAAATTGAAGAAGGATTTCAGCCTAAACTAATGCATGAACTCGTTTTCTTGATGATCTAGCCCTAGCAAACATGTGGTAAGTTGTAATTTATGATTTGATGATCTTGCTATGAAGTGGGTTATGATCAATCCATGAATTTGTATGAAATTGATCATGTATATATGTTAGAATCACCATATAAAACATGAACTATGCAAGATTCTAAGTAATTTGATGATTTTGGAAGAAACCCACTTGTAGTAGTGAAGATGATGATATGGATAATCATACATGTTCAATAGTTGTGTAAAATTGATGTATGATGTTGTATGTAATGAGTAATTGTTAGTTAATTTAGGTATAGTATGAAAATTATATGATTCTAGTTGGATTTGATGATCTATGTTATGAACTAGGAAGATTATGAAATAAATACTTGTACATTATGTTTAGAAAGTTGTATGCACACCAAGTGTTTGATGAAATGCATAGGTGAGATTTTGGAAGAGATTTGATGAAAAAGAATCTGTCCAGAAAGTTACAGCCGAATTTAATCGGCTGTAACTGGGTCAAATCTTATCAAAAACTGATGTTTATTGAGTTTGTGATGAACTTCCAGGAAAACCCTTTCAAACCCAACTGGAATTGCATTTTTTCGACGAAAATTGAATGTTTTATGAATTTTTCCGTATCGAAGGTTCAGGCTGCGTTTTCTGGCAGAATTTGCAACCTATTACGAATGTCATAACTCAATTTAGGAATTGAGTTATGATCTCAAATTTTTACTGTAGGTTACTTCAGGAGGTCATAAAAATCTCCAACTGGAATTATGTCAATCAGATAAGCGAGGATTTTTAAATGAATTTTTCCGTGGGCTGCAGTTAGAAAGTGACGAATCTGATTGCTGCTTAGTAAATAAATTTTTATAAATTTTTGGTAGAGAGTTAGGTGTTGTTTGTTTTTTCAGAGGTAAAATGTCTGCAGTTTGCGGACCACGTCTGCAGACATCTGTAATAGAAGAGGTGGACCAAACCTCTGAAGTCTGTAAGAAGAAGACTGTTTATTTTTTATCTTCTGCAAACTGCTGAAACAATACCAAACAAACAAAAAATTAACATCAAACTTTCTGAAAATTAACATCATAACATCAAACAATCACAAAACACTCTTTGACAAAAAAGATTAAATTTTACATAAATGCCATGTTTGTTGTAAGGAATTGTGTGTTATTGATCAACTATTTAACGAAGTACAATAATGATAATTACAAAGGAACCTAATAAAATCTTATCACCTAACTATTATGATTACAATAAGAGCCTAACTTATATACATTCTAAAACCAATAAATTCATCATATTACGGATTCTTAGACATTTGTGACAATTAATCATAATGTGAGCACAGCAACATAACTCAAATAAAAACTAGGGTTCAAACTTATTTCTTCGAGTTTAAAAAGTCTAATATCCATCCACATTTGAGTCCTTTTTTACATCAAACCAATTGCTGCAGTTGCTTTTATGTTTAAAACTAGATAGTAATTGAGTTTATTGGAGTAAATCTCAATTAGCTAGAATGATTTGAGATGCAGACAGAAGTCAACAATATAAAGTAGCTATACTGTAACAATCCTAGAATATATGACATCAATAAATGTAATTGAAGAACTTATGAGAGTAACTTCAGCAGACCGGCGACTAGAAAGAAGTTGAAGGAACTGAGAACGAAGCTTAGTTGTTGTTGCATCGCCGGCGTTCAATTTTTCCGGCGATCAACACCGCCAATGAAGTGATGAGATCTTGAATTTGATGTGAGGCGATTCAAGGTAGAAGAGGCTGGTAGCGGCGGGAGGATGAATTTCTCTATGAATGCTCCGTAATCGGTGGTGGTTCCGGTCATTGCATTGTCAGGAGAAATTGAAATTGAAATTGCAGTTGAAGAAGGAGATAGAACTAGGGTTTGAATATGGGGAGGAGATCGACGGCAGTAGCAGCAGCAGGGGAGGAGATGAGGAGTTTTCTTTGGTGGTGTTTTGCTTGTGGTATCTAGGAAAATGAAAGAGGGGAGAAGAGGTTAGAAGACATAGACCCACGTCTGCACCAAGAAGAGGTCTCGCAGACCTTTTTTAATGAAAGGTCTTTGAGAAAACAAACACACTGCAGACTCAAACGTCTGCACGTGGTCTGCGTGGAGCAGACAAAAGAGGTCCTGAAGAGCTTTTCAAAAAAAACAAACACCCTCTTAGACTCTAAAAATTTAACACAATCCGAGGGACACGTCACATAAAAAGATCATAATTTTTGAAAGCTCATAAGTACAGTAAACGGACATCCCAAAACAGCCTATTTTCAGTGAATTGAGCTATGCGTGTTAGTGAATGATTGAATGACGAATGAAAGTAATGCAACTAAGAATTTGAAATGATTATCAATATGGATGAACATGCAAACTAACAAGTTACGAAAATGATGGTATGAAAGAATAGGAATTTACATTGGCAAGGACTCAAGCACGGATGGCTAACGAGTCAAAGGAAGGCAAGAAGACGAGCTCGAACATGGACGCATAAGGTAAGTGATATTCGGAATCACTTTGTATTTAGTTACATGAGTATATAGAACATATTTATTTGAATATTTGATTTCAAGGTGGAACGTATAAATAAATGAGAAATGCTAAGTAAGAATTGTTGAAATGGTTGGTATGATGTTAAATCGGTAAAACCTCAATATAAGGGTAAATGGGTCAAAACTTTTAGTCAGAAAATTTTAAGACGGAGGGTATATGGATGTGGTGATGTGAAGGGAAGGTTTGGATAGAAGGAATATCGGGTAAGATATTAGCTAAATGCGTGTTCGGACGTCTCGGGGCCGGCTTAATCGAAAAATGTTTGAAACGGGTCAAAAGAGCCGCAAATGAAGGAAACCAGATAGATGGTACTGGGCTCTACCGTAGCTTACGGCAGCTACCGTAAGCTTCGGTAGGTATGAATAACACATGTTCACCGTAAGACAGTTAGAAGTCACCGTGGTCTTTTTAATGCCAGTGAAGGCCAGATGCAAAATGTTGTCCTTGAGTATTTTGTTGCGTTCCGAATTTTCGTATTCCCTAAGGCTTATGTAATGGCCCGATAAACTTCCGGAAGATAGTATAACCTTTGAAATAAACGTAAAAGTTTAATTATGTAGTACGAATACAAATAATTATGTAATGGCCCGATAAACTTCTGGAGATAAAAATATATATGTACGTATATATGTGTGTGATTCGAAACTTGTGAGAACGAATGTATTAGAATATATTACACGGATGGGAAGATGAAACTTCTTCTTTAGTATGCTTATAGGTGAATTATTATGCGTGATTAAAGTACAACGATTTAATGTGGACAAGTGAATATAACTTGAATGCACATATGAAAGTATATAGTTGTACAGTGTAAGAGTTAGGCGTCAATTTTATGTATGTATGTATGAGTGTGTATAAATATATGTATGTATGTACGCATGTATAAAGTGGGATTGAATGTATACAAAAGAATAGGCTTGTATATATGTATACATAGCTTCATTACGTTTGAAGGTTAACGTTACTAATCATGTGTCTTGAGAATGAAATGAAAGTGCAGGTACACTAATGTTGACCTTACGAAGATTTGACGTTGGGATGCAAGACTTCACTTAGGAAGTTAATTCGAAAGGATTAGCATGAATATAAAGAATCTGGCGTGGTTATCTAATTACACATGTTTTGATTATAGATGACATTACCAAGTATTAATGATATGTATGTATGTAGTGGTTGCAGGTTGTACGGAATTATGGATCATCAGCATGAAGGACAAGTTATTGAAGATCGAGTTAGAGAGACATGGATTGTACGGAATGGGTGGTCATGTAACTTGTATTAGTATGTTATATTTGATTTACAAAATGAAGGATAAATGATGTAATTCTTCTAAAGAATTTGTTTTAAATGGTTTTCAAGTATGAGAGAAAATTTATAAAGAAAGAAATTTTACGGTACGAAATTCCGCTGCGTCTTTTCAACTAAAACGTGTTAGGGTGTTTCATTTGTTCATTTAATCAATAATCTAACCTCACAAAAATCAGATTTGGTTACATTATCCTTGTGTGATTTTTGACCAAAACACTTGTAATGTGTTATCATATTAAACTATTGTTGTTGTTCCACTAAGGTTGCATCTGTTGTTATTGTTCTTTTTAAGTTTGCATCTAGTTTAGCAAATTGGGTTTCTTTCAAGGTGGTTATGTGGTCCTAATTCAAGTAATGGAACCATATTCAAATTCGGTACTGGTACAGGTACAATACCAATCCCATCTCCACTCATGGTAGTTGTAAATGGAAAAATTAACGACAATTCATGGTAAGGACCAACATAGTTATAAAAATTAAGCGTTGAAGATCATGTGTGCAAATATATATATATATATATATAGGTAGAGGTTCTTGTAAAAAAAGGGTTTTTTATGAGAAAGGTAAGAAATAATCTACACCATTAGATCTTTGATCTAATGGTTGAGATCATAATGGCAAAATTGTAAATAATGTTTACTATAAAACATATTAATTTTCTAGATTAAGGGTATATAGGTAAATTTAACATTTTTAAATTAAGAAACTAACATTAATGCACATGTAACTTCCCCCCGTCTTTTTTAAACGTCAATAACTTTTTATACGTAATTTTTTTTTTTTTAAATTACACCATAATAACGAGCGTTTTTTATCTTTAATATGAGTACCATATTGCTATACTTATATAGAGAAAAAATATGTTTCGATCAGATGTTTAGTCCATGAATGGTGTTCTATACTTGCTGAATGGTGTTATATACTTGCTGAATGGTGTTATATACTTGCTGAATGATGTTATATACTTACTGAATGGTGTTATATACTTGCTGAATGGTGTTATATACTTACTGAATGGTGTTATATACTTGCTGAATGATGTTATATACTTGTTGAATGGTGTTTATAAAGATCTTTTAAAAAAATCCAGTTCCTATAATTAAGGTGGCGGTTATGGGAAGTTTTTAATTAATTGAATTAATGATAAAAATTATTTTTTTACCCTTTTGAATTAATTTAGATTTAGGACACATGTCATCTCCACAATATTTCTCACCTTTCTCACACTTTTAACCTTTTTTACAATAACCTTACCCCATATATATATAGGGAGCCGCTAAAATGAGAACCACTTCCAGTTGTAAGAACCGCGAGAACCACTCTTAACCAATCAGATTATGCCACCTTAAAGGGTATATTAGTCATTTACTTCCAAGTGTCAAATCCTTTTCTCTCTCCTCTGTTTTTCTGATTAAAGTTGCAGACTCTCTTTATTTGAAAATAAAACATCTCTCTCATCAACTCTCTATTATCATCATCTTCCCTCAACTCTCAGTCTCATACCCAAATCCAGCAACAAAAAAGATCATTGATCAATGGTGGGTACAAACCCCACCGGAAGACAGCCGGCGACAACCCAAGAGACGGGACAGCCGGTGACCGGGTTCCTCCTGCGACACCTGAAGACTGCCTGCGACAACCCAAGAGACGAGACAGCCGACCACCCTGCCGTGGTGGGCCGGCGATAGTGATGACGGAGACAAGCACACCCACCCGATTCGAGAGAGAGAGAGAGAGACGCGTCGGAGGGGGGATACATCGATGGACGACGGCGTTGGTTCGTCGATCGGAGCAGCGGCGGAGGTGGCTCGAAGCTCCGGCAGCCCGTGTAAGTTCCTTTTTTTTGAAGTTCGATGATGATGATGGTGATGATGTTCAGAGTCTCGGTCTTACTTTTCCCAGCGGTCGGAGTCCCGGCGGTCCGATGATGATGAATGGAGATTAGTGGAATGGTGATGGTGAAAATGTACATACATATGTGTGTATCTATATGTGTATGTAACGTATGCATAGTTTAAACATTAGGCATGAGGATCCTGCTAGTTTAGTTTTAGTGATTATTTTACTTTTGGTGTTGAATTGGGGAAGACGTGTTATTTGGAAGTCAACTAAGGTGTGTTTGTATATCAAAATTGATGTGAATTCGAAGGATTATGCTGAAAATTCTGATGGTTGATTTAGTATTTTGTAGCTAAGTATGTGAATTGGTGGATTGATGATGCTGAAAATATACATACATATATGGGTCACACGGTTCACACTTTGTTTCGGGTTCACATTCGGCTCAGCTTTGGGTTTGGTTTGGTTCGATCCAGTCTCGGCTTCGGGTCAACGCTAGTCAACGGAAGACTCGGCTTGGGTTCGGGTCAATGTTAGTCAACAGGAGGCTCGACTCGGTTCGATGTTCGGGTCAGCTATGGTCAATACAGTAAACGATAGTCAACTAGATTGATTTGTGTTTTTTATGATAAGTTCAACATGGTTAATACAGTCAACGTGTTGACTCGGTGATTGATTTGTGTTTTTGATGATAAGTTCAATCTATCTGAGACGTAAAACGTAAACTTTCGTAAAACATTTTTGTAAAAAGAAAAAAGTTAAAACTGTAAACTTTTTAACGTAAAACGTAAACTTTTTAACGTAAAAGGTAAACTTTTTAACATAAAACGTAAAACGTACATTTTTTTAACGTAAAACGTAAACTTTTTAACGTAAAACCTAAACTTTTTAACGTAAAACGTAAAACGCAAACTTTTTAACGTAAAACGTTAAACGGAAAATGTAAAACGTAAAAGGTAAAACGTAATACGTAAAACCTAAAACTTAAAAACGTAAAACGTAAAACGTAATACGTAAAACGTAAAAACGTAAAACGTAAAACTTAAAACTCAAAACATAAAACGTAAAAATTTGAGGTAAAATTTTTTTTCCCGTAAACCGTAAATTTTTTTTTTGAAAAAAAAAACGGGTCGTAAAATACGGAACGTAAAAAACGGCGCGTAAAAAACGGGGTGTAAAAAAAATTGGGCGTAGACGGGGCGTAAAAACGGCGTGCAAAAACGGCGCACAAAAAACCGGCGCGTAAAACGCAAAACTTTTTCTACGTAAAGTGTAAAACGTAAAAAACCGTGTGATAAAACGGCGCCTAAACAAGGGCGTTAATACGGGGGATAAAAACGCCGCGAAAAAAACGGGACATAAAAAACGCCGCTTTATAACGAGACGTAAAAAACAGCGCGTTAAAAAAGTGACGCTTGAAAAAGTTGAGCGTAAAAAACGGCGTGCAAAAACGACGCGTTAAAAAACGACGCGTGAAAAAGCCGGGCGTAAAAACGGGACATAAAACACGGCGCGCTAAAAAACGGTGCGTGAAACCGGGAATAAAAAACCGCACGTAAAAACCCGGTCGCAAAAACGGCGTGAAAAAAACGGGGCGAAAAAAACAGGTCGTAAAACGTTTCGTAAAAAAAGCTCGTAAAGAACGGCTCTTAAAAATGTTTTAATCTCATCCATCCATTTTGAAAATCTTAAAAAAAATTATCATAAAAATCTGATTTTAAAAATATTGTTTTGTATATATAGGGTAATGCTCTAGAGAAAACCCCAATTTTTGAGAAAACTTTGCAAACTCAACATGTGGCCTACATCCTTCCACGTATGCATAGTAATCTGATTATACTTTTTGCCTCTAAGGGTATATTTGTAATTGTACATCTATCCACCCAACCCCCAAGATATCTTCCCCAATTGATTTGACATTATCATTAATGCCCATCACCTCATTGTCAAACCCATATTTCTTTTCGATTATTTCATTTTTAAAAGCAAGACTTACAAGATCTCATCTCCATTAATTTCCCTCATATCTTCATTTACCCCTCTTCTCCTGCATATCATCCTTTATCCATTAATGTCCATGGAGACAAATCCACCAACCTTCGAGTTAATGTCGCCGGTTGATATGCTCCCCAACAGGTTCATGACCAGTGACTTCCACACTGACGAGGAATTAAATGTTCAAGGTTTGTCTCTCTATCTTAACTCCCTCGTATATATGTTTTTTGTTTATTCGACATTTTTTAATGGAATATTTCCAATATACTGCATGGCATTGTTCACCTGTACCATTCGAAGCTTCTGGATACACTAACATGCCGGTTGATGATGCTGGATCATCTCAAGTCTCTGTTAGATCACCGGATTTTCTGATCTCCAACAAGTTCATTAGCACCGATTTCCCTGCTGACGAGGTTATGGATAATGATCAAGGTTTGTTTTACTATATACATGTTACACTCGTGGTTTTTTTTCTCCCCCTGATATGTCATAATGCAAACATATGGCCTAATGTTCACATGTAGCATCCGAAGATTCTGGCTACGCTAACATGCCGGGTGCTGGTTCTGGATCATCTCAGGCCCCTTCTGTGTTTGCTGAATCATCTCGCGGGCCATTAGATGGTTGTTTTTTTTTTCATGGGAGCACACTTTATACTCATATACCAGTTTTTTAACCTTTCGTGCTCTCATATACCAGATTTCTAACCTTTCGTTTTCTGATGCAGGTCCAGCGCATCCATACTTCGTTTTTTATACGCCTCAAGGAACCCACTACTGGATTCCTACAGTCGCTGATAAGTTCATACCAGTTTGTGGGAAATCTTATCCGACATTTGAGTCTGTTCTCTCCATGTATGAACTTTATGCGTTTGAAGCTGGTTTTTCTGTTAAAAAAGGCCAAACTAAAGTCTGGAATGGAATTCCCACACACAAGTATCTTCGCTGCTCAAAATACGGGAAACCACAACTAAAGAGGACTTTTGACACACTAGATGAATCTTCTGTAAGGCCAAGGAGAACCAACTTCACATTGTGTGACAGTAAGGCAAGCATTCTAGTCGCAATCTATAATGATACATACACAGTTCTGAGTTTCAATGATATTCATAATCATGAACTTGTTGAGAATTACAACCGTGATCTTAGTAAGATATCACGGAAGCTTTCATTCACCACCAAACAATTCATTCACAATATGAGTCTTAACCATATCGGACCCATGAGAGCTTATAGATGTCTTGTAGCTTTAAAAGGGGGGCATCACAATGTCAACGGGACTCTGGTGGATTTTAAAAATTTTAGCCACCAGTTGCGAATTTTTATTGGTGAACGTGACGCACAAGTTTTCCTTGAACACTTGCGTGAGCGCTTTGACAATCTACCCAACTTCTATTTTGATTACACGGTTTCAAATGGAAAACTGTCTTCCGTATTCTAGGCTGATGAGATTTCAAAGCTAAACTATAAAGCTTTTGGCGATGTCCTCGCCTTCGACGCGACTTACAACACTAACAGGTGAGGTCCCCCTTAACATGTGTTAGGCCTGATATCAAAGTATACAAACCTAACTAAAAAACTGTTAAATTTTGTTAACTTCAAATCCATTTTTATTAATAGGTACAAGATGGTTTTTGTGCCATTCACGGGTGTAGATCATCATTTCCAATGTGTTACATTTGGTGCGGGTTTGATATTGATGCGTGTGAAGTGTGTATATAAGTTTAAGTATATTTTAAGCCCTTTTACACTTTTTTAGCCAAGTTTTAAATTTATAAAACACGATATTTACTAACACTAAACACACATATGGGCAAGTGCACCCATCGTGAGCGTAGTATAGTGTTGGTAAGATACCGAGGTCGTCCAAGGACACAAGAGCTTTTAATACCGGTTTATCCTCAACGTCTAATCAAATCAAAAGTTTAGAAAAATGTTTTAAACTAAGAAAATAAAAACTATCTAAAATGCGGAAAAATAAAAATGAAAGTAAAAACAGATAGACAAGATGAATCACTTGGCTCTGACTCGTGTTTAGTGTAACCTTTGATTATTTCCGCACTTTTGCACTATTTAAGAG
This sequence comes from Helianthus tuberosus, assembly GCA_030545235.1. Taxonomy (NCBI): domain Eukaryota; kingdom Viridiplantae; phylum Streptophyta; class Magnoliopsida; order Asterales; family Asteraceae; genus Helianthus; species Helianthus tuberosus. The sequence continues at coordinate 61,137,996 of CM060415.1, read as the reverse complement.
ATTATCTTAGTTATTGTAGTAGGCCCCTCTTTTGAAGGTGACGTTACCCTCAACCCAGTAGTTTGAGTCAGCAAGGATACAATCCTAAAGGGTCGGATTATTGAAAGATAATTAATTAAGTTATTAATGCATAATGTGGTAGGCCCCTCTTTTGAAGGTGACGTTACCCTCGGCTAAGTAGTCTGAGTCAGTAGGGATACAGTCCTAAGTAGCCGGGTTAAAGTTTTAATAGTAGTTTAACTTATGAGGGGATCAAAGAGTTTGGACCCCCGCCATCCAATATCGTTAAGTATTGAAGGAGGTCCTACTAAATTTGACCCAGGTCCTTTGCAGGATCTATACACTGAACAATGGCAAGACTCTTACCAAACCGTTCCCTTAACCCCCGACCAGGTAGCCAACATACCTCCATATAGACCGTGGAGATATAAATGGTGAAAATCTTTTATTTTATATAGACAGTAAAATAATGCCAAGACACCACAGACAAACGATAAGGAAGAATCACCTTCAACATAAGAAACTAGTTATTAAAGTCATTAATACATAACCAATTAAAAAGTGCGAAAAGATTACAAATAAAAAGTATTACACTAGACACTTTGTCTTCACCAAGTGATGTAAGAGACTTAGGCAAACATGGCCTTGATTGTCAAGAACTCTTACGATCAATCTTGGATCCCGAGAAGACTCACACACTCTATGATGGATAATGGATGATGGTGGTGGATGATGGTGTTATGGTGGTGGTGGGTGGTGGGTGAAGTGTGAGAGAGGTGGTGTGCCAAGGGATGGTTTGAGCTTGAACCAAGCACTCCTATTTATAGGCTGAATAGAAGCTCGGGCACGGCCCCGTGTCCAGTGGGCACGGCCCCATATCCACATCCTTCTCTGTCTTCATTAATTGCTCTTGTCTTTATTAGTTGACCACGGCCCTGTGTCTGCTGGGCACGACCCCGTGTGCAGAAGCATATCTGTACTATCAAGATTTGACTGGATTCTGCGAATCTTATAGTTGACCACGGCCCCGTGTCCGCTGAGCACGGCCCCGTGGTGGGCGATGGAAGCTTCTACAACTTTGTCTTTTATGCTGACACTTGGGCACGCCCCCGTGCTCACTGAGCACGGGGCGTGTTCAGCATTCTGCTCTCTTGTTTTGCTTGGGAAGATGCTTTCGGGGAGGTCGGGCATGCCACGTTTATTCCTTTTCTTGTATTTATGTTAGATTTAACTGCCTTTTTGCTTCTTTTGTTAATTTGAGCTCATTTAATCCTGAAAATACAAAAGGAAGACAAAAACACACTTTTTCCAACATTAGTACTAAAAAAGGGTTAGTTTTATGCCACAATTGATGTAATTTATATGTTGCATTTTGCACACATCAATATCAACCGAGTCCATTGAATCTTATGCGTGGTTGCTTAAGGCTTTCTTGAAGGCACACGGTACTCAACCAACTCTCGTGTTGAGTGATCAAGACCCATTTATGCTTCAAGCTGTTCCTATGGTCTTTACCGAATCACGCCACCGGCTATGCATGTGGCATATAATGAAAAAACTACCCTCAAAGGTTAGGTTAAATCGTTAGCCTTTAACATGTGTTATTCAACATCACAGACTTACATGTATTTTTAAACTGTTTAATCTAACATGTGTTTGCAACTCTTAAAATTTACCAGATCTCTGCGGACCTTCTTGATAACACTGATGTTCGGTCCTGCATTCACCGGTTGGTTTGGAATGTATATATCAAACCAGAAACGTTTGAGTCCCGCTGGCATGACCTCCTAGAAACATTTGGCCTACAAGACCACACTTGGTTGAATGACATGTACAACATCAAACATCATTGGGTACCAGCCTACTTCAGGGAACTGCCAATTTGTTGCTTGATGAAGACCACTTCAAGCTGCGAAAGCTCGAATGCTACCTTCAAGGTCAACTCAACAAGCGCAAACACCCTTGTACAATTTATGATGTGCTTTGAAAATAGGGTAGACAGCCAACGCTATCGGCAACGCGTATCGGAGTACAAAACCTCATCCACGGTGTTCAAGGGCAATACTGATTTAGCGATAGAACAGCACGCGTTCGCCATTTACACAAACGTTGTTTTCATGCAGGTTCAAAAGGAGATAATTAAAGGGAAGTTTTTATGCTACATCACAAACCAAACCAAACCAAACCAAACCGAGTCCAGCAATACCACTCTTTTGCTAGACGTCACTCATTTGGACAAAAGGAACAACATCACAAACGTCTATCAGGTAACACATGTTAGGCAAGTTCATTATTACCACTCCACTAACATACGTTAGATATAAATGCCTTTTTTTGCTCCTTCTGTCCCCAATAGGTTACATATAACACTGTAGACCACTCCGCCAGTTGCTCATGCAGGAATTTCACACGTATCGGATATCTGTGTCGTCATGTCTTTTGCGTATATCGATTGAAAAATGTTGCAAAGATACCACCCCAATACATAAACGATAGGTGGCGCCAAGATGCCCTCCCAAAAGTGGTTTTTTCACTTTCCTGCCGATACGGCGTCAACGCACACGCACCGTCTATTATGCGAAATGAAATCCTAGACCTCGTTACTGAATGCATTGATGTCGCCAGAACCAATGAGGATTCATTGTCAAAATTGGTTGCCCAACTCCGGGATTTCAAGATCAATGTGCTTTCCAAGAAACCATTGGGTACAACTCAAAATGAAACAAACGAGTGTGAAATGGAAGAAATAGTTGGGCAACCAATCAACATTCCAGTCAAAGTTGCTAATCCAGATGTTGTACGCAATAAGGGATGTGGTACACATACTCGCATTTCCGGACCTGGTGAAAAGGCAAAGACAAAACCACCAAAACCTCCAAAGCAGCTTCGTCTATGCAAGCGTTGTGGCCTGTATGTCGACGACCACGACTCACGCAACTGTGTTAAGGTGGCCGCAATGAAAGCAGCAAAGGCAGCTGCTGAACAACAAAGGCAGTCCGCCACCGGTACCTCCGCCTCTGATTAAAATATTTCCTTTCGTTTACTAGTATTATGTAATGGGAGACTCTCTTCATTTTGGCCTTCTTACACACATGTAACAGTCTTTTGATATCCTCCTGCTTTTTCCTGTTACGTGTGTAAGCTGGTGGAACTATTTTTATCCCATTTATCATTTCTAGTCTTTGTAAAAACTTTATGGCCTCTGGCACTTTGTGTTTATAGGCCAGATTTTGTGGACCTCTGTTTGCTATTAACTTGCTTTTCTTATTATCTTATGCATGGATAATTGTGGGTTTGGTATATATATCACAACAGCATTACAACAGATGCTTAACACACGTTAGCCCCCGTACTTGGGGCTTTTTTAACTGTAAAGGATCAGTAAAAGACAAAAGGTGTTAACCACACCAATAGGTTATATATAAAGACACCTCAGGTTATAGAAATAAACTTCACAACTAGCCAACTTAACCACACATACTACTACTAGGCTACACCCGCAGATAAAACAACGGATCGGCTACCGAGCCGTCACATCAACACATCCCCCCCAAAAAAAATAAAAGAACAAAAAAACGACGTTAGTATGTCGTCTACAAACATAGGGTCAACAGGTTAACACAACTATAACTACTTACGACATCCTAACTACCCCTTCTTATCCTCCATCTCTACGAAGCTTTTCATCATGGTGTGTCAACATCTTCATCATGAAAGTACAGAGGAGACGGGCTACGCTCACTCTCCCATGGGTCATGGTAACACCAGGACCTGATTGTTTCGGGTGAGTATGGACACAACGGGCAACCACATAATTCATGGTCTGGATCCGTCAGCAACCTAACCAACTCCTCTGGTAGACCCTTCAAAATTTCAGCTTCTGGCAAAACGTGTTCCGTACGGCATCTCCTAACATCAGTTACATTGTTTGTTCCACTTTCTGAAGTGTCGTCACCACCCGGGCCTCCAGTTTTCACGTCCTAGCGCTTCTTGTGAAACACTTTTCTTTCGTAGCACACCCCGTACCGACCCTCACATGCTTCTTTCCCCTTTCGCTTCTCCATGCCTGGTGGTGTAGCCGTGACCTTATTTTTATAAGCGTCCATCACATTAGCACACTTTGGAACCACTAAAAGTTTTTGGTTTACTGAAGTATTATAGAATATGACTTGGTTATTCATTACACTACTTATTGAGGTATATCATCGATACATTTAATATAGTTGTTGTGACTTGACTTTGATGTGACCATAAGGGGCAAAAAAGCAATGGTTCTATTCCAATAAAGTTGTTTTCTACCCACCAACCCCTATGTTACTAGACTACTGCCACCTACTTTCCCCAACTTCCAAGAATGAAGACTACATTTAAAATAGTGGGCCCCTTGACAACAAGAAGGAGCATTTTCATTTCCTAAAATGTTACACCTGCCAATATATAATTTAAAACATTATCAACTACATCAATAACATTCAAACACATGCAAGATTTGTATGTTGTCAATATTCTTCAGAGTATAAAATTACCAAGTTACTAAACATCAGTTTTAAACAGACAGATTTTCACACTGACAGTGTATCCCCAAAATAGCTGGTACACTTAACGCAACACCTATCCCACAATAAGTTTAAAGCAACATCCACAAAACAAAATACATGCCACACCCAAATCAAAGTCTACATATACATATAATAGGTGTCCCCAAAAGATCTGGCACACTTAACGCTACAACTATCCCCACAGTAAATAACATTCACCCCCTAACACACGTTACTCTAACTGGCAACCCTGCTGGATTTTAGGAAGCAGCACATTCACCTCTGAACATAAGATGTGCGCAGCATACCTCTTTCTCAACTTCCGCACCTCGGAACATTGCCTTCAACGTTGGTACTTCCTCGTCCTCGGGGCTCTCCACACACATAGATTCTAACATACCCTCTATTTTGATTTTGTTCTTGTTTGTCACATTAATTAGCTGTCGTACCATCAACAGCCTCTCCTGTTTCAAAAAAAATTTCAACAGTTTCATACAAAAATTATATACTAATTGTAAAAAACACATGTTAGTGCATATAACTATACCCCCTTACTTGCCCAGTGTTCCACATTATAGTTACTTGGAAGTGTTAACCCTTTAAACAGTCCTAGACCAAACCCACCAGCAAGTATTTCCAGCCTTTCTCTATCTCGCAATCTCTTCAAGTTCCAGAAAGCCAAAGGACACACCGCCTTGTCAACCTTCATCCCTGAGCACTCAATGCTATCAACGTACAACAGCTACAAGAAACAGCGATCAGTTCAGAATCAGAATATTAACACATGTTAATTCTCCCAAATAAATAAATTTCACTTACTATCAGAATCGAGAGAGGCCCAATGAAGATGCTTTGTGGGTCAAGCCGATCCCAGGTATCTTTGCAAGTTTTCAACTTCTCTACCACCATGTCACACCAGTCTACCTTTGCAAAATCCATTTCGTCATCTAGATACTCTAAAATTTCTTCCCGTAAACAACTTTGTTTATGACAGTCAACGAGCACTGCTACAAAACACATTACAAAATCCATATGGAAATCAAAACTGTCTTCTCCGTCGGACTCATCTATCATTTTCACCATCTTTGTTGGAGGTACATGTACACCCGGGTATCTCGCCCTCCAATCCGCAATGGCATCAACCAAGATGGGCAGCTTATCAATCAAACTAAACTTTTTCCCACCGGTCGGAATCCCTAATAACTGATGTATCACTTTCTTGTTTACCTTGATATTACCAGCAGGTGTACATATCACCATGTTATCGGGATTAAAATTGTCGACAACAAAATAACCTAACTTAGCTGGTAACCCATCAACGCTGAAAGTAAGTAAACGACCAAAGCCCATTTCCCTGACTGCCTCACGTTGTTGGTCTGTCAATGCTCGTACACACTTATAAAATTGTATTGGTGCGGATCTCGTCCTTATTCCCGGAAATTCATCCTTCTTGGCTCGCTTACGGGCTTTGGGAACCGGCGCCTGTTCGTTACCAACTTCCTTTTGCTTCCGTGCTTCACCTTTCACACTCTCCTCTGAAACTTTCTTCTTCACTGACCGTAACGTTCGCCCGCTTGATGTAGCTGTTACATCTGCCCTACGTACTGGTATAACGTTTTATACGCAACCAAAACAACCAAAACTAATTAGTCTACTTTACAACCCTTTATGTCAAATCTTTCTAAGACAAACGGTAACATTACACTTATAAGATCAAACATCCAACAATTAATCATTTGAACATCAAACAAATGAAAGGCAATAAAAAAGAACTAACCACGGTTTCTTTGCATTCCATTGCCAGAATTATCATCCGTGATGTTTTTTTTCCCTGCCAATTAACACATGTTAGGCAAACTTCAAACTCAGACCATTATTGAATTGGCAGACAAACAAATCAAAGCCAATGATCTTGGGTCTGTCCATTAATTATTTAACACATGTTAGGCAAACTTCAAAAAATAACTAACCACGTTTTCTTTTACTTCCACAGCCAGAACTATCCACGGCAATGTTTTTTTCCCCTACCATTTAACACATGTGTGTATTACACTTACAAAATGTTAAAATTTTCAAACACCTCATCTAATAATCTTAACAGATTGTACCATTAATCTAATAATCTTAACAGAATTTGCAAACTATGTGTCATCCTTTAACACATTTTTTATTACACTTACATGTTAGGCAAACTTCAAACTCAGACCATTAATTATTTGGCAGACAAACAAATCAAAGCCAATGATCTTTGGTCTGTCCATTAATTATTTAACACATGTTAGGCAAACTTCAAAAAATAACTAACCACGTTTTCTTTTACTTCCACAGCCAAAACTATCCAAGGCAATGTTTTTTTCCCTACCATTTAACACATGTTAGACAAGTTCACATTGATACGCAAATACCAACTATTGTAACCAAAGGCACTTACCTTTATGATCTTTGGTCTGTCCCTCTTTGCCTTCCACATAAGCTTCTTTACGCCCTGATAAATTATTAACAAAAATGTTTAGTTCACCCAGAAACGATACAAACTATACACAATATTACTGGTTAACCTTTAACGGTTTTCCGTCGTTTTACAGGGGCTGGTGACCCACTATCAGTATCATCATACACTGCAATGTAGCCAAACAAAAGAATGTTATGAAGAGGGACTAATTCAACACACTATACATATATACATCACCTAAAACTACGTTAAAGCTTCATACACACATCAATACTAACCTAACGCCCTTTGGGTCGGACCGAAGGCACATTGTTGATTGGAAGGACCTTCCTTGGAATCATCGGAGATAATAACAACACTACGGCTGGCGGGCCTTTTCCGCCCTAATATAGGTCTCCTAGTGCTATAGATAGAAAACAAAATCAGTTGCCGTTTTGGAGGGGAAATCGATTGAACAAAACCCCTTTTTACAGGTCCGATTACAAGAACTAACCTTTTACTTGAACTCTTCATCCTCCTTAATCGTTTCATTATGACCGACGACGACAAAATTATGAACGATTTCCTCATTCTCCTCGATCGCCACTATCGGCTTATGTCTTAGGGTTAGAAGGTACCGATCGATGTTGTCTTTGCGAAAGAGAAATATGAACAGTGTCACTTTCTAGTGGGGAAGATAAAGAAGAAAATATTTTTGAAATGCTTTGAAGTTTTGATTAGACGGCTACTGCATGGCAGGGATTTCGTTTTCCAATGTTCTATTTGCACTACCGAAAATGCCCTTCCAGAGGTTGTCATGTGTATTATAAGATTTCTTTTAAATATAATTCTTACCAAAATTATGAGAGCCATTGATCAAGTTAGATGAAAGATAATCAATGGATGACAATGGGTTTGCATAGTTTTCTTAAAAAGATAGAGTTTTCTATAGAGCCCAACCCTATATATATATATATAGGGTAAGGTTCATGCGAGAACCACCTTTATTGCGAGAACCGCGAGAACCAATGTGAACACAACCTAAAATCGCTAAAAAACCCTAAAATAGCTCAATTAAAAAACATATCTTGAATACAATCACACTTATGGTACAACATGGTGGTTTTGATAACTTACAAACTTATACGGTGTGTCCTTGTGGAGGTAGTATACACTATCTTCTATCGGCCGAGCTTGTCTGGCTTTGTCATTATCAACAACATAAATTCCGGGGTCCCGTAACTCAAACACTAGCCAGTAAAAAAGTTTTTGCTCCAAGATCGGGAACAAAACAATGTCGTGCTTTCTAAAATCAGGGACCTTTTCAGCGTTGTTAACCGCACCTTTTATACCAGCCCGAAACTTGTGCATTCGCGCCTCGACTCCCCCTTCCTCAGTTGTTAACATCCACGGAAACTTACACAAAAGAGAAATTTATAAGGATAACCACTCGCCACACCCTAACTACTTTTCCACAAAAAACATCAAACTACCCAAATCATGTCTATATACAAAACACTCACCACAACTTTAGTACCAAAGAATAGCCTACTGTAAGCCTCCCTTGATTTGCGTTTCTCTTGGAAGTTTAGCACCTCCGCTCAACAGCCGATAATACCATCCGACACCTCCTTGCCAACGTTTAAACTCTTGAACATAGCCCGAGACGCTTCTACATGGGCAGGGCTTCGAAACAGCAACTCCCTGGTTTCATATGGACAGAAAAAACTAACTTCCATATCTTAACACACGTTACTGTAAGTTAACTAATTTTTTAACAGTTTCCCCCCTACTTACACAGCCATGTGTATCGGGCTATCTACATCATCAACTGACGACGTACCCTGTTCATTCCTGCGGAAAAATTCAAAAAATAACCAATTAACTAGATCCATTGGGTTCATTGTTTACACGCTATTATACAACTATAAACCCCGTAGTAGTTGTACTTACTTGTTTGCCTCCATTGCCAGCTTCCTACGAGAATGCCCATTTAGAAAGTGTGTCGGGGATTCTTCAGCGTATATGTAATCCCATAGATTTGCCTCCTTCTTAGTGATTGGCTGTCCCATGTCAATAGACCTTATATAGTAAGGTGATCTATTTGGTTCAGCTGCCACTTTCTCTCTAAAAGGGAGCTTCCTTTTTTGGGCCCCCAATTCAGCTAACATACGTACACGGTTTGCTAGCGGCAAATTGTCCTCCACCTCATTCGCATCACCACCCACTAATTCCACCCCAGCTTGCCCCTTGTGGATTGTAATTGCGGGGTCATATGAGCTAACCGGTTCTACCATTATAACCATACTCAAGTTTGGGGTAGTCTCCACATCGCCTAAACACGTATAAAAAACAATTCACGTTACTCTGTAACCAATATAACACTTTCACAGTAAACAAAAATAGTAAAGCTTACCGGAACGTTCGGGCGTTGTTTCTGTCCCAGCCATCTCATCCACCTTTGCACTTGTGCAACCTGCATGTTCGATGCAAATAAGTATATTTAAATGACTCCACTAAACCAGCAATCCTAATCATTTTAATGCTCTTACGTACCGGTCTGCCGTGACTCGTCAAATTCACCTCCAATTTGTGTCATTTCCAGACTCCAATTAGGCCCATCGAAACTACGTTCATCAATCGACGTTTCGCCTCTGTCCACTGTTCGTATGATTAACACATGTTAACCCCAATAAATGTTCCTAATAGCGAACTATTTAACACATGTTATAGAATGAAAAGCTTTACCGTTAAAATCCGCCTGCCCCTCCTCTACCACCGCTTTGCCTTTACCATCCATAACCACCTCCACAGCTTTATCGAAAGCATCTCCTTCCACAGAGCCAACCACCACGCCAACACACTCTTCATTATTTACGACAGTTGAATCTACTACGTCATGCTCAGTCTTACTATATGAAGCTGCATAAAACATTCTTATCACATCTCATGCATAGGTTACTATTTTGAAACAGAATAAAAATTTTACCCTTACATTCACGGTGACTCTTCTCTACAGCCGCCTTGCCTTTGCCATCCGAAACCACCTGTTCATCCTTATCGATAACATCACCTTCCACAGAGGCAGACACGACTCCAGCACATTCTTCCTTACTTGCATCAGTTGCATCCACTACTTCATGTTCAGTCTTACTAATTAAAGCTGCATAAACATTCTCGAATAAATTAGAAATGGCTAAACATGGTGCGTCTAGAGTTTTTACGACCCTACAAATAAAATGGTTTCTGAAGATTACCTTCATTGTCATTCCCTTCAACCTGGTCAGTAAGCTTAAGATCCATCTCAGCACTTTTGGCTACCTGATCAGAAATCTTATCCTTTTTTGCATCAGTCGCTTCTAAATCGGTGATCTGCTGATCATCGTCCTTCTCATCCACATTATTGACAGGTGGAGGTGCATGTCCTGCTGCCTCCACACTATATGCATCTTGACCAACCAACTACATGCAAGAACCACCGTCAACTGTCAAAGCAACATGACACATGTTAAAACAGAATAAACTAATAAAGCACACTATAAAAAACTAACAATCTGAAATGGTACGAAGCACTACCAGGTACACCCTGGGCCGCTGCTGCTTTAAAACGCAGTATCGCACGCATTAAACCCAACGGCTTATGGACTTGTTCAACATCACTTTTATCCCCGCTCCATTGTCCTTCAATATGTTCCGCCCCACCCATACTACAGTCACCTACAGTTGAATTACCAGCCTCATGAACACTCTTATCACCATGTTGCTTCTCATTATCGTTGCACCCTATAACATCACATTAATATTAAATGGGTTCAGTATCGTTGCACCCTATAACATCACATTAACATTAATCTTCCTAGGTTGCCATCTATACACTTAGGGTTAAACGTACAATGTAACTGGTAATACATGTAACACTTTACCTGTTTCGTTACCCCCATCCGTGCTTGGCCCATCAAACTTTATATTGATCTTACGCCTTTTTGGGGTCACACGGCCTACTTCTTTTTCAGGAGCATCATTTAAGTTCTTCAGTCGAGGATATCTTCTCACCTGCAACGACTTCCCAACATCTTGCAGCGTCTCAGCACGCTCTTTTCCATCATCAGGTACGCTTGCTTGGCCCGCACCATCAGCTGCAACCACAAAAGATGTTAAACAATACATTTCAGTCCCGTACGCATATTGCAGGGACATAACATGTGTTAAACAATACATTTCAACCACAACAGATGTTAAACAATACATTAACATGTGTTAAAATATACATTTCAGCCCCGTATACATATTACAGGGACATAAACTTTCTCGAGCAATAATCAACGCGTCACCATCAATGTGTACTTATGTTTCCTTCCTAGGCTGCCATCTATACACTTAACTATAAGCGTACACTGAAAATGGTAACACATGTAACACTTTACCTGTTTCGTTACCACCATCCGTGTTTGGCCCATCAAACTTTATATTTGTGTTACGCCTTTTTGGGGTCACACAGCCTTCTTCTTTCTGAGGAACATCCTTTAACTTCTCCAGTCGAGCAGATCTCCTCACCTGTATCGACTTCCCAGCATCTTCCATCGTTTCAGCATACTCTTTTCCATCATCAGCTGCAACCACAACAGATGTTAATCAATAAGATCGGTAACACATTAACATGTGTTATAGTGTACATGTCAGAAATATAATCATCACACCTTCTAGGCCATCAAAGTCTATGGCTGAAGATCCTACTTCTTTCAATCTTCTTTTACTGATCCTTTTGTTGAGCCGATTAAGTGACTTCCTGTACAAACTAGCTATTGGCGAACCATCCGACCATTCGTCAACCACGCCATCCCCTATGAAAACGTTGCACATCAGTAAAATAGTGCCACATTAATAAACTCAAATTTTACAAAGAATAACAGTTACTAACCAGCGTTCTCTCCCTCGTCAATGTGAATACTTCCATCATTTTTCAAACCTTCCAACACCTCGTTGATACGGTGCGACGATAAATCTACGGCTTTATCGTGATCTGTACGAGTTGAGGCTTTCTGTTCAAACAAACTTTCATACATTGCCTTCAACGTTGGTACTTCCTCGTCCTCGGGGCTCTCCACACACATAGATTCTAACATACCCTCTATTTTGATTTTGTTCTTGTTTGTCACATTAATTAGCTGTCGTACCATCAACAGCCTCTCCTGTTTCAAAAAAAATTTCAACAGTTTCATACAAAAATTATATACTAATTGTAAAAAACACATGTAAGTGCATATAACTATACCCCCCTTACTTGCCCAGTGTTCCACGTTATAGTTACTTGGAATTGTTAACCCTTTAAACCGTCCTAGACCAAACCCACCAGCAAGTATTTCCAGCCTTTCTCTATCTCGCAATCTCTTCAAGTTCCAGAAAGCCAAAGGACACACCGCCTTGTCAACCTTCATCCCTGTGCACTCAATGCTATCAACGTACAACAGCTACAAGAAACAGCGATCAGTTCAGAATCAGAATATTAACACATGTTAATTCTCCCAAATAAATAAATTTCACTTACTATCAGAATCGAGAGAGGCCCAATGAAGATGCTTTGTGGGTCAAGTCGATCCCAGGTATCTTTGCAAGTTTTCAACTTCTCTACCACCAGGTCACACCAGTCTACCTTTGCAAAATCCATTTCGTCATCTAGATACTCTAAAATTTCTTCCCGTAAACAACTTTGTTTATGACAGTCAACGAGCACTGCCACAAAACACATTACAAAATCCATACGGAAATCAAAACTGTCTTCTCCGTCGGACTCAACTATCATTTTCACCATCTTTGTTGGAGGTACATGTACACCCGGGTATCTCGCCCTCCAATCCGCAATGGCATCAACCAAGATGGGCAGCTTATCAATCGAACTAAACTTTTTCCCACCGGTCGGAATCCCTAATAACTGATGTATCACTTTCCTGTTTACCTTGATATTACCAGCAGGTGTACATATCACCATCTTATCGGGATTAAAATTGTCGACAACAAAATAACCTAACTTAGCTGGTAACCCATCAACGCTGAAAGTAAGTAAACGACCAAAGCCCATTTCCCTGACCGCCTCACCTGTCAATGCTCGTACACACTTATAAAATTGTAGTGGTGCGGATCTCGTCCTTATTCCCGGAAATTCATCCTTCTTGGCTCGCTTACGAGCTTTGGGAACCGGCGCCTGTTCGTTACCAACTTCTTTTTACTTCCGTGCTTCACCTTTCACACTCTCCTCTGAAACTTTCTTCTTCACTGACCGTAACGTTCGCCCGCTTGATGTAGCTGTTACATCTGCCCTACGTACTGGTATAACGTTTTATACGCAACCAAAACAACCAAATCTAATTAGTCTACTTTACAACCCTTTATGTCAAATCTTTCTAAGACAAACGGTAACATTACACTTATAAGATCAAACATCCAACAATTAATCATTTGAACATCAAACAAATGAAAGGCAATAAAAAAGAACTAACCACGGTTTCTTTGCATTCCATTGCCAGAATTATCATCCGTGATGTTTTTTTTCCCTGCCAATTAACACATGTTAGGCAAACTTCAAACTCAGACCATTAATGAATTGGCAGACAAACAAATCAAAGCCAATGATCTTGGGTTTGTCCATTAATTATTTAACACATGTTAGGCAAACTTCAAAAAATAACTAACCACGTTTTCTTTTACTTCCACGGCCAGAACTATCCACGGCAATGTTTTTTTCCCCTACCATTTAACACATGTGTGTATTACACTTACAAAATGTTAAAATTTTCAAACACCTCATCTAATAATCTTAACAGATTGTACCATTAATCTAATAATCTTAACAGAATTTGCAAACTATGTGTCATCCTTTAACACATTTTTTATTACACTTACATGTTAGGCAAACTTCAAACTCAGACCATTAATTATTTGGCAGACAAACAAATTAAAGCCAATGATCTTTGGTCTGTCCATTAATTATTTAACACATGTTAGGCAAACTTCAAAAAATAACTAACCACGTTTTCTTTTACTTCCACAGCCAGAACTATCCAAGGCAATGTTTTTTTCCCTACCATTTAACACATGTTAGACAAGTTCACATTGATACGCAAATACCAACTATTGTAACCAAAGGCACTTACCTTTATGATCTTTGGTTTGTCCCTCTTTGCCTTCCACATAAGCTTCTTTACGCCCTGATAAATTATTAACAAAAATGTTTAGTTCACCCAGAAACGATACAAACTATACACAATATTACTGGTTAACCTTTAACGGTTTTCCGTCGTTTTACAGGGGCTGGTGACCCACTATCAGTATCATCATACACTGCAATGTAGCCAAACAAAAGAATGTTATGAAGAGGGACAAATTCAACACACTATACATATATACATCACCTAAAACTACGTTAAAGCTTCATACACACATCAATACTAACCTAACGCCCTTTGGGTCGGACCGAAGGCACATTGTTGATTGGAAGGACCTTCCTTGGAATCATCGGAGATAATAACAACACTACGGCTGGCGGGCCTTTTCCGCCCTAATATAGGTCTCCTAGTGCTATAGATAGAAAACAAAACAAAATCAGTTGCCGTTTTGGAGGGGAAATCGATTGAACAAAACCCCTTTTTACAGGTCCGATTACAAGAACTAACCTTTTACTTGAACTCTTCATCCTCCTTAATCGTTTCATTTTGACCGACGACGACAAAATTATGAACGATTTCCTCATTCTCCTCGATCGCCACTATCGGCTTATGTCTTAGGGTTAGAAGGTACCGATCGATGTTGTCTTTGCGAAAGAGAAATATGAACAATGTCACTTTCTAGTGGGGAAGATAAAGAAGAAAATATTTTTGAAATGCTTTGAAGTTTTGATTAGACGGCTACTGCATGGCAGGGATTTCGTTTTCCAATGTTCTATTTGCACTACCGAAAATGCCCTTCCAGAGGTTGTCATGTGTATTATAAGATTTCTTTTAAATATAATTCTTACCAAAATTATGAGAGCCATTGATCAAGTTAGATAAAAGATAATCAATGGATGACAATGGGTTTGCAAAGTTTTCTTAAAAAGATAGAGTTTTCTATAGAGCCCAACCCTATATATATATATATATATATATAGGGTAAGGTTCATGCGAGAACCACCTTTATTGCGAGAACCGCGAGAACCAATGTGAACACAACCTAAAATAGCTAAAAAAACCTAAAAAAACCTAAAAACCTAAAATAACTAAAAGTAGCGATTTTAACATAAAAAATATTTAAAAAAAAATTGTGTGTTTTTTAGCTATTTTTAGGCATTTTAGGTTGTGTTCACATTGGTTCTCGCGGTTCTCGCAATAAGAGGTGGTTCCTAACGTATCTTTGTCCTATATATATAGGGTGAGATTCCTGTAAAAAGGACATTTTTCGTGAGAATGCATAGAAATTGACATGTAAGCATGATGTTTTGGACTTAGGCTTGATGTTTTAGGTTGTTTTGGCAGAAACACCAAACATAATAATTTAAAACACAATGCAATGTACTATGGGCGTGAAATTTAAAACACATTACTTAACACTTAAAACACACTACTTAACGTTATTGGCATGGTTTTTAAGTTTTAAGCCTAGAATTCATTGCATTGTACCTTAAATCGTTATGTTTTGTGTTTTTCTTGCCAAAACAACCCAAAACATTATGCAAAAGTCCAAAACATGATGCCTGCATGTCAATTCTTATGTCTTCTCACGCTTCTCACGAAAAATGTACTTTTTACAAGATCATAAGACTATATAAATATAAATATATGTCTTAAGGGAGAGGTTCATTTGAGAAGAATCTTCTTAAAAGAAGAAAAATAAATTAATCTAGACCCTATATTGTTTTGATTAATGGTTGTGAATAAAAATATCATTTTGTCCACTTTTAATTAACGTTTTAATTACTATTTACTAAGGGTTGTATAGATAATTTGATGTAGAATATCAATAAATATTTTAAAGAGTTACTCAAGTCTCATTAATGCAACTATAATTTCCTCCTTGACCGCCATTAATGTGTTGGCTCCTACACCAATTTTATTAGAAATGAAAAATTATTTAAAAATGTTGTGTCCTACACTATTTTATTATGAGTCGCAAAGTTATTTAAAAGTGTTTGAGTCCTACACATTATGTATCCTACACCAAAATATTGTTTTAATGGTGTAGGAAATGTTGAATATGTAAGATCATGTGCGGGATTATTTTTATTGTGTAAGGTGCACAACTATTTTATAAGATAGACTCATTAAGTGATTATAGTTCATTAATTTGATTAGCAAAAATAAATAATAGACTCATTAAATGATTTGTTCAAATTACCTTTGTATCCTTTATTATTTTTGTTATTAATTTGTAATCTCTTCTCATTTGAACTCTCCACTATGTCTTAAAATATCATAAGTTTAGAATTATGTTTCATAAAATATTTAATATATATATAATAATGATAATGATACATCTCATGATCACACACAACTTCTAAATAATTAATTGATGTCAATAAAAAAATTATTACTATTCATTGTAGTCGTAAATTAATATAAAAATAAATAAATAAATAAATAAGTAAATAATATATAATATAATATAATATAATATAATATAATATAATAATAATATAGGTTATTTGACAGCGCAATGCAATACCGGTATGATACATGCACTCCTTATAGAAATCAATCGACTGGGAATGAAAAAATGAACACATGTACCGACACCAATGTTCAAACAGTATTGATTGGTTCAGATTGTCACATTATTGATATCATTATTCATATATCGTCGCAGACATAGTTGTATAAAATTAAAAATTATCAAAACCGGAAACCATAAAAATGAATACAGGTACCAGTACTGATGTTGTTTGTTTGGTTTGTTACGGTATAATAATGATATGGTGTCAGTTTATCAAAAGTAAAAAGAATAACAATAAATAGCAATATCGATATATATGTTGTTCAATCGATTCGGTACGTTTTGGTACTTTATCACAATGTTCGAAACCGGTACCCGATACCATTTGTTCATCACTATAAAAAAACTAACAAGAATATTTTAAATAATCACAACAACAGTATTACTATTAGTATTTATTATTATAAAGAAAAATACATCTAATTGATGCCATCATGCCAAACATAAAAGACATTACATAAATTTTAAGAGTCAATTTATTCCAACAAAAGACATTACTAACTTCCCACACACCGATGATTCGATACCTACCCCGTTTACACAAACGGCCATCAACCTTTCACAAAACGAAACCGTCCCCGAAACTCAACCACCCAACGATGGTCCTTCCGCACCCCAACCCATAAAAAAGAGAAGCCATAAGAAAAAAACCGAGGCGGATAAAGCACTTGAAACCATCAAGCGAAAACAACTAAAATGGACCGTTCCTGAAGAACTTGCATTGGCGAGGGGTTGGTTTCAACAATCTCAACATTCAACTTTAGGTATTCTTAAACTTTGTTTTTATTAATGTTTTTTTTTATATAACTTTGTAATATATTAAATTTTGTTTTTATAAAAACAGGAAATTCTCAACATCGAACCTATTTGTGGCAAGGGGTTAGTAGAATATTCCATGAAGAATTGGGAAAAGAGGTTTATCGTGAAAACGATAGCTTATCCTCGAAGTGGACCGAGATAAGCGGCCAACTTACAAAATATAGTGGTTTTTTAAATAAAGCAAAACAAAACCCAAAAAGTGGTGAAACCGAAGCCGACATTGTGACGAATGCATTGGTTCAATTCAAGACAAATGTGGGGACCGACTTCCGTTTCATGCATTGTTGGGAGATTTGTAAGTTTCATCCAAAGTGGGCGAATATCCCCAGTGGTAGCGAAAGCAACACGTCTTCCAAAAGGTCGAGGGCCTCGTCCCAATCTGATGCACGAGATCAAGAGATTGAGGACCTTTTTGATGATTCGCCAAGCCCAAACCGGCCTGAGTATGGAAGAGATGCCACAAAAAGGCGTGCTCAAAAATCAAGATCTGCTACGGCATCACCTTCAGCTGGGAGTTCGCTCTTGCATAGAGGAATATACAGCGACCAGTTGGATGACATTTCATCCAAGATGGATACATTCAACGTCTTCCAACAACAAAGGGCCGAAATTCGGAATAGAAAAGAAGCTAGAGATGCCGCTAGAGAAGCCGAGAGACAAAGACGGGAGGATTTGAAAATTCTATCCCAGCCGATTGATCACCTAAAGGGTGACGAGTTGGAAATAGTCTTGAAGATGAGAGAAGAGATAAAAAACAAATATAAACGTTAGGAAAATTTTTTTATGTATTTTTTTATGTAATTTTTTTTATGTATTTTTTTTATGTAATTTTTTTTAATTTTTATGTAATTTTCTTTAATTACAAAGAGCCCAGCCGGGTCAGCCCAGCGAAGCCCACCAAACCCACGCCCCCAACCCCCGCCCCACCATACCCTGTTTAATGTGGGTCGCCCCATGTCTGCCACCCCAAGCCACGTGTCAACAAATGCCCCAACCCAAGCCCAACCCCCGCCCCACCATACCCCGCAGTCTAAATACCATTGCTTTAGAAAGACTCGTAATAAATGTCGGCTATCCGTTACCGAACTAGTTGTTTTTTTTTTTTTTGAAAGGCAAATTTCATTAACGAGAAACGCCGACCCAAGCCGGGCCGACAAAAAACAACAAACAACTAGATTACATATTTACAAAAGAGCACCACTCCCTCTATTCTATCCCTTTGTGCTTGGATCTAGTGGAAAACCAAAGAAAACCCAAAGCCTTAATCTCACTAAGAATACTATATGCTCTAACCGGCACATTAGAAAATTTGACGTTGTTCCTGGCACGCCAAAGGCTCCAACACGCAATCATAATAATGCCATGAACAGCGTCCTTCTTCTTTTCCGAAATTCTGAGATCTTTGTGGAAAGTGAGGAGGTCTCTCAAAGAAAACGCAAAAATATTGGGGATTTTGCACCAAGAACTAATACCAAGCCACACATTCGAAGCTATAAAACAAGCAATGAAAACGTGATCGGCACTTTCCTCTTCCGAATTACACAAACTGCACGAAGAGTCTCCAACGGTATCATTCCTTTTCTTTAAAGCTTCGGCCGTCGGCACTCTATCTAACTCCATTCTCCAAGCATGAATGTTGACTTTAGTGGGAATCCAATTGCACCAATCCAAAACGAAGCTATTTTCCTGCACAACCTCCTCTTTTAGCAATTTTTTTACCAGCTTAACTAAGAATAAACCGTCCGAGGCCGAGCTCCACTTCCACCTATCCAATTTCGACGAGACCTGCACGCCGTTAAGCGAAGATAACAACAGCCCAAGACTGGCCTGAACACTTGCGTCAGACAACTCCGATTTCCAACACCATTTGTAATAAACCTCGCTTCCATTACGCTTAATCCTCTCGGCCACAGTACACTTTTTGTCAACTTCCATTCTAAACAGATCTGGGAACATAGTCTTAAGGGGTTCATTGAAAAGCCAAGAATCGAGCCAAAATGCGATGTCTTCTCCGTTACCAACCGATCCTTTCAAATAATTTCGAAGTGGACGACCGCCTGCCTTAGTGTTGATAAAAATTTTTGCTATATTATTCCAAACCCCGTTGAGCGATTTTTTGTAGGGAATACACTAATATCATGTCAACTCCCTTCTCCACTTCCCATTTTCCACCCGTTGAGCGATTTTTTGGAAGGGTGCTCCCTACGTGGAGAGTGATAAATTCTCTACCTCAGCCAATCACCTCATATCATGTCAACTCCCTTCTCCACTTCCCATTTTTCACTCAAACACAAGGGGTGCTCCCCACTCCCCATTTTCCACTGCAACAGTCAAAAAATAAGCTTCCCACACATCGGTGACTACTCACCGATATTTGATGTTCACCGCCCGTGTATAGGGGACGGCGGCGGTGTGCCCGCTCGGTGAACCCCTATCACATCATCACTCCCTGCGAACACCCCGCGCCCTCTTAGTGATCTATTAGTAAATTGTCTATCGATGATCTGTCAGTAAAAGTTGTCAACGTCGGTAACAATTCTAGTCAAAATCTACATGTTTGTAGTGTCTGGCGCTATTCCCAGGCATGGTGAATGTAGATATAGTATAATATAATAAAAAATATTCTAGGTAAAAAAAAATTGTTATCTTTTTCCTTTCGTTAGTAAATAAAAGAATGTTAACAGGAAATGGTTCAACGAATATGGTCAAACTTAAAAAGGTGTGTTGTTAAATCCATAAAAAGTACTTTTTATGCACGAATATCACAAGATGGCTTGAATCTCAAGAACATATTGTATGAATCTAACAAAATGGATGAAATATGGTACTTTCAAGATTAAGTTTTACTATCGTTCCGCGTTCCGGCGACGCCAGACGGGTGAAAACGTGTATTCAGTGACGGAGTTTGACCAAAAGTTTCGAGGGGGCAGAAAGTAATGAGACCCAATTTATATATTCTATAAATATTTAGGCAAAATAATGGTTTGGGGGGGGGGGGGGGGGGTTGTCCTTTATAGTTTTAAAATTATACTTTTAACCGAAACATTGGAGGGGGGGAGTACCCCTAGAGGTGTACAAATCGGTTTTTTTTTTTCAAAAACCGGTTTCGGTTATTAACTGAACCGGTTTTTTTCATCCAAAACGAAAACCGGTTTTTTCTATAACTGGTTTCGGTTACTAACCGGTCTTTCAAGTCCAAAACAATAACCGGTGTAACCGGTTGGGATCGGTTTTTAACCGATTTTTGCCAGAAAAAACCGGTTTTTTAAAACCGGTTTCGGTTATTAACCGGTTTTTCAGATCAAGAATCCTAACTGGTCTACAACCGGCGGTTTGGCTCGGTTGTAAAACCGGTTAAAAAAACGGTTAAAAAAAACCGGTTTTGTTTTTTTTTTCCCGGTTTCGGTTCTAAAACCGGTTTTTTTGTACACCTCTAGGTACCCATGGGTATCAGCTAAGCTACGCCCCTGCGTGTATTAAGACAACACACTATTTGTAAAACACAATGTGTAAAAGACAAATGTAAAACACAATGCGTAAAAGAGAATTACAAAAAAGTTGTCACACCCCCAAAATCCACCATGCGGAGTATCACCGCTTGGAGGCGTGACATGACCGAAATCAAGCCACCAATCATATTGAACAATGGATTTAAGATAGATAAAACCAACCACACAATATAATTGGTGATCAAAAGCTAGTTAACCAAGTTCAAATTAAACAGCGGAAGCATTAAAGGTAAAACCCAAAACATAAGTAATAAGTTCATAAGTTTAAATGTTTAACATGGAACTCAATAGTCCATGTCCCACAACGATCACTCCTCACTGTGCAAGCTCCATGAGCACCTAACGACCTGCAAGGCATGTAACAACAAATCAACAACAAAGTTGAGCGAGTTCACAGTTGGGTGTTTGTTTTAGGTTGCTTTCGAAAACATGGTTTGTCATTAGCTGGCTTACTTGCCGTGGGCGTTACCCCATAGTTGAAAACATGATTAACCAATTCCTTCTTTCCCAAACCATACCCATAATTAGTGGGGGCTTCCCCATGTGAACCACTAGACCGTTACCATATCGACTACTAACGAAAGTAAGTTGTGCCCTACGTCAACGTCTATCATCATTGACAGTTTGCCATAGTCCATTAGTACACGCCCGTCCGACTGGCCCGGTGTGAGGTTTGTTAAACCTAATAGCGCTATTAACTAATGACCCGCTCGCCATCGGCCTCGGCGATTAAGTCGATATAAAATGAGGGACTTAGGTGATAGAGTTTTGGCTAGTAGTTTAAGGTTGTTGTCCTACCCAAGGAGGACGAACGTACGTATTCTACCCAAGGAGAATACGCAGGATTAATATTGGCATCCTACCTATGGAGGATGGCGGTACATATCCTACCCAAGGAGGATATGTATGTTCCATTTTAGTTTCTTAACCCATTCCCATACCACCGGGAATCCCATGCCTTGTAGAAAGTGTGAACTCACCTTGGTTTGCTCGGTTAGATTAGTTACTCTAATAATCAGAAATCAAGCACGTCCTAATAAAGTACAGATAACAATCAATTTCTCGTGCATGCAAAACACGTATCCTACGTACGGTTTATCTACTCCTTACTTCTATCACATACCACACAATTCAAATATCACACTCTGACTTTTGTGGAAAGATTATAGTTAAAAATACACTTGTAACACATGTTAGAAAATAATTTTCTATGTGTTGGGGTTTTTAGAAAATTTTGCTAGAGTCTCCTTTATTTAAGCTTATGTTTCATGATTCAAGATTCAAGTCTTTTAGTGTTCATATGTTTCATCATAATATATCTATTATCCATTAAAAACATGAAGTAACAAGGTTTAACAAGAGGCTTACAACTAGCTTAAAGCTAGGGAAGAAACAAGATGCAAAGGTGATGGATAAAAGCACACTAGAGAGGTCCTTGATGATCCGTGAGTTCCACACTTCGTGATTCACCTTCGTGCACCTTGTAGTATCCTTGGAATGGATGGTGGGAAATCGAAAATGGTTAAGGTGTAAGGGGGTGTTCTCGGCCGAGCTTATGGAGGAGGGAGAGAAGAGATAAGTTGAGTTGTGAGGAAGATGATGAAGAGTGCACTTATAATCCCTAATTCTTTTATCCATAGGTCCTTGTGTTACTCAAGTACATGACAAGATCATTATCAAATCCCAAAGTAAGATTGTGAAGATTTTAGGAAGATTTAATCAAATCTTGATGTGTGGGGCCCCTATGGGCCGTAATCTTGCAAGGGGGGGGGGGGTATTTGTAAATTGTTGGGAAAGTAGGTGGTTACTTAGGGGTTAAGATGTAAAGTCTAATGTGTAGTGTGTTACATGTATTAGGTATTGTGTTATCGTGCTCGGGAACCATAACTAGCTCAGAAAAAGTGAAACAATGTTTCTTGCAATATTTTAGTGTTCCGGGTAATGTCCGGTTGTTCGGTTAGGTACCGTTCCGTTAAAGTGCTAAGTTATTCCGTATAGTGCCTTTTATGTAACTTTTTGTAACACTTTTAATTCCCAACACTTAGGAAGGCATACAGGACTATTTAGTAAATTTTCTGCACAAGACTAGTATGTTAACAAGCACATGTAAGTATGACGCAGTAATCAGAAAGCAGTTAAGTAATTCAGCACAGTCATCAAGCACTTTAATTAACATTAATTAATCGTACGGATGCATGTAATTATGAGGGTTGTCACATTCTCCCCCTGTTAAGAAAATTTCGGCCCGAAATTTAGCACGTGGTTACTGAGGAAGCTAGTTAAGTTGCGTTGGTTTCCTGGTTTTCCTGGGGTGTCACATCATCCCCCCGTTGGTTTGGAATTTCGTCCCGAAATTCTGCAGTAGTTTCAGCCTCAGTAGTGGTTGCACTTTTCTTAAACAACTGGGGATACTTGAGTTTCATTTGGTCTTCTCGTTCCCAGGTATACTCTGGGCCACGACGGGAGTTCCAACGAACTCGAACAAGAGGTATTCTGGTACGCTTGAGAACCTTAACATCTCGATCAGTAATCTCTACTGGTTCCTCGACGAATCGCAGCTGATCGTCGATAGTGAGCTCCTTGAGAGGAACTATGAGGGTCTCATTTGACAGACACTTCTTCAGATTCGACACATGGAAAACATTGTGAACTCCGCTGAGTTCTTCAGGTAGATTCAACTTGTAATCGACCTTGCCAATTTTCTCAATGATTTCGAACGGTCCGACATAGCGCGGATTGAGTTTGCCTCGTTTGCCAAAACGAACTACACCTTTCCAAGGTGAGACTTTGAGTAGCACTTGATCCCCAACCTGGAACTCGAGTGGTTTCCTGTGGTTATCAGCATAGCTTTTCTGACGGTCACGAGCTGCCGCCATTCGTTGTCGTATCTGAGCAATCTTCTCGGTTGTATCGACTACAAGTTCTGGGCCAGTGATTTGACTGTCGCCAACCTCTGCCCAACAAAGAGGTGATCGGCACTTCCGTCCGTACAATGCCTCGAACGGAGCGGCCTGGATACTGGTGTGGTAACTATTGTTATACGAAAACTCCACTAACAGAAGGTGTTTTTCCCAGCCATTACCAAAGTAGATTACACATGCCCTAAGCATGTCTTCAAGGGTTTGGATGGTACGTTCAGACTGCCCATCCGTCTGTGGATGATATGCCGTGCTCTTGTCTAGTCGAGAGCCAAAGGACTTGTGCATAGCTTGCCACAATTCAGATGTAAAACGTGAGTCACGATCAGAAATGATGGAGGTTGGCACTCCGTGCCTTAATACCACTTCCTTTAGGTAGACGTCTGCTAGAGTAGAAAACTTATCCGTTTCCTTGATAGCCAGAAAATGTGCAGACTTGGTCAGTCGATCCAGGATCACCCAAATGGTATCGTTTTCGCGTTGAGATCTAGGCAGGCCAGTAACGAAATCCATGGAAATTTGCTCCCATTTCCATTTAGGTATCTCTGGTTTTTTAAGTAGGCCTGATGGTTTCTGGTACTCGACCTTGACCCTAGCACAAGTCAAGCATTTACTGACGTAGGTTGCTATGTTGGCTTTCATGCTAGGCCACCAGTATGTAGTCTTTAAGTCGTGGTACATCTTATCCGAACCAGGATGTACTGAATAACGAGACTTATGCGCTTCATCTATCACAAGCTCACGTAAGTTTCCATAAAGTGGAACCCAGATGCGCCCGTTTACATAGGAGGCGTCGTCTTCCTTTTGTTCTAACCGTTTCCTTGATCCTCGTAGGGACTCAGCCCTGATGTTTTCTGCTTTCAATGCTTCGACCTGAGCATCACGAATTTGAGCGGGAAGGCTAGAGTGAATGGTAAGCTGTAACGCACGTACACGCTTAGGTATAGCATCCTTTCGACTGAGGGCGTCAGCCACAACATTGGCCTTGCCCGGATGATATTTGATAGCGCATTCATAATCGTTCAAGAGCTCGACCCATCGGCGTTGTTGCATGTTTAACTCCTTTTGCTTGAAGATATGCTCGAGACTCCTGTGATCGGTGTAAATGGTGCACTTGGTACCGTACAGGTAATGTCTCCATATCTTAAGTGCGAAAACAACTGCCCCCAATTCCAAGTCGTGCGTAGTGTAGTTCCTTTCATGAACTTTAAGTTGGCGCGATGCGTAGGCAATGACCTTGTCACGTTGCATCAACACGCAACCAAGTCCTTGGATGGAAGCGTCGCAATAAACCACAAAATCATCTGTGCCTTCAGGCAATGAGAGGATAGGCGCGCTAGAAAGTCTATCTTTTAAGTGCTGAAATGCGGACTCCTGTACATCACCCCAACGATAGGTGACACCTTTTTGAGTCAGTGAGGTGAGAGGTTGCGTAATCTTAGAGAAATCCTTGATGAATCTTCTGTAGTAGCCCGCCAAACCCAAGAATTGGCGGATTTCTGTTGGTGTACGGGGTGCAGGCCAGTTCTTGATCGAGTCTACCTTGGATGGATCAACATGAATCCCATCCTTGTTTACCACGTGGCCTAGAAAGTGGACTTCACGAAGCCAGAAGTCACATTTCGAAAATTTGGCATACAACTGCTCTGTTCGAAGGAGTTCCAAAATAAGTCTCAGGTGTCGTTCGTGTTCTTCCTGACTCTTAGAATAGATCAGGATGTCATCGATGAATACAATAACGAACTTATCCAGGTAAGGCTTGCTCACTCTGTTCATGAGATCCATGAAGACTGCAGGTGCATTAGTTAATCCAAAAGGCATAACCAGAAACTCGTAATGCCCATACCGAGTCCTGAATGCTGTTTTAGAGATATCCTCGTCTCGGACTCTCGGTTGATGGTAGCCTGATCTTAAGTCAATCTTGGAATAGAAACTCGACCCTTGCAACTGGTCGAATAAGTCATCAATGCGTGAAAGAGGATAACGATTCTTCACGGTCACCTTGTTGACTTCGCGGTAGTCAATACACATTCTGAAGGTACCGTCTTTCTTCTTCACGAATAACACTGGAGCTCCCCAAGGCGAAGAGCTAGGACGTATGAAACCCTTTTCCAAGAGTTCTTGTAGTTGCGTGGACAGTTCTGATGGAGCTAGACGATAAGGTGCTCGAGCTATGGGCACTGTTCCAGGAGCTAGCTCGATTTGAAATTCAACTTGTCGATGAGGCGGAAGACCAGGTAATTCCTCAGGAAAGTCGCGCACAATAGGAATGTCTTCTATCTTCTTTTCCTTCGAAGATGTATCGGAAACGAGGGCTAGAATAGCAGTGTGGCCCTTTCGCAAACACTTCTGGGCCTTAAGAAAAGAGATGATGCCCACAACAGCACCACCCTTGTCGCCATAAATCATGAGAGGTTCTTCACTAGAACGAGGAATGCGGGCGATTTTCTCCTTGCAAATAATCTTCACTTGATGATGAGATAGCCAATCCATCCCAATAACGACGTCGAAACTACCAAGTACGATAGGAATAAGATCGATAGAGAAGGTCTGACCAGCTAAGACGAGGTTACAACCTTTAACTATGTGTGTGGCTTCAAGACTTTTACCGTTTGCTAGTTCTACCGTGTGTTTGGTGTTTAAAAGTGTTGGAGTGCGCTTAAGCATTTGGCTAGCTTTTAAGGACACATAACTAGTATTGGCACCCGAATCAAATAAAACAGTAACAAAGAAGTCGTCCAGAAGGAACTTACCCATCACAACGTTGGGATCGTTCCTTGCATCACCCTGACCCAGCACGAAAACACGTCTCCTAGCACCATTGCCATTATTGTTACCCCCGTTGTTGCCTCCATTGTTGTTCCTGTTTCCTTGGTTGTTGTTGTTCTGATTCTGGTTCAGCTGAGGACAGTTCCTCTTAAAGTGGCCTTCAGCGCCACACTGAAAGCATCCTTTATTGCCCTGTTGTTGCTGCTGCTGGTGGTTCTGTGGAGCTTGTTGTTGTTGTTGGCGATTCTGATTTGCTGGTCGTGCACCCCTGCAATCCTTTGCTTCATGACCAAACTTGTTACACCTCAGACAACGACCCTTGTGGAACTGCCCGCTATGATGCTTGTTGCACCGGTTGCACTTGGGGTGGTTCCCTCGGTATCCACCCTGTCCTTGACTACCAGGAGATTGCTGACCAGGACTCTGGTAGTCATCAGTCTTTCGCTGCTGGGACTGAGACTGAACTGAAGTAGAACCCTTGCCCGAATTTCCATCCCACTTGCGCTTGTTATCACTGGGAGCATCAGTAGTAGTAGCGCTAATACGCTTGGGCAACTTTTTCTGCTCAACTGCCTGATCAGTGAGACGATGAGCCAACCGGATGATTTGCGGAATGGTGCCGAGATTAGCTGAGGTCACGTGGCTTTGAATTTCTGGCACCAAACCCTTAAGGTACAGCTCGATACGCTTGATAGGAGGATCCACCATAGTGGGACAAAAGATAGCTAATTCGTTCGATCTCTTTGTGTATGCCTCGATTTCAGACCCCGTCATCTTCAAATTGAAAAATTCCACCTCTAGCTTGTGGATGTCGTCACGACTACAGTACTCGTCTTTGATCAGTTCTTTGAAGTCATTCCATGGGGTGGCATTAGCAACCGCCAGCCCTAGCAGTTGAACCTGTGCTTTCCACCAGGTTAACGCAGCACCTTCGAGTGTTCTAGTAGCAAATTTCACCCTACGATCTTTAGGGCATTCACACATCTCAAAAACAGACTCAATCTTCTCGAACGAGTGAAGAAGGCCTACAGCTCCTTCTGTGCCACTGAAGGTACTAGGTCGGCAATCCATGAATGTTTTGAACGTACATACGGGAGGTTGAGCATGCTGACCTGTCGCGCGAGAACGAAAAGACAAGATTAAACACGAGAGTTGGTTCACGAGAGTAGGATCTAAACATCCTAGGATAGGTCGAAATAGCAGGTTATACCTCCTGCTGGAGCTGCTGTGAGCGCCTCAGCAACTCGTTCGTTGATTAGAGCCGTCAGCTGGGCTTGAGTCAAGTTCAGGCGTCCACTCATGATCTTCACATCGAAGGAAACACAAGTAAGAAGGGTGTCGCGAAAGTGCGTAAGTGTGGAGTGACAGAAGAGAGAAAACACAGAGTTTCAAGCAATAGTTGTTACGCTAACTAAGCATACCATGATCAAATGCGCTACTTAAACTAGCAGGCAGGCAATACAAACATAAACCATATTACCTATAGTGTTGAGTCTTGCACGTGGAGTGAAGCGTCGTTGTGGATCGTTGAGCACTGTACAGGTTATAGTCTAGTTTTGTCAAAAAGCTTTTTCCTTTTTAAAACCAAGTTCACTATAACCAATGGCTCTGATACCAATCTGTCACACCCCTAAAATCCACCATGCGGAGTATCACCGCTTGGAGGCGTGACATGACCAGGATCAAGCCACCAATCATATTGAACAATGGATTTAAGATAGATAAAACCAACCACACAATATAATTGGTGATCAAAAGCTAGTTAACCAAGTTCAAATTAAACAGCGGAATCATTAAAGGTAAAACCCAAAACATAAGTAATAAGTTCATAAGTTTAAATGTTTAACATGGAACTCAATAGTCCATGTCCCACAACGATCACTCCTCCCTGTGCAAGCTCCATAAGCACCTAACGACCTGCAAGGCATGTAACAACAAATCAACAACAAAGTTGAGCGAGTTCACAGTTGGGTGTTTGTTTTAGGTTGCTTTCGAAAACATGGTTTGTCTTTAGCTGGCTTACTTGCTGTGGGGGTTACCCCATAGTTGAAAACATGATTAACCAATTCCTTCTTTCCCAAACCATACCCATAATTAGTGGGGGCTTCCCCATGTGAACCACTAGACCGTTACCATATCGACTACTAACGAAAGTAAGTTGTGCCCTAGTCAATGTCTATCATCATTGACAGTTTGCCATAGTCCATTAGTACACGCCCGTCCGACTGGCCCGGTGTGAGGTTTGTTAAACCTAATAGCGCTATTAACTAATGACCTGCTCGCCATCGGCCTCGGCGATTAAGTCAATATAAAATGAGGGACTTAGGTGATAGAGTTTTGGCTAGTAGTTTAAGGTTGTTGTCCTACCCAAGGAGGACTAACGTACGTATTCTACCCAAGGAGAATACACAGGATTAATATTGGCATCCTACCTATGGAGGATGGCGGTACATATCCTACCCAAGGAGGATATGTAGGTTCCATTTTAGTTTCTTAACCCATTCCCATACCACCGGGAATCCCATGCCTTGTAGAAAGTGTGAACTCACCTTGGTTTGCTCGGTTAGATTAGTTACTCTAATAATCAGAAATCAAGCACGTCCTAATAAAGTACAGATAACAATCAATTTCTCGTGCATGCATAACACGTATCCTACGTACGGTTTATCTACTCCTTACTTCTATCACATACCACACAATTCAAATATCACACTCTGACTTTTGTGGAAAGATCATAGTTAAAAATACACTTGTAACACATGTTAGAAAATAATTTTCTATGTGTTGGGGTTTTTAGAAAATTTCGCCAGAGTCTCCTTTGTAAATGGAGGCGACCATGCTAATAAGCATATCATTTTCTTTTCCAAAAAAAATCATTCAACAAACAACAATTTACCAAGAGCAAACTATTCCATTTACAAACCAACATGAACTTGATGTTTCATAAAAACACGTAGTAACTTGGTATGGCGTTTAGTGGGTTTAGTTACCCTCCAAAGTGTGTTTACTTTTGTTAAAATCCCATTCTCGGGATTTTTTAGATGTTCATAACTTGTGATCATATTTTACAAAAATATTCATTTACAATATTTTCATGTGTCACTAGTATCCATATACTTACTTTATTTCCAAAATAGTGTAAGGGTCATGATCTTTCAAAACCGTATTTTAGACTTGGTTTATTTAGGAAAATCATTCACAAGTTTTAGATCTACAAGATCATTAGATCACTTTGTTTGTTATTTTACAAGAAATCATTTTGTCACCAAGTTCATGTCTAAATATGGAGGTGATTCTTTTATGTAAACCCCTAATCACCTCCTACTTGTTAAATCATGTTTTTAATCATAAGTTAACAAGTTTCATATAATGATCAACAACATATTTCTAGTAATCAACAAGCAAACATCAACATATACCAAACAACATCATACTAACAATATTACATCATGTTTCATCTTATTTAAGCTTATGTTTCATGATTCAAGATTCAATTCTTTTAGTGTTCATATGTTTCATCATAATATATCTATTATCCATTAAAAACATGAAGTAACAAGGTTTAACAAGAGGCTTACAACTAGCTTAAAGCTAGGGAAGAAACAAGATGCAAAGGTGATGGATAAAAGCACACTAGAGAGGTCCTTGATGATCCGTGAGTTCCACACTTCGTGATTCACCTTCGTGCACCTTGTAGTATCCTTGGAATGGATGGTGGGAAATCGAAAATGGTTGAGGTGTAAGGGGGTGTTCTCGGCCGAGCTTATGGAGGAGGGAGAGAAGAGATGAGTTGAGTTGTGAGGAAGATGATGAAGAGTGCACTTATAATCCCCAATTCTTTTATCCATAGGTCCTTGTGTCACTCAAGTACATGACAAGATCATTATCAAATCCCAAAGTAAGATTGTGAAGATTTTAGGAAGATTTAATCAAATCTTGATGTGTGGGGCCCCTATGGGCCGTAATCTTGCAAGGGGGGGGGTTATTTGTAAATTGTTGGGTAAGTAGGTGGTTACTTAGGGGTTAAGATGTAAAGTCTAATGTGTAGTGTGTTACATGTATTAGGTGGTGTGTTATCGTGCTCGGGAACCATGACTAGCTCAGAAAAAGTGAAACAATGTTTCTTGCAATATTTTAGTGTTCCGGGTAATGTCCGGTTGTTCGGTTAGGTATCGTTCCGTTAAAGTGCTAAGTTATTCCGTATAGTGTCTTTTATGTAACTTTTTGTAACACTTTTAATTCCCAACACTTAGGAAGGCATACAAGACTATTTAGTAAATTTTGTGCACAAGACTAGTATGTTAACAATCACATGTAAGTATGACGCAGTAATCAGAAAGCAGTTAAGTAATTCAGCACAGTCATCAAGCACTTTAATTAACATTAATTAATCGTACGGATACATGAAATTATGAGGTTTGTCACAAAAGTGTAAAACACAAAGGTAGACACGAAGTGTAAAATACAATGACTAAGACATTTCGTAAAACACAATGTGATGGCATTTGCAAAAGTAGGAGTAGTAGTCTAGGGGTTACAAACTTACAGTAGCAGTTTTTTAAAGTTGAGCGGGTATAAAAATGAAGTAATAGAGCAAAGCGTAAAAACGCAAAGTCTAAAAAAAAGGAAAAGTGTAAAAGTAGAAGGGTGGTGGCGGAAATATGTAAAAGATGAGGGAGTGGTGGTGGATATGTAAAAGTATAGGGGTGGTGGCATAAATGTGTAAAAACTGAGGGGTGAAGGTGGAAAAGCAAAGCAAGGGGTAGTATTGGCCAAGTTTGAAAGATGATGGTGGTGTTGTGAAAATTCAAAGGGGTGGTGGTTACAAGGTTTGAAAGTTGGGGTGAGGGTAAAAGCCACCAACTTTGTGAGATACTGTAGAATATCCACACAATCTTACACAAAACGTATACATAACTTTAATATTTCACTAGGATTTTGACCCGCCGCGCGTTACTGAGGCGTCGAAAGTTAAGGTAACTCGTATCTATACTGTATATTTGACCCGACTCTTTACTTATATACATCGCCATCGAATGAAAACGTATTATATTTGACCCGACTTGCTTTCAAATACAGTTTACAAACGTACACAAAATAGGTATATATATATGGCTCGCTCATTGCAGTGTAAAGTTGTAACAATATTTTAGACAACCGTGTAAAATCGTAAAAGTAATTTAGACATTAATATGGTTAGACATAGATAAAAAAAAGTATACTAATGTGTGACACTATGGTCTAAATTCGTAAAAGCATATCAAAAAAAATGAGACGTTAAGTTATTAAGTAGAAAAAGTTGGCAGATCAAAGTTGTCAATTACCAAAAGTTAAAAGTGAATGTTTAAGTTACCTAGTTTGAGAGTGTGAATTGAAAGAACTAAAAGTATAGGGGTTAAAAAGTAAAAATATAAAGATTAGAATTGTAATATATGAAAATTGAAAGAAGATAAATGTATAGGGACTAAGTGTGTATTGTTGTAAAAGTTGAGGACTTAAAGACAAAGGTCCTCCACCGACCTTTGTCTTTAAGATTATATACATAGATAAAAAAGTATAATAATTTGTACTCGTTGCGGTGTAAAGTCGTAAAAGTAATTTAAACAAAAGGAGGTGTCAAGTTATTAAGTAGAAAAGGTTAAGAAGGTCAAAGTTGTCAATTACTAAAAGTTAGAAATGAATGTGCAACCTACTTAAAGATATGAGTTAATAGTGTTTCATGTCAAAAAAATTAAGGGCGTAAAGTGGAAAAAACTTGAAAGTGTCAGGACCTTTTTTGTTGGTTCAAAAATTTGAAGGAAAAAAAATGAAAAAGTCAAAAACTTGAAGGTTAAAAGGGAAAGGTCTCCACCGACCTTTCTCTTTAATAGCATATAAATAAGAATATAACGTCTCACACATTGCGGTGTAAAATCGTAAAAATAATTTAAACAAAAAAATTGAAATGTTGGAGAAGATAAGGTGTGAAGTTATGAAGTAATAAAACATGAAGGTCAAAGTTGGTGTTTCACAAAGACATTGTCTTTTTTTCGTACGCACGAAAATGTTAATTGAAAACTGAATGTTTAATTAAGAAATTTTTGTCATGATAATATACATTTTAAGAAAAAAAGACTACTTTACTCTTTATTATAAAAAATAGTAAAAATAATAAAATCATAATTTATTTTTTTAATCATTTGTCAAGTATTTTAGTATATGTTTGTAAGTATTTAAGTGTTTAATCCCATTGAGGTGACATGTGTGAAAAAGTAAAAAAGCTGAGGGTATGAACATAAAATTTTATAAATGAACATTTGTTGTCTTGTTCCACCACACTACCCTCACCTATTTTGAAACGGAAAGATGGAAATGGGCTTTGGGGTCACGTGAGAAAGGCATGGTCGAACCACCGACCTTTGTCTTTCATATTATATAAATTTACTTGTAAACATGTAATAAATTATTTCTATATTTAATAATAACACTAGTTTATACCCCCGCGCGCGTTGCGGCGCGCTACATAGCGTTGGTTCAAGAGCGCATTCTTGGCTTAAAAGTTAATACCACAAACAAAAATACAGTTGTTTGTAGCTTGGATAAAATACCGAATCTGTGAAAAAAAGTACAAAATTGCTCACATCATTTAAAATTTAAAGAAAGCTATGATTTTGTTTTTGCTTATTCTGCATGTGGTAATCATTTTTATGTTTTCTTCCAAAGGTTTAAAACCGAAAGCTTCTTCAGCATAATGTCTACCAACAACATCACCAAATATGTGTAACCTATAAATTTTATCTAAAGTTACTAACATCTACTAAACAAACGAATTCAAGTAATGATGTATTCCATATAAGGAACTTTCAATTATCAATTTAATGCTAATCACAATAAGATGCTTAACAAAGGGAAACGTACTTCTATACTCAAATCAATAAAAAAAATCCAAAGCCTTATTTGATGTCTTTTTCTAATTAATGTTATTTACGATTACCCACGTGTTGCAGGGCAATAGACCTCCTGGGAAGGATTTAAGGGGTTTCATGGATATAAGAAGAATAAAACATGTGCATATTGGGTGGTCATAAACTTGGGAAACTCTTTTGCAGCAATCATCACACAATTATAATCACACATGAAAGGCAAAAAAGAACACTTACCACACAGGTATAATAAACCACAAAGCCAACAGGAAACATAAAATTTTCAAATCAGTCAACACAATAATAAGATTCATCAACTAAAAGCCACAAAGTTCATACCATCAAAACGTCCAGCTACCAACGCTGGAGTCACCGGACGTTGCGGCTAGCCTTCAAACCTCGTGACACCGCTTCTCAAGCATTAGGATGTAGTACCGAACCACCATCCCATATTTGCCGCCGGCTACCACATCTTCGTCGGAAAGAGGCAATCGACAGTGGAGGCCATTGCCTCTAAATTTCTCACTGGAGTTCGCCTAAATTTAACCGCAAGTTGCATATTCGTCGGTTTAACAAAAATCAACCGATTAGACATCATTGACTGCGGATCTAACTGAAAAGTAACATGCAGGGGAAAGAAACTTACCGGGTCTTCGACATAACCCTAGCCTTCGCCATAATATGTTTCTATTTTGCCGGCGCCTGGTTCTTTGTCACAGCTACCGTCGGAACCCTAGGGGTTCGTCGAAGTATTAACTTTTTTAGAGAGAGAACGATAACGTTTATGTGGATGGGTTTGTTGTTGTGTTGTGGCGGTGATTGAAGAGGAAGACCAAAGCAGAGGCGATGATTATAGAGAGAAAGAAACCTTCAGATCATGGCTTTCACAATAGAGCCCTTCTAGAACTCACCAGTGACCAGCAACAGGGAGAGGATTGTAATTTGCAAGGAGGGCATTTGTGTAAATATGTCAGTGCACCGACATTTGTCTTTAAGAGTTACTAGAAATAAGACCCGCGCGCGATGCGGCGCGGGTACTTCGTAAATATCGAACGAATTAGTCGAAGACGTATCTGATTGAACTCAATGTATCCTATAGTTGCATTGCGATTGGATCAAAACGTAACGTAAATCGAATTTATATCGTACAATCATATCGTATTATACACGGCCCGACTAACTCGAATTTATATTGTCAAGGCAAAAACTCTTAAGGGGGACAAAGTGACATTTACAAAGTTGATAAAAAA
Organism: Helianthus tuberosus; assembly: GCA_030545235.1. Lineage (NCBI taxonomy): Eukaryota > Viridiplantae > Streptophyta > Magnoliopsida > Asterales > Asteraceae > Helianthus > Helianthus tuberosus. Next base: position 61,103,122 of record CM060415.1, on the reverse strand, counting down.
GTTAAATGGTTAAAAATTGCATTTTCTAAACTTAAGGGCTAAGAAAGGGTAAAGATGAAATTTGATAAAGTTTTGGGGTAAGAATGAAACTATAACAAAGTTGTGTCCAAAAAGAAACAACCACAAAGTTGGGGTGTCAAAACCAAAGTATTTGTAAAATGGAGTAGTAGTTTAGGGACTAAATTTGCTATTTTATAAAACTTCGAAGGCACCACTGTTAAGGGGCTAAATTTGCAATAGTGTGAAAGTATGGGAAAGGGGGAGGCAAAGGCGGTGGGGTTTCTACCGACTTTGTTTTTTAAGAGTATGCCAGATTTTTACACATGCCGCGTGTTACGGCGGCAACGTCACGTTTGCAACTTCGTTACATGCGTTACAATAATGACGTTAACGTGTGATGCTCGCGTGTGACATGACTTTCTTTTTTCTTTGTGAAACACATTACGTTCATGACATTAACGTGGATAAGCAAAAATTTTTTTTTTTTTGAACTTTGTATTAGACTACCGTACTCCTCAAATTAAAGAGCCTGTTGCCCATCAAATTAGTTAATAATTGATAATCCATCAATATTAATAAAAGAAAAACATTCAAATATGATTAATCAAATCAAATCAAATTAATAATAAATTAAATAAAAATTAGTAGTGTGATAATAAGTAAAATAAAAATTAGTTTAAGTTATAAAAGATGTGATTTCCAGCAAGGCTTAACGGGCTCAAAAATATCTTTTGTTTTCAACATATATAGAGTATAATATTTATCGTTTGGTTTTAAATGATTATATTAAGGTAAATATCTAATAGAATACCAAATAAAAATAACTTTGAAAATTTATCAAGATGCCTCTTGTCCTTTCTAGCTTTCTTTATATCCCCGTTCTCACTCTTCCTTTTGCATTCTTTATACCCAACATCACAACAACAGCACCACCACCACCTAACCATGTGTTCGCAGAACACTTGTTTTCAGGCGAAGATATGTATCTAGGCAGTAAATCCGCGTGTCTTCGATTTTCTCTCAAACTAACAAATAATCTATAAAAAGCAAATTAAGGAGTCGGACCTCCACGGTGGTTCACCGCCAAGGCAGATGACGGCGATGATGAAACCTTCGGTGGCGACTCTGGTGTTTCCGGAGTTTTGAGGTCACCGTAGTCCCGATCTAGCTTTGCATGTGGTTTTTGCGAACCGATCTGGATAGGGTTTTACGGTAAGCTTTTGACCTCTTTTCCGGCTACATTTTTTCTTTTTTCCGGCTATTAACGACATTCATGTCGTATTAAGGATAATGTTTGTAACGATGAAGTGGGTTGGCTTGGACTTTGATGCCTTGCTGCGTGTGGTTGTATGGACTTGCAAAGTTTGACTCTTTGCAAACGAAAGAGAAAAGTTCAAACGAAGGGTAACACTGTAATTTTAGCTGGAGTGTGTCGGTGGCCTATGCCACCGACTTTGTACTTTAAGTTTATAAGGTAATATAATGTCATTCAATGGAATAACTTATAATATTTCGTTATGACTATGTCAGGTCCCTCTATTATAAAGAACACTATGATGATAAATGTGAAAGGAAAACTATTTGAACAGTAATCAAAGAACACTCAAACTAGAAGTTATTCACAAAAAAAAGTATTTTATAAGAGAAAAGTGTCTGGATAGTCATTGTGGTTTGCCTATTTTTCAACTTTAGTCCCTAACTTTCTAAAATTACAGTTATAGTCCCCAACTTTTGCAATCTTGTTCCTGGATAGTCCCTGTCGCGGATGGGAGTTAATTTTCTCAGTTAAATTAGTGTGAAATGACCTAAATACCCTTATTTGTTAAACCAATAACTAAAAAGTTAAAAATATAATTAGAGAAAATTACCAAAATGTTGGTATACCAAGGGTGTTTTCAAATTTGTCACCCTCCTGCGTCCTTGGAAGGACTACTCAGCCTCGGAAGCGTCCGCCTTTCACGTGAAGCGTCCGCCTGTCACGTTGAAGCATCCGTTTCCTTTCAAGCGACATGTGTCCGCCATGTTGAAGCGTCCGTTCCGTTATGAAATTGCGGCAGTCACCGACGCTTCATTACCATAATTTTTTTAATGCGTCCCTGTGTACGTTCCGAGGCCTGGCGGACGCTTCCGAGGCCTTGGCCAACGCTTCCGAGGCTTGACCCGACGCTTCCCTAGGCTTGACCGACGCTCCCCGAGGTTTGGCCGACGTTTCCCAAGGCTTGACCGACGCTCCCCCGAGGCTTGACCGACGCTTCCCGACGCTTACGAAAAAAAAATTGGAAACTCAAAAGCCGTTTAACTTTTACTGTTGCACACATTTACCCCACTATATAACCCGTTCACTTATCACTTATCAAACACCCGCCGTTTTCAAAAACTTAAGGCAAACAAAATCAGTCATTTTCACTATAACTCCGACGCCGTCAACGACCCGACAATGGCCACCTCCTGGACTAACGTTGAAGACATTGCTCTGTGCGAAGCATGAGAGCAGGCCATGATCGATCCTCCACGTCGAGGACACGGTGGGCTATGGGTCCGTGTTCAACAGAATTTCGCCCAACTACGTGGTCCGGACCAAAACCGGACCGTTGACGCACTATCCTCCAGGTTCCGTGTCCTGCGGTTGGAATGTGAGAGATTTGATCGATATTTCAAGAAAGTGGAGACAGAAATGCCGGACCTTGGTGAGGACGATCAGAAAGAGGTGGCCCTCATCAACTACCGTCATGAAGAGAGACATGATTTCAAACATGTCTCGGAGTGGGAGGCTATTAGGATATGGTTTTAGATTTAATATTATGTGTTGTTTGGTTTTTTTTTTATTATGTTATGTTTTGATGTTTAATTAGTGTTTAATATAAAAAAAATTGACTAAAAAATAACATGTTTTATATCGTTTAAAATTTGCTCCGTTAACATACATCTTAACCGGATCCCATTTTAGAAATGTTTATAAGTTATAAAAAAAATTGGACAAGGATACAAAACTGCGTCTTTGGCCGACGCTTCTGAAGCTTCACGGACGCATTAGCAACTGAGGCGGACGCTTCAACATCGGACACGTGTCGCTTGAAAGGAAACGGACGCTTCAACGTGACAGGTGGACGCTTCAACGTGAAAGGCGGACGCTTCAGAGGCTGAGTAGTCCTTCCAAGGACGCAGGAGGGTGACAAATTTGAAAACACCATTGATCAACCAACATTTTGATAATTTTCCCATATAATTAAGACCGTGGGGTATAGTGGGGCTTGGGTTGGGGCTTGGGTTGGGCATTTGGTGACACGTGTAAAGGGAGCCAGCCCACTGCCAGGTTACGTGGCCGCGGGGTATGGCGGGGCGTGGGTTGGGCTTGTGTCACGACCCCCGACCCGGTTTGACCCGTTTCAGGAGCCGCGGGACAGAAATCCTGCGGTATTTAATTAATTGAGTTTGACAGCGGAAGTTTTCATCAGGATCTTTTAAAATGTAAATATTTCCCGATTATTTTATTTCACAATTCGGGATAAAAACCCGGTAATTTACAATAGTTTGAATTCACGAAGAAATCTTGTATTTTACAAAACATGTTTCTTTATTTTATACTGAGCCACTTCTTTGAGATTGTAGTGCTATATGGCACTTTTCCTGATTCATAACAGATCACCTGAAACATGTTTGAAAAAGGTTTTGTCAGCGGGAAATACTGAGTGAATCATTCTATTTTGCATAATGATGCATAGTTATAAATTACAGCATAAGAGCGATTACAATGGCTTCTATCTTATCTTTATCTGGCTCTATGTCACAATGGTGACATGTCACAATGGTGACGATGGTCATACCACTATTTAGATCAATGAACCTAAATAGTGACGATTATCCCTGTAGGTCAATGAACCTAACAGTGATTATCCCGAGTAGGTCAATGAACCTAATTGGGAGAAATTAGTAATGTGCACAATACCCCATTAACCAGTAATTCAAGATATCCACGACTTAGTCCCTGTAATTATAACCTTGAAAATAATTTAAGGTATTGTAAAATAATTTATAAAAAGAGAATGACTCACATTGCAAATTTATACGGGCAGAGTTTAGCCTACTGATTTAGCCTTTTCAACCTAATTTTAATAACAAGCACACAATTCTGGGTTAGTAATCAATCCAGCATTTACGATAACTCACGAGATCAACCCTCACAACGAATGACAAAGTGCTATGCTTAAACATCCATCGAATTAACGACTAATGACAAAGCATTACCCTAATGTGGGCAGCACTTAAACATCCATTGAGTACATTGATCGATCGGACAATAAATCGTAATAGCGATCGTGCTAATACCCTGATTGCGGCGTCGATTTAGTGCCTGTGTGTGTTAATTGGAGTATACAGAACTTATCTCAGCGCACAAAGTGAATTTGAGCGTCGTTCTGAAGCCAGAATTCAAGTCCCAATCTCCTGTATTTATAGGTGAATTTTGACCCTCAGGCGGCCCGCGTGAGATCTTAAGCTAACCTTACGCGGCCCGCGTAAGAACTATTTTTAGGCATAGGGTTGCTACGTGTGGGACTAGCTCAGCTGAGTCGACGGTTTCTGAAAATTCGAATTGGACAGCTATTTATGTGGATAAACATAACTAGGAAATACCCCCCCCCCCCCTGAGTTTTAGGGGCCCTGATCCTGATTCTGATTTTTCTGAAAATCTTAGGGTTTGTGCAGAATCACTTGGGTTTCTTAATTAGGGTTTCCTATTGGTCAATTAAAGTAATAATTAATACTTTTTGATGAGATTCGTTACATTCTCCCCAACTTAATAAAAATCTCGTCCTCGAGATTTACTGGAATAAATGAGGATACTTTCTCTTCATTTCTGATTCCAGCTCCCAAGTGTATTCAGCTCATCTCTTTGAATCCTATCTAATTTTGACTAAAACGAGTCGTTTATGTTTGAGAAACTTGATCTTTCTATCCTCAAAATTGAAGTGGTTTCTCAACAAATTTCAGCTTTTCGTTTACCTTTATTTCTTGAAGAGGTACTACCAAAGATTCTTCTGATAGGTATTTCTTGAAATTGGATACATGAAATACATCATGTAACTAACTTTTCTGGTAGTTGTAAACGATAATCAACTGGTCTTATACGTTGAATTACTGGAAATGATCCTACGTACATTGGTCTTAGCTTTCCTTTCTTACTGAATCTAACAACTCCTTTCCAAGGAGATATTTTTAATAGTATTTTGTCTCCAACTCAAACTCCAACGGCTTTCGTCTATTATCTGTATAACTTTTCTGATTATCTCTAGCCGTCTTCAGTCTTTCCTTCGTGATACTGAATATCACAGTTGTAGTCATTTAGGATTTTCATCCATCTCCTTTGCCTCATGTTTAATTCTTTTTGCCCAAAAATATATATCTTAAATTCTTATAATCCGTATAGATAGTACCCTTACTTCCATACAGATAATTTATCCAAATCTTAAGGGCAAAATTTATTATTCCTAATTCTAACTCATGAGTGGTATAGTTTTTTTCTTCGTGCTTTTTCAATTGCCTTAATGTATATGCAATTACCTTTTTGCGTTGCATTAACACACATTCAAATCTTAGCTTTGAAGCATTACCGTATACTTCAAAATCTTCTGTTCCTTCTAGTAAAGCTAAGATTGTAGTATTGGTTAACTTCTGTTTCAAGATACTAAAGGTTTCTTCTTGTTTAGGTCCTTAATCAAACTTAATGGTATATCTATTTTGGAATAATCCCTAAATAATCCGTCTAAAATATCCGACTAAACTTACAAAACTCCTAATTTCTATTACGGATTGCGGAATCTTCCATTTGGTAATTGCTGCTATCTTAGCAGAATCTATGTAAATACCTTCATAATTCATCATATGACTTAAAAATTATACTTCTGACAGCCAAAGTTCATACTTCGAAAATTTGGCGTAAAGCTTTTCTTTTCTTAACAGAGTTAAGAGTATATGCAAATGCTGACAATGTTCGTCCTGACTTTTTGAATAAATAAGTATGTCATCTATGAAGATAATTACAAATTTATCCAAATACGGTTTACAGATCATATTCATCATGTCCATGAATGCTGCAAGTGTATTCGTTAATCCGAAGGGTATGACTGTAAACTCGTAATGACCATACCTAATCTTGAAAACAGTTTTAGGTAGGTCTTCCTCTTGTACTTTCAATTGATGATATCCGGAACATAAGTCGATCTTAGGAAAATATCTATTTCCCTGGAATTTGATTGAATAAATCATCAATTCTAGGTAATAGGTATTGATTCTTAATTGTAACCTTATTCAATTCCTTATAATCAATACACTTTCTCATCGAACCATTCTTTTTCTTAACCAACAATATTAGTGCCTCCTGCGAGGATAAACTAGATTGTATGAAATATTTAATTGCTTTTTCAATTTTAATATTTCTGTAGGTGCTAACCGATAAGGTTTCCTGGCTTATCGGTAAAATTCCTGGAATTAGATGAATCCAAATTTTACCTCCCTATCTGGTGGTAACCCTGGTAATTCTTCTGAGAATACATCTAGATATTCTGAATTTACAGAAATTTCCTTAATTTCTTTATCTTTAGTATTAATGATTACTGATATCATATATACTATTCCTTGCTTTCGTTCATAACTAACAACTTTCATTAGATATGAACTTTATGGGTTTACATGGCTTATCTCCTGTAATCATTATTACTTCTCTAGTGGTGCACAAATTTCTATGGAATTCTTATCATAGATAATTCGAGCAAAGTTGTTTACTAATCAATCCATTCTTAGCACAATCTTGATTTCAACTAATTTCATAGATAATAGGGTTGCAGAAAATTTATGACTTAAAAGTTCCATTTCTCAGTTTTGCAGAACCTTATTTACTTTAACTAAATTCCCATCTGCCAATTCTACTGTAGAAATTTATCTAATGCTGGTTAACGGTAAGTTAAGAGTTTGGCAGAGTAAAGTATTTATAAAACTTTGGTTTGCACCAAAGTCAAATAATACTTTCGTGTAAACGTTGTAAGTTAAGAACATACCGGCTATCACATCTGGAATCATCTCGGCTTCTTGAGTAGTCAACTGGAAGGCTCTTACATTCCTTTTTGCTCCTTCTGCTGGTTTGGCTTGATTGTCAAATGGTTTGTTCAGTTTTGGACAATTTGGCCTAAGATGTCCAGTTTCTCCACAGTTGTAGCAAACTGAAAATTTCTTCCTCCTACAGTCTTCTTCTTGATGCCCTGGAATTTTTGCAAAAATTGCAATATCCTTTGCATTTTCCAAAATGCTTCCTTTTGCAAAAATTGCAAAATGGACTAGTAGAAGATTGCCCATTCCCTCCTTTCTTAAAATTGTTATGGTTACCCGAACGGAATTCTTGGGTAATCTTTTGGGCTACTTCCTTCCTTCTATTTTCTTCTCTTGTCCGTACTAGCTCGTCAGTCAGAGTATTGGCTAATTCCACCGCATCATCAATCGTGCGAGGTTTCGCAGCCTTGACGATATTACGGATTTCGGAAATCAATCCCCAAATATAACGAGAAATAAGTACCGGCTCTAGCGAAGCCAGGGTTGGTACCACTCGAGCATACTCAAAGAATGTCGTAGTATACCCTCGACAATCTACATCCACCATCCGATGGGTTAAAAACTTATTTGCCATTTGTTCCTTTTCATACTCAGGACAGAATTTTCTTTCTACAAGACTCTTAAATTCTTCCCATTTCATGGCATAAGCCCTATTTCTTCCTTTAGCTTGTAACACCGTATTCCACCATTCTAGCGCCACTTCTTTGAAAAGGTTTGACGCATACATGACTTGATCATCCTGAGCACATTTACTTATGGCAATTACTGCCTCGGTTTTCTCTAACCAACGCAGTGCCGCAGTCGCTCATTCATTGCCTGCAAACTCAGTGGGTTTACAAGCAAGAAATCCTTTGTAAGTGCAACCAGGTGTTGAAATTTTCCTTTTCTTAGGGAGCGGAGCTTGCCGTGGTTCATTATCATGATTAACATGATTATTGCCTCCGTTTACGCTATTACTGAAATTATCTTCAGAAATACGTTTACTAGGAACAATTTGTTGCGGTTCGATTGGATTTTTAACAGCAGCAATGATTGCTGGAATAGCATTGGCTATCCCTTGAGCAACTATTCCTGGAATAGCGTTGGCTATCCCTTGAGCAACGATATTTTCTATATCTTGCCTAGTCACATATTGATCCCCCGGTTGTTGCTCAGATTGATTAACCTCATTAACTGGTTCATTATTAGCGTTTTCCATCTGATATCTAATTTATAGATATATAATTAGTATAAAAGAAATAATCCAATGTTACAATTATTTGCACAGAATCATGTAAACAAATATACAACCAGAATTGAAATTTTCTAATATTTCGTTTGTTGTCTAGATTCTATCATGCTTCTATATACAACCGTTTTATTATTTACTTTACACATACTGATTTTACTATTACTATTACACAACCACAGTTTCAAAATCCCCTATCCTTTTGTCAGATGATATTCTAGTAACGGCGTTCCTTCTCATCGTATTTCCAGGAGATCTGTCCCAAAATCTCTTGGATCCTATTCCCAGCATCCATTAATTCTTTGTTAAAATAACGGAGTTCGGCCCTATTCTCGTTACTCAATGGTGAATTTGGTAAAGGTTCTGGATTGAACTTAGGAAAAAGCTTATAAGGATGGTTTTGTAACAGTATTTCATTATTCAACCATTCGTCTATTTGCCAGTGGATTGAAAGGTTTGAAATAGCTGGTTCTAAATTCATTGGTAGTTGTGTTTCAAGCGAATGAATAAAATCATTTTCATTAACAGACTCAATAGTATCATCGGTTGCCATTATAAAATCTAGTTCTTCTTGAGATGGTAATCCCTCAATTTGCCTAGAACTTTCCCCAATTTCCATTTTCTTAGGCTTAGGTTTCTCAAGAGGTCAAGCGTTGAATTCTATAGGTTCTTCTATGTCTGGATGTTAATACACGGAATGTCTGTTGACTGCGTCTGCAAGAAGTCTGAAGTCAAGATTAGTCAACAGGGGGTCAAAATGTAAATATTATGAAATATAGAAGTAGGTTCGCTTTTATGTCATTGTATATAGCGGTCCGCTCATAGGTACTTAATGTGGTCCGCTTATAGTGCAGTGATGTAGGTCCGCTCATATGGCATGTCATATGAGCGAACCCACATGTCTATATATAGGGGAGTCGTCTGAGTGGTCCAGAGAGATGTGTGTGTGATCTGGAGCGAAGCGCTGTCAAATTTTGAGTAGAAAAGCAATAAAAGCAAAGGAAATTAATAGGACAAGCTGTTGTAATCTTGCATATTCTGATTCCGCCTTTATATGTGAGGATGAGCTACTCTGACTGACTTTTCGGGTCAAACATCGGTCCAACAAGTGGTATCAGAGCTCAGGACGAGGAGTTCATACTACTACAGCTTATATCTGCAGAAATCTCTCTTTTCTACTCACTTTCTCTCACACTTTTTCGATTTTCAGTAGTTCCTACGGTTGAAATTGTCTGAAATTCGAGTATATCGTGTAAAACACACTAATAACAAACCCTAGAAAGTTTTAGAGTGAAATTCGGACTAAAAATGGTAAAAACAGGCTAAAAACAGTGGTTCGCGTTTTCGAACAAACAGGTCCGCTTTTTGTACATTAGTGAACAGGTTCGCTCGAAACATCTGTTTTGGTTCGCTCTTTCAGACAATCTTACTGTCAGGTTCGCTTGAACGGACACAGTTGGTTCGCTTATCTGACATTTGACTGGTCCGCTCAAACGGACACTATCTGGTCCGCTCGAACGATCATTTTCTGGTTCGCTCGAACTGATTTTTGCTTATTGGTTCGCTTATCTGAACCTGTTTGGTCCGCTTATCTGTCACGTGCACAGATTGGTTCGTTTTTGTGGTTCTGTTTTTCAAAAATCTCGAAAATTTTTCTAAGTGTTGATTGATTTTGCAGGTACAATCAAAATGAATGATATTTTCATGAATCCCTTCAGCGATGTGTATGCTTTCACGGGTAGTTCAGGAAACAACGATACTTCTTCAAGCAATGCAAACAAAAGTCCACCGAAAGAAAGAAAGAAGGAAGCTTGGGAGTCCGAAAGCGCATTTGGAACATTTAACAAACCTCCTAAGCTGATGGCTATAGAAGATTACAGTAGGTGGGCAACAAAGTTCGAAGATTGGTTGATGGCATTTGCTTTTCCTAGCTGGAAGAGTATGAAGAATGGTTATGCCGAAGGAAAGAAGAATGGTGAAGCATTAAGATCAGCTGAAGAGATTGAGAGTTTTGTGGCCGAGCAAAAATGTGTGGCATTATTGTTTCAATCGGTGCGTGAAGACATCATTTCGCTGATAGATTACTCCAATGCTAAAGACTTATGGGAAAAACTCGGAAAGAAGTGTCTTGGAAGCAAAGAGATTGTAAAAAATAAAAAGAAACTTCTTAGGAAAGAGTTTGATATGTTTGGTTGTCTTAAAAATGAATCGGTGTGTAAAATGATTGAAAGGTTCGGTCATCTGAAACTGGAGCTTGCTCGACACAAGATCACGTATACTGATGAAGAACTTGTTGATAAACTGTTTGATTCATTACCAGACGAAGTGGATTGGAGATATTACGCGCTGATGTTGAAAAACACTATTGCTCCAGAAGATTTGACTCCAGATGTGTTGATTGAAAGACTGGAAAGTCATGAGCTAGAGCTGAAGAAAACGTTTAAAGTTAATAATTCATCTTATCAGCAAAATCTGGATCTGTACTATCCAAAAAGTTTGATCCCGCAAGCAAAGAATGTCAAAGCAATTCAAGCAGCGGAAGCCATAGTGGTTATCACAGTGGATCTACGTCTTCTGCAAATCGTTCTGATGCGAAGTTTTCTTGCAATATCGCGATAGATCTGAAGAACGCACAGAATTTTGATGAGGAGTCGGCCAAGCAACAAATGGTCTTTCTGGCATCTGTTTTGGAATCCTACGAAGGGTTGGTGGCTGGAAAAATCGGGAATACAAATCTGATGAAAGAAGACTACGATCAGATAGACCCTGAAGAAATGGAGCTGATCGACATTCGTTGGGCAATGGCAAGTGCAGTTCGACGTGCACAACGCTTCATGGAGATTACAGGGAGAAAAACGATCGGTGGTCCGTCTACAAAACTGGGGTTCGACAAGTCAAAAGTGACATGTTTTAAGTGTAAGCAGAAGGGTCATTTCAAACGGGAATGCAGGAATGCGTATGCTGATGAGTCAGAGAATCCGTTTCGAGATGATTATTACAAAAAGGCAATCTACCATCAGAATAAATCCGAGCCGCCTAGATTGAAGCAGTCTGAAGATAACAGAGACAAATCAAGGGCTCTTGCTGTGATTTATGATGATGAAGGGTATGATTGGAGTAAGGAAGTTCTACCGGAAGAAGATGCGGTGGGTTACGCATTCATGGCAAGCAATGATGAACCCATTAAGTGGAAAGATGATCGTACTGAGGAACAGAAGTATAAATACCGGAAGATGATTGCTGAAAACAAGATTATCAGACTTTCTGGTATCTTTCTAGAAGCTAGAAGAGCAAACAGATGGGATCCAGATAGAGAGTGCTATCTTGATAGGTATGGCAACATTGCGATTGATGACAAAACGCTAGATATCGAAGCCATCATCAAGGAGTACAAAGAAGAAGATGAATACTGGCAGCACAAGTGGTGGGGAACACCAACTGAGAAGATGATTGAAGAAGCGAAAGAGAAAGAGAGAAAGGAGAAAGAGAAGAAAGAAAAGCAGGTTGATACAGACTTAATTGATACTACGCAAGAGTTGACAGCTGAGAACCTGGGAAAGATGGCTGACAAAGTGCTAGCTGCAAAAGCACTTGAGGTAGACCCTAATTCTGTTACTAAGTCAAAGGGGTTGGTCAGTCAAAGTGTGTTAACAAATGCGTCAGGTAATAAGATTGACGGGAATGCTGACTGCAAAAATTGCACCAAACAATGCAATTTTTGTAGCACTGTCACGTATCTTAACAATGAGAAAATTCAGAATCTGACAACAAAGGTTAGAAATGTTGAAGATCAGATTCTCGATCGTGACAAAACTGTAAAAGCTTCAACTGAACGGATCAAAGAATTAACGGCTCAAATTGAAAATGATAAAACTGAACGTGAGAAAATAAAATCTGAAAATGAAAAGTTAATTCTTGAAAACCGTCAGATTTCTGAAAAGTTTGAGAAATTGAAAAACATTGTCAAAGATAGTGATGATCGTAATGGCAAAACATTTAAAGAAAATGAACATCTAAGAGCTGTTTTGAAATTAAAAGAAGAATCGATTAATGAACAACTGGATCAAATTGCTAAACTGAAACTTAAAGTTCAAGAAGCTGAAATTGAGAATGAACGAATCCAGTTGAAGCTTAACAGCTATAAATCAGCAAGCTTTGTTTTGCAGCATATTGTTCCTAAACCTATAAGGAAAAACAAAGATGGCGAGGATGTGTTTTCTGATGGAACGGGTGTAGGTTTTCACAAAGTTCCACCGCCAATTTTAGACAACTACACGAAAAAGCAGTCTAGTTTGGTGGAAATTGAGGAAGAAAGTGATGTTAAACTTCCTGAGAACATTGATGTAACGTTCACGTCTTCAAATGATGAGGGTGTCCAAAATGATGTGGTAAAAAGTGTGGTAGACAAAGTGCTTAAACCGGATTGTGATACTTCTGAGGAGGATGGGTGTTTCTTGGATAAATACATTCCGAAACAAAAGTCCAAGAACAACTTAGATGAAGAATTGAATCTTGTCATGTACAAGATGATGGGTTCAGATAAGTTGTTTTCAGATTCAGAGTTTCCAATAGAGAATGTTAACATGAGCAAATTGACAAATGTTTTCAAACTTGTTGAAGTCGAGTTGTCAGCAGTGAATAATCTGAGTCGAAAGAAAGACAGGGTTTATAACAAGAAAACTGTTTATTCACCACGTTTTTACAATAACAATCAAAACAATTGGTCGGGTGATTATCGGAGTGGTAATAGTTATCGGAAGAAGAGTTTTCAAAACAAGAGGTTTACTGAAAAGAAGGTGTTTGTGAATGGTTCAAGTTCACTAGCTGATGAAGAAAATGAAATTTTTTCAAAATCAAATAAAGAATTCTTTGAGAAAAGAGCTTCACATTATCAGTCTAAAGGCACAAGTCGAGTTGTTGAGACTCGTACATGTTTTAGATGTAATAAAGTTGGTCACATTGCAAGAAATTGCACCAACCCCAAGCCTAAGATTGAAAATGTGAAGATTCAACAGAAGAAAGTTGATGTGAAGGGTAAAGCACCAATCTTTGTTGAGAAAAAGAGTGTGAAAAATAACAACATCAAAGTGAAAAATGAACCTGCAAAGAAAGTGGTAACTAAAAACGACAAGTTTTATAAACAGGATGTATTATCTCAACAAATTTGGAAACCAAAAACTGAAATGAAAATTTCAACTTCTGAAGTGAAAAAGGCTGAAGAATCAATTTCGGTTGATTATGATGTAAATTTTCCACCTTTGAAAGCTGAAAATTTTTAAAATTCAAATTGCGAGAGTCAAGGTTACACCTAAGGCTGATGAGGCCTGGGTGGACACCATGTTCGAATAAGCAGTTAGAATGGCCGGAGCTTCCTGGATCGCGAAGCATGAATCGGCATCTTTATTGAAATGTTTTAAAATCAACTTGTGGTATGTGCAGGATCTTCCAAGAGCCATTTCAAGATGGATCATGGATAGTGGCGCATCTCGACATATGACAGGAAAAACTGCATTACTGTATGATGTGAAGAATATCAATGGTGGTTATGTGGGATTTGCAGGTCATGAAGGTGGTAGAATTGTTGGTGAAGGAACGTTATCCAATGGGATTGTGACGTTTGAGAGAGTTAACTACATCACTGAGCTGGAGAACAATCTGCTTAGTATCTCGCAGATTTGTGACAATCAGTATACTACTCACTTCACTGATAAGGAATGTTTGATCTTGAAACCTGGTTTTGTTATCCCTGAAGAATGGATTATTATGAGGGCACCTAGAGTGAATGATTTATATGTGTTAGATATGTCTGTAGCAACTACAACTACTGGTCAAGCACATTGTTTTGTGTCTAGAGCAACTGAGAAAGAATCAAGATTGTGGCACCGAAAGATGGGGCATATACATCTTAGGAAGATGAATCACTTGGTGCACAATGATTTGGTATTGGGAGTTAATATCAAAGGTTTTCATCTGGAAGGGGAGTGCATTAGCTGCATCAAAGGCAAGCAGAAGAAAAAGTCACACCCTACAAAACAAGTCAATTCAGTTTCGAGACCGCTGGAAAGACTTCACATGGATTTGTTTGGTCCTGTGAATGTCAAAAGTATTACAGGAGATTACTATTGTTTGGTCGTTACTAATGATTATTCCAGATTTTCGTGGGTTTCTTTCTTGAAGACGAAAGATGAAACATTTGACAGTTTGATGGGGCTGTTCAGGAAGATTGAGAATTTGTACCAAAGGCGTATCAAGAGAATTCGAAGTGACAATGGTACTGAATTCAAAAACAGCAAGATGGAAGAATTTTGTGATGAAAGAGGTATTTTGCATGAGTTTAGTGCTCCGTACACTCCGCAGCAGAATGGAGTCGCAGAACGCAAAAACCGGACACTAATCGAGACGGCTAGAACTATGCTCGCAGATTCAAAGTTACCGATTAATTTTTGGGCTGAAGCTGTTTCCGTAGCATGCTATACGCTCAACAGGGTTCTTACTGTAAAGAAGTTCAACAAAACATGCTTTGAGCTAATAAATAACCGCAAACCAAATTTGAAGTATCTAGAACCGTTTGGGTCACCATGTACGGTTATAGAGCCTTTTGGGAAGTTTGGTCCGAAGTGCATTAAGGGAATATTTGTTGGTTATGCAAATCCGTTGCGACGTATTTTCGTTCCAAGTGAAAAGCGGATTATTGAAGCTGCAAATGTTGAATGTCAAGGTTATACTATGCCGCCACAGAATCCTGGAGATTCATGGCGTTATCATTATGACAAACTTTGGGATTCGTTTGACATGAGAGAAGAATCAGAGGATGATGAAGATTTCTTTGATGAGTTGGATATTTTGCGTGAATATGAGTCGCAGTTAAAGTTCCCAGCTGAGTATTCAAGAAGACCACGAGAAACTTCAAATGATGATGAAGCAGGTCCGAGTAATGCTGGTGAACATGATGATGTCCAACAGAATGAAGTTGCTCAGGATAATCAGTCGGCTCAAAATGATAATTTAGAAGCTGAAGACAGACCAGTATTTGATCATGGTGATTCAGATTCAGATTCTGAGGGGGAGCAAATTCAGATTTCAAGTCAAACAAACCAAGTTGGTGAACAAGATGCAGAGCAGAATGTTACTAATCTGGAGGGAAATGTAGATGTTCCAAGCGAAGTGATGCCGCGAACTTTTTCATATCATCCAGAGGAGTTGATCATAGGAGAATTGCAGAAAGGCGTTCGCACTCGAAATCAGATTGATAAAGGGCTTACATGTTTTTATACAAAAGTTGCTCCTTTGCAAACTGAATTCTCATTAAGTTGTTTTATCTCGCAGGTTGAGCCAAGAACTTACAAAGAGGCGCTTACTGAAGACTCTTGGGTCAATGCAATGCAGGAGGAACTTAGTCAATTCGAGAAATTGGGAGTGTGGAAGTTAGTTGATTTGCCGGATGGTCAGAGGAAGATTAATACCAAGTGGGTGTTCAAGTGCAAGAGGGACGATAGAGGAGTTGTTATAAGGAACAAAGCTCGACTTGTTGTTCAGGGATTTAGTCAACAGGAGGGAATTGATTTTACTGAAGTCTATGCTCCTGTAGCAAGACTAGAGGCAATCAGAATTTTCCTAGCATTTGCGTCTTGGAAGAACTTCAAAGTTTATCAGTTGGATGTTAAATCGGCGTTTCTTTATGGGAAGGTTAAAGAGGAGGTTTATGTCGGTCAGCCGCCGGGCTTTACCGATCCAATCCACAAAAACAAGGTCTACTTATTGGACAAAGCGCTGTATGGTTTACACCAGGCCCCAAGAGCTTGGTACGAGACTTTGTCTCAACACCTACTAGCCAACAAGTTTATTCGTGGAAAAGTGGATGTCACTCTCTTCACTAAAGAGGTCGATGGTCATCTTCTGATAGTTCAGATTTATGTGGACGATATAATCTTTGGGTCGACAAATGAAAATCTATGCAAAGATTTTGAATCAGTGATGAAGCAAAAGTTTGAAATGTCATCAATGGGGGAGATGAAATTCTTTCTAGGTTTACAAGTTGAACAACTTCCCGAGGGAATTTTCATTCATCAGTCAAAGTATGTTCATGATATTCTAGAGAAATTTGGGATGTCAAGTTCTACTCCAGCTGCTACCCCACTTGTAACAAATCATGGGATTCACCCAGATCTCACCGGAGACAGGGCTGATGAAACTTTTTATCGATCCATGATAGGTTCTTTAATGTACCTAACTGCTTCACGTCCTGATATAATGTACCCAACGTGCCTCGCAGCAAGATTTCAGTCTAACCCGAGAGCATCGCATATGATTATTGTGAAGAGGATATTGCGCTACCTGAAAGGAACTCCTTCATTGGGATTGTGGTATCCTAGGAAAGGTGATTTTACGCTCGAAGGGTATTCTGATTCGGATTTCGGATGCTGCAAAGTCAATTCAAAATCAACAACTGCAGGATGCCAGTTCTTTGGTCCTAGATTGATTACCTGGCAGTGTAAGAAACAAACGTCTGTGGCGTTATCTACATGTGAAGCGGAGTATGTTTCTGCTAGCAGTTGCTGCTCTCAGATCTTGTGGATACAGCAACAGATGCGCGACTACGGTTTGCAGTTTCTTAACACACCTCTTTTTGTTGATAATGAGGCCGCTATAAATATAACAAAGAATCCAGTACATCACGCTAAAACTAAACACATAGAAATTCGTCATCATTTTATTCGTGATTGCTTTGAGAAAAAGTTGATACGAATTGAGAAAATCCACACAGACGAACAGAAAGCTGATTTACATACCAAAGCTTTTGATAAAAATCGGTTTAAATATTTGTTAAAACTGAATGGTATGAAGCTTCTGTTGGTGTCGGATGGCATAATTGGCGTTGGTGAGAGTACTGTTGCGGATGAAGACGAGAAACAATCTGCAATGGTTTGTCGAATTTTTACTTGTTTTGGTATTTAGGGGGAGTAGATGTTTGTACATAGTTATTTTCAGAAAATACAAAAACAGTAAAAAAAAATGCAAAAATACAAAAACATGATAAAATCTGAAAAAGAGCTTGTGTATATAGGGAAAATGATAGTACATCAGCTAGACGATTACAGTATGCTAAAGATTTTAAAAGTATAAAAGAGTTAAACAATCTTACTGATGATGTGTCAATAGGTTTTCACACATTTAGTAGATTTATTCGGGATATAAACCTAAAATTCAAACTTGTGAATTCGTGGGGAACACTACTTGGATATATAGGTAACCCCTGAAATCTCGTTTGAAAGGTCTCTTAATCTGATATACTAGGTCTTTATACTCAATGATGTCTGGAGTATTATTCCGGGACTTCTGCTGAACGGTGGTTCTGACCTAGTCCTTGGCTAATACTTGCTGCAATGCTTGAGACACAGCATTAAACCCTCAGCATGCTGAAACAATAAAATTGATAAATGCTGCTGTTGAAAGCAAAAAGATCCTCTAAAGGGGACACACCGAAAAGTCGAAGCTGATATCTCTCTGCGTATACGGAAGTATCGACCTGAGATCCCTCGGCCCTCGCATACCTAATTTATATACAGATATCATTGTAGTATACTCACCTGTAAGACTGATTATTGGGATTCTGGATACGGGAGTATATTCAAGAGGTGGGACACATGAATGATCTAAGTTCTTAATTCATCTAAATCGTATTCTGAATAAGTTGAAATTTGTGTGAGAATTTAAGATGGATCAGTATATCGACAATCGAGGTAAATTGTTTAAATCTAAGTATGTAATGTAGCTTAACGGTACTTGTAATTTGTCTGAAAAGCTGATATGATTCCCTGACACGCTCACCAAAAATATGTTTGTAAATAGTTTATTTTTTTTTGCAATTTAAGTTTTCTGTTATTTCATTTCTTAGTTTAGATCACATTAAAAAAAAAATCCAAAAAGATTTTACATTTCTGCTTTATTTTTAGACAAACCAGAGTGGAAAGTTGATTGTTGGATTCTTGAAAGATGAAGCAGATGCAGGAGTTTCTGAGCTGAAGAATGAGGAGAGCTTATATTGTTGGAAATTTGTTTGTTTTCAAAGTCAAAAACAAGATCATTAACTTGATATTTGTTATTTTCAGAAAAAGTTGAAAATATTTTTACTAAATCAGTTTGATTCGTCAAAATGATCAACCAGGGTCATTAAATTGAACTTGGTAGATTAATCAAGTATTCAGGGTCATTAATTTGAACTTGAAAACTTGAGTGGATTTCTAGAGCTGATTGAGTTTGTTTTTATTGTTTGAAAAGATAGATTGTAACGTTATTGGTTAAGTAACAGGTTTGGACTTTATTTCCCAATGGAGGCAAATTGTCAAAGCTTGAACCAGATATCTCAAGATTTCAGCATACTAAGAAGAGAAGATTGTGAAAGGGGGAATCTGGATCAACAACTACTGGGAAGTTGATGTTAGAGTCAGGTGTTAATTTTGAAACCTGTGAAGAATGATTGTGAGAATAGACAGAGTTGAGGAAAAGATTAAGACTGAAGACTATGGAACTGAAGACTGATAAAGACTACGTCAACATCCAAGGGGGAGTCTGTTAATACACGGAATGTCTGTTGACTGCGTCTGCAAGAAGTCTGAAGTCAAGATTAGTCAACAGGGGGTCAAAATGTAAATATTATGAAATATAGAAGTAGGTTCGCTTTTATGTCATTGTATATAGTGGTCCGCTCATAGGTACTTAATGTGGTCTGCTTATAGTGCAGTGATGTAGGTCCGCTCATATGGCATGTCATATGAGCGAACCCACATGTCTATATATAGGGGAGTCGTCTGAGTGGTCCAGAGAGATGTGTGTGTGATCTGGAGCGAAGCGCTGTCAAATTTTGAGTAGAAAAGCAATAAAAGCAAAGGAAATTAATAGGACAAGCTGTTGTAATCTTGCATATTCTGATTCCGCCTTTATATGTGAGGATGAGCTACTCTGACTGACTTTTCGGGTCAAACATCGGTCCAACACTGGAATATACCTATTGAAATCTCTGGAAACTTCGATTCTTACTGGATAGAGATTTAAATTCTGAAGGGCTTCCGACAGATTACTCATGCTGTTTATGCAAGATACACACAATTACTAAGTTTAAAAATTATATCAAATTTCATAGAAAACTTTTAAATATTATTTCATATTGGGTAACTATGAA
The DNA here is from genome assembly GCA_030545235.1 of Helianthus tuberosus. Classification (NCBI taxonomy): domain Eukaryota; kingdom Viridiplantae; phylum Streptophyta; class Magnoliopsida; order Asterales; family Asteraceae; genus Helianthus; species Helianthus tuberosus. The sequence goes on along the minus strand of CM060415.1, from coordinate 61,083,614 downwards.
ACAACCGAATATGAAAACATACTAGGTTTTATTTGTAAATTTATTTACTGAATAAGGTTTATAGACTGTAGATAATAAAAGTGCTAAAACTTTGAGTCAAATTATTTAAAGATTTATATTTACTACTACAGTAGCTAACATATAAAAAATCTGCTCATACTGTTCAAAATTAGTCAGATAATAAAACATATAATCACAAAATAGCAATTAATAAAAATTAAATATTTTCTAAATACTTAATTGGCTTAAATCAGTGGCTCAAACAGTGGCTCTGATACCACCTTTTTCTGTCATGACCCCCGACCCGGTTTGATCCGTTTCAGGAGCCGCGGGACAGAAATCCTGCGGTATTTAATTAATTGAGTTTGACAGCGGAAGTTTTCATCAGGATCTTTTAAAATGTAAATATTTCCCGATTATTTTATTTCACAATTCGGGATAAAAACCCGGTAATTTACAATAGTTTGAATTCACGAAGAAATCTTTTATTTTACAAAACATGTTTCTTTATTTTATATTGAGCCACTTCTTTGAGCTTGTAGTGCTATATGACACTTTTCCTGATTCATAACAGATCACCTGAAACATGTTTGAAAAAGGTTTTGTCAGCGGGAAATACTGAGTGAATCATTCTATTTTGCATAATGATGCATAGTTATAAATTACAGCATAAGAGCGATTACAATGGTTTCTATCTTATCTTTATCTGGCTCTATGTCACAATGGTGACATGTCACAATAGTGACGATTATCCATGTAGGTCAATGAACCTAACAGTGATTATCCCGAGTAGGTCAATGAACCTAATTGGGAGAAATTTAGTAATGTGCACAATACCCCATTAACCAGTAATTCAAGATATCCACGACTTAGTCCCTGTAATTATAACCTTGAAAATAATTTGAGGTATTGTAAAATAATTTATAAAAAGAGAATGACTCACATTGCAAATTTATACGGGCAGAGTTTAGCCTACTGATTTAGCATTTTCAACCTAATTTTAATAACAGGCACACAATTCTGGGTTAGTAATCAATCCAGCATTTACGATAACTCACGAGATCAACCCTCACAACGAATGACAAAGTGCTATGCTTAAACATCCATCGAATTAACGACTAATGACAAAGCATTACCCTAATGTGGGCAGCACTTAAACATCCATTGAGTACATTGATCGATCGGACAATAAATCGTAATAGCGATCGTGCTAATACCCTGATTGCGGCGTCGATTTAGTGCCTGTGTGTGTTAATTGGAGTATACAGAACTTATCTCAGCGCACAAAGTGAATTTGAGCGTCGTTCTGAAGCCAGAATTCAAGTCCCAATCTCCTGTATTTATAGGTGAATTTTGACCCTCAGGCGGCCCGCGTGAGATCTTAAGCTAACCTTACGCGGCCCGCGTAAGAACTATTTTTAGGCATAGGGTTGCCACGTGTGGGACTAGCTCAGCTGAGTCGACGGTTTCTGAAAATTCGAATTGGACAGCTATTTATGTGGATAAACATAACTAGGAAATACCCCCCCTGAGTTTTAGGGGCCCTGATCCTGATTCTGATTTTTCTGAAAATCTTAGGGTTTGTGCAGAATCACTTGGGTTTCTTAATTAGGGTTTCATATTGGTCAATTAAAGTAATAATTAATACTTTTTGATGATAGTCGTTACAGCTTGGGTTGGGTGCACCGCGTGGCATAAATGTTTAAAAAAAAATACAAAAAATTTATAAAAAATCACACAACATTTATAAAAAAACCTACAACTTCATTAAAATTTTAAAAATTACATAATCCTAAAAATTACATAACTTCTAAAAATTACAAAATAAAAAAACCTAAAGCGTTAAAAAAATTTCAAAAAGTTCGATCTTGTCGAACGCCTTCTTTTCCACGCTTCGAAACTCTATGTTTGCCACCGCCACCCGGTCCTCGTGGCTTAACTCGCCACCGGGAACCGCTTCGTAGTAAGCCTTGAAACGCTCGAGCTTGGGCCGTAGGTCGCGCCATTTATGTTGGCACGCGTTGAGGTTGTGGCGGTCGTTACCGACGTTTTGTCGGTAGGCCGCGAATGCTTCCGCCCAATATTTTGTTTGGCCCGGTGGCCGCCCCTTCATAGCGTCGACGACGCTAGTTACGAGTGCCATTTCTTCTTGACGGGTCCAGGATGCCATAGTGGTGTTGGGTTCGTGGGATGGGGGGGACCAGCGGGGTAGCGGGTTCAAGACAGTGGGTGTATTGGGTGGGGTTTTGGTTCGTGGGATGGGGGATGGGGGACCGGTGGGTTGGGGTTCCAATATATAGGACTTTGGGGACCCGGGTGGCGGTTATAGAAGATGGGGGGATGGGGGGACCAGTTTGAATTTCAAAATTTTAAACACCCGCTTGCCCACGTGGCGGGTGACCCAATGAGAACATGCCAGCTCGCTTCGCCATACCGTCCCACGCCCGGCTTGAAAGTCAAGCCCCAAGGGGCCACGCCCAAACCCAAGCCCACCCGGGGTGGTCACTTGGGCGTTTTACCCCAACCCACGCCCAAACCCCCGCCCCATACCCCACGGCCTAACATCTACGTATTTATATGGGTCCCACCACCTACCATACCCACTTCATCTTCCCCACCACCACCATATGACCATATCCACATTTCACTACCACCACCACCTTTCACCATCATACCACCACATAAACCAAGGGCTGAAATTGTGCAACCCAACACAGACTAGTTGGCAGAAAGCAATACTTTAAGAACTTTTGCTCAAACATAATCAACTAATTACTTAAGTAATGGTTATGCACTTTACAGTTTACACTTTTAGGACCAAAAACCACAGAACAATTGAACATATATGCTCAGACTAGTTGGACATAAGGGAAAATAAAGGAATAACTGGTCTGCATACAAATCTCCGAATTATTATATAGTATGTGAAACTGAAATATTTATCACATTTCATCTATCTATGAACTGAATTTCACATCTTATCCAATATCCATTACGAATCAGCATAATCACATTCAACCCAGTAGAATTTTGAAAATAAGATGAACTAAATCACTTAACAATCAAAGCTTATGTATCTAAAAGGTCCTCAAGCAATATGACGAATTACTGGAAAGAAACATTTTATCAACTAATAGTACAACCAACTAACAACTTTTTCAGCAAGAAAAATAAGCATTGAATGGTGCTTATCAAGCACATAAGCATCATAAACAACAATGCTTTACAAAAGTTGGATTTGACAAATTGGCATAACAGTAGACATGACAATTAACATAATCCGGTACCAGCTAGCAGAAAGTAACACTTCAACCTGAATAACCCTAATGAATGTTCGGATACAATTGGTTGTTTTTTGTTGGGTGTTTGCAGGTTGAAGACAAAGAAAGAGGAAGAGAGAAAGAGGAGAGGGGTCCACTTCTTTTTAATAATAAATTAGATTTTTTATTGTTTCAGTGTTATTTTTAATAGTAAGGGTGATTTTGGAAATTTACATCATTTAACATTAAAACTAACCCTTATTTACGTCAGGGACTATCCGGGAACGAAATTGCAAAAGTTGTGGACTATAGTTGTAATTTTAGAAAGTTAGGGACTAAAGGTGAAAATGAGCAAACCACAAGGACTATCCGGGCATTTTTCTCATTTTATAATTTAAGATTCTTATTTAACAAATAATTCAAGTTATAAAAGGTTTGTTTATAGCCTAAAAAAAGAGAGCTCCATGCAATAAAAAATAGGGTGCATTTAGCCACACCCTTTAATAAATCAGTTTAAACTGCTAAACCGACAATTGTCAGGGTAGACTACCCTGACCACTCGGTTTGATTTGATTCGTTGTTACCCAAACCGTAATTAACAATTTAGTCTAAAATTTTATCGATACCGACCAAACCAAGCCATAAATACCCATTATTATCAAACTTAGAAAAAAAAAAAAAAAAACTATACTCGTATATCATATTAACATTAACGAACACAAAATGTCACATTTTTCAACAATTGTCCAAACAAAACATCACAAAAATTTGATCTTCCCCACAAAACAAACAAAAACATTTTTACAACATTAAACAGTTTCAAAAGAAATCAAACTCCAAATAGTTCTGAGACCCCTTCTTCTCAGGTGCAATCACAAGCCCAGCAGTCTTCTTCTCCAACAAAGAAGTCGCCGGAGAAGCAACCCGGTCAAGCACCACCGCCTTTGGAATCTCCGGCGGACTCGCACAACGAATCAAAGCCCAATTAACCCCTTCGAAAAACGGATGTTGTTTAATCTCAGTCGCCCCTCTCTTATACGCCAACCGGTTTTTTGGTTCTTTTACTAACAATCCCCTGATCAAATCCCTCGCGGGAAAACTCACCACAGGCGAGTCGGGAAACCTCAATGGCTGCCCGACTACATTCGTTAATGTAGCCCGGTTACCTGACCCTTTAAACGGGGTCTTACCATAAAGTAACTCGTATAAGAAAACACCCAGCGTCCACCAATCCACAGCACTCCCATGCCCCTCGTTTTTAATGATCTCTGGGGCTAAATACTCGTGGGTCCCAACAAACGACATTGAGCGGACCCCCGTTGGCTCGGCCATGAGCTCGGGCAACGGGGTCACTTGGTTGTTGATTTCGGATTTGGGTTTTTTGTCTTTTTTGGATTTGAAGAATCTTGGTGAGAAACAGGATGTAGGGACTACACATGATGGTTCTATGCATGATGTTGGCTCAATGCAGGCTGGTTGGATGCAGTAATTGGAGGTTTTTCGAAGGGGTTCGTTGTTGTCGGATGATGAGTTTACCATTGTTGGGTTGACGGAACAGCGAAGGGAGAGGTCGAAGTCGGATAGCATTATGTGACCGTCTTCTCTAACGAGAACGTTTTCGGGCTTTAGGTCGCGGTAGACAATTCCGAGCATGTGTAGGTATTCCATGGCGAGAAGGATCTCTGCAACGTAAAACCTGCAAAAAGCGATATGCAAAACGCCTTGAGTTGATATTGAACAGGCCGTTTTACTAGTTCTATAAAACAGATGACGTTATAAGTAATTTAAAAATTCGAAGTTCATGCAGGCCTGGATAAACAAAATGTGGGGTCTATTTTACTTTTTGGTGCGGATTTGCAACGTTAACAAAATATAAAGTGCGGATGAAACAAAATATGCAGTCTGAAGTGGTAAATGAAGATTTTGGAAAGAAAAAAATAAGAGTTGAGATCAGAAGTTATACTTGACAGCTTGTTCACAAAACCGCTTCGCGGGTTGCCTCTGTCTCAACATGTGCAAATCGCCACCTGGGCAAAACTCCATTACCAAACACGAGAACTTATCCGTCTCAAAATGCGTATACAAAGTAGGAAGAAACGGGTGATCCAAACACTGAAGTATTTCCCTTTCGGTTTCCGCTCGTAATAGCTTGTTCCGCCCCTCGAGCGACACTTTATCCATCACTTTCATTGCAAAGTACGCCTTCATACCACTAAGTTCACATAAATACACACTGCCAATATCTCCACAACCCAATCTTTTCAACAATCTAAAATGGTTCAGACCCAAGGTTCCATCTCTCGATCTGACAGTCTGGATTGCTTCCCACCGCGAGTCGTTTGATTTGTGAGGCTTGTTGATGTTGCTACTGAAAGTGCTGTAGTTACTTTCATCACTTAGATCAGTGCTTGTACTTCCTCTACACACACTGCTTTTTCCACTTTCGATACAATCTGTTTTTTCGGTAGATTTTGAAATGCTGACGTTTTGAGCGGTTGGTATCGACCGGTCTTTGAACGACATGTGTTGTGTCGGTTTTGTTTCTTTGACCGAGGCCATTGACTGTTTGACTTGCTTGGACTGACCAAGCTACAATTTTGAAACTGGTTTTGCTGACAATATCAAGATCAAGCCTTGAATTCAGATGCTTCTTGTGGATCTGCAATTGTGGGAGGGTTTTTAAAATTTTAATTTATTAATTTTCAAGATTTGTATAGCAAAAGACTTTATTATCGACTACAAACGGGTCGGGTCGGGTCATGTTAGATCTTGAATTGGGGTGTTTGCCGTTTGGATGCGTGTTTTGAAAGTGATTATTTGAAATTAATAATCAAAATCAATTAATCAACATTAATCCATTACAAGAAACTACAACCTTCGGTTTTATAGTATTAATCACATGATTTAGCGTTTGGCAAATTTGATTATTAGTTAAAAATGACCAAAATAGACATTATTATAGAGTAAGCAGTGTTTGGCAAACACTAGCAAGCAGACAATCAGTTTTGTTACAACTAAAAACCGATTATGTTAACTAACCTCCCTGCGATCCGCTACTGTCTGATCTCTATCCCGCGACAAGTGACATACCAAATACCCGGTGTTGTGATCCTTTTTTAATAATCTACATGTTGATAATTTACATAACATATGTTAAAATGAGCTTAAAAACAATATTTACAAATAAAGTCAGCAAATTTTACACTAGTGACAGATCTGCTGCCAATTACAAGCATCAAGACTCAAAATCTCAAACAAATCAAGATAATATCTAACTTACAATTTCAAGAACACCCAACAACATAAATTTTCAAGAAATCAAGAACCCATTAACAATAATTCATCAAGATACCAACTTTTGATCTTGATCTTCTCCAAGAAACAAAGACTCAATTAAAATAATATTTAACTAGTTTCAAGAACACCAACAACATAAAGTCATAAATTTTCAAGAAATCAAGAACCCATTAACAATAATTCATCAAGATACCAACGTTTGATCTTGATCTTCTCCAAGAAACAAAGACTCAATTAAAATAATATTTAACTAGTTTCAAGAACACCAACAACATAAAGTCATAAATTTTCAAGAAATTAAAAACACATTAACAAGAATTCATCAAGATACCAACTTTTAATCTTGATCTTCTCCAAGAAACAAAGAATCAACCAAGATAATATCCAACTTACAGTTTCAAGAACAAACAACAGCATAAATTTTCAAGAAATTAAAAACACATTAACAAGAATTCATCAAGATACCAACTTTTAATCTTGATCTTCTCCAAGAAACAAAGAATCAACTAAGATAATATTTAACTTACAGTTTTAAGAACACCCAACAACATAAAGTCATAAAATTTCAAGAAATCAAAAACACATTAACAAGAATTGATCAAGATGCAAACTTTTGATCTTGATCTTCTCCAAGAAACAAAGAATGAATCAAGCAATAGGTTTGGTCATTTGCATAGTAATGTGATCATCTAAACATGGTCATATATATGAGAAGATAAGATCATAAGAAGAAAGTCATGAAATGAGGCATTAGACCCCACCAAACAAAATGAGCCCAACAAACAACAACCATAGTGAAGTGAAAACTGAAAAGACAATTGGGTGAAAAAAGCATACCTTAAAGATGAGAACTTTAGGGTTCTTGGTGAAGCATGAAAGAAGAGAAAAAGGGAAAGAGAAGGAGATGGTAGTAATGGTCCAATAGTGGTGGTGTGATATAAAGAGAGAAAGGAGGAGGGAGGAGCACTCTGTCCCATAATTGTGGTCTAAAGATGAAAAAAGGTTTCGAGTGTTGGGGCTGTCTATGTGGGGCTCTCGTAACTGGCCAAGATTGTGAATATCGAAAACTTTGTTGCTTGTAATTTCTATTTGTATTTATTTATTTATTATTTTTTAGAAGAAGAAAAAAAGTTTGATTTAGTGTGCTGAGACTCAAAAGGTGGTTATGGGTTTAAATCTTGTATGGTATGGTGTAATTAATCATATCATATCAGCAGCACGTAAGCAGAGGATTTTATCGTTAACTTGCACGGCGTGGGTTAAAACTCTCTTTAAAGCCTTTTTAACTATATAAAAAAAATAAAGAGATCTGATTGGATATGCATGTATGCCCCTAAGTCTCCCTCCATAATGCTCGTGATCCGTCTGGTGATACCCTCCATAGCACCTAGGCAGCGGTGTGCGGGACGCTATAGGGGTTATGTGGCATGAGGTGCGGTTCCACGCCGAATAGCCTTATTGCAAGGTAACCCGAGAATCAAACGGTCTCACATCTTATTACAGATATATGACGTATAAACGATGGAAAAATCTTTAAAATATCCCTATTTTATGGAAAACGAGGTCAAAAATGGACATTTTGGGAATTTTTCGGTGAATGGATTTGTATCGTGTGTTTATTTTGCATGTTTTTGTATGCTCGTTATAAAACTTGTTTTAGCAACGGAAGAAAAACATACATCTATCTTTAGTATAATCTACCTATCACACATCTCCCTCTAGGGTACAGTTGCAAGATCAAGTCTCAATTAACAAGCCATATTGTCATTGGGTGTTTCAAGAGCAACTAACCTTTATGGATCTTTGAAACTCGTTGATGATGTGGATGGTGAAATCTTCACGGTTTCACTAATGGTATCCACATACGAACAACACGGCGCAAGTAGGTGCTAGTCAACAACAAAAATAATCAAAGATCCAAGCTTTGCAAACTTGAATTTTGTTCCTTTGATCTTGGTGGCTAAGAATTTGGTCTCCCGGGCACCTCCAATATTTCAAACCTCGACTAATGAATGGAATAACTGAGTGTTGCCCATTTCTTGTATTTATAATGCGTCTGAGTGAATTTCAAAATAATGACACTTAATCTTAACTTATCCTTAAATTCGTAATTGTCTCCATCGCAATGAAGAATTTAGGAATCCTATTATATTATCTTACGTTACGTTACGTTATCTTATATTCTATTATATACTAGCTTACAAACCCGTGTATTACACGGGTTGAATGACGAAAAAAATGTAAATTATAAACTTGTATATAATCCTTATTAGATAAAATAGTAAAACAAAAGAACAATTATATTTTCAGCTATTCAAAATAATTTTCTAAGTTTTCACTTCTCTCTTGAGATACTACAATCCATCTTATTATATGATTTAAAAGAAGTAACACTAAAAAATAAAAATAAAATATTATATTAGTTATATACAATTATTAATTATATTTGAATAATATGTTTGATCTCTAACTATATTAATAAATATTATACTATATTATATTATATTGTTTGATACATTTATATTATTAATTATAGATAATTATTAACTAAATATGAATTATACGTTTATCTCTAACTATATTAATTAATATTATATTATATTATATTACATTTTGTTTATTAAAAAAATAATATGTAATATTATTATTAAAAGTGATGAGGCACCAGAGAGTGACACGTGTACAAAAAGATTTTCATTTATTAGTTTAGGAAGATATTATATTATCTTTCTATACTAATAAATGAAAAAAAAAATTGGCACGTGTCAATCTCTGGTCCTCCTTATTTTATTTTTTAATTTCTTTTTTCTATTAAATAATAGTTTAACTAAATATAATTTAGATAAGGATAATTTTTTTTATCAAACTTTGATTTAATAATCTACTTATCTTATTTTTCAATTTCTTTTTCCTATTAAACAATAGTTTAACTAAATATAATTATATAAGGATAATAACGTTCTATCATACTTTGAATTAATAATAATATATAATTTGTAATACACATGTTTCTAACCGAGTAATACATAAAAAAACAAGCTAAAATTTTAATAAGTAAATAGTATATCGAATTTATCATTTAAATGCATATCTTGACTTTATATTTTAATCGATTACATTATATTTATTTAACTCGTGCAATATACGAGGTATTTTAAAAATATAACTATATTACTTGTTATATAAAATTAAATTTATGCACCCGTGTAAAACACGGGGTTCTAAGCTAGTATTATATTATATTAACTTGGGTAAGAATTATTAAATATCAATTCTATTCTTTAATTCGCTAGATAAAGAATTTATACATATAGTTTATACAAACGTGACACTTTGGGAAATTTTACATCTTTCGTTCACCTGAGTGGTACTAAATCATAAGGGACGCCCAACTTTAAACATAGCTCATGTATTTTAGACATATTGATTATTTAAATATAGAGTTAAATGCCATTTTAGTCCCTGTGGTTTGGGCCATTTTGCCAGTTTAGTCCAAAGGTTTCATTTTTAACCTGTGGGTCCAAAAAAGTTTCACAGTTGCCATTTTAGTCCACTGGGTTAACTTCATCCATTTTTTCTGTTAACCAGAAGGCCATTTCGGTCATTTTGTATGTAATTCTGTTAACTAAAAGGGCAATTCAGCCATATAAAATGGCCGAAATGGCCTTCTGGTTAACTGAAAAAATGGATGAAGTTAACCCAGTGGACTAAAATGGCAACTGTGAAACCTTTTTGGACCCACAGGTTAAAAATGAAACCTTTGGACTAAACTAGCAAAATGACCCAAACCACAGGGACTAAAATGGCATTTAACTCTTAAATATAACTCATATATTTTAGACGTATTAATTATGGATGAAGGAAACTTTATTCTACAATTAAGTATGCTATGATGTGAGTAATGGATAATCTCCTAGCTAAGTTTTCAATCGAATAATTAAAAACACATCTTTCACCTTCTTGAAAATATCACATAATAAAAAAAAAAAAAAAAAAAAACAAATTGGTTTGGAAACCAAATGTTACAACCAGAACCCTGTAATTCTTTTTGTTTAATTTTAAGTTGAATTATAATAAAAAAAAAAAAAAAAAAGATCTAACATTTGGATAGTAAATAAGCATAACCAAATCTTGAAGCTAATTTTGTTTTATAAAGTTAGGTCTTTTTGTTTGTTTTGTGAAATTAGATTTCTTTTTTGTCCAGTCTAGGTATTTGACAAATTAATGGTTTGGTGAAAATGAATATGTTGGTCAAAACGTGAATTAGTTCCATGATTATATAACTTTATGGTTGGTTTAATGGGTAGTAAATGATTGGCAATAGCTAAAAGCAACTCCAGATTTTTCTTAATACTTATTTACCAACATCACATCTTACATTAAAATAAACTTTATAACAAGTTCTGCAAAACCGACACCGAAAAGTGGTAACATTTTCCCATGGGATACCCGTAAAATTGCTTAAATTCACGTTCCAAAAAACCCGATTTGCTAATGCAGATAATACTCGACATAGCTTACACGAATCGCATAACTTAATAAGAAAAAGACGAAGAATCGGCCTATGAGAGCTCGGTTATAACACTTTCACACTTGTCTTCTAGAATCTTGACAGCTTCAGTAAATAACACCTCAGGTGGCAATGCTCCAGTTGATTCAATAGTAACTAATGCACAAAAACAAGAAAACATATTTAATACAAAGGCGAGTCCCGATCAGTGATTATGCAACTAATTAACTGTACTTACAGATAAAATGATCTTTCACACGTCTTAATGCCACCTTTTCGTTCCATCCAGGCTCTCTAATGCATTCTCTGCAAACTGTACAGGCTCTTGGTCTAGCCACAGTTGCTCTCCTCACACCTGTTCAAAAGAGTTGACTTTGACTTAGGAATGCAAACAAGCCGGGCGCTCATGAGGTCTTTGAGATCAGTTTGCTAAAAGATCGAACCGAGCCGAGCTTAAGCTCGATCCGGAGCTCGAGTCTAAATTTGAAGCTAGTTTTATAAACAAGTCCAAGCTTCATATACAAAGCTTGACTAGGCTAACGAGCCTAAACGAGTGCATCATTTATATAAATATAATGCTTTCTGTTTAATATAAGAACAAATATATTAAATTACGATAAAATAACTACATATCATATATTATGTTATATGAGAAAGTTTAAAATACAAAAGTCTCTTAACGTGCAACGGTACGTGACCAACAAAATAACATGCGTAATTATGATATAACATGCGTAATTAGGGTAAAAACCAACCTATGTGTGATTTTGTGTTTGACCATGCTTCTTCATGCGTAATTAGGGTTTGAAAATGTATAACGTGCGTAATTTACAAACGAGCATGCGTAATTAAGTCGCGTACCGTCGCACGTTAAGGAGTTACGTGTTCCCCTATGTTATATATAGAGGGTTGGGTTCATTTCAGAATTCTAAATAATTGCGGAACTTTTAGAACTTCTAATAAGCAATCTTTTTAGTTATATATTTTTGTATTTAGGGTAATTTTATCATTTATTATATGTATTTTGTTGATTACATACATGTTAAGAGTAGTTTACATATGTGTAATAACCAAATTATATATGTATGTAACAACTAATTACATATATACTCAGCTCGTTTAGACCCTAGACTCTGTATTAACAAATAGCTATAACCGTCCTCGAATTTAAAATTTTAAACCACTTTCAGGTATATATCAAATAATAAACATCAGAAATAAAATTGTAACATACAAAATATCAAGTCCAGTACCTTTACCCATATCTTCAATGTCAAACACGTTAACGGGGCATTTGTTTACAAGTTTCTGAGCATCCTCGTCCTCAATATCTTGCAGCAATACAACCTTAAATAAATTTTAAAAAGTATATATAATTAAACCCAAAAAGATCTCATGATATTCTGTAACATGTCTGTATACAACGTATTCGTAAAAAAAAAATATGTTCTCACCTCAGGGAGCATTCTGTACCAAGCAGTGGCTACAGGAGACCACTTGGCATGTGTTTTACCAACACCTTTAACAGCATGTGCTTCTAGCTCAATTTCCTACATACGTATATATAAACATCATTACCACTATGTTGAAATAATAATAATAGTAATAATAATAACAACAACATGATAAACAAACATAAAAACAAACGGGAACTTGTATAAGCGTTATTAAAGCTAAAAACTCACCTGGCCAGGTCCGAGTTTCGATACAATGATACCGGGGGTGACGGTGATAGGATTATTTGAAAACTCCGGCAAGGAGTCTTGGCTGGAAGTAAATGATGTGTACGTTTTCGGTTTTGATGACGGGTCTGAAGAGTTTTCAGTGGGGAGCACGTATTCACTGCCAAACGGTAACCACTTAAGATCGTGCGAGTACACTGTGCCACATCATCAAGGTCATCCAAACAACACAAGAAACGAGTATTAAGTAACATTGAAAAGTCAAGATTTTGGGCATCATATGTAAGAATGTTTATGATACCTGTGAGGCGTTCACCAGTTTTTCGGTCACACTTGATATTGAGGCTAAAAACAATGCTGTTTTTCTCATTAGGGACATCATTTTCTGACATATAATCGAACAGCCTTGGATCAACTTTTATAGGAATGAGACCCAAGCGGTGGGCAAGTACTTCGTCTTGTACGACTGATGAACTGTTTGCAACAAGAACCTTCTCAATAGCCATTGTGGGCAGCTGCATACAGAAAGAAACAAAAACTAAGCTTCTTCACTGGTAACTCGATACAGATAGTGGCTTAATTCGCTTTTGATTTGCAAGAATTAATATACAAAATAGCATTCAAACGATTAAAGTGAGTTTAAAGGAAAAAACTGTGGATGTTTACGGTCCGGTTCGGCCAGTTTCAAGGAAAATTTGGGGCGGTACCACTAACTACAATTTTTGAGAAAAAGACAAACCAAACCGGCTCGGTTGGTTGGGTCGGCCAAATCCATTCATTTTTGGTGGTTTAGACAAAAAAAAAAGTCAAAAGCATAACTTTTTTATTACATTTTTAAAATATAAGGATTGTTCATACGTAATATACATATCATTATATTCCTAAAAGGAAAAAAATAATAATACATATTGAATGGCTGGTCTGATTTACACAGCCAGCGCTTCGGCCGGTTTTGACGAAATTTTTGGGTGAAACTGCTAACTACGGTTTTGTCGTAAATTTTTTTTTTTTTTTTTTACGATTTAGACAAAAAAAGAAAAGAATCAAAGCATAATTTTTTATCAAATTAAAAAAATATAAGAATTTTCCTACATAATATATATATCATTATATTCCTAAATTGAGAAAAGAAAATTATGTTGAACTGTTGGTTTGGTTTACCCGGCCAACTCTAAGTTCCAAAACCATAAACTGTCAAACTGTTAAAACCAAACAGCCGTATTTCTTCGGTTGGGTGAATTTCAGCTGGTTATAAACACCCCTTAATCATCCTACATGTAAACAACAATCATAAAAGTAAAAAAAAAAAACTACCTCAGATATGAGAATTCTTCTAAAAGCATTCGCAATGGACGCATCAATTCCGATCAAATCAAACTCCATATCCTCTTCATTAAGCTTAATCACTTCAACTTTAAAATTCTTCCTAAACTCATCCAGCTTTAAACTATTATCAACCCCCAACGCCGCATACGCACCGGAGTACGTTATATCCTCTGTCTTCAAATTCACAATCAAATTCAGTCATCAATTTACCAAACAGCCATCAAAAACAATAGTTTGTTTAATTACTAATCATACAGGTTTAGTTCAAAGTAAGAGATTGAATTGAATAATAATAATAATTGAGGAGAAAAGAGAATGTACATACATTAGTTGGAGCATCGTTGTTGCAGAAGACACGAGTTTTTTGGAGTTGAAGATGAAGAGGAAGATGATTTTGGGGCAGTACGGGCAGGTCAGAAAGTGGAATCTTCGGCATCGTTGCAGATTTGTGAAAGAATCTGATAGATGAAGAAGAGGGATTTTGGAGAAATAGTATTATTGTTTTTAGGGTTTATATGTTAGGGTTTTGACTTTTGAGAAACGACGTCAGAAGATGGAACTGTTATGAGTATTAAGATGTGCAATTTACCTACTTTAACTTTGTTTATATACAATTTATACCCCTTTATATTTAAACTAGACATGTCTCACAATCTCACATACTACACACATAGCCATGATGTTGACTATAAGACCATCCGTAGTGGGGCGTGATTTTTAAAAAAATTTGAAAAATAACGCCCCAAAACGCCCCCCTAACCATTACACTAGGCGTTATATAAAAAAAAAATTCTGAAAATGATGTTTGGCGTTATAATGAAAACGCTCCATGTGCTGCATGTGGCCAATGGGCATTTATTCCAATGTTTGACCAGCCAATATGATTTAAGTTGCTTTTTTTTTTTTTTTTTTAATGATTGTTAAGGGGCATTATGGGGCATTATACCCACTACACCACTTTTGCTATAATGCCCCCTTGCTGACTAGGACGCCACGTGTCGTATAATGCCCCATGGTGGGGGCATTATAACATTCTACCACTACACATGGTCTAAATATAATTCAACATCTTGGAGGTGGAATAAGTTTTAGGGACCATTAGGTCCTGGGTTTGATTTCCACGGGGGAGTTTTCTGAGATTCATTGGGTTTCCCTCTGAATTAGTGTAGATACATTATTGCCTAGTGGAGATGGATGTGATCGGGTGGTTCTGTTGGTGGTATGATGATATTCTAGTGGTCCGTCAGTGATCCAAATTTTCTTCATAAAAGTGACAATATTTTTTACATAAACCGGGCAGTTTTGTGTTTTTCCGATTGAATTGGATTTCATGAGATGTACTCGGACTCATTTTATAGAGTGAAAAAAGATATATGAAACTTCTTATTTTAAGCGATGTGGATTTAAAGACATAGCGATGTCTTTATTCTAAAGACATAAGTGCCTTTTGAGTTAAATACAACTTAAAAAATATAGACTTGAATCCTAAGATAAAAAAAAACTATAATAGTATCATAAATCATAATAATACAAATATGGGTTGTCACTAATTACGGACCCATGATTTATTTTACGAGGGGCGATCGGGATCTTTGCCTAAAATTCATACGAAATTTTTTTAGTCCCCCACCCACTCTTGTATGCAGGTCCATCACTGATTGTCATTACCAGCATCTTTAACTCCCATGCTTATTCCACCCACTCTTGCATAAACATGCATAAACTGTGGTAGCTT
Organism: Helianthus tuberosus; assembly: GCA_030545235.1. Lineage (NCBI taxonomy): Eukaryota > Viridiplantae > Streptophyta > Magnoliopsida > Asterales > Asteraceae > Helianthus > Helianthus tuberosus. The sequence continues at coordinate 61,067,804 of CM060415.1, read as the reverse complement.
TTAAACTTTTAATGTTTGTTTACTAATTGGAATGAGTTTTACAAATAAAATCGAAAATATAAATTAAAAAGATGACATAAAGTTTCGTTCCAACTACAGGCATAAGATAAGAAACTAATCCTCATTTGAGTAAAAAAACACACAGGTTACAGAAGATGAAAAAAAAAGAGATGCATTGAAGTGTCTTTGATCTATCTTTGCTTGCCACAAACCAGAGTCAAAACTGGTATGTCATTTGAATAGTCCAGAATTCAACCAATCCCTGCACACAAACACACACACACAAAAGTTTTAATTATTACCAGATTAATATTTATATTTTTTTTTTATCTCAATGATTATTTGAAAGAAGACAGTGGCCCTACTTGCTTATGTCATCAAGGTGGTCATCAAAGTCGACGACATCATTCCATTTTTCGGATGAAATAAAATCCAACAAGACGATGTTGGCAGATGGCTCCTTGATGGTCAACCTATTCGGTCCATTTGACTCAACTTGCTTCCAGCTTTTAGATGAATCTCGTGTATAAAGCTGACATAAACAAAAACCATATGTTTGCAAGGCATTTGGTATTCAAAAAATACTAACTTATTTATAGATGTAGGTCAAATGTGAATTAACATATCCAGAACAGAAGTGGCATCAGTTTCTTATCACAATTTATAAGTATATACTCGGCCATCAAAGAAACTATAATTCAATCATAGCATTTGAGATTTCCTGTTTATTTATACCTGCATTACAGGAGCTGCATCCTTCTTGTTTCGTAAAGCTCCAAGCTTTCTGTTATCTAGCTGTCACCGTAAAAACATATGTGAAAAGATTGATGACAAGTTATTTATGCAAGTTAAATGATCAATATATAATATTGAGGATCGATAACAAAACAAATTGCAACCACCAGAAGAACCATTTATGCAGAACTAGTTGTGCTAGACTGAAAAATCAGCCCGAGTACAAATTTATATAAGAAAGTGAAACCTGGCATAAACAACTTCCCGCCATGTGTCCAATTCCACTGAATTGAAAACAGTAACACCCTAGGCAACTTAATACTAAAAAGCATGAGGGCTCCAAGGCGTTTAGATCCCGAAAGCCGAGGCGAGAGCTTCACTTCACATACGTAAGGCATGTGCAACCAAATAAGCTATATGTGCAACTAGAAGTAGCATCTCTTTACATACTGGCCTTTTATCAAGTGAACCATTCATAATTTCTTCATCCCTTTTGTTGTTTTTTCATATAAGCCTCCCACACAACCCAACTTTAACCAATTTTGACAAAGTTGCGCATTGAGTGTCACCTCTTTTACACATCGCCCCGTGCTTCATGCACGCTTTTTAAAACCAAGATAGGCAAATCCCATATCGGTCGTGGGCATGAAAGAAGTCAGGCTCATAAAAAATGTCCGACTTCAAATACGGGTATTGGCTAATGGATGAGACAGTTAAGTGTGTTAGACTGTTAGGTGGTGGTAACTTGAGGATGGGTGACCTTGATAGGACCCGTAAGTGGGTTAAACTCAGAATTTAGAGATAGAAACAGAAACTCTTTTTGCAAGTTTTTCTTCTACTTTTATTCAATAAACATGGTGGCTTATATAGCCTTATACAACTTAAAAGGGAAACATGTAATGCATACGTGAACAACTGAAAGGAAACATGTGTGATAATGGGAAACATGTGTGATAATGGGAAACATGGGTGATATTGGAAAACATGGGAAACTGCGTAGGAAAAATAAACGTGCAGATGCATACAAGACTAATGCAACTTCATAGAAAAACGTGGTTTTGCTTGAGTTGGGGTCGTTGACCCGTATCAGACCTCTTGGGAGTTGGGAAGTCTCCACCCATGTAAATAAACATAAAACCAGAACTCAAACGCTCGATATTAGTTGGTACCAAGGGTCGGATGTTACATATAACACTCTCCTCAACCTACAATTGCGGTCTATTTTCGGATGTTACATCTCATAGTCATACTCCAAAAAAATGATCATGCATCAGAAACTTTGCAACAGCTCCAAGGATATGAGAACAGTCACTCTTTTTTAGCATTCATTTCCAACGCAAGCCGATATCGATTTCAAACTTACAACTAACTAACATATTCAAATATAATGTAGCACATTCTGTAGAAACAACAACTTAAATGAGTGCAAATTCAGTGATAAAAAAGACGTACCAAAAGCAGCGCAGCTTGCGGAAAATAGCGATAAACATGATCAGCAATATTCCTAGCAACGGTACCGAGCTCGAGATCATCAAACCGCTCATTCGCGTGAAAATAACCGACAATACTCAACCCTTGCGAACTATAATACTCTTCAATCTATCACACAACCAATAATCTCAACAATCAAAATAACCTAAAATCAGAAACTACTCACAGTTAGGGCAAAATGGCAAATACCGTAATTAAAGCGATCTCGAGGGGCGGTAAGAGTCCGATCTGAGAAGAGTGAAAGAGAGGAACGGAATCGGTGATTTCAACTGCTTCACCGGAGATCCGGCCGAGGAGGACGCCATTAACTGCGGAGGTTTTGTGGTTTAAGGCGTGGAGGACGAGCTTGATGTAAGCATTTTGGTGGATGACGTATGTATAGTCGCCGGCGTTGGTCATCGTTACTCGAATCAAGGCTTATCGAGAGAGAGAGAGAGAGAGAGATCCGGTGACTGGTGATTAGGATATTCGGCCGATGATCCGTGCAGAGATTTACGGGCTTCTTCACCCGGGCCCGTTTGACCAACTTTTTTCTAAAGATTGAATGAGGAGGCTTGATTATGGCCGTAAACGAACCGAATGAACACGAACAATGACTTGTTCGTATTCGTTCGTTAATAAAATAAATGTGTTCACGAACGGTTCATGAATACTTACCAAACAAAATTTTATGTTCGTGTTCATTCATTAAGGAAATGAGTGTGTTCGCGAACGGTTCACGAACACAAATAAATTTGGCGAATGTGACGAAAGATAACGGTGGATGGCTTGGAGAGTAGCACTAGAACTTGAATTCCTTATTGTGGAACGGATGTCGATCATATTCGTCGATGTAAATAATAAGAAATGAAAGGGAAATGGTGCATAAACAAAGTTAAATAGGTTTTTTTTTTAGTTTAATTTTTAGGGTAATAAAATAAATATAAGTTTAATTATATAAAAAAATATAGATAAAATATATGAAAGTACAAAAATCTTTCATTAAAAGACAAACATGTGAACATAAACGAACGCAAATGAACGAATGTTCACGAGCACCTTACCGAACGTTCACGAACACAATTGAACGAACAAGACCTTTGTTCATGTTCGTTCATTTAACTAATCGAACGAAATTCATTGTTCATGTTCATTCGTTTATTAAACGAACGAACATAAACGAACTTCCCGCCAAACGGTTCACGAGCTGTTAACTGAACGTTCGGTTCGTTTACAGCCCTAGGTTTGATCGTTATCGGAGATTGATTGAACGAGTTAGGTTCAATTTTTTTGTGATGTTAATTTGAAGGAGTAATGTTCAAAGTCTTTGGGTTAAACACGTTGGTTTAGTCAAGGAACGGTTGTTCGGGTCAGCGGGTTCGTATATATGGCAGTAAACTGTAACACCTCGTAAAATCGTGTCCAATGATCTGTTGACACGTGTAATGAACCCTAATAAAGTCAAACGTTGACTATGAGGGACTAATTTCGTCAAAAATCGAAAACCTTGATTATAGAAGGATTGAAAGTGTCAACTGTCACACCCCTTTCTAAGGCGGAAGCACGAGGTGTGATCATGAAAGGTTTTCATTGCATACAATTGGTAAACATACTACATGCTCATAAAAATAATTTCAAATGCCAAACATTACATTACTGAAAACGTAGATTAAGTGTTTACATCACGAGACTGCAAATTGTCTGAAAGTTTACAACTTTATTTAAGGACAAACATAAACGACATCCAGGAGCATGAGTAAGACCGCGCGCACATCCACTTTTAGTTACCTGAAATACATGTGAGTTTTGGAAAATCGTCAACATAATGTTGGTGTGAATTCATGCAGTTTTGTATTGAACACGTTTGTATACTTTGTATGAAAACATGATAAGTATCTTGTGAAAATAAAGTATTCTTGTGTAAATAAAGTATTCTTGTGGTATGAACCAAATAAGGTATTCTTATGTAAATAAAGTATTCTTGTGGTATGAACCAAATAAAGTATTATTGTGTACGAACTTCGTACAAATAAAGTATTCTTGTGTAGTTAATGGGTTGCAAGGCCATTAACATGTGACACGACATAGGAAGTCACCAAACGATAGGCATTTTTCTAGTTGTCGATTCACGACGGAGACACAAAAGCACTACTCGAGACTAGTGTTCACCGAGAGTGTGGCTACCCGGACACCCGTTAGATCTAACCTTTTGTTCTGCGGTCTAAGTATGTACACGATTAATGGTGCTTATGGTACCCTATTCGTGACACTATTTCTCGTATCATTCCTCAAAACGTATCATACTTGGTACTAGTTATCACCAAGAGTGCTTCTTGTTTATGTATTCATCATATCAAGTATCAATTCTCATTTATTATATCAAGTATCAATTCTTGTTTATTACATCAAGTATCAATTTTCATGTGTTCGCCCCAAGTTTAAAAAGGTATGTAAAGATTTAAAAGTGGGGACACGAACTTTCTTGTAAACATTCAGTAATATGTATTTCACCCCCGAAGTTATAAAACTGAAAACAGTTAAAAGAAAAGGGGGAGCATGAACTCACAACTTTGCGTTCCTTGCGTCGTAAACTTCACCGGATTTTGCTTATATAGCGTCGTGACCTAAACGTGTTTTATTATCGTTAGTCACTAGACTTGTATCGCACAAGTATAAGTCACCATCTTTTATGTATGTGTTCTTTGTGTGTTAAAAATAATTTATATTTTTAACTACGTATCTTACTTATATTATTTTCTCAAAAATAAATATAAGTTTCTTGTATTTTGCACCCGAATTACGTATCTTGTATGTTGTATGTGTATTTTTGTGTTTTTACTCCTCAAGAGTATTTAGTGTATCACTCATGAATCTTAGATTCACAAGATTACTAGCTTGCTTTGTTTAATATTTTTCCAAGAAATCATTCATTCATCAAGTTCATGTCTTAACAAGAGGATGATCATCTTATGTTAGCACATAATCATCCCCTAACTTGCTAGATCATGTGTTTAATCACAATCTAGCAAGCTTCATGTAAAGATCAACATCAATATTTCTAGTAATCAACATCAAATATCATTCATGCATCAAACAATATCATTTCACCACTATTTCATCATATTACAAGCTTTATGTTTCAAGATTCATGTGTGTGTTCATTAGTGTTCTTGAGTTAATCATTAAACATCAACTTTTAACCACTTAAAATATGAAGTAAACAAGATCAAGAGAGTCTTACCACTAGCTTCAAGCTAGGGAAGAATACTAGAACTTGAAGGTGACAAAATGGTTGGATAAAAGCAAACGAAGAAGGTCCTTGAAGATCCGAGCTCACCAGACCTTCTAATACGGCTTCCTACACCTTGAGTACCCTTGTGAATGGATGAACATGCAAAGAAAATGGTGGTGGTGTGTGGGAATAGGGTCGGCCGAAAGTGGGGGAGCAAGGGAGGAGTTGTGGTAGTGTTGGAGTGATGAAGGTCTAGTTCAATTCTTATAACCATGTGGAGTTTTATCCAAAGGATTATATGCTCCCTAAGTACAATGCACATCTTAACATATCTTCACAAATCCTAGGGAAATCTTATGGAAACCAAGGAAAGATCAAATGAAGATCTTGGTGGGGGCCACCCCAAAACCGTTCACCATATGGGGGGGAGGGGCAAAGTGTAAATCCCATTCTCTAATTTCATTAATAAGTTAAGTTCCAAGTGTAATTTTTAGGGATTTAGTGTGTCATTATGTTATAAGGGGTGTTATGGTGTTCGGGGACCATAACTAGCTCAGAAACATTAAAACAATGCTTCTAATAATATTTTGATGTTCCGGGTTTGAAGAAACACTAACTAAATGGTCGGAACCGAGATAGTTAGGGGGTTTGAATCCGCATAAAAGGTTAGCTCTCTCTCGGTTGATTCAATTACAATGGAATTCCTTCTCCGGTGATTCTGCAAAAAAGAATACCGTTAGCCTCGTCAAGGGGAGAGGAGGGTTCTCTCCTTGACCTGACTCCGGCGTGAGAATAAGTATTGGTATCGGAGAAGATAAGTATTTGAGGAGTAAGAGTGATCTGAGTTTATACCTGAATAGTTCTCTTATTTATAACCGGGAGTTTGGGAGGGAAAACCTGTTATTGAAAAGATGACGGAAGATGCTAACGCCGTAGCGGTTATCTTTTCTTCCGTTAAGTTCTTTGATCTTTTGTTAAATTGTCTCGATCCGATGTGAATGCACACGGATCGTGGTTTGATCGATGGCTGGGGAATTGCCACGTGGAAAGTGATTAAGTGGAGATTACTCTCCAATTGCATGCCTTTGTTGTGATTTCAGAGTTGCTTGTGGTGATGACACGTGTCCAGACGGTTATAACCGTCTGAGTGATGCACGATTGTATTTCTTTCTAGAAGATTACTGCTGTAATCTGGTGTGACATCTTGCTGTGTGGACACAGACAAATAAATCCCAAGTCTGGGTAAAATAATATCCAAGTCTGGACATTTAGGCGGAGGTATTGAACAAAGGATTTAAATCCTTTAAATGGGAGAAGGCGCAAGAATTTACGTTCTCCTTTGGGCGCGCGATTATGAATCGCTGACTTCTTCTTCTTTGCAAGACCAATGCGCGGCCGCGCAAGGTCAAAAGGCTAAAAAGGTTGATTTTTGGTATGATCTCAAATCCTTTTTATGAGGTTTTTGGGACCTTACCCCTTCAAGTCCCCCCAGTCTAGTGTTGTACTTATGCAAATAAGTGGAACCCTGGACTCATGAGAGGGAAATGGTTTTTGGGCGCGAAAAGGTAAGAAAGCTTTTATAATAAGATTTGAATTGGTAAAGATTTTTATGGAAAATCTTTAACTTGAAGTTAGCACAGTAAATTGATTTTGACAACCTGTCTTTGTCAGTTGTTTTTTACTGCCCGTGTCTTACACGCGCGCGTGTAAACGCGTGTATGTTCTGACATCTGCTTTTTCTGTTGCTTGGGGAATCGTGATACTCGGAACAGTGCTGTGACGGTTACCGATGCTATTTATTGCGATGGGTATATAATCGTTTGGGTAACCTCCTCTGTGTAATCATTGTTTTGTTTGAAATCTCTCCCATTCCTTGTTCTTAAGAAAACTTTCCATCCTTCTCTTGCTTATGTCAACCGAAGAACGTCAAGAAAATCTTGTTGAAGATATGTCGACTGAACTTCCACCGTTGAAGTGGCCTAGAGCATCCTTTGATGGTTTGATCCGGAATCTTAAGTTTCCGGAGAATTGGGGTGCTCTGTATCCTGAAGAGGGGCAAACGGCAGCAAATGCTCCGGCCGGGTATATTACCCTCTTTTGGGATTTTTTCTGTGACGGTAACTTTCGTTTGATTGTTACCAGATTTTTCCTTGAAATCCTTGAGTTTTATAACTTGCATATTTCCCAACTTCACCCAATTGGGATGGTTAGGGTTCGGCATTTTGAATTTGTGTGTCGGACAATGCATATTGAGCCGACCGTTCCCCGTTTTAGGGTTTTTCATCAGATGCACTGTACCCACGGGTTCTATTCCTTCGTTCAAAGGGCTTCCGCAAAGAAGATTCTTCATCAACCCCCAAAATCTTTTCATGATTGGAAGCAGAAATTCTTCTTTATTAAGGCTGGAGTAATTCCGGTAAAGATGATTCTCAGGGGAAAAGAGGACGTTCCGATCGAGACCCTTCAAACTCCGGTTGATGAGAACTGGTACCAAGAGCTGAAAGATGTGCCCAATATTGCCTTGCCGGAAAAAGCCCTTGTCGGAGCCGGTATGAGTTTAAACTGGAAGATGGAACGTGATGATAAGCCCGTATACACCGAGGATGGTCATAGTAAGTTTGGGGCTTTTTCATTGTTCTTCTTTTTCTCTCTTTTTTTTTTTTTTTTTGACCTGCTCTTTCTTCAAAATGTAGTTGTTTCTCTATATGTTGTTGCCTTCAAGAGGGAAGGCGGGAGAATGGGTACTATCAAGAAGAAGCCTGAAGAAGAGCTTTGGTATCACCGAATTGTGGGAAATTTTGTTCTTCCGCGGGATGCGGATCTGTCTGTTCAATCAGCAGCTGGTGCTGGTGAGTTTACATCTGTTTTTCCTTTCTTTTTTGCTTTGAGTAATTTTTTGTCTTGCGCTTTTGTAGGTGAATTGTTGAATTTGGGCATAGGCCCTGAAAAGAAAAAACGCGCAACTACGTCTACTTCCGTGCCGAAGAGAAGTGAGACTGTTAAAACTCAATCTTTGAAAGCAAAAAATGTTGGAGAGAAGAAAGGTACGCGCCGTACTTCTGACTCCAGGTGTGATTATGTGGTGGTTTCTGACTCTTTGGAGGGTCTTATTCCTGTAGTGACTATGCGGGAACCAAAGCCTGAACCAAAGGATTCTGCTGATATTCCTCCTTCTAACCCGAATGAGCCTATCGATCTGGACTCCAGTCCCGAACATTTGGTTCATAGGAAGGCTGGTAAGAGAAAGCAAGCTGATGCTGATGCGGAGGGTCAACCTCCCAAGAAAGTGCAGAGAAAGAAAATTACCAGAAAAGGAAACCTAGATGCTTTTGTTTCAGAATCCATTCCTGGTAAGTATTGCTTTTCTTTGTTTTCTTTGAGCGGATAGGATTTTTACAGACTTTTGTTTGTCCAGAAATTCCTGTTCCTTCGGTTCCTGTGGACGTACCAACTGTGGTTGATAAAGAACTTCCCCCTTCCCCGCCACGCGCTGCTGTTACAGACCCGTTAGAGTCTTCAGAGATAGCTGGGGAAGGTGTTGAGAGAACTATTGAGGCTGAGGAGCCTGTTGGTGCTAATACAGAGACTGAACAGATTGTTGAGCCGAGTGTGGTAAATGATGCTGACAATCCACCGACACCGGAAAAGGAAACTGCTGAAAAAACTCAATCTTCTCCTCCTAGACCTTCTGAAACTATACCTGAGCATACTAAGAAGGCCGCCACTGAGGAGGCAGGTTCATCTGCTGGTGTTGAGAAGCAATCTCCAATTCGTCCAGAAGAAACCCTGGGAGAGTATTATTACCGGACGTATGCGGAGAAAGATGCTGCTGATCCTCATGTTCCTGTTTGGAATGTGAAGAAAGGAGATACTTTCTCGGATTGGCGTGTATGCCAAGATTGGTTGCAGGGGATACTTCCGCCTGGCGAGATTAAATTTCAGGAAAATCAGCCTTATGAACAGACCTATCAATCTTATCTTGCAGAAACTGCATCCCACGTTTCTACTACTCATCGTATAGTGCGTGAGTGGTATAGCATGCATAAAGAGCGAGCATCTTTTGTAGCATCACAAAGGAAGTTTGCAAAAGATGAAAAACATGTGGCTCAGTTGAAGGCTAAATTAGAGACTGAGCAAGCTAAATTTGAAGCGGAGCGCAAGACTGAAGAATGGTCAGTTTCTGGTTGGAAAAGAAAAGCTGAAGCTGAAGCTGAAGCTGCGCTTTTATCTGAGGAGCGCAAAAATTGGAGAAGAATTTGTGAGAAAGATAATGCCGAGAAGGCAAACCTTCGCAATATCATAAATAACCTCAAGGCTGAGGTTGAAAATCTGAAGAATCAAGATGCGGAGGTAGAAAGGTTGAAGAAAGAAAAAGCTGATATGGAAGCTATGTTGATGGAGGCGCGTTCTCATAGGGAACGAAGTGAGCAACGGGAGGTACAAGCTTTAGCCACTCTTGTCGTTAAAGATAAAGAATTAGAGGAACTTACCGCTTTGGTTTCTGACCAGGAACAATTGAAGAAGGATCTGGAGCTTGCGCGTTCCGAGAATACTGAAACCTCCCGCCGTTTAACTGAGACTGAAGAGGAACTGGAGAATTCAGAAATGGCGCGGGTTTCAGCGGAAAGCGAGCTTGAACCTTTGAAGAATGATATGGCCTGGTTGAAAGATCGCGGGATTGCATGTGTAAGTTCCTTTCTTCTTTTTTGTCTATGTATGCGCTTGTTTTGATGCTTATCTTTATTTGATTTCATAGGTTACTGAATCTGTTTTAAACTCTGAAGAACTGGACAAAACTGTTGCTAATTTGATGGTTGCTGCGCGACGAGATGGTTATGCGCAAGGTTATGCGGAATGCTCCCAACATGTGAATAGCGCTTTGAAAGTTAACTGGGATGATAGCAAGTCTGCTACCTTTGGCGTTAATACTGCCAGCGCACTGGCTGCTATGAAGACAGAGTTTAATAACTTACAACTTCCAGTGATGGAGTTGATAAATGTGGCGCTGCAATCGGACGATCACGTTGCGCAACTTAAGGAAATCTTTCCGGATGGGGGAGAAGATTTTGAATAGGATTGTATTGAACAAATATTTTTTTTTTTTTTGTGTAGGATGCAGATCCTTGTTTTGTTGGTGCGCTGTGGCGCGAGGATTTTAAACACTGCCGTGTCTAAACTCTCTAGGGCGTATTTGTACGCTTAAAAATAGCAGGTTTCTATTTGTTTTGTTGAATGACTTTACAATATCTTGCATGAGTACAATTACTTTTTCTTTGAGTAAGGCGAATAAAGTTGGTATGAAGCTCATGTATGAGTTTATGGTCGTTTGTGACGGGATCACTGACCGCGCATGAAGCTTTGTGTTAAACTACCATAATGTTTTTGCTCTTACTAAAAAGAAATTGCATGCACTTTGTAAACAAAAATAATAGAAACTTTGTAATTTTATTCATGGATAATGCTCAGAGGCGTTACAAAGTTTTTTGGATAATTAAATGGAACTTAACTTACTCCCTGATAGTTCCGCCGTTTTTGATAAGTCGTGTCTTTTCCGCGGAAAACGTACAGAGTTCTTTAAGTTTTAGCCCGTTTGCTTGAGCCTTCTTCTCCCCGAGTAATCTGTTTAATCTCCTTGCGCATATTCTGGAGTAAATGCGTAAGTTCTCCATTTTTTAGAGCCTTTTCGATTTCCGTGCGCAGAGATATACAGTTGTTCGTGGTGTGCCCGTTATCCTTATGATATTCGCAGTACTGCGTCGGGTCTTGACCACGTTTACTCTTCATCGGAATCGGGGGTTTGAATTGGTGATCCTAGGTACTTAGTACCTCTGCTGGGGTTTTCGTTAGGGGAGTCCACTGTCTCTCCCTATTTTCGTGTTTGTTTTCTCTTTGAGCAGAGAATTTGTTAGTTGTTGTGCGGCCGTCTTCCGAGGATCGACTTCCTGATGCTTCACGCCATGACTTTTTGTACCTTTTTTCTCCATTTGCGCTTAAGTCTGCTGGCCTGTTGTGTGGTGGTGGTGGCCTGTTTGTAGTAAGGTTTTTCTCGGTCTGCGCATAAACCTTGGCCGCCGCCATTATCTTTTCCCAACTCGTGGGGAGACCCTCTGTTCCCGATAAAACCTTGACCATGTCGTCACACCTAACCGCGTACTTAAACTGAGCACGGATTAGTTGTTCGCTAACACCTCCAATTTCTAACACTTCTTTATTGTATCTGGTAATAAAATCTTCCAGATTCTCATCATCGCGGCGCCAGATGTTCATGACGTCGGATGTATCACGTTTTGACCGCCTTTGTTGGCTGAAGTGCGTTAAAAATTTTCTTCGCAGATCCTTCCACGACTCGATCTGTCCTGTTGGTAGGTTATCAAACCAAATTCGCGCTGGGCCAGTTAGTGTTTGCACAAACAAATGACACCACAGCGGAAGGGTCCAACCGCCGACCAACCCTGCGCTGGTGAATACTCTTAGATGATCATCAGGGTCAGTTAACCCATTGAATTTCCCAACGTTAGATGGTAACTTGGCCCTTTCCAACGGAGCCAGAGCTATCTCTAATATGAACTTCGAGTTTTCTGCCGCTTCGTCCGGGCGATAAACTAAATCATAGTTGTGCTCGGCCTCAGGGTTATAAACCGCTCGAGGCCTGTATTTGTTATGGTTTGGCTGTAGTCTATTGAATACGCTGGTGTTTTCACTCAAACGATATGTTCGATCGGATTCATCGGTATGAATGTCTCGTTGGGAACCCAACCTGTCATGGACCGATTGTCTTCGACGAGGGTGTAGTTCATCATGATGTTGTCTTCGGTAACTGCTTGTATCATCATAAGTTGATTCTTCTCGTTGAGAGGCATGAGCTCTTGATCCCGGCCTCCGGGATTGGGTTATAGGAGCAGTTTGAGCACATAACTGTGAGTATACTGCGTTTAATGCTCCTTGTGACCGGACATACCATGATATCGGAGTTTCTCCTGGTGGTAAAATTGATTGTGCAGGATTTGCTGGTAACATTCCTGGGGTTACAGGATCATTTGCTCGATTGGATTGGACCTCATTATCGTCCGAGGCTTCCTCTACGATCCCTTCTATTGGTAAATTTTTTCCGACGTTTGGTCGAGGACCAGGTTGTCGGTGAGATGACGAATTTTCTGCCATGTGCAAAAACAGAAAATGGAATGAACTGAATCGAAACGAGATAGAAACTAGAAAAACTGAGAAAACGGTGGGCGCCAATGAAGAAACACTAACTAAATGGTCGGAACCGAGATAGTTAGGGGGTTTGAATCCGCATAAAAGGTTAGCTCTCTCTCGGTTGATTCAATTACAATGGAATTCTTTCTCCGGTGATTCTGCAAAAAAGAATACCGTTAGCCTCGTCAAGGGGAGAGGAGGGTTCTCTCCTTGACCCGACTCCGGCGTGAGAATAAGTATTGGTATCGGAGAAGATAAGTATTTGAGGAGTAAGAGTGATCTGAGTTTATACCTGAATAGTTCTCTTATTTATAACCGGGAGTTTGGGAGGGAAAACCTGTTATTGAAAAGATGACGGAAGATGCTAACGCCGTAGCGGTTATCTTTTCTTCCGTTAAGTTCTTTGATCTTTTGTTAAATTGTCTCGATCCGATGTGAATGCACACGGATCGTGGTTTGATCGATGGCTGGGGAATTGCCACGTGGAAAGTGATTAAGTGGAGATTACTCTCCAATTGCATGCCTTTGTTGTGATTTCAGAGTTGCTTGTGGTGATGACACGTGTCCAGACGGTTATAACCGTCTGAGTGATGCACGATTGTATTTCTTTCTAGAAGATTACTGCTGTAATCTGGTGTGACATCTTGCTGTGTGGACACAGACAAATAAATCCCAAGTCTGGGTAAAATAATATCCAAGTTTGGACATTTAGGCGGAGGTATTGAACAAATGATTTAAATCCTTTAAATGGGAGAAGGCGCAAGAATTTACGTTCTCCTTTGGGCGCGCGATTATGAATCGCTGACTTCTTCTTCTTTGCAAGACCAATGCGCGGCCGCGCAAGGTCAAAAGGCTAAAAAGGTTGATTTTTGGTATGATCTCAAATCCTTTTTATGAGGTTTTTGGGACCTTACCCCTTCAGGGTTATGTCCGGTTGTTTGGTTAGATACCGGTTCGTTAAAGTGCTAAATTGCACCGCTTAATGTCCTTCAAGTATCTTTTTATAACCCTTTCAATTCCCAATACTTGGGGAAGTATTCTGGATAATGAAACGTAAATTCTGCATGATATTTATATGTTTAAGAGCTGATTTGAGCTGAATTTAATAAAATTCTGCACTTAAAGTGCGTTTCGGGTGCTTTTTAGTGCGTATTTTAGCTTTCGGAGCGTCTATATGTTAACCCTTGTATGTACTCTTGGGTTTTAATGCATTCTTGTCATTGGACCTACACCTAGGCTCCAATTCTATTGTCTAACTGCTTTCTGCAGAGTTATTGAAACAATGTGTCTTACCGGTGAGTTTACTAGTATTTCTAACGCAACGCTCTCGTTAATGCATAAAGCACTTAATTGCAGTCATTAAATAATAATTAAGGTGTACGAAAATTACCGGTTTGGTGCTAGTTGTCACATCAACATGCTTAAACTAAGCCTCTGAGTGACCTTATACGGTGTCCGTATTCTCAAATGAGCCACTTGTTGGACGAGAGGAGCCCTTTGCGTAATTATGTGAAAGTTTGCGCGTCGAAGGGTTAAAAGTGTCAACATGTTTAATTATACCTCTGGATGACCTTTTAACGAACCCGAAGCATTAATATATGCAAACATACGCCCGGGAATGCTTATTATGGGCCAAGGAAGGCTTTCATGTCGTTAAGCGATATTACGCACACCTTTATGCGTTAAAAGGACTAAAAACGTCAACTAGCAAAACTACACCATATAGTGACCTTTTAACGAACCCGGGACTTCGTAATGTTCGATTATACTCTCAAGAATATATGATAAAAATTTCACGAGGTTTCGATATCGTTATGTGTTATTTACGAAAATTCCCAAGAATAAGGGGTCAAAAGCGTCAACGAGATGAAACTAGTATTTTCGGTGATCATTTTGCGAAACCGGGCCTAACGGTGTTTGGTTATATTCCCTAGATCATCTACAAACTAACTACAAGGGATAGAAGTGCCTAAAACGAAAGATATTGAGCTTATAAAGGTGCAGGGACTGAATATGTCAAAACTGAAACTTGTTTGACTGGTAATGGGGGGTGTCGCTCTGCGCGACCATAAACCCATTCTGCCGTCGCGTGATGCGACGACTCTATTTTGACAGAACAGTGATGCCAGGTGCATGTTTCTTCCTTCCTTGAGCTCCAAACAAGTTTTAAATCTAAACTATGGCTTGTTGATGGTTTTATCATACCACCAAGACACCTGGACACATCTGAATTCACCCCTAAACACCTGTGATCATCTTAGGCAACCTTCATTCACTATAAATAGGCCCTTTAGTGCAGCATTTTCACTTACACAATCACATTTCACTCTCATCTCTCTAGTTCAAATGTTCTTGAGCATTTCTGGAGGTTTCTGATTCAAAAGGGAGCTCATCTTTAGTAGAAAAGTTTGCTAGGACCCTTTGTAAGTGTCTTAGTCCCCTCTTTAGTTTAGTTTTCCTAATTAAAAACCGAAAAGTCAAAGTTACGTTAATCAGCTTTGACTCTCGGTTTAAACTCAAATGGTCCAGCCATTATTCGAAATGAATATGGTTATATGACCATATTTAGGTAGATGTTAACCCCTCAAAAGTGCACCTCCTAATTATTTCGTTTGCTTAGTTAATTGTCGGGTCAAACTAATTAACCAAAAAGTCAAATTGGTCAGAATTTGAAATAATAATCAAAACTAACAATGCAGAGGTTATAAATTATATTTTATCACTCTAATAACTTGGTAATTATTATTAGAACATGTTTAAGCATGTTCAACCCGACAATTCTGAGTTTAGGGTCGATTCGTAACCGAAAGTCGCAAAAGCTTGACTTTTACTTTGACTTTCAGTTCTGACTTGACTGAGCTTAATTCTTCCATGTTTTAAGCTTCATTAGGACCACATTATGTTTTAGTATAACCCTCTGGAGTTATATTACCTGGACATTTGTATTTTGAATTATATGCTCATGTCCGTTATTATGCTTATAAATGCCCATTTTGCCCTTTTGACATATAAACGAGATTTTTGAAAATGTGAGAGGACAAAAAGCTTCATTACTGATATATAAGTATGTCACTTAAATTTGACATCAGTTTCTGGTCTCAAACAAAAGTTATGCTCGATATCGTAAATTGAAACTTTTTTATTAATTTAATTACGCTATCTTGCATAAGGCATGTTTAAACATGGAATTTGACCCAAAACTAATTACCTACTGTTAAGATATTATTTTTAGGGATTTTTAGAATTTTTGATCAGATTATAATCTGGCCATATCATGGAGTTCTTGTATAATTCGGTAAATGACGATAATACCATTTTCATGCATAAAATGATATTAACGTATGATTTGCATACCAAACCTTTTTCCTACTGACATTATATATTAAATAAAATATTTTGAACATTTAAGACTGATCAAAATCTCATATTTTCATAAACATTTTAATTATCGTCAATTATCGACTTTTACGCTATTTAAGCGCATAGTATGGTTTAAAACCATACTAATCACCTAAGACTTGTTACCTACTGAATTTATAAATAAATTTTAATATTTTACAGTAGGTATAAATCATGAACTCAGACTTCCAATTATGTCCTTAAAATCATATGTGAAATGACCAAAATACCCTTTTGGGGCATAGTTTGGCCATAAATGGTAAATTACACATATGAATGATATCCTACTGTTTTAACATCATAAAATAAATATTTTACTGAATGTTTTAGACCAGAATATCAGTTTACTTTAAAACCTCTTTTATAAATATTAAAATGACCAAAATGCCCTTACGGGACTTAATTTGGTCTTAAATACTTTTTGGGCATATATGTAAACATCCTAGTGATGTATTAACATATTTTAAGCATAATAACATAAGGGACTTGTATATGGTTCATTTGGTTGCCCGTTATGCATTTACGCGTTCGGATCGGTTTATGTAACTAGTTTACGTAAGTTTGCCGAAACGGGTTTAACCTTATCGTTTTTGCTTCAAAATCCAGAATGTACTTAGTTTACCCATATTATACATGTCTTCATACTTGTTGGGTCTAAATAACATTCTATTCCGGGCATCGCTTTATCTAGCGTATCGTACCGCTTTAGATACTTTAAGCTAGCCGGTCTAAGTCTACGACTTAAATAAGACCGTTAGCATTCTGAATTGGTTATATATTACCATCACTCGAGACTAGAGCCACCTGGTAAAAGCTACCTGCATGTAGATAGATTGGATACGACTGAGTTATTTTGCTGTGAATCAAGTATTAGCTCAGGTAAATATTTTTAACTTATTTTCCCTTATACGGGCTTGGGATACGGTATTATAATAATACCGCTTGGTCGGGTGTGAAATCATTTAATCGGATTGTGATTAATAAATTGCATAATCCGTTTTAATCTGTTTTGTTTGATAACATAAACATTGGGGGTTAATACGACCGTGTCCTGGATATCCTCGGCTCATTTCATTTGAAAATGGCCACGACCTATGCACGGGGTGTAGGCATACACCTGACAGATGCAAATGCTAAGTAACCCACATGTTGGGGATAACTCCTTTGTGGGTTCTATAAATGGTGAGTCGGTTAATCATGACCGGCTTCCAAACCGACCCCATATGTATGACAAACATGTAAAACTCTATACAATATTTTATTAAAGATTGTCCCAAGTTATAAATGGTTTTGTGCCTTGTGCGCCTAAATCAATTTTCATAAACTCTTTTCAAAGGAGTCAGTTAATTGTATTTACCAGTGAAAACTGACGTATTTTCAAAAGACTAAGTGGCCGGTACTACTCATAATAGGCTGGGAGTTGCTCGATGTCGAAATAGAGGATCTTGCGAATCCTTAAAGATGCCTTAAAGTCTGCTAAACTTCATTTTATACATTCTATAAAGATCCACATGTGGATTTGATATTACAGGCTCGTCTATATAAATACTTTGATATTTTCAGACATTTGGGTTTGTAATAATATTTTATATTCCAAGACTTACGATGTGCTATTATGTGTATGTTTGACTATGATGATATCAATCTTACGTCACGATACTCCCCACCGGGCCCACCAGTAATACGTGGAAATATCGGGGTGTGACAGGTTGCTATCAGAGCCAACGTTTGAGTGAATTGAACACTAGCCCTTAGTGTTTAATCTCAAATGACACAGTAGCATGTTCCTTAGACCTTCTGAGTCTAGACTTAACATAGCAATGCTCTCATCCCTATTAAGTAAACATTGTTTTCGATTTTATGTATTTTGAATAAGTCGCCAAGCAAGGAAGCCGTTGATGGAGATTCTCCTCATCCGAAGCCAAGTAATGCCAAGCTTCGTAATACAACTAGGATAAGCGTGCGACCGGTTTGGAGGAAAGACCTTTATGGATTTATTTCCAAAAACCCAAACCCATTGAAACTTGTAGTCAGACTTCGAAGTCTATACCGAAGGTCCCTAAGGCTCAAAATTTTGAAGTCTGTACCAGTGGAGTCCATACCAGGTGGTCCCTAAGGCTCCCGTTTTGAAAATAATACCAGTGGATCCTGATAATTCCTATTTCTTACCTCCAAGTTTTGAAATTCCAGATTTGGATTGTATCAATCAAAACCCAATCCGTGATCCGTATCATTCTTTAACCATGGAATTCTTGAATTCTACTTCTATAACGGATCCCGGTTGGAATACTTACTTTATTCACTGAGATCTTCGGTGTCCCTACCGTATTTGGTAAACAAGTTGACGGACTCACCATTTTCGTTGTTTAACTCATGTGTCGGTTTTTCACTTATTTGTTCTTCCATTTTTACACTTTCAGTTATATCTTCTTTAATTAATTCTTCTCTTGCACGGGACTCCTCTTCCCTTGCGCGAGATTCTTTTATATAGTGCTCGATAACTTTAAGGTGTTCTAATATCCTATCGGTCACTTCGGTTATAGAAAAAGGATCGGGATTTTCAAAGCTTGAATCCGGTTGTTCGATCATTTGTTCCTCATAATACCCATATGAAGTAGATGGTTCACACCATTGTTCTTCATTGTAAGCGTATGATGGATAAGGGTCGTAATTTTGATCTTCATAATACTCATATGAGGTGGGTTGTTCATGCCATGGTTCCTCATAATAAGCATACGAAGGTGGTGGCTCATATCTTGGTTCCTCAAAGTATGAGTAAGAAGGCTCATACCTTGGTTCATCAAAATATGAGTATGAGGGAGAAGGTTCATACCTTTGGTCTTCATAGGATGTGTATGAAGTTGATGGCTCGTACCTGGGCTCCTCATAGTAGGTGTATGAAGTGGATGGTTGATATAAGTTACAATATTGAACCGAGTGTGGGTCACCACAATTAGTGCAATAGTTACTCCTATAATCATCCTCCTCATAGGTGTAGTTATAACCTCCTGAGTATTGATCCATAAGAATCACTCAGCAGACCACAACAAAGTCTCGAGATCAGAAAACAAAAACAAAAACGGAAACAGAGCCTGGACACGGCCCCGTGTTCAGTGGACACGACCCCATGTACAGAATCTGTATCTGGGCGTTTTAATTAAAGTTACTGATTTCGTTGAGCACGGGGGCGTGTTCAGTGAGCACGGCCCCGTGTTCAAGTTACTGTATCTGGGTATTTTATGAAAAGTATGCAGCACGGCCCCGTGTTCAGCGAGCACGGCCCGTGTTCAACCTACTGTAAATGCAAAACTAATCTAAAATGCAGAAAAATGTATGCGCGTTTTGAAAAACTGATTAGGCCGTCGATTTTAAGCTTTCTTAAAATCCTTGTGTCCCCGGCAACGGCGCCAAAAACTTGATGCGTGTCGAGTGTGATAGGTTTTTAATGTATATGTTAAGCCCTTTTAACACTTTTTAGCCAAGTTTTAAATTTATAAAACACGATATTTACTAACACTAAACACACATATGGGCAAGTGCACCCATCGTGAGCGTAGTATAATGTTGGTAAGATACCGAGGTCGTCCAAGGACACAAGAGCTTTTAGTACCGGTTTATCCTCAACGTCTAATCAAATCAAAAGTTTAGAAAAAGGTTTTAAAATAAAAATAACTAAAATGCTGAAAAATAAAATAAAAGTAAAAACAGATAGACAAGATGAATCACTTGGCTCCAACTCGTGTTTAGTGTAACCTTTGATTATTTCCGCACTTTTGCACTATTTAAGAGATTATCTTAGTTATTGTAGTAGGCCCCTCTTTTGAAGGTGACGTTACACTTAACCCAGTAGTTTGAGTCAGCAAGGATACAATCCTAAAGGGTCAGATTATTGAAAGATAATTAATTAAGTTATTAATGCATATTATGGTAGGCCCCTCTTTTGAAGGCGACGTTACCCTCGGCTAAGTAGTCCGAGTCAGCAGGGATACAGTCCTAAGTAGTTGGGTTAAAGTATTAATTGTAGTTTACATATGAGGGGATCAAAGAGATTGGACCCCCGCCATCCAATACCGGTGGGTATTGAAGGAGGTCCTACTAAATTTGACCCAGGTCCTTGCAGGATCTATACACTGAACAAGGCAAGACTCTTACCAAACAGTTCCCTTAACCCCCAACCAGGTAGCCAACATACCTCCATATAGACCGTGGAGATATGAATGGTGAAAATCTTTTATTTTATATAGACAGTAAAATAATGCCAAGACACCACGGACAAACGAAAAGGAAGAATCACCTTCAACATAAGAAACTAGTTATTAAAGTCATTAATACATAACCAAGTAAAAAGTACGAAAAGATTAAAAATAAAAAGTATTACACTAGACACTTTGTCTTCACTAAGTGATGTAAGAGACTTAGGCAAACATGGCCTTGATTGTCAAGAACTCTTACGATCAATCTTGGATCCCGAGACGACTCACACACTCTATGATGGACAATGGATGATGGTGGTGGATGATGGTGTTGTGATGGTGGTGGGTGGTGGGTGAAGTGTGAGAGAGGTGGTGTGCCAAGGGATGGTTTGAAAATGAGCCAAGCACCCCTATTTATAGCCTGAACAGTAGCTCGGGCACGGCCCTGTGTCCATCCTCTTCTCTGTCTTCATTAATTGCAGTTTGTCTGCATTAGTTGACCACGCCCCCGTGTCCGCTGGGCACGCCCCCATGTGCAGAAGCATATCTGTACTATCAAGATTTGCCTGGATTCTGCGAATCTTATAGTTGACCACGGCCCCGTGTCCGCTGAGCACGGCCCCGTGGTGGGCGATGGAAGCTTCTACAACTTTGTCTTTTATGCTGACACTTGGGCACGCCCCCGTGTTCACTGAGCATGGGGCGTGTTCAGCCTTCTGTTCTCTTGTTTTGCTTGGGAAGATGCTTTCGGGGAGGTCGGGCATGCCACGTTTGTTCCTTTTCTTGTATTTATGTTAGATTTAGCTGTCTTTTTGCTTCTTTTGTTAATTTGAGCTCATTTAATCCTGAAAATACAAAAGGAAGACAAAAGCACACTTTTTCCAACATTAGTACTAAAAAAGGGTTAGTTTTATGCCACAATTGATGTAATTTATATGTTTCATTTTTCACACATCACCTACACACCTATGTCGCGGGCCACGAAGGACCCCTGTGTGGTAATCGCGGGGTGCGAGAAATGGCCGAACAAGCCCTATAAATAGATGCATTCGACCGTTCATTTGAATTCGTCCCACAATCTCTTTCTCTCTCAAATTTCTATAGTGTAGGCACTATACCCGGGCATAATACCCCCCTAAATAATGAAGTTCTGCCTTGTTGTAGGTATCATAACCCCCGATTACGTATTAGATACACTTCCCGATTGATATAGGGTTCAGTAACGGTTGTCGAGGTTCTGCCCGAAGTAGTCGTTGGAATGCCGTCTCGGGGAGGGTATTACTAATGTAAATATTGGGTTATTATTCAAACGCGTGTGCATTTGTGTAATTAATAGATAATCACCAGGAAATCCTAAAGGAAAACCCTAACACAACAATGTGAGTAATCTCCTTTTTTGCAAACTGTTTTTACAAAACCTCAAGTGTTTTACATTATATTAAACAGTGATTGAGTATTTGTATTCTACAATTATCGTCGGTATGTTGGGGTTTTGTATACAAAATTTGTTACTACACTGTCACACCCCGAATTTCCACGTGTCACCGGTGGGACCGGTGGGCCCGGTGGGGAGTATCGTGACGTCATGGTTGGCAACATAATAGTCAAACAACACAATATTATTAAGCATAGCGGAAGCAATTGAAAATATAATACAACCGAATTTATTATTGTAATGTCAACTGTTACAATATTCGGAAGTGTATCCACAGAAGGATCGAATATAAAATGGAAATAATAGTTCAACAGACTTCAGGCATCTTAAGCTTGCGAGACTCTTTATTGATGCTAAGGAGACAATCCAGCCAATTACGTTTAGTACCTGCATTTAGTCTTTTTGGGAAAATACGTCAGTTTACACTGGTAAATACAATCAACTGACTCATTTTGGAAAATGGTTTGAAAATTGGTTTGGATGCACATGGCATAAATGTTTTGTAATTTGATTAAAGTGCACAGAGGCAAGATTAATCTTTTTTATTAACTTGGGAGAATTATTTAATATTATAATCTTGTGAACGAATTACATGTTACTTATGCGTTCAGTAGCCCGGATCTAGTCCGGGTTAAAGATCAATAGACACACCACGTTATTGAGTTATACACTGGCAGGTGTACGCCTACACCCCGTGCTCAGGTCGTGGCCAATCTCGTAAGATGATGCCAAGGATATCCGGGACATGGTCATTAACCCCCCAAAGGCTGTAAAGTAAACAAGACTGTTTAAACAAGCCGATCAAATTATTCAACTACCCACTAAGCGTGGATATTTGATGCTCGATCAAGCGGTACGCTATGTACCGTAACCTAAGCCCGTATAGGGAAAATAAGTCAAAAGTATTTACCTGATGCAAAGTATAAATCACAATAAGCAAAATGCATGTAGCTTTTACTGGTTCTCCTAATCTGGAACGAAGGTTTAATATAACCTATTAGAATACTAACGGGTCTTTTATTAAGCTTAAGCTTAGACCGGCTAGTTTCAAAATACGGTTCGTAAGCACGATTAGGCGAAGACCGGATAGAATGTGATTTAGACCCGACAAGTTCAGAGACTTGTTTAATATGGGTCCTTCATGCACATTCTGGATTTTGAGATAAAGATCGATAAGGTTTGACCCGTTTCGGCTAATTTATGTAAACTTGTTACATAAACCGAGCCGAACGCGTAACAAGCGTAACGGGTATCCGTAAGAGCCATATACAGGTTTCCTAAGTTAATATGCTTCAAATATGTTGTGACATCAGTAAGATGTCTTTCATTATGCCCGAAATGAATTTAAACACAAACTATGCCCCGTAGGGGTAGTTTGGTCATTTTAAAGTTTGTAAAAGCGTTTAGATGTTTAACTGAGTTACAGGTCTGATGTAAACAGCAAACATGCTCAATTTGATGAGTTATAATAGTAGGCTAAAGCATATATGTGAAATTTATCATTTTTAACCAAACTATGCCCCGTAGGGGTATTTTGGTAATTTCACATAAGCCGAAAAGCTCTAAAACGAAGTCTGAGTTAATCAACCTTTGCTTACTGTTAAAATATCATAATTTGCCTCATATATCAGTAGGTATCAACCCGGGTATGTTCAATATGATTTTAAAACATACTATGCGTTAAAAACGCTAAATAAGGCGATTAAAGGCCATTTCCGGGTTTGATACTTAAATCTGATTTTTTTTTATATTTCCAGAAGGCTTAAAATGAATTATTTATCATATGTGATCAGTAGCAAAAGGTTTGGAGTCGTTTCGATAAGTAAAACTCATTTTATGGCCCGTAAGGGCAAAACCGACAATTACCGGATTAAGCCTACGACTACTAGTTATGCTCAGCCTAAAATTAATTAAAAATCTTTAAAAATCCCAAAATAATATATTACAGCAGTGGGTATTAAGTTTGATACCAAAAAGTAGGCTTAACTAGGCTATACGATAATTACGCCGTTTTATTAACATAAAGCATTAAATTTGCGATAATGAGCATAACTCTTAATCTATAAGTCAAACTGATGTCAAACTTTGCATACAAGTTTATATATCAGTAGTCAAGGTTTCTACACTTTTACATTTTCATAAATCACGTTTTAAGGTAATAAGGGCATAACGGTCAACATATGAGCAATTAACGGAAATATGCATATTAATTGGATAACTAGTGAACCAAGGTGTATAATCACAGAGGGTTGTTCTAACATGTAACCTAATCCAATTTAAGCTCTGAGGCATTTCTAAAATATGCCTAAACGGGTCAGAACTGAAAGTCAAAGTGAAAGTCAAACTATGCGACTTTCGGTTCCGAACCGGGTCTAAACAGGAAATAGTCGGGTTGAACATGTTTGGACATGTTCTTATACTTATTACTAAGTTATAACAATGATCAAACAGGTTATATATGTTCTAGATAGCTAATTATGCATAAATGACATTTTAAGCATCCTGTTGACTTTTTACTTAAAAGTTTGACCCGACTTTTGACCTGGTTAGAATGGTGATCAGGGGAAACCCTTTTGAGGTTTTATTACCCACATAAATACCAACTCATAACTACTTTTAATTCGAGATATGACTGAGCCATTATAGACTAATCTCGAAGTCAAACCGTAATTACGACGGTTTGACTTTTAGCTAAACTACTAAGCTAAACTCAATTTAGAAAGGACTAGAACACTTACTGAAGTCCTAAGCTTGATTAGGAAGGACTTGGGTCTACTTTGAAGCTCCAAAAGGCTCCTCAATTGCAGAATGAAGGTGTGAAGACTTGTTGCAAGTTCATGGCCTTTTTATAGTGAAAATTTCACCACAAATCTTTGACACATAAGTCTACCAACTGACCACAACCTTCCAACATGTGTCCCTAATGACTATGGGTCGTTTAGGGGTCTCTTGGAAGGGTTTAAGGGCATTACATGTCGCTTAGAGGGCTGAACAGGCGAGATTAACAGTTTTCTGCATCTGGGCGGGCCAGGCGGCCCGCGTGAGATGTTGATGAAACTGAAGCGGGCCGCTTGGGCCTTAAATTCTGATTTTCCAATTTCTTTTATTTCGCAAGTTGTCCCTTGGCTTCACGAAAGGTCAAGTGAGCTTTATACTTGCAATTTGCCCCCTTTATATTTACCCACAAGGGCTTTAGGACTTATACCCACTTTGCCAAGTCCCTGAACACTTCCGGTTAACCCGAAAAGCCTTAACTTTCAACGTTAACACTTTAATCCCTCGCACACGAATTTGATCATAACTTTCTAATACGATAACGAAACTTTATGAAATTTTAATCGTGCATTCTAGTGAGCATAATTTATATTTACAAAGCTTCGGGTTTGTCAAAAGATCACTCAGAGGTATATCTTTAACATGTTGACACATTTGACCCCTGTAGTTTGTAATTTCTCACTTTTAGCTTCGTATGATCCATGATTTATTCGTTTGATGTTATGAACATCATGTAGGGTTATTATGAAGTATATTTATTCACTGTTGACACTTAGAATCCGTATAATCACATACTTTCCATGTTTGTCAACTTTAGTCCTTTTATAACATTCTTTCACACGTTCAAACTTTATGACACGTGTCAACACATTATAGGACGTGAATTTTTGAGGTGTTACATACACTGTGAGTAGTAACATGACCACAAGTCGGGTTGACAGTACCGTGAGTGGTAATTAAAGTAGATGGAAACAAATGTAATTGCGCGACCGCCCTCAATACTGTAAAATGGTTTTACTTATCTTGATTAAACTGGGATTCACTCACCAGTATTTTCCACTGACAAAATGTTTTTAAACGCGTTTCAGGTAACAAAATGTGAAAGCCAAATAGAAGCCAGCTGGACAGCACTGAAGGCTTGGAAAAGTGACTATAAAGTTACCTAACATAAAGAAATGTTTTATTTTAATAAAATAGGGTTTATCCCTATCAAAATGTGTGTACTTAAAACTTGGGATTTTTCCCACATGTTTAATATTATAAAAGTGTGGTATTTTACTCTGATAAAATATTTCCTAACTACGGTCCTGGTGTAATTTCCGCTGCCAAATTGACAATCACTAATACCACTAAAACTGGCCGCGGCCGCCCGTTCCCGGGTACTTAGGGGACGAGGGTTGCGACAATAAGATCGAAACATGGACACTTATAACATCATAAAACAACCCATAGTCATGATTAAATAAACAAAAATATATAGGCCCTAAAACAAAGTTGGGCTACATAAAACTAACATATAGTCATGATTAAATGAACAATAATATCTAGGCCCTAAATGTATTATCCTCTAAAAGTCCTTAATTATACGTCTCAACAAACTCTTATCATCCCTATAGAGCTGCAACATGCAACTCTAGCAAATCATGTCTAATCCGCTCATCCCAAGTCAATTTGGGCCTGATGTAACATTTCCATTTTTTTATCATATAAGAATTATAGGTTGTTTAAAATTTATTAATCATTAGTAACTAGTTTTATTTTTAAAAATAATTATTCGACCCATATAGTTTTAAAATCTATTTTATATATATTTGGCTGGAATATTATACTAATTAATTGGCTTGTATATGTGTGACATTTCTATTTTCTATATTAAAATAAAGTATATAAAACTTATATTATTAAACGAGTAGGCTACGGGTAAGTTGATTGTTAGAAATATGAAGTACCTAG
This sequence comes from Helianthus tuberosus, assembly GCA_030545235.1. Classification (NCBI taxonomy): domain Eukaryota; kingdom Viridiplantae; phylum Streptophyta; class Magnoliopsida; order Asterales; family Asteraceae; genus Helianthus; species Helianthus tuberosus. The sequence continues at coordinate 61,041,415 of CM060415.1, read as the reverse complement.
ACGGGCGTAGGAACCGTTTAATAATTAAATTATAAAAATACATTATATTTGAACCTACTCCATTTTTAATGAAACTTGGTTCAAAATGTAGATACAAATATTCTCGCTCTAATGACATATTCATTGTTTTATAAAACGTCATATTTTAGAAGTTATAAGCATCAAGCAGTTAAATTAATTATAATATATATAATAAAATAAAACTTACATATGAAATATGTAAGAGTGTACGTGTACACTTTTGAATCAAACTTTACATTAAATGTGTAGATATGTAGTTGTCCAATATTCATTTGAAACCTTCATTTTGAAAGGGTACATATACATGAATTTAATGTTAAGTGCTACATGGAACTTGATGGAGTGAGCACCAAATTTGTATGGCAACTATAAAAAGGCATCAAGCTCTTCAGAAAACAATCTATCATTTTTCCTTCTTTCATGATTCATCTTTCGCTCTCTTTCTCTCTATTCTATATTGTTAGTTTTTTTTATTTATTATTTCACCCCATAATAATAAAGCCCTGCCCCGTTTTAAGTCTTTTAAGCCCTGATCACTGATACCCTGTCTGATTGATCTGGGGCCCCATAACGCATGTCAAGGCTCTGCCCGACTAAGTTCGTTGGGGTTCTGTCTCGTGACGTAGGGATAAAGTTGAATTTGGGTTATTATACTTAACACGAGTGCATTATATATTTTATTAAATAGCTCAGGAGTTATACCCAAGATTCTATCAGGAGACTTTTAGTTGAACCCTAAAGTTACAAAGTGAATCCATTCTCTTTTCTCACCGTTTGTGAGTCATTATCCTTTTTATCACCCTTTTGTGATACACTTATATTTAAAAAATGTTTTCCAAAATCCTAAATGTTTATCAGTTATACTTACAGTGATTAAATTTTTGTATTCTGTAATAACTGCCGGTATGGAATTGTTTTATACATTACTTGACCCTCGTTACTATTGGCCAAAAAGTTAGCAAATAGTAGCATGACCACAAGCACGGGGGAATTGTGCGCCAGTAGCCATAGCCTATAACTAATATTATTTTTACATTAAATCATTAATAAATTTAATGTACGATTGAAATAAATTTAAATGGTGTGTATATAAAATAGAGCTTTATTAATCATTATTAAAATATATATTAAAAAATATATTTAATAAACCTAAATTACTATTAACATTATAAAATAATGTATATCATAATAAAATATGTCAAATATAATATATTCTACTTTTAATATACTAAGATTATTTCTTAGTCACGTCTATAAATTAAATAATAATATCATAATTATTTAATTAATATATTATATTTGATAAAGTTATAGCTATTAATTTAACAGAAAATGAAATATTTCATTTTCTGGACTAATTGGTTTTGTGCCATAAAAATATATTTGATAAAGTATTCTAATATGGACACTAATAAGTTCAGAGTCACTGGTTGAGAGAATGATCAACAGTGACATAACCAAAGGCACTAGTTGAAAGAATGATCAACAATGTTATAACCACAGTCACTAGTTGAGAGAACGATCAACAGTGATACGACCATAGACACTAGTTGAAAGAATGATCAACAGCGTTATGACCCCAGTCACTAGTTGAAAGAATGATCAACAGTGACTTGACCACCGTCACGGAAATCGCCTAATGACAAGTACCTTTGAATAATAGTAAGATATAATTACTTGATAAACTTCACTATTGGACGAAAGTGAGCCAATGAGTGATTTGAGCACTGTCACATCGGAACTGCCACCATGTGACCAATACTGGTTAAGCTTTGGGTAAATATAAACAAATATAAAAACCCTTGATACTGTAAAGTATAACAATATATTTTTTTATAAAAATGGAATGAACTCGCCAGTATTTATTATTGATAAAATGTTTTCAAAACGTGTTTCAGGTAATTTGCTGTAAAGATAATAGAAGCCAACTATGAAGCACTGAAGGCTTAAATAAAGTGGCTATAAATACCTGAATAAAAGAAGAAATTTATGTTTTATTTATTTGGGTTTATCCCTATAAAAGCAATTGAATTAAAGATGGGTTTTAGCTCATTTGTTTAATATTAAAAGTATGGTGTTTTACAAACTCTGAAATTATTTCCTAACTACGATCCCAATGAAGAATTTTTCCGCTGCGTAATTAATAAACACCGGTACCATCTGGCTGGTTCACGGCTCTCGCTCCTAGGGTGGGGTCGGGGGCTGTGACACCTGTATCTACCCTCCTCCCATCTACATTGAGGGTTACCATTGCTTTAACCGGTGTCGTCATGTGCCTCCTCTTCACATGTCCAAACCATCTTGATTTACCCTCCTTTTTTATCCGATGTCATAAACATTCCTAACCTTTTTCCTTAAAAACCTCAATTTTTTAACATATCTAAGGTTATGTGCGCACACATCCACCTAAGCATCCACATCGCTACTACTTCCATCTTATGCACATGCGTCTTCTTGAGTCCCAGTAGTTTGTCCCGTACAAACATATCAGGTCTAATTGCAACCCTGAGAAATTTCCTTTAATTTGTTGGGAACCTCTTGTCGCACAATACCCTAGTAGTTGCTGAGACTTGACCCTAGATTGTGGTCTAAGTGTCCTCCACATCGTCAACACCAATGAAATCACAATTAAGTTGTAACAACCCTCGGTTAAACCAACATCCTCATAATATTTCCGACACCCTATTATATGATAGAATGTCTTAATATGTCTTATATTATACCCCGTATGTGAAAACCGAGCCCGATTTATGTTTTAACATATAAAATAAATCAAAAATAAGAAAAATGGAGTTGAGGTGGGCCGCGTAAACCCACCCCAACATCTCACGCGGGCGGTATAAGGGCTGAAATCTGACTTTGTTGACTTCTTAAGTTGATACGGGTCGCGTAAGCTTAAGCTTACACTTACGTGGGCCGCTAGAGATCATGAAACGCGGAGACATTCGGTGCTGACACGTGTCGACATCGTGGCGAGTCTAGTAGCTGACCCAGCTAAGCTATTCTGTTGACCAGGGTTGACGCGGGCCGCGTAACCTTGGCCTATGCTTTACGCGGGCCGCGTGGGAGCTGTATATCAGAACTATAAATAGATGGCATCGGGTTTCAATTTCCGTCGCTCATTCTAAATTCTCAATCTCGAATTCTCTGATATTAGGCATATTTTGCAAGTATTATACCCCCTAATTAGCGAGGTGCTGCTCCGTTGTAAGTATTATAACCCCAGTTTCGTAATAGTTACGCTGCCCGATTGATTTAGGGTTCCGTAACAACTGTCGTGGTTCTGCCCGACGTAGTTGTTGGAATGCCGTCTCGGGGAGGGTATCATTAATAATTTCAAAGGGTTATGATACTAACCAATGTACATTTGTATAAATTATAGATTATATCCAGGAAACCCTTACAAGAAGCTTAAGATAACAATGTGAGTTTATCCTCTTTTTGTTAACATTTTTGGAATGTTTTACAAAACCTTAATTGTTTTACAATGTGATTAAGCGGTGATTGAGTCTTTGTAGTTCTTCAATTACTGTCGGTATTATGGGGTTTTGTATACAAAATTTACTACGAGTAGTAGTAAGTCTGAATGACAGTGCATTACCATTGGACGACGAGTTAGCCAATGGGTAATTTGACCATAGCCATAGATCCGGTCGAGTGGCAAATACTGAATGAGTAATTGTGTAGAAATAAACAATGTGATCGCTCTCAATACTGTGTTAATTGATAAAATGTTTCTTGATTAAACTGGGATTCACTCACCAGTATTTCTCGCTGACAAATGTTTTTAAAACGCGTTACAGGTAACACAATGTGAACAACCAATTAATGGAAGCCAGCTGTAGAGCACTGAAGTCTTGGGGAAAATGTGGCTATAAAAGTTACCTAATAAACGATGTTTTAAATTCAATAAAATAGGGTTTGTCCCTATAAATGTATTGTAACAAGAAACTTGGGTTTTACCCATGTGATTATTAATAGTAAATGAGGTGGTTTTACTCTAATAAACATTTCCTAACTACGGTCCTGATGTAAATTCCGCTGCGAGATTTAATAACCTGATACCACCGAAACTCTGAGATCGCGTCCGCCCGTTCCCGGGAATTAGGGATCGGGGGTTGCGACAGAAGGTGGTATCAGAGCCTAGCCACTGGTCTGAGCCAAAGAAGTGTTCTGCTGACACTTAAATTTTAAATTTTGTGTTAGAAAATAAATTATAAAGTATATGCATAACTGTATTTAATTTTTATGTGTTATTTGACTATCTGTTAGTTTACAGTATGAGTGATCAAGGACCATCAGACATGAATAGTCTGTTGTCTAAATCACCTAAGAGTGAAGGTACTTCGTCACAGCTTGCCCTTTCTGGGTATTCTGCTGATCAGGAAGAAGGAGTGTTTGCTTTTAGAGCTCAGTCAGAAGAGCCATTCCCTAATAAGAAACGAGGATGGTTCAGTAAGGAAGCTTTTGCTCGTAGGAAGAGAATGCGAAAGTTGCAACAGCAAAGAGTGCGTAGAACTGATGCCCATACACAGGATATGCTTAATAGAAGCCTAGCTAATTTCCATATCTTAGCTACAACTGCTGCTGACCCGAGTCTGGAACAACTAGTAGCCCCACAACCACAAAACCCAGATCAACCCATGGAAATAGAAAACCAGGAAAATCAGGTAGAGATGCATGACTTTAACCCAGAAGAAATCCCTAGGATACCTGCGCCAAACCCTCTAGATCCAAATTACGATCCCTGGTGGGACGATAATAGAGATTTTGTGCAACGTTACCCTATCCAGGAATACCCACCCATACAGAACATAGAAGCCTACCCAGGTATGGACCCTTTAGATCCCTATTACCAAGATGAATATTTTAGGGAAAATTTAGAGGATCCATACCGATTTCAGGAACTGTCACTCCCATATCAGGAACCCGCACCCCAGATTCCAAACCCAGCCCGAGAACCTGCACCCCCAATGAGTGCAGAAAACATCCAAGAACTTAGGACTTTCGGGGAGGAAATTTTAGAGAACAGTGAGAGAATGCGTCAGGTGGGAGTGGGTCTCGTATGGAAATACGATGAGCGCAATATGGATTTTTGGATAAATCCATATCCATGAATGTGAATGGAGGAAATAGTAGTAGTAATAATAATAAAATATTATAAAATAAAATATGTGTGTATGGATGCATATTACTATTAGTGTAATTTTCTTTCTGTTGGTATTGTAATCTTTATTTCTGTACTAGTGTGTAATAGAAGCATAGTATATGAAAATAGAGTACAAGTCGCAATGATCGACGGTTTTGGTTAAATTGCGTGTCATATAATTAATTATATTACCTATTATTTGTGATATTAATATGGGAGAAATGTTTAAAATTCAGATGGCCGACGAAGGAAATCAAGGAAATCGGAATAACGATAACCAGAGTAACATTAACGTGGTTAATGAGAATCCAAGCATCAATAACAATAACAATCAAGTGGATAATAGTGCTATCTAACACATAGTAGCACAAGGAATTATAGATGCAATGTCATTTATTCTTCAAACTGTTAAGGATGCTGATAATAAAAGTAAGCATAGTAGTAAGTGACCAAGTGAACCAGAAAACAGTGTAAACAATGGACCTGTACTTCAAATACCCATTCCGAAAAGAAGAAGAACCGTGCCTTACGGTTGTTCTTATAAAGAATTTTGGTCTTGTAAACCAATGGAATTATCGGGCAATGAAGGGGCCATTGCAACCTTACGCTGAATAGAAAAGACTGAGGCAGTCTTAAGGATAAGTAAGTGTGCTGAAGAAGATAAGATACTGTTTACTTCTAATCTGTTTAAGAATGCAGCACTAGAATGGTGGAACACTATCCTCCAAACAAAAGGAAGTGATAGAACCTATAATATGGAATGGGAAGAATTTATGGTCAAGGTAGAAAGGAAATTCTGCCCTCCTAATGAAAAAGAACAGATAGCAAACAAATTCCTAAACCTTAGGATGACTGGTGTGGATAGTAAGGGATACACTAAGTTATTCTTCGAATATGCTAGAATAGTGCCAACCCTTGCTTCGCCAGAACCAGTGTTAATTTCCCGTTATATTTGGGGATTAATTGGAGAGATAAGACATATAGTCAAGGCAGCTAGACCTCAAAATATAGAAGAAGCTGTAGAACTAGCCAATACCTTGACTGATGAATTAGTTCGTACCCAAGAAGAGGATCAAAGGAGGAACCTAACCCAGAAATTGAGCCAAGAATTCCATTCTGGAAATTCTAACCGTGGGAAAAATATAGGTTCTACCTATGCACCCAACTGTAGGTATTGCAAAAGAAAGCATTCCGGAAAATGCTCCATATATTGTAACTTTTGCAAACTATCGGGACACAAAGAAGAAAACTGCAGGAAGAAATCTAACAGCAGGGTACGTTACAATTGCGGAGAACACGGTCATATCAAGCTAAATTGTCCAAAATTAGCTCCAGCTCCATATAACAAGAATACTAAAAATGCTAGAGCATTTGTTCTAACTGCAGAAGAAGCCAAGATGATTCCAGATGTCATAGCTGGTACGTTTTTAGTTAATGATGTTTTTGCTAAAGTATTATTTGACTCTGGTGCAAACCAAAGTTTTATTAAAACATCGTTTTGCAAATTTCGAAATCAATCATTAACTAAACTACCACAAGAATGCTTAGTAGAGACAGCTAATGGGGAAATTGTTAGAATTTCTGAAATCTTGCAGGGAGGAGCAAGCATAGAAATTTTAAATCAGAAATTTCTTGCAAATCTTTATCCCATGAATCTGGTAGGATTTGATGTTGTTTTAGGAATGGATTGGTTAATAGCCAATAAAGCCAGTATTTTATGTGATCAAAAGTTAATTCAAGTAAATTCACCAAAAGGTAAAATGATCACAATTAAAGGAGATAAATCTTCTAGGTCAACTAAATTTATCTCTGTGATGAAAACTGCTAGTTGTATGAGAAAAGGATCTATAGTGTATTTGATTTCTATAATCATTAACACTAAAGGAAAGGATTTAAAAGATATTTCAGTAGTATCTCAGTTTTCAGATGTATTTCCAGAAGAATTGCCAGGACAACCTCCAGACAGAGAAGTTGAATTCAGAATCCATTTAATACCAGGAACATCACCAATTGCCAAATCACCCTACCGTTTGGCACCTGCTGAAATGCAAGAGTTGAAGAAACAATTAGACGAACTGTTAGAGAAATGATTCATACAACCAAGTTTATCGCCGTGGGGAGCGCCGATAATCTTCGTTAAAAAGAAGGACGGATCAATGCGTATGTGCATTGACTACCGTGAATTAAACAAGGTCACAATTAAGAATCGGTACCCATTACCGAGGATTGATGATCTATTTGATCAACTGCAAGGAGCTCGATTTTTCTCTAAAATCGATTTAAGGTCAGGATATAATCAATTAAAGGTACAGGAAGAGGACATTCCTAAGACCGCATATAGAACAAGGTATGGCCATTATGAATTTACTGTCATGCCATTTGGTTTAACCAATGCCCCAGCTGCATTTATGGACATGATGAACCGAATATGTAAGCCATATTTGGATAAATTCATAATTGTTTTCATAGATGATATTCTAATTTATTCTAAGAATAAAGAGGATCATGTAAAACATTTGCACGCACTTTTAAATTTGTTAAGAAAAGAAAAGCTTTATGCTAAATTCTCTAAGTGCGAGTTTTGGTTAGAACATTTACAATTTCTTGGACATCTAGTCAATTATGAAGGATTTCATGTAGATCCAACAAAGATTGAGGCAATTACTAAATGGAAAACCCCTGAGTCACCAACCGAGGTTAGAAGTTTCTTAGGATTGGCTGGTTATTATAGAAGATTTATTAGAGATTTCTCTAGAATAGCCATTCCCTTAACTAAGTTAACTTGTAAATCTGTTAAGTTTGAATGGGGATTTAAACAAGAAGAAGCATTTAGAATCCTTAAGCAAAGATTAACCCATACACCCATATTAGCATTACCAGAAGGAACTGAAGACTTTGTAGTCTACTGTGATGCTTCTAAATTAGGTTATGGATGTGTGTTGATGCAACGACAAAAGGTTATAGCTTACGCATCTAGACAATTTAAGAATCATGAAGAGAATTATTCAACCCATGATTTAGAATTAGGAGCTATAATTTTTGCTCTTAAGATTTGGAGACATTACCTTTATGGTAGTAAGTTTACCATATTTACTAATCACAAAAGTTTAAGGTCTGTTTTTGAGCAGAAAGAGTTAAATATGAGACAAAGAGGTTGGATGGAATTTCTTAGTGATTATGATTGTGATATCCAGTATCATGAAGGAAAAGCCAATATAGTGGCAGATGCTTATATATTGTTAGGTTCAAATATATTTTATGGAGGACATGCTTAGAGCTTGTGTAATTGATTCTGGAGGTAATTGGGATGATCACTTACCTTTAATAGAATTTTCATATAATAATAGTTATCACACAAGTATCAATGCTGCACCATTTGAAGCACTTTATGGACGAAATGTCGAACCCCATTCTGTTGGGCAGAAATTGGGGAAAAGCAACTATCTGGACCTGAGATAGTGCAAGAAACAACCGATAAAATTATTCAAGTCAAGGAACGACTGAAAGCAGCACGTGATAGACAGAAAAGTTATGCTAATAACAGGCGAAAACCATTGGAGTTTCAAGTAGGAGATAAAGTATTATTGAAAGTCTCTCCTTGGAAAGGAGTGGTAAGATTCATCAAACGGGGAAAGTTAAGTCCCAGGTATGTTGGACCTTTTAAAATTATTAGAAGAATAGGACCAGTAGCCTATCAGCTACAACTGCCAGAGGAAATGGCAGGAATACATGATGTGTTTCATGTATCTAATCTTAAGAAGTGTTTAGCTAATGAATCATTAATAGTACCTTTTAAGGATATAGAGGTGAATGAACAACTCAAGTTTGTAGAAAGACCTCTACAAATTGAAAACAGGAAAGTCAAGAATCTCAAGCATAAGAGACTAGTTCTAGTCAAAGTAAAGTGGGACTCCAAAAGAGGACCTGAATACACATGGGAGCTTGAATCAGAAATGAAAAGAAAATATCCGCACTTGTTTCAGTAGATCTCGAGGATGAGCTCTAAAACAAGGTGGGGAGAATGTAACAACCCTCGGTTAAACCAACATCCTCATAATATTTCCGACACCCTATTATATGATAGAATGTCTTAATATGTCTTATATTATACCCCGTATGTGAAAACTGAGCCCGAATTATGTTTTAACATATAAAATAAATCAAAAATAAGAAAAATGGAGTTGAGGCGGGCCGCGTAAACCCACCCCAACATCTCACGCGGGCGGTATAAGGGCTGAAATCTGACTTTGTTGACTTCTTAAGTTGATACGTGACGCGTAAGCTTAAGCTTACACTTACGTGGGCCGCTAGAGATCATGAAACGCGGAGACATCCGGTGCTGACACGTGTCGACATCGTGGCGAGTCTAGTAGCTGACCCAGCTGAGCTATTCTATTGACCAGGGTTGACGCGGGCCGCGTAACCTTGGCCTATGCTTTACGCGGGCCGCGTGGGAGCTGTATATCAGAACTATAAATAGATGGCATCGGGTTTCAATTTCCGTCGCTCATTCTAAATTCTCAATCTCGAATTCTCTGATATTAGGCATATTTTGCAAGTATTATACCCCCTAATTAGCGAGGTTCTGCTCCGTTGTAAGTATTATAACCCCAGTTTCGTAATAGTTACGCTGCCCGATTGATTTAGGGTTCCGTAACAACTGTCGTGGTTCTGCCCGACGTAGTTGTTGGAATGTCGTCTCGGGGAGGGTATCATTAATAATTTCAAAGGGTTATGATACTAACCAATGTACATTTGTATAAATTATAGATTATATCCAGGAAACCCTTACAAGAAGCTTAAGATCGCAATGTGAGTTTATCCTCTTTTTGTTTACATTTTTGGAATGTTTTACAAAACCTTAATTGTTTTACAATGTGATTAACTCTCAATACTGTGTTAATTGATAAAATGTTTCATGATTAAACTGGGATTCACTCACCAGTATTTCCCGCTGACAAATGTTTTTAAAACGCGTTACAGGTAACACAATATGAACAACAAATTAATGGAAGCCAGCTGTAGAGCACTGAAGGCTTGGGGAAAATGTGGCTATAAAAGTTACCTAATAAACGATGTTTTAAATTCAATAAAATAGGGTTTGTCCCTATAAATGTATTGTAACAAGAAACTTGGGTATGTGATTATTAATAGTAAATGAGGTGGTTTACTCTGATAAACATTTCCTAACTACGGTCCTGATGTAAATTCCGCTGCGAGATTTAATAACATGATACCACCGAAACTCTGAGATCGCGTCCGCCCGTTCCCGGGAATTAGGGATCGGGGATTGCGACATAAGTACTCGATCTTAGAGCAACTAATCCTTTAAATTTGTCCTCTAAAGTTGCTCACCACTCCTCTAAGCACAAATTTAGACTTTGTTTAGTCTTTGCAGCCAATACAATATGATCTGTAAAAAACATGCACCGCGAAATCGTCTCTTGAATCGACTTTGACAACTCATTCAGAACTACCACAAAAAGGGACTAAATGCAATGCAAACCATTTATGGAGTTATTTCCTTCATAGGGAAGAAATCAGTATCCCTTATAGGCGCACGAACACTAGTTTCAATCTTACCATACATATCACTAATGATGTCTATATACTTTCCAAGGAACCCTCTACCCTCTAAACTAGCCCAAATCAAGAGTGAATTTCAAATTTTGTCCTTTATCTACTCAATTTCAAGCGGTGTCCTTTAACTTTAACATTGACGAGTTTTGTACTCTGATATTAGGCATATTTTGCAAGTATTATACCCCCTAATTAGCGAGGTTCTGCTCCGTTGTAAGTATTATAACCCCAGTTTCGTAATAGTTACGCTGCCCGATTGATTTAGGGTTCCGTAACAACTGTCGTGGTTCTGCCCGACTTAGTTGTTGGAATGCCGTCTCGGGGAGGGTATCATTAATAATTTCAAAGGGTTATGATACTAACCAATGTACATTTGTATAAATTATAGATTATATCCAGGAAACCCTTACAAGAAGCTTAAGATAGCAATGTGAGTTTATCCTCTTTTTGTTAACATTTTTGTTCTGTCACAACCCCCGATCCCTTATCTGTCCCGGGAACGGGCGGCCGCGAACTCAGTGGCGGTGGTATCAGTTATTTAATCTTGCAGCGGAATTTTCATCAGGACCGTAGTTAGGAAATGTTTATCAGAGTAAAACCACCTTCTTTTATTTTAATAATCATATGGGTAAAACTCAAGTTTCTTGTTACATCATACTTATAGGGATAAACCTTACTTTATTGAATTTAAAACATCGTTTATAAGGTAACTTTTATAGCCACATTTTTTCAAAGCCTTCAGTGCTCTCCAGCTGGCTTTTAACTAATTGGTTGTTCACATTGTGTTACCTGTAACGCGTTTTAAAAACATTTGTCAGTCGGAAATACTGGTGAGTGAATCCCAGTTTAATCAAGAAACATTTTATTAATTAAAACAGTATTGAGAGCGATCACATTGTTTATTTCTACACAATTACTCATTCAGTATTTGCCACTCAACCGGATCTATGGCTATGGTCAAATTACCCATTGGCTAACTCGTCGTCCAATGGTAATGCACTGTCATTCAGACTTACTACTACTCGTAGTAAATTTTGTATACAAAACCCCATAATACCGGCAGTAATTGAAGAACTACAAAGACTCAATCACCGCTGAATCACATTGTAAAACAATTAAGGTTTTGTAAAACATTCCAAAAATGTTAACAAAAAGAGGATAAACTCACATTGCTATCTTAGACTTCGCGTAAGAGTTTCCTAGGGATAATCTATAATTTATACAAATGTACATAGGTTAGTATCATAACCCTTTGAAAAATATTAATGATACCCTCCTCGAGACGGCATTCCAACAACTACGTCGGGCAGAACCACGACAGTTGTTACGGAACCCTAAATCAATCGGGCAGCGTATCTATTATGAAACTGGGGTTATAATACTTACAGCGGAGCAGAACCTCGCTAATTAGGGGTTTGCTACCCGACTATAATATCACTTCTACAGAAATTTGAGATTGAGAATTGAAATGTGAGCGAGTTGAAATGAAATCCGATGCCTGCTATTTATAGTTGCTGATACTTGGTCTCCATGTGGCCCGCGTAAGGGTAGACAGGAGTCTACGCGGCCCGCGTCAAACTCCAGTCAATGCGTAGCTTATCCTAGTCATGATCTAGACCTGCCACGATGTCGACACGTGTCGGCACCGGGCTGCGCCACACTTTAGGTCACTCGCGGCCCGCGTCAACTTAATATATGGTTTACGCGGCCCGCCTGGACTTAAGAAACCAAAGGAGTCTGGTTCTAGCTTTCATACCGTCCGCGTAAGGGTTTGGGGTGGGCTCACGCGGCCCGCCTCAGCCCTAGATTTAAACTTTTATATTTTATTTAAAGACTATATTGTATCACGGGCTCGGTTTTTACATACGGTGTGTATTTAAAAACATATAGGGGTATTCTAAATATATTAGGGGTGTCAGAAATATTTTTCAGGGTTGATATATCTTGGTACAACTCCTGGGTTATTTAATAAAATATATAGTGCACTCATATTAAGTATAGTGACCCAATTTCACTTTATCCCTACGTCACTAGACAGAACCCCAACGAATTTAGGCAGAGCCTTGACATACGTTACGGGGCCCTACGTCACTTGGACAGGGTATCGGTGATCAAGGGTTTCAATACTTTAAAACAGGACAGGGGTAAATTATATATACAAAGAAAGATAGACTGGCGAAACTTTGAAAGAGAAATATGAGCAATTTTGAAAGCATACTCCTGCATCCTATTTATACCATACTAGGTTATCACCCGGGACTGCTTCCCGGGTTGTTTATTTTTATCAGTTAATAATGATGGTTTTTAATTAAAATGTAACATATTATTTCATTAAACTTCTACACGAAATTGATTAATTGTTGGTACAATAATAATAAAAAAAATGTCTTCATATATGTTAACAAATAACAATAACAACTTAAGTAAATGGGCTCCTGCGCATTATAGCATAATCCACCCTCTCTCCTTGTCCATAAATGCCCAAATTCCACTGCTCTTATCCTCTTCTATTCCCTGTCACCAACAATGAATCCAAACAAATATATTATTAGGATATTATTTGATCAAATGTTGACCCAAAATCATTAACAAAGGGTTTGTTGGGTACATTTCTTTTTTTAGGAAGCTTCAAATATGTCTGCAGGTGGTTGTTTTCAGGTTCCATGTTTCAAAAAACTGTATCAAATTAACAGTTATTTCACGAATCAAATACGAAATACAATGATTATTAAAATTATCAAGGTACTAATTAAGAACAAAAGATTGAAATAACCAACTGGGGTGTCCCAGTTGGCCAGTCCCACCTCTACTCTTCACAGAGACCCGGGTTCGAGTCCAGGCAGGGGGTATTCTGCCACCTTCTTCCCAGAGGGAAACGGACTCAGCTCGGGATGGGGTATTCACCGCCAGGCAGCATTGGGACGTTGCTAGCTTGTGGAGTGGGATCACTCCAGCGGCCGGGAGGTCCGTGCAATAACCCCCCCCCCAACAAAAGATTGAAATAATAAAAAAAACTACATATTAAATACACAAAACATTGTCGTAAGATACCTAAGAGGGAAATAGAAAATAGGTATAGGAAATCAAAACTGTGAATGAAGATGACTGTTTTGAACATCTATATATAATAAAAACATAGGAGACTTATTTTAAGAAATTATAAAAATATTATATGCGAACGATAATTCCTCAAATTTACCAAAAAATAAGAATTATGGTAAAGAACTTCGTTTAATTTTAAATAAATACGTAAATGTAACTTTTAAAATTTAAATTTTGAATCTATTATAACATAATTGGATTGACCAAAAATAAATGATAATTACAGGAGAAAGATAATTCTTAAATTTACCATAAATAATCATTCGAATATGTTAATGATTTGAATTTAAATTTAAAATTTAAATAAATACTTTTAAAATGTATGACATTAATTAATAAAAGTATGTAAGTTTTGACATTTGAATATTGATCTAATGTAAGATAATTCGATTGACCAAAATGACCAAAATATATATATAATATAACTAATAACAACATACCTACCATAGGTCTATTATATATCAATACTGCATTTCTCATTTTGATTGATACCATTACGCTTCAACAAATTCTTCTGCAACTGATTAGCAATATACGTAATAAAATAACAGTATCCACACCTTCCAAATTCTGCACGATCATCTTCATGGACATGACAATTAGAGAAACGATCGCAACAGGTGCAGGAAGAAGCTTCAGAAAAACAAATATCACATAGTTAAAAACGAATCATAAATGTTTGACAAAAGAGTAAAAAAATCAGGACTAAACATGACTTACAAAAGGTTGATCATACTCCGAATCAAACTTAAATGGGTAGTACTTCGGATCAGTTTTAAGATTGTCCAAACATCCATCAGTAACGCTTTGTTTATCATTGTTCATCATCATCGAATGAGTCAACACTATGAGAACCATTATGTAAAGGCTCAACAATACCGCAAGTACAATCCACGTCATCAACAAAGCCTTTATCTCTCTCGGACAAATGAATTAACATAGGATTTGCATTAGGTGGTACATCAGACTGAAGTTGTCCGACATCATCAGACAGTTACAAAACTCATATGGTATGTCCAGTACAACAAAATGAACTCAGAGTGATATTAGAATCATAAACATCACAAATAAACAAATGCCTATAAATTATCTGTTAGTATAATAAACTTACTAATATCTTGGAAGTAAAAGACATAAGGACTTTATAAAAAAACTTTTTCAGACAAAGGGAATGGATATAAACCTGCAGATAAGTAAAAAAGTATAATCAGACATAGAATTTCAAGGCAAATCCGATGACGAAGAACATGTAAATAAATAGAAATCAATACAAATGACATAAGGACTCCAAAACGAAGAACATACAAATAAATGGAAATCATTAAAAATTCTAAAAAATTAATCAGACTTACATATTCAGAAAGACATTAAAAACCAAAAAAAATAAAAACTATGATCAACAATTACAATCCCTAAATCAGAAAGACAATCAAGAGAAAATAAGAAACCCTAATTTCAACAACGCAAAAACCTTAATAATCAGAATAGAGGATCAATAACAAATATTAGCAACCAAAGATTTAGAGTTTTACCTGTCTTATATCGGATATTCCGTTCTACATCGCCGATGATAAAAACATTGAAGACAGTGATGGAGGAGGAGGCGTCAAGAGAAAATAAGAAACCCTAGTTTCAACAGAGGATCAATAACAAATATTAGCAATCGAAGATTTAGAGTTTTACTTGTATTAAATGGGATCTTCCGTTGTATATCGCCGATGATAAAAACATTGAAGACAGTAAAGAAGGAGGAGGCGTCAACAGAAAAAAAGAAACCATAATTTCAACAACCCAAAAACCTTAAGAATCAAATCAAAACAGAGGATAAATAAGAAAGATTAGCAATCGAAGATTTAACCTTTTACCTGTATTATATCGGATCTTGACTTGTATATCGCCGTTGATAAAAAGATTGAAGACAATGGCGGAGGCGGATGGCAATACCACAGAGAAGATAGGGTTAGCAAAGGTTGTTGGCGATGACTGAAATGAAGAAAGCAAAGAATAATTTTTTTATAAAATATATGTACCGATCCGAATAAGTGGATCCGGATGGAAACGGGGCTTCATGATATGTGAAAAAAATACCCATCCAGTTTCCCGCCAAAACCACATCTAAGAAGCCCTAATATTGCGCCATGTGTCCCAAATTTTATTCGTTTATTATATATAATAGATGTTCGA
This sequence comes from Helianthus tuberosus, assembly GCA_030545235.1. NCBI lineage: Eukaryota > Viridiplantae > Streptophyta > Magnoliopsida > Asterales > Asteraceae > Helianthus > Helianthus tuberosus. The sequence continues at coordinate 61,025,379 of CM060415.1, read as the reverse complement.
AGCTTAAACTTAGAGGTTACGCTAACAGAAAGATTCCATTTGCTTTCTTTGTTCTCCACGTATATGAATGTATTAATTTCATGCATATGTGTGTAATACTTTAATTTTGTTTTCATACACACAATCACACGTCCACATATTTTCTCATTTCAATTAAATGTAGTTTTAAATTATTTTATTATTTTATTATTATACATACATGTTGATTACTATTATTATAAATTTCTTTTATATGCACTTATCGTGCATTATGTATTATTTTCCAACATTTGATTTAATTATTTTATTAATTATATATTATAATTAATTTAACTGCTTTACTCTTTTGGCGCTTATAAATTTTAAAGTACGACGTTTTATAAAATGATAAATATGTTATTAGGACGAGCATATATTTATCTACATTTTGAATCAAGTTTCATTAAAAATAAAGTAGGTCCAAATATAATATATTTTTATAATTTAATTATTAAATGGTTCCTACGCTTGCCAAAACAACTTATATTTTTATTGGTCAACTTACCCATGATGCATCCTTTTAATAACATAAGTTTTTATATATGTTTTAAATAAAAATTTTGGGACTGTTACATCCTCCCCACCTTATTTTAAATCTCGTCCTCGAGATTCTCTGAACTATGGATGAATATTTTTAGTTAGTTTAGTTTCAAAGTGTATTTTGTCCTTTGTTTGGAATTTCACTTTACTTTGACCAGAACTATTTTCTATGAGGTTCTTATTCTTGACTGAAATATGTTTTGTATTTTAATAAAGCTTTTAGTTACAGGTTTCCTAAGGCGTCAATACTCTAAAGTAATGCAAGAGGAATTCTTAAATTTTCAATGACGTTTTAACTTAAAGAGTTCTTGTCGTTCATTTTTTCGCACGAATTTCGAGAAGGACGATCAAACGAAATAGTGTTTGATACCGGAATTATAGACGTATACGAGAGATTCCTAATAAATCAAAAATTATCAATGACCCACCTGTTCGTGATTTATCCCTAATTGTCAATTATGGTCTTTGGATTTCCTTATAGATATACATATCTATATAATATTTCATATACTGTAGTATGCACCTTATTCATAACACATACTTCATCTCACCCGGTCTCGCCGGAGAGGTAACCCTTATCTCACCGGACAACCTGGAGAGTCTACCGCACCATACCCAGTTTGCCGGAGATGTAATTATTATGGTATCTCCCATAAATAAACTTCTATCAAATTGGGATTTTGAAAGTACATTGTTTATTATAGTTTGCATCAAGGAACAAGGGAATCAGTATTCTCATGATGGATCATATTCTAGAACCGAGTAGTACTAATAAACAAGAAATAACAGTGGCCAGTTGTTATCGCTTATTTATCATACAGGCACTGTTCTAGTCATCATCCTCACAGGATACCAATAACCATCACAATTTTATCTATGCAAGTAATTGGCTTATCTCAAATCTTTATACTAAGGCATTCTTCTTAGGTTCAAGTCTAAATATTGTCCTGGTTGTTACCAGTGAATATCAATATCCTAACTTTTTCATTTAAGCATAGATATTATTATGGTTGTGGTTTTCTTTTGGTTGGAGAATGGAGTTTCAAATATATCATTGTCTCCATTGACACTATAGCTAGGTTCAATGTAATAAGTATACTTACAGCTAACTCTATTTATGCATATAAAATCTTAGATCCTGTTACAAGGAATATTTCATTGAGACATATGACATTTTAAAACATATTAGGTTCCATGGTTTATTCTTATAATAACTTCACTAGTTTAAGAACCCGCGAATTTCACGGGTTGGTAAAAGAAAATATCTTCAGTATCACCATTACCATTGATATAAATATTATGATTTTATACACGTTAAAACACAAACGAATAGAATAGAGTACGACAAATTCAAATACATGAATATGCAACGATCACAATTCGTTGAAAATCTCTTTATAAACCACATTAATTGTTTTATCTGTAGGTTTGCCGTTGTTGTCAAGTATTAGTAGTTTGACTCCATCTCGCGTTTTATCCTTGATTAAGCAACACACGATTGACCATGAGAGAAGACGGGTTATTTCAAGTGTAAGCCAACTTCAGAAAGTGACTGTCGTTGACATAAAATTTAAAATGGAACAAAAGTTCCATTACTTTTGTAATCATTGATTTACAATGAACTCCCAAAACCAAATATGAAGTTTGTCCTTTTACATTTTATTTTTTGTGCTTTCTTTTATGACATTTTATTCTACAAACTTATAATTAGCACCTAAATACACAAATGAATTGATATAGGCAACATAGCCAAAAGCGTTTCAAAGTTGTAATTGTAACACATGCCTTTAACATTCAATGAGCCAAAAAACACATAATTATCCATAACATAACCATTGCAATAAAAACATATTAAACCCGACGATCAGATAATTGAATAAATGTAAATGAATTTAAAGTATTAGAGACAAAAAGGTAGAAACTCCATATAAACATTTTTCGCCATGTGTAAATTTTGCCATGTGTAAAATGTTGTCTCCTTGCGACTGCTAAAAAAGTTGTACCATATTTATATACAGTTGTACCTACGGCCTAAGTTCTTCCCTTTTAATTCTGGCTTATTTGACCATAGGATCCCAGCCCACATCTTCCAGATGACCCAATCATTACGACCTATACATAACCATATAAAGCAGTTGACTTTATAGTCAAAATAATACATATGACTAACTCACCTGGGTATCGGAATTTTAATCCATGCTTATGCTATAAGACTTGTAGCTTGCGCATGCCCGTTGACCCGTTCATTGAACATGCTTAGTCTAGCCTTCACCTATAGCGGATTTAGAAACACACTCCAAATGAATAGTTTGCTTTTCTCTCCGGGTTCAGGTGGTGTACGGTATCCATATAGCAACTGGTACACCCTCCACTCTCATTATTGATGACAATTAGTTCAAAGTCAACTATTCTTAAAAATCTATCTGTTAAAACCCTTTGAAGTACCAAGTTTGACTTTTTTAAGTCAAATCCCACCTGATAAAAAAAGATAGAAAAATTGCACAAATATCTATCATTTTCATATAAAAACAGCCTTAAACTTTTAGCAGTTATTATTGTTATCATTATTCAAACCCTTAAAAAATATAAACACAACAAACACAAAAGAAAATGATGAATGAAGAAGTACATTGGGGTCCCATTGTGACTTTTCAGCTCTAGCAACCAGGTTCACACCAAACTGTAAAAAGAACAAAAAAGCTAAATGTCAGTTTGCAAAAAAATAAAAGTACCGGTGCTTAATTCAGAAAACTTATAAAACATGGTGCCCAAAAGCTAAACAACAGAATGATTAGTGTGGCGGTGAAATTGGTTTTAATAATAATAACAATACATAAACTATAACAAATTACGAAAGTTGATTAGGAGAATACTTAATTAAATCATTTAGCTTGTATGCATATGAATAAAGAACCAAACATCAAGAGATATGATACAGTGACATGGCTAAAAAGAAAAGGCAATAATATAAAAAACTAAAAAAAAAGAACAAAAATACCAAGCCAAGTCTGTAAACCTGTATAGTTACTTATCTGGCAAAAGATCATTGTTTAAGATCATTGTTCAAGTCTGTAAACCTGTATAGTTACTTATTTGTATAAATTAATATAGAAAACTGTATTACGATCAATAACTTTAAAAGAAATAAACGGACAAACGTTATATTATATATGATCGATGATCGATGATCGATGATCAATAACATCAATCACGATTCAAGAGGATCGAGAAGAGACATACCTGGAAAAAATGGCAGTTCAAATCAATCACAAATGCACTGCAAATGAAAAATTGGTAAAATAATTAGGCCAGATAATTATTTAAACTGAAAATATTAACATAATAATTAGCGCCGGATCCCTAAATACAAATAAAAATGACTTTTAATGGCTGCGTAATACCTTAATGGTAGCAAACAGGGTAGTAGCCTTCCTTGATATCCAACCTCGAACACGGTTTTTTTTTACAAAAGTCATCACATCCGGAAACCGAACTCGGGACGGAACGAACAAATATAAGTTACAGTTCCATATACCGACAATGCCAGTAGGTAGGGTGTCGTTGCCAACATAATTATTAAAAATACCTTATGACCAATTAACACAGGGCTCAGAATAGGTATTGTGGTTCTCATGGCTGCATAACAGGTTGCAAGAAGAAAACAGCGCACTCGCCATCCATGCTATGCAACATCGAACCAAGTTTTTTTTTTTTTTTACCAAAGTCATCACAGCCGGAAATCAAACTCGGGACGCAACGACCGAATATAGCTTTCAAATCAATCACAAATGCACTGCAAATGAAAAATTGGTAAAATAATTAGGCCAAATAAATATTTAAACTGAAAATATTAACATAATAATTAGCGTCGGATCCCTAAATACAAAATTTTTATACATCTAAACTTGTTTCTAAAATTTTTAATCACAGCTAGCCCAAACTTCACTAAAAGTCATGTTTTAGTTTAATAATCATCAAAAACCATTTATCAAAAGAGTATGTGAGCAGCCCCAAAACCCATTAAAAATACCATAACGGGGGCGTATAAAACTCACCTTTGATGTTCCCTAAGAATACTTTACGAACTCACGGTTTGTACACCATGATTCAGCCCCGAACACTTGAGCATGTCGCCTTGTTTATGATATGTATTTGCAGCCATGAACCACTCGAGCTTGCCGCCTTAAATTAATATATGTTTTTGCAGCCATGGATCAAACCAACGTCACTTAAGCATTCAAACAACCACATAACCACTTGAACGTACATAATAACATGCTGAATCAGGAAGAGAATGTATACATATACCTCATCGTTAATACTAACCAGCCGAAGGAGAAGAGCCTCCGCCGTGAAAGGTTTCAACATCTTCACCGTTCCCTTCGTACCTTTCTTCGTAATCTGTCATCTTAAGTTAACATTACTGTAAATCAATTTAACTTTATTACCAGATCTTCCTCCATGGTAAATGTTCCAGATTCAAGTACTGAATCAATCACTTCACTCACAAAAGTTTTATAACACTAATCATACGGATTGAGGGAATTAGGATATTAGAAACTTACAATTTATTCAATGAACTAAAACCACACAATCAGAATTCGATCTCATACCCTAGCCCTCAAATTCTTTCTGGATCTTTGAAGTTTGGAGATCTGAAAATCGCACATATCATAATTAGGGTTTTTGTAGAAACGTAGGATTATAAGATTAAAATTTAACATACCGAGATTCACTTCAGAGGGTAACGATTTAGGATGAATAAGAGACATATGAGAATTGCCTCGTTGAGAATTAGGGTTTATGAAAAAACAAACATATGTGGAACAGATTAAGGATCGAAAATAACTTACCGTGTTGCCTTCAATCGATGCTTTCAATCCTTGCTTTAGACACCTAGGTTTGTGATTTGCAAAATAAGATATGGAAAGATTGAGGAGAGAGATGCGGTGCGAAGATGAAACGTACAGGAGAAGCAGAATAGAGGAGAATAGAGGAAAAGAGAGTTTGCCGCCCATGTACCAATTCTCTGCTCAAAGAGACTTGCCACATCAATAAATGATTGCTTAAGAAAAGGACATGTGGCATTAAGTGTATTTTTTTAGTATAATAGGTAGATATTTTCATATGAATTACCAATGACAATTTCTCTTATGTTTATCTTACAGAAGATATTATATTGGGTATACTATCAAGAAATTTTATTGGGTATATGCATATAAAATTTCAAATCTTTAATATTAAACTTACGGAATATATACACATATATGTAGAATAATAACTATATATTCGATGGTATCAATCATCATGCTTATTTCCATAACTTTATTTTATAAATGTAGTATATTGAAATAAATTTCTGTCAAATATAATATTTTGGAATTAACAGTTTAGGGAACTAAATTACTCAAAATATAAATCTTCTGGACTCATAAGAACAGTTTCATTTTTAACTAATGGGTTAAATTATACTAGACTCACTATTTATATTACCTTAATAATTTCTGCTCAAGTAACCATCTATATATCTATTCCAATTATCACATTTCTACCTTTTCCTTTATCAGAATCAATCCCAGATTCCAAACCCAGTCCTGCACCCCCAATGAGTGCAGAAAACGTACAAGATCTTAGAACTTTTGGGAAGGAAATTGTAGAAAACAGTAGGTTTAAAATATCAAAACTTAATTCTCAATTTATTGTATATCATATTATTTATTCAAAGAAGTACTTATGGTAAGTAATACAGAGTTTGACGTTTCAAAAAAATTGATTCTAAATATATTTGAGTAATATACATGTATTGAAATATGTATGTATATCCCATACAATAGTAATAGTAATTTATTTAAAGATATTACAATATTAAAATTGTAATCTGAAATTTAAATAAAGTTATATATATAAAGGACAAAGTACTAAACACACATTTAAGTCAACTATTCTTATGTGGGGCATCCATTTTTAATTCTAGTGTGAGAAGAAAAATGAATGTTTATGAACAGTTTAACGTGCCAGGTAAAATAAATAAATATATACTAAATTATTGATTTAAGTAGGATAAGAAAAGACGTTTTCACTGTTGCAATATCCTTACTTCTAAAAATTTAATTATCTAATCTTTTACTATAAGTAAATGTGCAAGGATCAAAATATACATTATATTATTTTCGTATAGTATAATATACTTATACTTATGAGAAGATAGGATTTGTATACATATTCTAGTAAAAAGATCTAATAGTCTTGTTACATTTTAATAAACCCGCGACGGACTTATAACATAAGTGCATATACTATTCTATATACTATATTACACTTATTAGAATTTATTACACCATGATATTTTATTAAAATTTTAGATATAAAATATATCTTTTACTTACTGTACTATCTTATAGTAAAATATACTATTCATATATCATTGTAAAATGTTTTATCATTATACTAATAATATAAAAGGTACGGATGAACTCAAATATTATGAGTTATAAGATTATAAGTGTAATATATAAGTAAAAAAAATGCATTTGACTTACTGTACGAGTCGAATTCTTGAAAAAAAATTATATTAGATTTTAGATATCATATTATTTTCTAACCGAAAACCGTGTAGGATAGATACCCATATGTACTAGTGGATTTTTTTTATTTTTGGTCAAACTTTAACACCTGTTTGAAAAATGAATATTTCCCTCAAGTATTTCGTTAAAGATATTCCAAAGATGTACTACAAAATAAATTTAAGTTTAAACTAATAAATTATTTTGAGAGAGAACATCTTAATAAAAATAATTAATTTATGGTTTTAGGCAAATCAACAAACCATGTGCTAATATAAAAATCAAAAACTTCGCAACTACTTAGGGTAAGTTTAACATCCAATTTATCAACTCCACTCATTTACTAACATTGTATTATTTAACTATTATACATCAGCCAGCTGACTCGAATATTTTTCTTTATAATTTAGGATACACAATCCTATAACTAATATGGCTGGTTAATTTTATAATCTTATATTAATTATTTTCGGGCATAAGATCTATCTTGGACATACCTTAACGATTTGTAGAAATGTTTTCAACATTTAGTTAGTCCTTTTTACATAATCCAACCAACCCAAATTTCTTAAAAAATTTAAATGATTTTATTAAATCATGAATACCCATCATATTTATTTAACCATCTATCTTATTACTAAGTATTTCAATAGAAACTTTTACAAGTAATCCCAACATCAATTATTTCATAAAACTATGAAAGTATGAAGTCTTATGGTCAACTAGTTATAAACCAGAAATGATAAAATAGAGTGAGAAATTGGTACACCTGGGTTTCAAAACTTGCTTTGGCTAGATCCACTAAAGCAATCTTTTAAAGATTTTATTACTTCTTAAAATCCTTTCGGTTAATTTAATAGCTTTGGTTTTATTTATTTAAATATAAATTATTTGGAAACAATATTATTAAAACCACGAGGGTTTAAAGCTTTATATCATATATTTCAATATGTATTTTAAACCAAAGTAAATAATTGGTTCCAAAAAGAGAGTCATAAATATGACTGCTTTGTTAATAATCAACTTAGTTTGATGTATATTATGATATTATTTGGGTGGTATTAATTATCACAGACAAATTTCTAGTACAATTATTTGGGTACAATCATAAAATAGATTGATTAAAAACGGCAAACATTGCGACTTATATATATATATATATATATTACAAACTACAACTGGAATTCAAAATATACTAGTGATTATGCATCCGTAACTTATTTTAGTCTATCTAGGTTATAGGAGTATTATGCTCAACATGTCTTTATGTAAAGTTTATTTTATCTCCTGTCTTTGCTAAGTTGTTATCTAATAGGCAAAGTTCCTTTTAAAGTTTCTAGCTCATAGGCGGCATGGGTACTGGTACTGGTTTGGCCATTTGACTATTTAATGTAAGTTAGCATTTACTGCTATAGTGGCTAACATATGGAGATTTACCCATTGTCCATCTAATTCATCTTTCTGTAGTAGGTTATTGCCTGTTTCCTGAGTTTGTGCATTTATTTCCTGACTGATTATCGCTCCCTTCGGTTGTGACTTCTTTATTTTCTCTCGACTTTTGCTAATAATCCAATTTCTTTTCTTAGTGGTAAATGGTTTCTTAGACTGTGCCTTAGGAATAAATATTCCTTCTTCAGTATCTGCTGAGTATCCTAAGGGATTTGGTTGAAATGAGGTTCCCTTATCTTTTGGTGAACTATCTAGTTGACGGTAGATGTCCGAAATTCTTTGCTTACCCGTACTGTAGACTAACAATTAGTCAAATAATATAAAACACATAATCACAAAAGTTATTTCCAAACACAGAATTTAAAATTTAAGTGTCAGCAGAACACTTCTTTGGCTTGAACCAGTGCTAGGCTCTGATACCACCTTCTGTCACAACCCCCGATCCCTTATCTGTCCCGGGAACGGGCGGCCGCGAACTCAGTGGCGGTGGTATCAGTTATTTAATCTTGCAGCGGAATTTTCATCAGGACCATAGTTAGAAAATGTTTATCAGAGTAAAACCACCTTCTTTTATTTTAATAATCATATGGGTAAAACTCAAGTTTCTTGTTACAACATACTTATAGGGATAAACCTACTTTATTGAATTTAAAACATCGTTTATTAGGTAACTTTTATAGCCACATTTTTCCCAAGCCTTCAGTGCTCTCCAGCTGGCTTTTAACTAATTGGATGTTCACATTGTGTTACCTGTAACGCGTTTTAAAAACATTTGTCAGTCGGAAATACTGGTGAGTGAATCCCAGTTTAATCAAGAAACATTTTATTAATTAAAACAGTATTGAGAGCGATCACATTGTTTATTTCTACACAATTACTCATTCAGTATTTGCCACTCGACCGGATCTATGGCTATGGTCAAATTACCCATTGGTTAACTCGTCGTCCAATGGTAATGCACTGTCATTCAGACTTACTACTACTCGTAGTAAATTTTGTATACAAAACCCCATAATACCGGTAGTAATTGAAGAACTACAAAGACTCAATCACCGCTTAATCACATTGTAAAACAATTAAGGTTTTGTAAAACATTCCAAAAATGTTAACAAAAAGAGGATAAACTCACATTGCTATCTTAGACTTCGCGTAAGAGTTTCCTAGGGATAATCTATAATTTATACAAATGTACATAGGTTAGTATCATAACCCTTTGAAAAATATTAATGATACCCTCCTCGAGACGACATTCCAACAACTACGTCGGGCAGAACCACGACAGTTGTTACGGAACCCTAAATCAATCGGGCAGCGTATCTATTATGAAACTGGGGTTATAATACTTACAACGGAGCAGAACCTCGCTAATTAGGGGTATGCTACCCGACTATAATATCACTTCTACAGAAATTTGAGATTGAGAATTGAAATGTGAGCGAGTTGAAATGAAATCCGATGCCTGCTATTTATAGTTGCTGATACTTGGTCTCCACGCGGCCCGCATAAGGGTAGACAGGAGTCTACGCGGCCCGCGTCAAACTCCAGTCAATGCGTAGCTTATCCTGGTCATGATCTAGACCTGCCACGATGTCGACACGTGTCGGCACCGGGCTGCGCCACACTTTAGGTCACTCGCGGCCCGCGTCAACTTAATATATGGTTTACGCGGCCCGCCTGGACTTAAGAAACCAAAGGAGTCTGGTTCTAGCTTTCATACCGCCCGCGTAAGGGTTTGGGGTGGGCTCACGCGGCCCGCCTCAGCCCTAGATTTAAACTTTTATATTTTATTTAAAGACTATATTGTATCACGGGCTCGGTTTTTACATACGGGGTGTATTTAAAAACATATAGGGGTATTCTAAATATATTAGGGGTGTCAGAAATATTTTTGAGGGTTGATATATCTTGGTACAACTCCTGGGTTATTTAATAAAATATATAGTGCACTCATATTAAGTATAGTGACCCAATTTCACTTTATCCCTACGTCACTAGACAGAACCCCAACGAATTTAGGCAGAGCCTTGACATACGTTACGGGGCCCTACGTAACTTGGACAGGGAATCGGTGATCAAGGGTTTCAATACTTTAAAACAGGACAGGGCTTTATTATTATTATTATGGGGGTAAATTATATATACAAAGAAAGATAGACTGGCGAAACTTTGAAAGAGAAATATGAGCAATTTTGAAAGCATACTCCTGCATCCTATTTATACCATACTAGGTTATCACCCGCGAACTTCGCGGGTCGGAAAATTTAATATACATTATCACAAAGTGTACAAATAATATAAATACAAACAAAGTGACATATTTATTACATAAATTACTTATTGACAAAGTGAAAATACAGTTAAAATGCATAGAATTATAAAAAATTCTATATTTTTTTTATTTTTATTAAGGATTAAGGTGTCCCCCGACAAACAACATTTATTGTTTCTCTAAGCCCTTTAGAACTTCTGGCTACGGCCATCACTAAAGATCTGCAAAATAAAGGACAAACATTAAATAACATCACAAAGTAACTAATCTCCCAATGAAAGATGTTCGTAATCCAATCTAAACCTTAAACCAAAACAATATAAAAATTTAAAGATACTAACAACATTTAGTTAGTTGACTACACAACTCCCTACACCACATAAGTCATCATTACCCCTTATAATTAAAAAATAAGATTTCTATATGTAAATATTATCCTAATGAAAGATATGTTCGTAATCCAATTAACCTGTAAATACATATGTTCATCAATTTTATCATTTGCATGCCGAACCATTCATCAAGGTGAAAAAACATTAACTATGCAAATTAAGAGAGAACAGTAGATACCACATCACATGTTATTATCATTCGATAAGCATACAAACTTGAGTTTCCCTACTTCCTCCTGCACATAACAATAACTTGTTTCACTAAATCTACAATTACAAAAAAAAAAAAAAAAACAAAAACAAAGTTACTGATTATACACCGTCAAATCAGGTGGCGTTGATTTGACAACAATACAGTACCGATACCGTACCATACTGAATCATACCGACTGTACAAAATTACTTCCTACTGCAAATGGACAAACCAAAACATTTGAAACCTCGAATCTTCGCCAATTGTCCCATTCTACCTCAATACGCTTCGCTCGATTTTTGACCCACATGAATGACATTGTTTTGATCTCGCTTAGCAGCTCCTGAAGAATAACTCTTCTGCCCGAAAAAATAAGTCCGTTTCGCCCTTCCATATGACCAGCAGGTGGTGAGAATTTGCAGTAGGTCTTTTAAAGTGAAAGCAAAGATTGGCGGAATTTCACACCATTAGCTTACTTTACTTCATAAGTTTGCAGCTATGAAACATGAGAACAGGTGTGACATCTATGTATATTCTCCACACAAACGGCACTTTATCGAACCCCATACAATGTTCCTTCAATGCAGGCCCTCTAAAGTTGAGAGTCGGTTTTGCTCTGCTCTCAAACAGAGAACATCAACCTACTTCGGAACCCACGTAGACCACTCGAATGGGTAATAAGGAGCCGCAAATGCAGAAAGGAGTTTTCGACACAATGCAACCAAAAAACATCCCTAAAAACCAACTTACTTTGGTTATCCGCAACAATGCCACCAGAAGAATCTGTAACAAATACATAGAAACAAAAATTGAAGGTAATGGTTTTGATAGGAACTTAGGAAGCATTTGTATCATAATACACAGAGAAGAATTTATCCACTATGAGATCATTTATATTCACCAACAGAATTTCGAACCATTTGAAATAATCGGATACAACCACATTCTTGCTCTCTCAGATTGTCAGATCGTTACCTGAATTTAAGAAAATTAAACGATTTTCATTAGAATATATAGCTAATCAAATTTTTTTTTGAACGGCCTAATAAAATCTTTCTAGTTTTGCTGATTAACCAATATGCTTCAATAAAACTTAGAATAAATACATAATGTTTATGGTTTTTACTCAAAATAATGAGTAACCAATTTGTAAAATATTACAAAAATTAAATTGACCTTGTGGAAGGGTCAAGAATATCCAGAGGCAGGGCAACCCAAATTCTAATTTTTACCACTTGGTTTGCCATCCTAAATCATGAGATAAATGAAGAGCGCGCTATTAGGGCTGGCAATTGGGTACCTGTCAAGACACGATTATATCTGTTTGACTGAAAAATACACCCTTTGACTTTTTTAATTTTTAAAATAATTAAAATTACAATGTCAGGATCTATCATTTATTCATCTTTGTACATAAAACATAAAACTGTTTTATAAACATGAGGTAGAAAGTAATTAAACGAGTCGTAATCATGTTTGAAACTTATGTTGTTCGTGCCGTCAGAAACCTGTTAAACCTGTTAAGACACGATTTGCCAGCCTTAGCGCTAAATTATGAAGAAAAAAAGTAGATAAAGCTTAACCCGTTTACCACACATTGGCCAACGTAACCGGAAACAATCTATGGACATGTGATGTTCAAGTTAATCTTAGTAGTATTATTACCTAAAACCAATTCCTTAGCAGTCCAATCCGCAATAAAATCATACAAAAAATACTCATTTAGATCATCATAGTTTCTCCATTGAGAATGGTTTGATCTCCCTACTTTGCTCCAAGCAACTTCCTATGAAACAGTGGTCATATATGAATAACTTACATCACAAGAAAATAAAACTTCAAAATCAAGGTGAGAAAACAATGGTCGGGTACCTTTCTAATCACAGTTGTTAGATAGGAGTAACCACTTTTGTGAAAAATGCCCCTTGTCTCCTCCATAAGCTGGTTTTACAATCTCGCCAGCCATTAGATGAACATTGCTCGTTAACATACCGTACAACTCAAAAGGCATCTAAAAATACAACAATTAATGTGATAACAACATCAATTAAAAAATCTTCGATATGACCAATTACTACTGTTTGGGAGGTGATGAAGCAGATTTGGATAAAAGAAGAGAGAAACAAAGATGATTAAAGATTAGGGTAAGATGATAAATAAATAAAAAATTAAGTTTCTGATTATCATATTAGTTAACAATGGATATTGGGGAAAGGGACTAATTAAATAATGGGTATTCCACTAATAATATTTGTGAAATGAACTAATTAAATATCAATTAAACTTCAAAATTTTTAAATATATGATTTTGAGATTCGACTTCAGTGTTTCCAAATTAGAACCAATTCAAATTAATTTAAAATAAAATATCTAAATACCTAACCTTTAGTTTATACCTTTAGCATCTCAAAACCTAAAAAATATTACAGTAATCCACAGGTGCGGTTCCTCATAGTTGCTCAAATTGATATTCAAATTCACATCTAAAATTACACAATTAACAATCATAAACAATATAAACATGATTTGGTATACGATTAACAAAGATTAATTAGATTAACAATAAACAACATATAATGAATGAACGAAACAACATAACTACGATATCACTGATGAATCGATGAAGAACGAAAGAAGCATATTTGTGATTTAGGGTTTGAGAAAAGTAAGATTCTGATCTGTGGTCGTGTGGGAAAGATAAAAAACATACCAGTCGTTGAGAATGATGCGAAGAACATAGGAAGATTATTGAAGACGATCGTATAGGAGCCTAGTTAGGGTTTCAGAGAAGATGGAGAGGTTGTAGTTAGGGTTTGAGAGAGGATGGGATAACTCATGACGAAGATCTGATGAATAGAGTATATATTGGATCCGTTTAAAATGTGATCGGGTTATCCATATGATTTCGGATCCCGCGTACATATATTAGTAGGCAATCTAAGATTGCTTCCCACCTAAAACCTTCACCATAACATGCCACGTCAGCAAATGGTTCCACCATCACATGCCACATGGCCCAAATCCTTTTCATTTATTAATATATATAGATGTTCGAAGCTTAAACTTAGAGGTTACGCTAACAGAAAGATTCCATTTGCTTTCTTTGCTCTCCACGTATATGCATGTATTAATTTCATGCATATGTGTGTAATACTTTAATGAGTTAAATGCCATTTTAGTCCCTGTGGTTTGGGACATTTTGTCAGTTTAGTCCAAAGGTTTCATTTTTAACCTGTGGGTCCAAAAAGGTTTCACAGTTGCCATTTTAGTCCACTGGGTTAATTTCATCCATTTTTTCTGTTAACAAGAAGGCCAATTCAGTCATTTTATTTGGCTGAATTGCCCTTTTAGTTAACAGAATTACATACAAAATGACCGAACTGGCCTTCTCGTTAACAGAAAAAATGGATGAAGTTAATCCAGTGGACTAAAATGGCAACTGTGAAACCTTTTTGGACCCACATGTTAAAAACGAAACATTTGGACTAAACTGCCAAAATGGCCCAAACCACAGAGACTAAAATGGCATTTAACTCTTCTTTAATTTTGTTTGCAAACACACAATCACACGTCCACATATTTTCTCATTTCAATTAAATGTAGTTTTAAATTATTTTATTATTTTATTATTATACGTACATGTTGATTACTATTATTATAAATTTCTTTTATATGCACTTATCGTGCATTATGTATTATTTTCCAACATTTGATTTAATTATTTTATTAATTATATATTATAATTAATTTAACTGCTTTACTCTTTTGGCGCTTATAAATTTTAAAGTACGACGTTTTATAAAATGATAAATATGCTATTAGGACGGGCATATTTTTATCTACATTTTGAACCAAGTTTCATTAAAAATAAAGTAGGTCCAAATATAATGTATTTTTATAATTTAATTATTAAATGGTTCCTACGCTTGCCAAAACAACTTATATTTTTATTGGTCAACTTACCCATGATGCATCCTTTTAATAACATAAGTTTTTATATATATTTTAAATAAAAATTTTGGGACTGTTACATCCTCCCCACCTTATTTTAAATCTCGTCCTCGAGATTCTCTGAACTATGGATGAATATTTTTAGTTAGTTTAGTTTCAAAGTGTATTTTGTCCTTTGTTTTGAATTTCACTTTACTTTGACCAGAACTATTTTCTATGAGGTTCTTATTCTTAACTGAAATATGTTTTGTATTTTAATAAAGCTTTTAGTTACAGGTTTCCTAAGGCGTCAATACTCTAAAGTAATGCAAGAGGAATTCTTAAATTTTCAATGACGTTCTAACTTAAAGAGTTCTTGTCGTTCATTTTGTCGCACGAATTTTGAGAAGGACAATCAAACGAAATAGAATGTCTTAATATGTCTTATATTAAACCCCGTATGTGAAAACCGAGCCCGAATTATGTTTTAACATCTAAAATAAATCAAAAATAAGAAAAATGGAGTCGAGGCGGGCCGCGTAAACCCACCCCAACATCTCACGCGGGCGGTATCAATGCTAGAACTGAATCCGCTGATTTCTTTAGTTAAAGCGGGCCGCGTAAGAGTCTTTGTTAGTTTACGCGGGCCGCGATAGATCATTATACGCGGAGACATCCGGTGCTGACACGTGTTGACATCGTGGCGGACCTACTAGCTGACCCAGCTAAGCTTTTATGTTGACCGGTGTTGACGCGGGCCGCGTAAGGCTTAGCCTTACCTTACGCGGGCCGCCTGAGAGTCAATATCAGCAACTATATAAAGGAGGCCTCGGATCTCATTTCAGTTCGTTCATTTCTCAAATCTAAATCTCACTTTCTGAATTAGAGGCATTATAGTCGGGTATTATACCCCTAATTAGCGAGTTTCTGCTCCGTTGTAAGTATTATAACCCCAGTTTCATAATAGTTACGCTGCCCGATTGATTTAGGGTTCCGTAACAACTGTCGTGGTTCTGCCCGACGTAGTTGTTGGAATGCCGTCTCGGGGAGGGTCTCATTAATAATTTCAAAGGGTTATGATACTAACCAATGTACATTTGTATAAATTATAGATTATATCCAGGAAAGCCTTACAAGAAGCTTAAGATAGCAATGTGAGTTTATCCTCTTTTTGTTAATGTTTTTGGAATGTTTTACAAAACCTTAATTGTTTTACAATGTGATTAAGCGGTGATTGAGTCTTTGTAGTTCTTCAATTACTGCCGGTATTATGGGGTTTTGTATACAAAATTTACTACGAGTAGTAGTAAGTCTGAATGACAGTGCATTACCATTGGACGACGAGTTAGCCGATGGGTAATTTGACCATAGCCATAGATCCGGTCGAGTGGCAAATACTGAATGAGTAATTGTGTAGAAATAAACAATGTGATCGCTCTCAATACTGTGTTAATTGATAAAATGTTTCTTGATTAAAATGGGATTCACTCACCAGTATTTCCCGCCGACAAATGTTTTTAAAACGCGTTACAGGTAACACAATGTGAACAGCCAATTAATGGAAGCCAGCTGTAAAGCACTGAAGGCTTGGGGAAAATGTGGCTATAAAAGTTACCTAATAAACGATGTTTTAAATTCAATAAAATAGGGTTTGTCCCTATAAATGTATTGTAACAAGAAACTTGGGTTTTACCCATGTGATTATTAATAGTAAATGAGGTGGTTTTACTCTGATAAACATTTCCTAACTACGGTCCTGATGTAAATTCCGCTGCGAGATTTAATAACCTGATACCGACGAAACTCTGAGATCGCGTCCGCCCGTTCCCTGGAATTAGGGATCGTGGGTTGCGACAGAAGGTGGTATCAGAGACTAGCCACTGGTCTGAGCCAAAGAAGTGTTCTGCTGACACTTAAATTATAAATTTTGTGTTAGGAAATAAATTATGAAAGTATATGCATAACTGTATTTAATTGTTATGTGTTATTTGACTATCTGTTAGTTTACAGTATGAGTGATCAAGGACCATCAGACATGAATCGTCTGTTGTCTGAATCACCTAAGAGTGAAGGTACTTGGTCACAGCCTGCCCTTTCTGGGTATTCTGCTGATCAGGAAGAAGGAGTGTTTGCTTATAGAGCTCAGTCAGAAGAGCCATTCCCTAATAAGAAACAATGATGGTTCAGTAAGGAAGCTTTTGCTCGTAGGAAGAGAATGCGAAAGTTGCAACAGCAAAGAGTTCTAGCAGCTGCTAAGCGTAGAACTGATGCCCATACACAGGATATGCTTAATAGAAGCCTAGCTAATTTCCATATCTTAGCTACAACTGCTGCTGACCCGAGTCTGGAACAACTAGTAGCCCCACAACCACAAAACCCAGATCAACCCATGGAAATAGAAAACCAGGAAAATCTGGTGGAGATGCATGACTTTAACCCAGAAGAAATCCCTAGGATACCTGCGCCAAACCCTCTAGATCCAAATTACGACACCTGGTGGGACGATAATAGGGATTTTGTGCAACGTTACCCTATCCAGGAATACCCACCCATACAGAACATAGAAGCCTACCCAGGTATGGACCCTTTAGATCCCTATTACCAAGATGAATATATTAGGGAAATTTTAGAGGACCCTTACCGATTTCAGGAACTGTCACCCCCATATCAGGAACCCGCACCGCAGATTCCAAACCCAGTCCGAGAACCTGCACCCCCAATGAGTGCAGAAAACGTCCAAGAACTTAGGACTTTCGGGGAGGAAATTTTAGAGAACAGTGAGAGAACGCGTCAGGTGGGAGAGCGTCTCGTATGGAAATACGATGAGCGCAATATGGATTTTTGGATAAATCCATATCCATGAATGTGAATGGAGGAAATGGTAGTAGTAATAATAATAAAATATAATAAAATAAAATATGTGTGTACGGATGCATATTACTATTAGTGTAATTTTCTTTCTGTTGGTATTGTAATCTTTATTTCTGTACTAGTGTGCAATAGACGCATAGTATATGAAAATAGAGTACAAGTCGCAATAATCGACGGTTTTGGTTAAATTGCGTGTCATGTAATTAATTATATTACCTATTATTTGTGATATTAATATGGGAGAAATGTTTAAAATTCAGATGGCCGACAAAGGAAATCAAGGAAATCTGAATAATGATAACCAGAGTAACATTAACGTGGTTAATGAGAATCCAAGCATCAATAACAATAACAATCAAGTGGATAATAGTGCTATCCAACACATAGTAGCATAGGGAATTATAGATGCAATGCCATTTATTCTTCAAACTGTTAAGGATGCTGATAATAAAAGTAAGCATAGTAGTAAGCGACCAAGTGAACCAGAAAACAGCGTGAACAATGGACCTGTACTTCAAATGCCCATTCCCAAAAGAAGAAGAACCGTGCCTTATGGTTGTTCTTATAAAGAATTTTGGTCCTGTAAACCAATGGAATTCTCGGGCAATGAAGGGGCCGTTGCAACCTTCGCTGGATAGAAAAGACTGAGGCAGTCTTAAGGATAAGTAAGTGTGCTGAAGAAGATAAGATACTGTTTGCTTCTAATCTGTTTAAGAATGCAGCACTAGAATGGTGGAACACTATCCTCCAAACAAAAGGAAGTGATAGAACCTATAATATGGAATGGGAAGAATTTAAGGACAAGGTAGAAAGGAAATTCTGCCCTCCTAATGAAAAAGAACAGATAGCAAACAAATTCCTAAACCTTAGGATGACTGGTGTGGATAGTAAGGGATACAATAAGTTATTCTTCGAATATGCTAGAATAGTGCCAACCTTTGCTTCGCCAGAACCAGTGTTAATTTCCCGTTATATTTGGGGATTAATTGGAGAGATAAGACATATAGTCAAGGCAGCTAGACCTCAAAATATAGAAGAAGCTGTAGAACTAGCCAATACCTTGACTGATGAATTAGTTCGTACCCAAGAAGAGGATCAAAGGAGGAACCTAACCCAGAAATTGACCCAAGAATTCCGTTCTGGAAATTCTAACCGTGGGAAAAATATAGGTTCTACCTCTGCACCCTACTGTAGGTATTGCAAAAGAAAGCATTCCGGAAAATGCTCCATATATTGTAACTTTTTGCAAACTATCGGGACACAAAGAAGAAAACTGCAGGAAGAAAGCTAACAGCAGGGTATGTTACAATTGCGGAGAACAGGGTCATATCAAGCTAAATTGTCCAAAGTTAGCTCCAGCTCCAGATAACAAGAATACTAAAAATGCTAGAGCATTTGTTCTAACTGCAGAAGAAGCCAATATGATTCCAGATGTCATAGCTGGTACGTTTTTAGTTAATGATGTTTTTGCTAAAGTATTATTTGACTCTGGTGCAAACCAAAGTTTTATTAATACATCGTTTTGCAAATTTCTAAATCAATCATTAACTAAACTACCACAAGAATGCTTAGTAGAGACAACTAATGGGGAAATTGTTAGAATTTCTGAAATCTTGCAGGGAGCAAGCATAGAAATTTTAAATCAGAAATTTATTGCAAATCTTTATCCCATGAATCTGGTAGGATTTGATGTTGTTTTAGGAATAGATTGGTTAATAGCCAATAAAGCCAGTATTTTATGTGATCAAAAGTTAATTCAAGTAAATTCACCAAAAGGTAAAATGATCACAATTAAAGGAGATAAATCTTCTAGGTCAACTAAATTTATCTCTGTGATGAAAACTGCAAGTTGTATGAGAAAAGGATCTATAGTGTATTTGATTTCTATAATCACTAACACTAAAGGAAAGGATTTAAAAGATATTTCAGTAGTATCTCAGTTTTCAGATGTATTTCTAGAAGAATTGCCAGGACAACCTCCAGACAGAGAAGTTGAATTCAGAATCCATTTAATACCAGGAACATCACCAATTGCCAAAGCACACTACCGTTTGGCACCTGCTGAAATGCAGGAGTTGAAGAAACAATTAGACGAACTGTTAGAGAAAGGATTCATACAACCAAGTTCATCGCCGTGGGGAGCGCCGATACTCTTCGTTAAAAAGAAGGACGGATCAATGCGTATGTGCATTGACTACCGTGAATTAAACAAGGTCACAATTAAGAATCGGTACCCATTACCGAGGATTGATGATCTATTTGATCAACTGCAAGGAGCTCGATTTTCTCTAAAATCGATTTAAGGTCAGGATATCATCAATTAAAGGTACATGAAGAGGACATTCCTAAGACCGCATTTAGAACAAGGTGTGGCCATTATGAATTTACTGTCATGCCATTTGGTTTAACCAATGCCCCAGCTGCATTTATGGACATGATGAACCGAATATGTAAGCCATATTTGGATAAATTCATAATTGTTTTCATAGATGATATTTTAATTTATTCTAAGAATAAAGAGGATCATGTAAAGCATTTGCACGCACTTTTAAGTTTGTTAAGAAAGGAAAGGCTTTATGCTAAATTCTCTAAGTGCGAGTTTTGGTTAGAACAGGTACAATTTCTTGGACATCTAGTTAATTATGAAGGAATTCATGTAGATCCAACAAAAATTGAGGCAATTACTAAATGGAAAACCCCTGAGTCACCAACCGAGGTTAGAAGTTTCTTAGGATTGGCTGGTTATTATAGAAGATTTATTAGAGATTTCTCTAGAATAGTCATTCCCTTAACTAAGTTAACTTGTAAATCTGTTAAGTTTGAATGGGGATTTAAACAAGAAGAAGCATTTAGAATCCTTAAGCAAAGATTAACCCATACATCCATATTAGCATTACCAGAAGGAACTGAAGACTTTGTAGTCTACTGTGATGCTTCTAAATTAGGTTATGGATGTGTGTTGATGCAACGACAAAAGGTTATAGCTTACGCATCTAGACAACTTAAGAATCATGAAGAGAATTATTCAACCCATGATTTAGAATTAGGAGCTATAATTTTTGCTCTTAAGATTTGGAGACATTACCTTTATGGTATTATATAACCGCTGGGGTACAATGGCTCCAAGACCATTCAACATGACAATCCCGATGAGCATGAGCTCTCAAATTCGTAGTACCGAAAAGGGATGGGGCGGTGTTCTTGCTCGACACCGCATGTCCGCATGACAACACAGGTCATGCCTTGTCGTTTCGCCTCACCTCCACTCCTCTCACCCTTGGTGTTCTTGGAGATGGTTTGATGTCTATAATCATTAAGATGACAAAAAAGAACCCTGTTATGTAAACTACTTTTATTGTGCGAGTTGAATGTGATAATGTACAAGATGGATGTGATAGCAAAGACGATTATAAAAGCTTTATTAAAAATAATCAAATAATCATTTAAAAACACACTGACAATATAATTAATTTTTAGAGTAAATTGTCATTTTAGTCCTTGAGGTTTGGTCCAAATTGCCATTTTAGTTCAAATAGTTTTTTCCTCCTCTGGGTCCCTGACTTTTCCATTTTCTTGTCATTTTGATCACATTGACTAACTCAGTCTGAAAATATGGTTATAACCGGGGGTATTTTTGGCATAACAGTTGTGTAGTGATAACCAGAGGTAGTTTACAACATAATTTATAAACCTCATAATAATTTAATGCCAAAAATACCCCTGATTATAACCTGATTTTTAGACTAAGTTAGGCAATGTGATCAAAATGGCAAGAAAAAGGAAAAGTCAGGGACCCAGAGGAGAATAAAAACTATTTGAACTAAAATGACAATTTAGACAAAAACTCAGGGACTAAAATGGCAATTTACTCTAATTTTTATGTATACTTCAAACAAGAAAAACATAAAATATTAAGGGTTTTGCTATATGTACAACTTGTATACGGGTCATATACATTTTAATTTGAACACAAAACTATAACATTCCTTGACATGTATACAACCCTTATAAGTGTCTACGGGTCGTATAAGCGTATATTAGTCGCATAATTGACCTTCCATAAAAAAACATAACTCATATAAGTATATACAAGTTGTATTGGACATTCCTTAACATTTTATATACCTATACATAGCAAAGTGTCAAAATAAGTTTTAAAATGTGTGAATAGCTTGTGGAAAAAAAATATTTCATTCACAATTTTATAAACTTATCATTATCACCATTTTATTATTCAAAAAAACATCTATCTATACCCAATAAAGATTGCAAACAAATGTCCATAAATACCCCAAATCATTCATTCCCATATACACACATCAAAACTCAAATCACCCCAAACAAACCAACCGACCTCCCATCTCCCCAAATAATAATAAATAATATTATTATTATTACTCCCATTTCCCTTTCCACCCCCTCGTTCGCATCGCTTCTTCTTCTCCTTCTCCTTCTAAACCCCCACCACCATGAGCAGCGGCGAGGCTAGGGTTTCCATTCCTCACAACGCCCGTAAACTTATTCAACAAGTCACCAAAACCCTAACCCACAACCACACCGATTCCTTCGTATACTCCACCCTCATCGACTCCGCCATGGATCCTGCCGAAGCTACCCGCAGATTGAAGATGATTCACGACATTCGAGAGATTGCCGGAAAGCACAGCGTTGAGGATGTCTATACAATGCTCAAAGAGTGTAATCTCGATGCTAATGAAGCTGCTCAGAGGCTGTTGTATATCGGTAAAACCCTAAAACGTTCAATACAGTTGATTTTTGTTTGTTTTAGTTGTTGATTGATTGTTTGTGATTGAATTAAGTCGTTATTTGTAGGAATGTTTGTGTTGAAGTAGGATTTAGGGTTTAATGTTTGTTTTAACGTATGCAGTTGAATCAAGGCTTGTTGTTTGATGGATGTGCTGGTTTTGGATCAATCTGTACTATATACTCTCTCTTTATGATTATTGTGCGCAATTTTTCTACATATTAACAGTTTTATTTATAGTTTTGCTTATTATTAATGGCTCTGAATGAATGTATGAAGTTATCTTGACATTGTGATTGTGGCATAGGGGATATGGTAGCCTGATATGGGAAGTTGTTCAGTGTTTTTTCATGGTGAAGGTTCAGAAGTTTTATTGGTTGTTTTGCAGGATTTTTGTTCATTAATAGTGATGCATGTATACGACTTTGTTAATCGGGTCGTATATATGTTTGACTACATGTAAAAGTTGATTAAGGACTTACAAACAAGCTGTATTTGAAGTGTTGAATGTTGTGAGAAGAGAATCTTGTTTGGTTTATTCTGTGGAAAGTGATTGTTCTTGTTTTGCTTTTGCAGATACTTTTCATGTGGTTAAAAAGAAACATGACCGGCGAAAAATCGTAAGTTGTGCAGCTTAGGTTTCTCTCACACATTTTTATTAAATTTTCATGTAAGTACAAAGTTGCAAATTTAAATGAAGTTTAGTGTTTCTGGTTCACTCAGAAGATTTTAAGTGATGGTCAGTTTTTTTGTAACTAAGTTGGGAGTGGAAGAAGGGAATCTTTTTAGTTTTCTTTGTGGCATGACAATTTATTTGTTAATTTTGTTTAGATAAACAGTGATGTTTCTCAAGAGAATAAACATACACGGGTAAATCAATGGAGGGGAGATAAGGGTGGGCGTGGGGCTTTCTACGCGTCAAAAGTTTTTGAAGGTATGATTACAGTTTTATACAAAAATATCTACAAGTTTTGTATTCGTCCATCTATCCGAATTTACCATTCACTTTTCTTATGCCATAGACCACTTTTGTTATGCTGAGTTGTCAGAGAGTGACGTTATTTGTCATTCCAGCTTGATTCTTTTTATTGTCATTTCAGATGTTGGCGGTGGGAGAAATTTGAGTTCCGGGAAGGAATATGGTGCTACTAATCGCGTAGAGAAGGTTTTGAAGCCAGCCGTGCCAGGTCATATGGGAAAAGAAAACAACATAGTACATGTGTCAAAGTAAATTTTTCATCTCAACCATCAGTGTTTATATAAACACATTATTTGTGTGCTCTTTTTCAAAATTTTTAAACCTCTTAATGCATCTGACATTGTACTTTTTACAGTTCTTGTGCCAATGTCAATGGTACACCAGCTTTATCCAATGGGAATTACAACCATAAGCTTGCATCTGTATCACCTGCAGGTAATTTCAAGGCTTAACTAACTAGTTGTTTAACTGATTAACAATGAACTTGCCGTCACACAATGTTTCAGTTGACTAACGTTTCAGTTTATTTGACTACTTTTGTGCTTTTAGATATCGCATCCCCTACCTCAGATCATGTTGTGGCTTCATCTCAGAACACCAAGCACATGTGCGCTGTGGGTACAATAAAATGTGAGATCGTAAAACGTAGTGGTTCTAATGAATCAAATGCAAGAATTCCAGCTGGCAAGAATTTTACTGCTGATCAGTCAGGTACTGGTACCATTTCCATTATCGCAGAAGCTGCAGATTCTGACCGAAAGTCGATCATAGCTGGAAAGAACCAGATCTCAGATTCTTCGCAGCCTCTTTTGTCGTCAACCCAAAACAGCGGACAGGTTGTCAATTCTATTCAGGATAAGCAGCAGCATCCGCAATCATTAAAAGAGCCTCTAAATGGTAGTTACTGCAGCATTGCTTGTTTTTGATGATCTTTCTGTTTTTGTAACTTACACATATAGTGACTGTGTTTGATCATATAGATTTGGTTCCCAAAGAAGAGTCTGAGTTGACTATATCAGCTTCGAAACTTGATGTGATGTTGGAGAAGTTGACGTTATCTTCTCACCAAGCTGTTATTTTCCCTGATCATATACAAGTTCCCGAAAAATATAAAAGTCAGTTCGTATTCGGAACTTTGGATGTCACTATCGATGATTGCAAGCCTATTTCCGTTACTGAATCTACTCAGCAAAACGAAGTTGTAAAAGAACCTTCTTTGAGGTAGAAGCACGTTTTCTTTTTAACATTTACATCATACGTGTTATTAAGTGTGTCTAATCTTCATAAAATGTTATTGATTTTTTTTCGCTTTTTATGGTGACAGCAACGGAAACGCTTCCGCAATAGCGCAGGAAGGTGAAGTTCAAGATCCTGTTTCTGAAGATGTATCGTGTTTAGAAGATAACATCGCACCTGAATCTTCTGCTCCAACACACGAGCAGACGGTGGAGATAGTACCCCCTCCCCCTTCAACGGGATTTCAGAATATTCCGGTTCTTCAAACCACAAGGGACTACTATGGTTATATGCCACCTCTTATGGGCCCACATTTTGTGCAACTTGATTTACCTGAGCCACAGGCAAGTTTGTTGTCTATTACAGTATTTGTAATGACCGCTTTGATCTTGTTTTTTTAGTGTATATATGTTTTCTGTTGTCATTATTCTACTTAGTTGTGGTAATTTGGCTCGTATTTATTAATGGGTCGTTTTGGGTTATGTTTTACACGTCAAACTACTTAGAAGTCACCCAAATTTTATTTTTAGACTAAAGTACATGGATGGTCCTTGTGGTTTACCAAAATGGGATTTGGTTCTTAGCTTTTCAAAAGTACATGGATGGTCTCTGTGGTTTGCACTTTGTCACATATTTAGTCCCCAGCCAACAAATTTAAAGGTTTTAGCAGGTCCAAGTTAGCGACTAAATGCGTTACAAATTGCAAACCAGAGGGAACATCCATGTACTTTTAGAAAAAGATGGGGACTAAATGTGTTACAAAGCCACAGGGACCTTCTGAGTACTTTTGGAAAGGAAAACTAGGGACCAAATCTAAAATTTTGATAAACCATAGAGACCATGTACTTTATTCAAATTTTTATGCACAAGTTTTATTAACATTTTTTATTATAAATATAGTTATAAAAGTGAAAATAATCTTTAAACAACTATTTGTAAAACTTAAATAAGTTGCGGATCAAAACTGTTTCTGGTGAACCCAATCAGCTGATACAAAACTAGCTCGTTTGACCCAACCCGAACATTTTATTCAATTTACAATCCAGATACAAAAACTTACATTGGCTGTCACAACTTGTTTTGTTTAGGTTCTTAATTTATCATAAAAAGTACAATATATGATTATGTTTGGATGTTCATATGTATGTGTTTGAATCAACCGAACACTGCTTTGAGTTTATTTTAGAACTTCAGTATCACAGTTATTAGGTTTTTAAGGTTATCCACTTTTGTTATGTTTTACGCTTCCTTATGTTTTGTGTCAACTGTTAATCTATGCAGAATGGGCACTCTCAAGCTGTATCTTCAGTGGGTCAGTCTCCGGTAACACAACCTGCAATTGCTAGCCAGAGTACTTTAGCGTTATCCCCACCGCTGTTTCCTTATTTCAGACCATATCCAAACTACATCCCTTATAACCCGTATTTCCCGCATATGTATTTGCCGCCAAATGCCCCTTTGTTGACCCACGGTGTCTTCCCTCAGCCATCACTGCCACCAACTGCTGTCAATGTCCATCATATGGCGGCAACAGCAGGGCTGACAATACCTACTCCTTCGCAGAACAAACAAGGAAGTAACGAAGATAATACCGCATCTGAAACAAAAGATAACACTATTCTTTCAACGGTTCAACAGGTTGGATGCCTATTTTCTTAATATCAAACTAGTGGGTTACCACCCGGGCTCCACATCGGGTTTGAAATGTAGATAAAAATAAGCAAATGACAAGAGTTAAAAGTTGTTTGATGTTGTAGTTGAGGGGCTAAACATGTCATTATTAAAGTTGAGGGGCTAAAGTTGTATAATGTGGTTAAGGGGCCAAACATGTCATTATCAAAGTTGAGAGGCTAAACAGGTCATTATCAAAGTTGAGGGGCTAAACATGTCATTATTAAAATTGAGGGGCTAAAGTTGTTTATTATTAAAGTTGAGAGACTAAAGTTGTTTTAGTTAAGGAGCTAAACATGTCATTATTAAAGTTGTGGGGCTAAAGTTGGTTATTATTTAAGTTGCGGGGCGAAAGTTGTTTAATCTTGACAAAATAGCATATTTATAGTACATATAACTAATCATTGGTTTTTGCACCAATTTGCAGGTTGAAGATACACAAGCTCGGGCTCAAGCACCTCTCGATTTACCAAATATACTGCCGAATTATTTCTACGGCTTTCCACATGGACAACACATGGCGGCCTTTTCGCCTTTACAAGCTGCTGCGCTTTATCATTCTTCACAGACCATGACCGCTCAATCTACCATACAACCGCCATTCATGTATCAACCACCACCTACTGGCGGTACGATTGAACACCCTCAACATCAGCATGCACCACAGATAAACCACAACGACACCGCATTAGTGAACACGGGGACTGGTTGATTTTAGGTTTGTTACATCATGTTGATGTTTTTTTGGAAGGAGAAGATAGGATATATTTTGACTGACCCAATTTGTATATATACAAAGTTTGGGCCATTGTGATTTTTAAACACTAGGTAGGGATTCATGAGGGGCAGTTGTGATTGTGAAACATATCAAAGTTTTCTAGTCAGAATGCGATGTTAGAACTTGAAAAGCTCGATTATCATACACCGTTAGCTACAGTTTTTTCGTTTTGATTATCAAATGCTTGCTTAGGTATGTGATTACTAGCGTCTCGAGTCTCGTTTATGTTGAGCGATGTGTAAACTGACATCCCACAAATTGCTACAAAGGCTCCGCAAATGCTTGCATAACCGGGATCTGAACTGAAGAGCAAGTAGCCTCCAAGAAGGATGACACAAGTCTTGAATTGACCTAATACCACGTGTGATGTTGCTGATGTTGCTCTGCACAGACAAAGAGGGTTACTGAGTTGACTCGTTTTAAAATTTTGTATGAATTAACTCGGTGATTTGCTCACCCGAGAGCCAACGCTCCGGACCATTGCAGGAGGAAGCCCAGAAGTGCAGAAATGAGTACTGCCATAGAGTTGTTGAGATTCCATTTGAAGGATAATGCTCCTGGTGGATCCAACCATGGCATCAAAGCTACCAAGAAGAATATGGTTATTGGGGTTGTTTTCCACATCAACCTACCAAGAAAAGCAAGCCTATTTAGACATGAATGAAATGATAGCCCACAAGGCCCAACAAAGCTTGACTTTGACCCACTCACAAGGCCCAATCAAGCCTGATTTTGATCCACTAAGGCCTAGGCCCAACTAACAAACATGACTCGCACACGCATATCACGGTCCGTGTTTGGGTTGGTATGTTTTAACCTTTTTGATTAAGCAACTCGACATGTCAACCTGTTTATGACCCACTAACTTGCCTATTGCTTTTACAACTTGATTAGCACCACTCAACCCTTTTGACACGTTTAGACAAATGAGTTAAATGTGTCTTGTTTGGGTTACACGATTATAACTGTGTCCAACTGTGTCCAGGCTAGGTTGATGTTTCTGACACGAATAAATGTATGAGTTGTGTTCGGGTTCCAAAAACTCGATACATTTGACACCTCCAAATACAACTTTTACTTTATTTTTTCTCATGGTCAGGTCTTGGTCCTAGGCTCTGTACATGTATATGGTTTTACAATTCCACTTACGCTAAAGCGGTCCAGTTTCTTTTCTGTTGGAGATTAGACCACAATATTTTGTTTATGGCACTCGGGATTATCCATGCAATCGCTATACACGCACCAAACATATTGAACTCTAAATCTGTCACGGTTGCAACCGCTACACCAACTGAAACAACAGCCAACGCGAGTACCTGTCAATTGGTTACTCAATTTCAGATATTATATATGTGATGAGAAAGCTCAATAAAGTTACAAATACTGTTTTTTTTGTGTGTAACCTTATAGAAAGAAACAATCTTTCTGAAAAGAATGAACTCTGCAACAACAATGGTGGGAGTAACCGCAATCTTCGCCATTTGGTAGAAGCCTACACTGTATATTTAGCAAAAAAGTAAATGAATACTATAACCCACAAATTAAAAAAAATGTCCAAACCATGAGTCCAAAATATTTATCTCTGTCGGGTTAAACATGTATGATTAAAAAAAAAAGCTAGCTACAGATTGGAACGGGCCTAAAAGGTTGACACGACATAAAATCTTGAAATCATTTTATTAAAAAATAAATAATTTTTGCAGTGATACCTGTTGTGCTTGAGACTGGTATTGGCCAAGCCAGAAGCAAAAGCCATGACTGCTCCCAAAGCAAAAAGCAGCGAGAATGGTGTCGTTTTCGTTGGAGGAGACGGTGGCAAGAGGGACAAAGCCTTGAGAACCGCGAGTAGCAGCCACGCAGATGTGTAATGAATTAAGGTTAAAAGGATTGGGTAATTAAACCCAACTTTCCCCATTACCTGTAATCACATAACCAAAACTTTTTTACTACAAAAGTTGTTTAGCGTTTAAGGTTTAAGGTTTAGGGTTTATACTGACCAGTTTGTTTCCCATGATGATTCCAACAGAAACCAAGAAATTAAAGGTTAACGCGACAACAGGGCCACATAATCGTTGTTGTTGACGTTTAGCTCCTTCTGATGTTCGAAGTTCATTGTAGAGTGATCCTCTAAGTTCTTCTAGCGCTCGAGCTAACATTAAAACATACAAGTTATTCTTGAAATATGACTTTTGGATTCAAGAAAAGGGATAAAAAAGGGTGTTAATTCATTATAATGAGTTTATTTTTAAGAAACACATGAGCTAAGATTAAAATGTTGATTCAAATTGAATCTAAAAGTAAAAATTAAGTTCCACATTGTAATTTTAAATCATGAAACTAATGAGGAAGAATAAGCAACATAAATTCAATAAAAAAAAATCAAATAATCACAAAACCAATTATTATAAGAGGGTGTTTGGGATTACATTTTGAAGTGATTATTTGATTATTGCGTTTGTAAAACATAAATAATCTAAAAAAATGTTTGGATGAAAAAGTGATTATCTTCCCCCAAAAGAAGCATGTACCTACATGTTTTTTCAAAACACAAAATCTATTTTGAAAACGAATAATCTATTTTGAAAACGCAACACCAAACACCCCCTAAGTATTCAACCATAAGAACACAAACAACATTATTCAAACCAAAGTTTAGATCAACCAAACCTGCTTCCTCTGCATCACTATCTTTTCTTTTAAGAAACATTTTTCTACCAAAAACAGAACTAATAAACTCCATTCCTTTGAACATCATCAACTTTGGAATCAAATAATCAAAATCCCAAATTCACACTAAAAGACTTGAAGTTGATGCCAATACAAAGATTGATTTCAAGACTGAGAGGATGTGTAGCAGAATGAATGGAGGTTTATATATAAATGGAATTGCTTCCAAGTAAATAAAATATTAAGTGATGATTTGTGTTTGGTTATTATTTACTCAACTATTATTATAATCTTCACTTTTTATTTATGTTTTAAAAAAGAAGCAATTGATTTCTTCTACACTACGTTTAAAGTTTCTGTGTAGTTCATGTATTGTTGTCGAATATTCAACTATAGTTGTTGTGAACTAAATCGGAAATAAAATAAAAAAAATAAATAAAATGATCCACTCATAATTTTGTAAGTGTTTGTAACTTTAGTGAATTTCAAGAATTGTCCTTTATCTTTATACCCATTTTCAGGCGTTGTCCTTTATGTTCAAAATTGACGAGTTTTGTACTTTATGTTTTCAAATCATACACGTTTTGTCCTTTAGCCTTAACCCAGTTAGATTTTTCTGTCAAATCTGGTCATGTGCAATGCACATAAGGGTAAAATTGTCTTTTCACCTTATTCTTCCCCAAATCAATCCCATTTCAAAACCCTAATTTCTCTTCAACAACCTGCAACAATTCACACCCCATTTCAACTATTCCTCAAATCCCTCTTCTTCCCCAAATCAATCCCATTTCAAAACCCTAATAGTCTCGCTCATAAGTTTGGCCTTAATCGCGCTTCAGGGTGGATGCTTGAAAGTTGATCCTTCACTGGCTTGACCTTCTCTGACTTTAATGGCAACACATGGAATTGATTTGGGGAAGAAGAGGGATTTGAGGAATAGTTGAAATGGGGTGTGAATTGTTGCAGGTTGTTGAAGAGAAATTAGGGTTTTGAAATGGGATTGATTTGGGGAAGAATAGGGTGAAAAGACAATTTTACCCTCATGTGCATTGTACATGACCAGATTTGACAGAAAAATCTAACTGGGTTAGGGCTAAAGGACAAAACGTGTATGATTTGAAAACATAAAGTACAAAACTCGTCAATTTTGAACATAAAGGACAACGCCTGAAAATGGGTATAAAGATAAAGGACAATCCTTGAAATTCACTCCAAAAACATTACAAAACTTACAATCAATGTTTAAAACTATTAAAATATATAATCCTACAAATTTTTATTAACATTGTTAGGCTGAACGTGATGAGCATAAAGCGCGTCTATGGTAACTCGGAGCTCAGCTTGTTTTTCGCGTATTTTCCTAACTCGTTCGGTCAGTGTAACAACCCGCTTTCCTCGGTGGGCCCAAATGTGGGGTATTAACGTGACAATTATATATTAGTTTCACAGCGCAATGGAAATAGGGAGTTACGTAATAATAAAGTACAAGTATTTAAAACTCCCAAAATATGTTAAAAACTTTAAGGATCAATATCTGATATAATGTATCCCAAAGGTAGATCGAATAAAACTTTAAATGGACTTAGACACACCATGGGTCTTTAACAATGGAGTCACAACTTCCAAAGTGCTAGACCGGACCCTATCCAACCTACTACGTAGGTTCGCAACCTGTAAGTCAATCTTTAAAAATACGTCAGCTTTCGCTGGTAAATACAGTTAACAGACACATTTATAAAACATTTAATAATCATGGGACACGTATCTTGATTTACCAGTTTTACATACTTGTCACATTCGGGCACTAGTACAAAACTAGTGTTTGATCCAAATACACACCATTTTTTTGTGACTGTCAGGTGTATGCTTACACCCCGCACTTATGATTATTGCAATAGTGGATATCGGGGAACCCAGATATATGTATTATCAATCCCCAAATGCTTTATGTTAATCAAGCAATACGAATTAAATCGAATTTATCACTTAGTAAGCATTTAACTCATTACGTGATACAAGAATCATGGGGTTTTATACTATATCCCAAGTTTTAATAAAACATGTTAAAAGTATTTAGCTGTACTCACAGTTGAACACTACGTATTCGGTTTGTATTACAGCTGGATTCAAAGTTTATTGGCTTACGGTGCGATTACTGGAGGGCCCTATAGTCTAGAGTGGATGGAAATAATATCCATGGCAATCGTTTACTGATCATTATAAGTCATTGAGACTTTATCGGTTAACATGGATTTAAATACGGTTTCGTTAGATTAAACGGTGACCGGATAGAATGTTGGTTATAACCGTACGAATGAGGAGTCTCGTACAATATGGTTTGTTAACCTTACATTCTAATTTAAAATGTTTTAACCTATTACGACTTGTTTATATAGATTAAACCATTTTAACTAGTCGTATTCGTATATACGGGTTCGGACGGGAAAACATGCTCGAATGGGAAAACGGGTTCAAATGGGAAAACGGGTTCGTGACAAGTCGTTTTGAACCACTTAGACGTGAACCAAATAGCATACACAATCTCATCACATAATCGCAAAAACAAAACAACAATCGAAATAAACGACATCAGCTGGAGCTTTAAAAGGGACACACAAGAAGATATCCTTAAAAAAAAGCAAAAACCACAATAAACCACCAAATAGAACTGCTGGCCAGAAAAAACCACCTAAAAAATGCCTAAACCATAGAAATTTTAGGGTAAACGTAGCAGAAGGTAAAGTTATACCTAAACGAAATACGAATCCGAACAATCAAACAACAGTGGACCGTCGTAGACGACGCAACTGAGGCGATGGTAGAGAGAGAAAGAGACCCATTCAAAAGAAGCCAACAACCAAAGGGCAAACATTTAAATACCCGAACACAAATCAAACTACAAAACACAATGTACAAGCCAAATCTGCATAAAATACCTTTTAAACACAACCCAACATAGCACAACTATGTTGCTAATTAGGAATATATAAATACATTATATTATACATATGAATTTAAATGATTGATGAATAGTATTTCATCATTTAAAGGATTTGTTTATTTTTTATTTTTTATTAATAATTTATTTATCATTTAATTTATTTTTTAATAATAAATAATAATTGATCATATTTAACTATTTGTTTTTTTTAACTTTTATTATTTATTATATTACATTTTATTTTTAGTAGCAACTTGCGTTCGTTAACTTTTTAAAAAATTTAATTATGTTACATATTTTTAACATTCAAAGTTATCTGGTTGCACATTGTGACGGTACGTTATTGTCACACCCCAAAAACATCGCAACGAAAATACAAATGTGGCAGTCATATAAGTCTTTGTGGTTGATGCTATAATTATTTTGGACATTTTGATTATTTTAAAAACATAGTTTTTAAGATTACTAAATCCAGCATGAATAAGTCATAGTTGGTTTGACCCTTAGGGGTCTTATTACACATGGTCCTATAGTTTAAAAGTGTCTAAACATTATTTTAATACATAAGCATCACACAACCACATGACAACGTAAGCCAAAATTCTTTGAAGCCGAATTCATGTTCATGAAGAACACGTAAAAATCAAGTGTCAACACAAAGGAAGATGAGTACACATATAATTTTCGTAACGATTTGTTTAAGGAAAACTTCCTTATTTCAACCCTTTAACGGTTTTGAAAACATTTGCATATGTTTAAGACATTTATTTTCTTTAAAAAAATGTCATAGTAATATTATTGGAATCGGCACTGTACCGCATTCCGCATGGAAATTATATTCCATGATTCAGTTTTTTATATTAAATTCTTCGTTATGACTTCAGTTTCATAAGTTTGCAAGACATTACGAGCTATATAAAACGATTGAGGTTTCAATCCATACTAGACAATTAAAGAATTCAAATTCGCCGCTATGTAGATCAGAGCGACCGATCACAACGGGGTAGTCAACCCAATAGATCTAATAACGATTCCACGAGTGCATTACTTAAGTGATTAAAATGGCTATGATGCATCTCGTGCCCTTTCCTTAATTTACAATTACATATAACCTACTGAATAACAATTTAATATTTGGCGTTGTACAAATTCCCGACATCCCCCACGCAATGTAAGCCTGTTGCCGCTACTTACACTCTTGAGACTTGGCAAATTTGTCCCAACTTTAGATTTAAAATAAAAATGTTTTTAAATCTTTACGATCGTTATACCCATAACATCGTCATTTACCCAGTTTCTCCCCGAAACCTTTATGTTCCATTAAAACTTGTTTTTCATGAAAACAGTTGAAATCATTCATCTATCTGATTTCGTGTTTTTCTATAAAACACATTATATTACTTTAAAAATCATATTTTCCGTGAAAATACATTTTTGTGTAATTTAAAAGCATATTTTTATATGAAAACATATACTTTTCTTTTAACGACATGTTTTTCTCTGAAAACATTATGTAAGATTGTAAAAATGGTGTTTAGTGATACTCACTAAAATACATTTATTCGAAATCATGTTTTATATGAAACATATATTCATTCTTTTTAAAGACGTGTTCTTCCCCCGAAAACAGTAATTAAAACGTAAAAAGAGGTTTCTATGACACTCACCTTTGGGTGCGTTTTTAATATCGCAATCCCTCAGATCAAATCCACATATCCTAATTTAGATAGGAATAATTTAACTAATTTTTCTACAAACAATCAAGTTTCTCCATTACTTAGGATTTTCACATGTCTTTGAGGTTTTTACGAAAAGTCTTTGTTTTTAATTATGTTGGCATTTATATATATATAGGTAGAGGATCCTGTACATTAATCTAATATTGTGAGAAGGGTGAGAAATAATGTGGTGATAACAAGTGTCCTATATCTAAATTAATTCAAAAGGGTGAATTAGTAATTTTCTATTTCTTTCAATTAATTGATTAAAAGATATCTGCCACCCTTTATTATAGGAATTCGAATTTAAGAATTAATCTACGAATTTGTGTCATCTCGTTCATCGGTTATTAATTCTGTAGTGTTATATAATTCTGTAGTGCAATCACCATTCAGAACTGTATAGTATTATATATTTTTATATAGTGTTATATAGTGTTACATGGTGTTATATAGTGTTATATAATAGTTTTTTGTGTTATATAATTCTATAGTGTTATATAATTCTGTAGTGCAACCACCAAAAAACATTATATAACACCATCAATTATTAATTCTGTAGTGCAACCACCATTCAGAACTGTATAGTATTATATATTTTTATATAGTGTTATATGATGTTACATGGTGTTATATGGTGTTATATAGTGTTCTTTGGTTTATATAGTGTTATATGATAGATGCATAGTGTTATATAGTGTTATATTTTTCTGGTAGTATGTCTATAATGAATGTATAATGTTATATAGTGTCATATAATGTTACATGGTGTTATATAGTGTTATATGGTGTTATACAATGTTATATGATGGATGTATAGTGTTGTATAATGGATGTATAGTATTATACATTTCTTGTAGTAGTTACATATTTCTGTAGGATCGATAGAATTTAGGAGTTAAATTTGAATCGCTAAAATTTAGGAATGAATCACTAGAATTTAGTAGATGTTACCTAATTTGAAACATATACAAAGACACTATTACCCTTACAATTTTCAAATCAGTCCATATAATTAAAACACAATTTATAATTTGGTCCCTATTGATCTCAACCATTAGATCAAAGATCTAATGGTTTAAAACACTTCTTACACTTCTCACACTTTAGACACTTTGTACTGTTGGATCGATCCATGACCCTAAACAGTCAAGTTGAGCAGTTCACAATCATTTACTAAGGCGGAATCAAAGTAAATAACTTCAAAACAGCTTGTTCATTTTAACTTTCTTTTCTATTACTGATTTCTAAGCCTTTACACGTGTTTCTAACAAGATTTTGGCAGCACCTCGTCTCAGACTTAATGACCTGATTTCGCTTCAACTATATCAAATGACAACACACAATACCTATTTATAGTAATGGAGATTTCGCTTGAATGTGTCACATCCCTGTTCAAGCGAAATCACATGTGTTGATTTCGCTTGAACTGGTCCATGTCACCTTCAAGCGAAATTACATACAAACATGTGTATAAACCCTAATTTCAACCCTGTTGTGTGCTCGTTCATCCTATCTAGACACAAGACTCGATTAAGACGAAGTTAACAGACACTAGGTGCACCAACAGACTCCCCCTTGGATGTTGACGAAGTCTTCGGCGTCGAGTCTTTAGTCTTTGTCTCTTTCCAAATTAATTTGTCATTGTAAAATCTCTCTTCAATCGTTATCTTCAATCTCCCCTTTGATTGTTGATCCAGAATTATGACTCCCCCTTTCGCAGACTCCCTCTCTCGATAAGCTAGGGTTCAAATTCTGGTTCAAACTTTAATATTTTCTTTGCCATGGGGATTCCTGTTACCTGCACAATCTCTACCTAAATATAAGATATATGACAATAACAGTTTAAATCCAAACTTACCATTCAAACTCAATTTAATGATCTTGTCAGAATTAGAAATCCACTTAAGTATTCAGGTCCAAGTTAATGACCCTGATTACTCAATTAATCTACCAAGTCCAACTAAATGACCTTGGTTGATCTGAGATAATTCACACTGACTTTTTGTTCAACCATTTTCTGAAAATTTACAAGTTTCAAATTAATGAACTTGCTTTAACTTTTCATCTTTCACAAACTTATCATGTTTAGCTCCAAACTCATTTTCCAGCCCAGAAAATTCCTGCTTCTGCTTCAAATTGTGAGTCTGAAGATCAACTCTCCACTTTGGTTTGTCAAAAATAAAGCAGAAATGAAAAATCTTTTTGGATTTTGAATAAAGTTTCTAAACTAGAAAAGAAATACAGAACTAAAATGTAGTAAATGTAAACTATTTACAAACATATTTTTGGTGAGCGTGTTAGGGAATCATATCAGCTATTCGACAAGTCACAAGTACCGTTAAGCTATAATTTCATACTCAGAATTAAACAATTCGCTTAGATTGTCGATATACTGATCCACTTAAATTCTCACACACATTTCAATCTGTTCAGGATACGGATTAAGTGTTTTAGAGACTTAAACTTATACGTGTGTCCCACCTCTTGAATATACTCCCGTATCCAGATCCCAATATTCAGTCTTACAGGTGAGTATACCACAGATGATATCTGTAAGGGAATAAATTAATAAACGTACGAAACCGTGAGAGCTCAGGTCAGAACTACCGTTCAGCAGAGAGATGACGGTTCGACTTTGGGTGTGTCCCCTTTAGAGGATCTTTTTTACAACAGCATTGATTAGCAATTTTATTGTCTTCATCATTTATGCTGAGGGCGTCACTATATTTCAAGCATGCGGTAAAGTATTCTCCAGGGACTAGGCCATTGCTTCTGCAAAATCAGAAGTCCCAGGATAATACCCCAGGTATCACTGAGTATAAAGATCTAGTATCTCAGAAAGAGGGATCTTTCAAACAAGATTTCAGGGGTTACCTATATATCCAAGTAATGTTCCCCACGAAATAAGTAAGTAAAGATTTAGGTTTATATCCCGAATAAACCTACTAAATGTGTAAAAACCTATCGGCACATCATCAGCGAGACTGTTTAACGCATTTAAACATTCCATTTCTTTAGCATACCGTAACTGTCAAGCCGATGTACTATCATTTTCCCTTTTTACACAAGCTCTTTTCTGGTTTTCTATTGTTTTTGGATTTTGAAAATATCTCATGTTTTTGTATTTTTGTCATTTTTACTGTTTTTGTATTTTCTGAAAATATTACCCTATACCTCCCCCTAAATACCAAAACAAGTAAAAAATCGACAAACCATTGCAGATTGCTTCGCAACATCATCTACAATATCTCCTTCATCAACGCCAATAATCTCTTCCAACACCGATAAAAGCTTCATATCATTCAGTTTTAGCAAATAATGAAAACGTGTTTTATCAAATGCTTTGGTATGTAAATCAACTTTTTGCTCGTCAGTGTGGATTTTCTCAATTCGTATCAACTTCTTCTCGAAACAATCTCGGATGAAGTGATGACGAATCTCAATGTGTTTAGTTTTAGCGTGATGAACAGGATTTTTAGTAATGTTAATCGCTGCCTCATTATCAACAAAGATAGGGGTGTTTAGAAATTGCAAACCGTAGTCACGCATCTGTTGCTGGATCCACAAGATCTGAGAGCAGCAACTGCTAGCAGATACATACTCCGCTTCACATGTGGATAAAGCCACAGAGGTCTGCTTTTTGCATTGCCAGGTGACCAATCGTGGTCCGAAAAACTGACACCCTGCTGTTGTTGATTTAGCGTTAACTTTGCAGCATCCGAAATCGGAATCGGAATACCCTTCGAGCATGAAGTCGCCATCTTTTGGATACCACAACCCCAATGATGGAATTCCTTTCAGGTAGCGTAATATCCTTTTCATAATCACCATATGCGAAGCTCTCGGGTTAGATTGAAATCTTGCTGCGAGGCAGGTTGGGTACATGATATCGGGTCTTGAAGCTGTCAAATACATCAGCGATCCGATCATAGAACGATACATCGTTTCATCTACCTTCTCTCCGGTGAGATCAGGGTTTATCCCATGATTCGTCGCTAATGGGGTGGAAGCTGAAGTAGAACCTGACATCCCGAATTTCTCCAAGATATCATGAACGTACTTCGTTTGATGTATGAAAATTCCTTTGGGTAGTTGATCAACCTGCAGTCCCAAAAAGAATTTCATCTCACCCATCAATGACATTTCGAATTTTTGCTTCATAACCTGTTCAAAATCTTTGCACAAATTTTCATTTGTTGACCCAAATATAATGTCGTCCACGTATATTTGAACTATCAGAAGATGTCCGTCGACCTCTTTGGTGAAGAGAGTAGCATCCAATTTTCCACGAATGAAGCTGTTGGCTAGTAGGTGTTCAGACAATGTCTCGTACCAAGCTCTCGGGGCCTGGTGTAAACCATACAACGCTTTGTCTAGCAAATAGACCTTGTCTTTGTGGATTGGGTCAGTGAAACCCGGTGGCTGTCCGACATATACCTCCTCTTTTACCTTCCCATAGAGAAAAGCCGATTTAACCTCTAACTGATAAAATTTGAAGTTTTTCCAAGATGCAAATGCTAGGAAGATTCTGATTGCTTCTAGTCGAGCAACTGGAGCATACACTTCGGTGAAATCTATACCCTCCTGCTGACTGAAACCCTGGACTACGAGTCGAGATTTGTTACGAACAACAACTCCTCTATCGTCTCTCTTGCACTTGAACACCCACTTGGTGTTTATCTTCATCTGACCATCAGGAAAGTCTACTAACTTCCACACACCTAACTTCTTGAATTGGCTCAGTTCCTCCTGCATTGCATTGACCCAAGAATCTTCAGTAAGCGCCTCTTTATAAGTCCTTGGTTCAACCTGCGAGATAAAACAACTTAGTGAAAAGTCAGTTTGTAAAGGAGCAACTTTTGAATAAAAGCATGTAAGCCCCTGATCAAGCTGTCTTCTAGTGCGGACGCCTGACTGCAACTCTACTATTATCAACTCTTCTGGATGATATGAAAGTGTTCTTGGCATCACCTCGCCTGGAACATCTACCACGCCTTCCAAATTTGTGATATTCTGATTTGCACCTTGTTCATCGACTGGAACTGTTTGACTTGAACTTTGGATTTTCTCCCCCTCAGAATCTGAATCACCATGATCAAATACTGGTCTATCATCAGATTCTTGATTATCATTGACTGCCGTCTGATTATCATGAGCAACTTCCTCTTGTTGAATATCATCATGTTCTCCAGCATTACTTGGACCTGCTTCATCGTCATTTGATGCTCGTTGCGGTCATCTTGAATACTCAGCTGGGAATATTTCCTGCGATTCTTCATACTCTCTTAGAATATCCAACTCGTCAAAGAAATCTTCTTCTTCCTTTTCTTCTTCCATGTCAAACAAATCCCACAATTTATCATAATTAAAACGCCATGAGTCACCAGGATTCTGAGGCGGCATAGTATACCCCTGACACTCAACATGTTGTGCTTCGATGATCTGCTTCAAGCTTGGAATAAAAACCCGTCTTTGTAGACTTGAGTAACCCACAAATATTCCTTCGATACTCTTTGGACCAAACTTACCAAAAGGCTCTAGAACAGTACAGGGAGACCCAAACGGTTCTAAATACTTAAGGTTCGGTTTCCGATTGTTGATCAGCTCGAAACATGTCTTGTTGAATTTCTTCACAGTAAGAACCTGGTTGAGTGTATAGCAAGCGGGTGACACTGCTTCTGCCCAAAAATTGACTGGTAGCTTTGAATCAGCAAGCATCGTCCTGGCCGTTTTGATTAGTGTCCTGTTCTTTCGTTCTGCTACTCCATTTTGCTGCGGAGTGTAAGGAGCACTAAATTCTTGCAGTATACCTCTCTCATCACAATATTCTTCCATCCTGTTGTTCTTGAACTCAGTACCATTATCACACCTGATTCTTTTAATTCGAGTTTGGTACAAGTTTTCAATTTTTCTGAACAACGCCATCAAACTTTCAAATGTCTCATCTTTAGACTTCAAGAAGGATACCCACGAAAATCTGGAATAATCATCAGTTACCATAAGACAGTAGAGATCCCCTGTAATACTTTTGACGTTTACTGGACCAAACAGATCCATATGTAGTCTCTCTAACGGTCTGGAAACTGAATTGACTTTCTTTTGAGGATGTGATTTCTTCTTTTGCTTGCCTTTGACGCAACTAATGCACTCCCCTTCCAGATGAAAACCTTTCACATGAACACCAGTAACTAAGTCATTGTGTACCAGGTGATTCATTTTTCGTAAGTGAATATGGCCCATATTTCGATGCCATAACTTTGATTCTTTTTCTGTTGCTCTTGACACAAAACAGTGAGCTTGACCCGTGGTTGTAGTAGCTACACTCATGTCCAACACGTACAGATCATTCACTCTAGGTGCCCTCATGATAATCCACTCTTTGGGAACAACAAATCCTGGTTTCAAGATCAAACATTCTTTGTCTGTAAAGTGCGTTGTGTACATACGATCACAGATTTGCAAAATACTTAGAAGATTGTTCTCAAGCTCAGTGATGTAATTCACTCTTTCAAACGTGACAATCCCATTGGATAACGTTCCTTCACCAACAATTCTACCACCTTGATTACCTGCGAACCCTACATAACCCCCATTGAAATTTCTAACATCATACAGCAACACTGTCTTCCCTGTCATGTGCCGCGAAGCTCCACTATCCATAATCCATCGTGAAACGAATCTTGGAAGCTCCTGCACATATCACAAACATTTAGTGAGATTTTGTTGCCACACAAGTCTCTTTTGACTCGGGTAACTTGACATTAATGTGAGATTTTCCAATGTAAAGTGGTGGAAAGTTTTTATCATTCATCTTTAAGCTTTCTTCTAAACCAACCTCAACCTTTTTGTATAAGAAAAAATCATCTATCTTAAGTTGACCGGTTGATTGATCTTTCTTTTGAACATTCTTCTTCTCTGGTTGAGTAGAAGATTGTTTCTCCAACTTTTCATAGTAATCCAAAGGAACATCCATCTTTACCGGTGTGGTAGAAGACGATTGTTTTTCCAACTCTGAAACCTTTGGTTTTTCAACAACTTTTGGCTTCCATGTTTGTTGAGATGGAGCAACCCGTTTATAGAATTTGTCATTTATAGTTACCAATTTCTTAACAGGTTCAATTTTGACTTTTGTTTTCTCATTTTTCAAAATTTTCTCAACAACCATTGGAGCTTTTCCTTTTGCATCAACCTTCTTCTTTTGACTCTCAACAACTTCAGTCTTAGGCTTGAAGTTGGTGCAATTTCTTACAAATGTGACCAACTTTGTTGCATCTAAAGCATGCACGAGTATCAACTACCCGACTTGTGCCTTCAGACTGAGGTTGTGAGACCCTTTTCTAAAAAAAACTCTTCATTTGTTTTTGAAAAAATCTCAGACTCTTGTTCAGATAGTGAACTCGAACTGTTCACAAACACTTTCTTCTCAGCAAACTTCTTGTTATGAAAATTCTTTCTTTGATAATTCTTACCACCCTGATATCCACCCGACCATTTGTTTCGATTATTGTTATAAAAACGTGGTGGAACAACAGGTTTCTTGTAGTAAGCTTTATCTTTTTCAAAATTCATTTGCCTTTTTGTTTGGTTTAAACTTTTCACTTCAGACAAATCGATTTCAATCAATTTGAACACATTTGTCAATTTTGCAACATTTACATTTTCTATTGGAAACTCAGACTCCGAATACAACTTATCCGATCCCTACATCTTGTACATGACAAGAGTAGGTTCTTCATTTAAGTTGTTTTTGGACTTTAGTTTCGGAATGTATTTGTCCAGAAAACATTCATCTTTCTCAGTAGTGTCACTATCAGTTTTTAGAACATTCTCAACCACACTTTTTACCACTTCAGTTTGGACACTATCGTCATCGGAAGAAGAAGTAAACGTGACATCAATTGTGTCCGGAAGTTTCAATTCTTTCTTATCGTCAAGATTAACCAACCCAGATTGCTTTTTCGAATAATTGTCTAGAACTGGTGGTGGAACCTGATGAAACCCAACCCCAGTTCCATCCGAGTAAACATCTTCGCCTGCTTTGTTTTTCCCAATAGGTTTAGGAACAATGTGTTGTAAAACAAAGCTTGCGGAGTTGTAACTAGTTAATTTCAACTGGATGCGTTCATTTTCAATTTTGGCTTCTTGAAATTGAAGCTTCAACTTAGCAATCTCATCCAGTTGTTGGTTGATTAATTCTTCTTTAACCATCAAAACACTTTGCAATTGGCAATTTTCTTTGTATGTTTTACCATTTCTGTCATCAGAATCTTTCACCGTGCGTTTTAGCTTCTCAAAACTTTCAGAAATTTGACGATTTTCAAGAATTAGTTTTTCATTTTCTTTCCTAACTCTTTCTACGTCAATTTTATCAGTTTCGATTTTCTCATTCAGTTCTTTTATTCTATTAGTTGAAGCTTTCAGCATTTTGTCACGGTTCAAGATTTGATCCTCAACACTTCTGACTCTATCAGTCAGATCATCCACTTTCATACTATTGAGATAGGTGATTGTACTACAAACTTTGCATTCTTTGATGCAATTTTTGCAGTCAACATCACCATTAACTTTCTTACCTGACTCAGTTGTTGACGCATTTGTACTGACCTGGCTTTTAGACTCAGTTACAGACTTAGAGTCTACCTCAAGTGCCTTAGCAGCCAGCACCTTGTCAGCCATCTTTCCCATGTTTTCAGCAGTCAACTCTTGAGTCGTGTCAATGATCCCATTATCAACCTTCTTTGGCTTTTCTTCTTTCTCTTTCTCTTCTTTCTCGTCTCCGCTTCCCCACCATTTTCTTTGCCAAAACTCTTCTTCATCAGCAATTTGTTGAATTATGGTTTCAAGATCGAGAGTCTTATCGTCAATAGCAATGTTTCCCATGGGATCAAGATAACATTCTCTGTCTGGATCCCATCTCCTCGCTCTTTTTGCTTCAAGATAGATACCAGATATTCTGATCATTCTGTTCGGAGCTATCATCTTTCTATAACCATACTTCTGTTCTTCATTTCTGTTGTCTTTAAAAGGAACATGTTCACCAGATTTTGCCATGAAAGCATATCCAACCGCATCCTCTTCAGGTAACAACTCGCTCCAGTCGAAACCTTCATCATCATGAATCTCAGCAAGAGCTCTGGATTTCTCTTTGTTATCCTCAAGCTGCTTCATTCTTGGCGGTTCTGATTTATTCTGATGATAAATCGCTCTCTTGTAGTAATCTTCTTTGAACGGGTTTTCAGACTCATTAGCATAAGCATCTCGGCATTCACGCTTAAAGTGACCTTTCTATTTACACTTGAAACATGTCACTTTAGACTTGTCAAAGCCCAACTTGGTAGATGGTCCACCAATAGAATTTCTTCCAGTTATGTCCATGAAACGTTGTGCCCGACGAACTGCATTGGCCATACACCACCTTATGTCGATCAATTCCATCTCCTCAGGATCTATCTGATCGTAATCTTCTTTTGTGAGGTTAGTGTTGCCAATCTTCCGTGCCACTAGGCTTTCATATGATTCTAGCACAAAAGCTAGGAAAACCATTTGTTGCTTTGCTGACTCCTCGCTGAAGTTTTGAGCATTCTTTAAGTCTACAGCGATATTGCATTGAAATAGGTTCTTTGCATCTGATTGGCTT
The DNA here is from genome assembly GCA_030545235.1 of Helianthus tuberosus. Classification (NCBI taxonomy): domain Eukaryota; kingdom Viridiplantae; phylum Streptophyta; class Magnoliopsida; order Asterales; family Asteraceae; genus Helianthus; species Helianthus tuberosus. Next base: position 60,980,759 of record CM060415.1, on the reverse strand, counting down.
GAATGTGACGAAGAACCACTGTGAAATCCACTGCTTTGACTCTCTTTGCTAGAAGTGTTGGAATTCTCAGTAGAAAAAGCTGTCTTGGGAGGTGTATTCTTTGGCATCATGCTTTTTGGATAATACAAATCCAAGTTCTGTTGATATGATGAGTGATTGACTTTGTGTGTTTTCTTTATCTCCAGCTCGTGACTCTCTAGTCAGCTCCTCAGACTTGATCATATTCTTCAACATCAATGAATAATATTGCCAATCCATCTCATCTGGCAATGAATCAAACAATTTGTCAATTAGCTCTTCTTGAGAATAGAAAATTTCATGTCTTGCCAGTTCCAGCTTCAGATGCCCAAACCTCTCAATCATTTTACAAACTGATTCATTCTTTAAACACCCAAATAAATCAAACTCTTTTCTTAGTAGTTTCTTTTTATTTTTCACTATTTCTGCACTTCCCAAACATTTAACTTTCAACTTTTGCCAGAGATCTGTAGAATTTTTGTACTCAATCAAAGATATTATATCTTCTCGAACAGACTGAAACAGCAGTGCGATGCATTTTTGCTCAGCAACAAGCGATTCTATTTCTTCAGCTGATGTCAAGCTTTCACCAGTTTTGCCTCCATCAATGTATCCATTCTTTAGACTCTTCCAGCTAGGATACGCAAAGGCCTTCAACCATTCTTCAAACTTCTTGGCCCACCGACTGTACTCTTCAATAGCCATCAACTTCGGGGGTTTGTTATATGTTCCAAAAGCACTTTCAACTCCCAAAGCATCCGATAAGCTTTTCTTTGTACTTGACATATTCTCATTGGTGTTGCTAGGAGAAGTATCGTCTCCAGAATTTCCAGCAAAGGCATACATATCACTAAAATGATTCATGAATAGATCATCCATCTTGTACGTACCTGAAAAATCAATCAAACACTTAGAAAAAAAATTTAAATTTTGAAAATAAGAAATTTCAAGCGAAATCAGTTTGAAGCGGAATAGCTTCAAGCGAAAACACTAGAATTTTCAAGCGAGATAAGACTTCTCAAGCGAAATATGAATATGATTTGATTTCACTTGAAATTACACTAGTATTTCAAGCGGAATCAAACTTTCAAGCGAAATCACACGCAATGTTCAAGCGGAATAAGGATTTTTATGAGGTTTCGCTTGAAACTTTTCAAGCGAAATCTTATGATGTCCGCTTTTTTGAACCGGTTTTCAAGCGAAATATCAAGTTTTTGTATGAATTCGATCGATTTAAGGTCCAATTTTCTCAGGGATTAGTTAACACTATGATTCGCTTGTTATATGTCAAATTCAGGTCATTTCAACCGTAAAATAATGTTCAAATCAGAAAAGAAAGGGTAGAAGTATGAGAATCCGATGATTTCAAGCTGTAATGGTATGAACTCCTAGTCCTGAGCTCTGATACCACTTGTTGGATCGATCCGTGACCCTAAACAGTCAAGTTGAGCAGTTCACAATCATTTACTAAGGCGGAATCAAAGTAAACAATTTCAAAATAGCTTGTTCCTTTTAACTTTCTTTTCTATTACTGATTTCTGAGCCTTTACACGTGTTTCTAACAAGATTTTGGCAGCACCTCGTCTCAGACTTAATGACCTGATTTCGCTTCAACTATATCAAATGACAACACACAATACCTATTTATAGTAATGGAGATTTCGCTTGAATGTGTCACATCCCTGTTCAAGCGAAATCACATGTGTTGATTTCGCTTGAACTGGCCCATGTCACCTTCAAGCGAAATTACATACAAACATGTGTATAAACCCTAATTTCAACCCTGTTGTGTGCTCGTTCATCCTATCTAGACACAAGACTCGATTAAGACGAAGTTAACAGACACTAGGTGCACCAACATGTACACTATCCCTACCCTATATATATATACATATATTAAGATTTTCGCGATTTGAACGATTTTGTTGGTGACTCTTTATTATGTCCACTTATTCACAATATATATCTATGAGTTGCGTTTCGTTATATATATGCATAAGTATGGACATATTCGGTATATATATATATATATATATCGTAATTCACATATCACATTATTTCACACATATATATCATACTTAAACACTTATTACATATCAAATAACTCATCAAGTTACTTCAAGCATGTTTCTCATATTTATCACAAATTTTCACACATAATGCGATTTCTGATCTAGTTTACCGTTTCTACCGTACAAACGTTTAAACATAGCATCATTTCATATCATCATGAAATCACTTAGAAAATAACATTACACATACTCATATTCACATATCAAACTATAACACACAAAGTTCACTCTTGAACATCCCGTTTTCGCGTACGTTGAAATATGCGTATTTTACCGTTTCGGTAACGTTTTTGGGCGTCGGAAGTCATGTATGACTAACCAATCACCAAAGATATTTAATATAATTTAAATACTTATATTTATCATAAAATATCAGTTTATAATTAGATTTAAAACAGTTTTATAAAAATCAGTTAAAAAGCCGATTTTTACCGTTTTATCGTACCGAACTTTACCGTAACCATCCCAAATTATCTTGACTTGATATTTTAAAATAACACATGTTATCTACTGATCATAACAATAATTTTACTCATGAATATGCAGGTCTCATGAATAGCACAAAAGTCATGCAAATTTCACCCGAATTACTACTTTTCAAGCCATAAGTACAACATGCAAAACTACCAAGTTATGACATAATTTTATAACTTCAAAATACATCATATAGCTTTATTTTACATGTTTATTTACTTATTTGAATGAATATTTATCATGCCACAACAATTTCATTTTATTATGATCATTAAATCATCCTACAAGTCTATGTACATGTACTTTATGCACATTTACTTCATACTCATCACACAAGATTAATCAATCTTATTCTTTCATTTATTATGACATATGACACATTCATAATTCATTCTTTGTTCAATCATTCAATCATCATTGAAAAATCATCAAACATATGCATCTTAACTAACATTTAAGAAGATGCATCAACTTAAAATTTCACAAGCACACCTAGTAATTTTAGGCCATATGCATGTCCATATACTAACATTATTTCAAATCAAAAATCAAGATTTAATCATTACTTTATATCTCTAACACTTTAACACATAATTTTGTTCATTCAAACAACCATCTTAAAAGTTATATTTCAAACAAAATTTAAAATACAAACACTAGATACACACACATACATTCGGCCATATACATACATACATGCCTTCACATTTTTATTTTTATAAAAATGATTTGTTTGGTTTGATTTCAAGAATAGTGAAAATCCAAGTATTTGAGAATCATGCTCATCATCATCATCATCATCATCAAGTGTGTTTAAAAGAAAGTGAAATATTATACCTTTTAAGAGTAAAAATGAGTTTGAAGATGAAAATCTTGATGAAAAACAAGCTTGTTCCTCCTTGAATCACCTTGAAATCAACTTTTGATCTTCGAAATAGCTCGAAACTAGCTTGAAATGACCATGATTTTTATGAAACAAGTTTGAAAAAGTGAAGTTGGGTGTTCATGAGGGGTGTTCTGTAACACCCCGAAAAAGGGTTTGATAATTAAACCATGTTAATGTTAAGGAGTGGGTAAATACCGTTAGTGGTAAAAATTAACCCGGTCAATATTAGGATTTAAATAAACAAACCTAATATTAAATAAAAGGAAAAAAGAATGTTTTTGAGAAAATAAAGTTTACAAGAGGCCGGAGTTAACGGGACTTAAAATAAAACAGGTTGTAATCTCCCCGAACCCACTAAGTTAACTAGGAATGTTTAACCTAGTTAATAAGAGGAAATATTGATGGAAATAAGTAGGTTGTTGCCTACTTAATAACTAACCAAACATGAAGGACCAAAGTGGGTTAAATTGAAAGTTAAATAAATAAATGACAAACAAAACAAAACACACATCAAGTGTGTGTTCTGGAACGACCAGAAGAAGCTCCATGGAGCCAAAACCCTAATTCAACCAAAATCATCAAATTGAAGGGCTAATTGGAGCTCAAATTCATGAATGAACGTGAATTAACGATCACCCAAGCTAGGGGATCATAAGATATGTGGAATTTTGATGATTTTTGAAGTTGTGAAATTTGATGAACATCATAATTTGCAAATTATGTATGAATCGTAAAAGTTATGGCTGAATTAGTGATGTATACTTGCTTAGGAACAAAACCCTAAGTGAAAATTATATATATGTCGCCATGATTTGAATGTTTAGATGATTTACCACACTAGGATAAGTGAGTTTTAATCATATGATGAAATTGATGATATAATTTATGTTTAGAATCATCATACATGATAGTGACAAGATGGTGCCTGAATAAATTATGAATTCGGGTATATGTTCATACTCGCCATAGAGTGGGTTTTGAATGATAAGAAGGGATAAATGTTATATTCATGTGATATGATGTTTGAGATCATCATGTGTTATGAATGATTAAGATATTTGGCTAAACTTGATGTTTAGCTGAATTCTACATATATATATGATGCAATGAATTGTTTCATATTGATAAAACAATCCCAAGTCCTTGTATGATATAAATAGTCTAGCATACAATGATTGATGTTGTGTTAATTCGATGATTTACAGTTACATGAACTTGTTTGAGAAAGTGGTTAAAACGGTAGCATAAGAATGATGCTTACCGGATATTTGACAAAGTGCTTAAACGAGTAGTTGAGCTACATCGTGTAATTACTTACGTTAATAGGCAGTTTGACTTTGACCAAAATAAGATCGAATAATAATTTCGACATAAAACCCGTAAGGTGGAATAGTTGTGATTGATAATGACTAATTTAACCATATTACGAATTATAATGAAAGTTTGACGCTTGACAAGCTAGGTGGAAGCTTGGGAAGGAAGCGGGTCATACAAATCGAGCATGAAGGAAAAGCATAATTTTGATGCAAGGTAAGTAAAGCTTACACCCTTTTATTTTGTAGAATATCACCTTATTGTATTGCTTACGAATAAGGTAAATAAGTATTTGGAACATGATGTTCCGACGCGTAGTCATATGGAACGAAATAAATGAAAATGATAAGAAACCATGTTTAATGGTTAAAAGGAGTAAAACGGTAATTCGGTCATGTAATGACGAATAGACAACGAGTTACGAATCAAGTTACCTTATGGTGTAAACCATAATGAGTAAAAGAATAATAAGGTAATTGGTTACAAGTTAACTAGTAAACATCAGTTTTTGAGAAAGACACTCTATGGCGTAAGCCATGATGGGTCAAAAGAATTAAGAAAAGATTTAAGTAATATGATTGTACTGTGTAAACCTGTCGTAGCCCCCAACCCCCACCCCGGGAGCAGGTGCCGCGAGATTCAGATTAGTGGTATTGGTGTTTATTAATTTGGCAGCGGAAATTAACATCAGGACCGTAGTTAGGAAATAGTTTATCAGAGTTAAACACCACACTTTTATAAATAATAAATACATGGGAAAACCCAAGTTTCCATTATAATATGTTTATAGGGATAAACCCTAATTTATTGAAATAAAACTTCTTTCTAATTTATGTAACTTTTATTGCCACTTTTCCAAGCTTTCAGTGCTCTCCAGCTGGCTTCTATTTGGCTTTCATATTTTGTTACATGAAACACGTTTTAAAAAGTTTTATCAACAAGAAATACTGGCGAGTGCATCCCAGTTTAATCAAAACAAGATTTTATATCTTTACAATATTGAAAGCGATTACAATGTTTATATCTACCCAATTACCACCCACGGTACTGTCAATCCTGACTTGCGAACATGCTACTATTCACAGTATAATAACAAGTATTGTATACAAAACCCCAAAATACCGACAGTAATTGTAGAATACATAGACTTAATCAATGTTATCATAATTTAAAACAATTGAGTTTTGTATACAAAGGTTTATAAAAATAGATGTACTCACATTGCTGTTTTAGATAATACTACTGCTTTCTGGTGACTTCCTGATTATAATCTATTAAAATTAAACAATGCACACATGTTAGTAAGATAACCCAATTTACATTAGACATACCCCCGAGACAGAACTCCGACGACTGAGTCAGGCAGAGCCTTGACATGCGTTACGGAGCTCTAGATCAATCGGGCAGAGTAACTAATACGTACCCGGGGGTTATAATACTTACAACGAGGCAGAGCTTCGCTTTTTAGGGGTATTATATCGAGCAACACTATTGCTATTATAGGGGCTTTTGAGAGAGAAAAGAATTGAACGAATTCAACTGAAGTCGAAGCATCCTTATATAGGCCTGATTTTGGTTGGCTCACGCCTCGTGAGAGATAGAAGGCAAGGCTTTCGAGGGCCAAGAGGGACTTAGGCTAGGCTCTAGCCTTGGCTAATCACGAACTAGCTTCACCACGCACAGGGACACGTGGCATCACGAGGGTTCGCTTGGTGTCAACGGGTCGCGGCCCGCGACTCCTTTGCTTAACTGGGTCGCGCCCCGCGAGCGACATATATTTTTGTTTTTATTTGATTTTTATTAATATAAAGGTATATTAGGCCCGTTTTTCGTATACGAGGTGTAATTTAGGACATATAGGGGTATTTTAATGGTTTTGGGAGAGTTGTTATATCCTCTCCACCTTGTTTTAAATCTCGTCCTCGAGGTCTATTGGAACAGGTGTGGATATTTCCTTTGCATCTCTGATTCAAGCTCCCAAGTATATTCTGGTCCTCTCTTGGAACCCCATTTCACTTTGACCAGAACTAATCTCTTGTGTTTGAGATTCTTGATCTTTCTATCTTCAATCTGTAGCGGTTTCTCTACAAACTTAAGTTTCTCATTTACCTCTATGTCCTGAAGAGGTACTACTAATGACTCATCTGCTAAGCATTTCTTGAGATTACATACATGAAATAAATCATGTATTCCTGCCATTTCCTCTGGCAGTTGTAGCTGGTAAGCTACTGTTCCTATTCTTCTAATAATTCAAAAGGTCCAACATACCTGGGGCTTAGCTTTCCCCTCTTAATAAATCTGATCACTCCTTTCCATGGAGAAACTTTTAATAATACTTTATCTCCTATTGAAATTCCAACGGTTTTTGTCTGTTATCAACATAACTCTTTTGACGATCCCGTGTTGTTTTCAATCTCTCCTTGACTTGAATAATCTTGTCCGTTGTTTCTTGTACTATCTCTGGTCCAGACAGTTGTTTTTCTCCAATTTCTTCCCAACAGACTGGAGTTCGGCACTTTCGTCCATAGAGTGCTTCAAATGGTGCAGCATTGATACTGGTATGATAGCTGTTATTGTAGGAAAATTCTATTAATGGTAAATGATCGTCCCAATTTCCTCCGAAATCGATTACACAAGCTCTAAGCATATCCTCCATTGTTTGAATTATCCTTTCGCTTTCCCCGTCCGTTTGAGGATGATAAGTTGTGCTTAGTTTTAACCTGGTTCCCATTGCTTTTTGGAAACTAGTCCAAAAATGAGAAGTAAAGCGGCTATCTCTATGAGAAACAATAGATAAATTAATTCCATGTAATGAAATATTTCATTTATATATAACTTGGCTAATTGTTCCATACTGAAAGTTTCCTTCATAGGTAAGAAATGATCAGATTTGGTTAATCTGTCTACAATCACCCAGATTGCATCATTACCTTTTCGTGTCTTGGGTAATTTAGTAACAAAATCCATTGTTACCAATTCCCATTTCCATATTGGCATTTCGAGTTGCTGCAATAAACCTGAAGGTTTTCGATGTTCAGCTTTAACCTGTGAACATGTTAGACATTTAACAACATAGGTGGCTATATCCTTTTTCATTCATATCCACCAGAAATTCTTTATTAAGTCTTGATACATTTTATCATTACCAGGATGTATCGTATACTTAGACTTATGGGCTTCTTCTAAAATTCGGTGGTGTAGGTTTCCTTGTTTGGGTATCCAGATTCTTTTCTTATGGAATCTCTAAATTCCATATGTTCCTTATTCTAATTCCTTAATCATTCCTTTTAATTTTTCAGTATCGTCCTTGATTACTGTTTCTTGTATTTCTCTAATTTGTTCATTTAAATCTATCTGCAGATTTAACTTGAGAGAACGTACTCGTCTTGGCTTTTCATGATACTTTCGACTTAAAGCATCAGCTACTACATTAGCCTTTCCTGCATGATACTGGATATTATAATCACAATCACTAAGAATTTCCATCCAGCGTCTCTGTCTTAGACTCTTATGATCGGTGAAAATAATAAACTTACTACCATAAAGATAGTGTCTCCAAATTTTAAGGGCAAAAATTATAGCTCCTAACTCTAGATCATGGGTTGTATAATTCTCTTCATGATTCTTAAGTTGTCTAGAGGCATAAGCTATAACCTTTTGACGCTGCATCAACACACATCCATAACCTAACTTAGACGCATCACAATAGACTATAAAGTCTTCAGTTCCTTCTGGTAATGCTAGTATGGGTGCATTGGTTAACTTTTGCTTCAGAATCCTAAAAGCTTCCTCCTGTTTTGGTCCCCATTCAAACTTAACAATAAAACGTCTATACTAACCTGTTAGTCTAAGAAAACTTATCACCTCCGTTGGTGATTCAGAGACTTCCCACTTAGTAATTGCCTTGATTTTTTGAGGGATCTACATGAATTCCTTCATGATTAACCAGGTGTCCAAGGAATTGCACTTCCTTTAACCAAAATTCGCATTTTGAAAATTTAGCATAAAGCTTTTCTTTTCTCAGCAAATTTAAAAGTATTAAGAAATGCTCTGCATGATCCTCTTTACTCTTAGAGTAAATAAGAATACCATCTATAAAGACAATTATGAATTTATCCATATATGGTTTACATATTCTGTTCATCGTGTCCATAAATGCGGCTGGGGCATTGGTTAAACCAAATGGCATGACTGTAAATTCATAATGACCGTACCTTGTTCTGAAAGTAGTTTTACGAATATCCTCTTCCTGTACTTTCAATTGATGACATCCTGAGCGTAAATCGATCTTAGAAAAGAATCGAGCTCCTTGCAGTTGATCGAACAGATCATCGATTCTCGGTAGCGGGTACCGATTTTTAATCATAACCTTGTTCAATTCTCGATAATCAATGCACATAAGCATTGATCCATCCTTCTTCTTGACAAACAAGATTGGTGCTCCCCATGGCGATGAACTAGGCTGTATGAAACCTTTCTCCAGAAGTTCGTCCAACTGTTTCTTTAGTTCTTGCATCTCTGCTGGTGCTAAACGGTAAGGTGCCTTGGCAATCGGTGCTGCTCCTAGTATTAGGTAAATTCTGAATTCAACCTCTCTTTCTGGTGGTAATCCAGGTAACTCTTCTGGAAAAACATATGAGAATTTAGATACTACGGGAATATCTTTTAATTATTTTCCCTTAGTGTTAATGATTATGGAAATCATATACACTAGTGATCCTTTCCTTGCATAACTGGCTGTTTTCATCACAGAGATGAATTTTGTGGACCTAGTTGGCTTATCTCCTTTAATTGTGATCTTTTCACCCTTTGGTGAAGTTACTTGTATTGAATTTTGATCACATAGAATGCTGGCGTGATTGGCTACTAACCAGTCCATTCCTAATACGATATCAAATCCAGCCAGATTCATTGGATAAAGGTTAGCAATAAATTTATGGTTTAAAATTTCCATTCTTGCTCTCTGTAAGATTTCAGTAATCTTAATGGATTCTCCATTCACCGTTTCTACCAGACATTCTTGTTGAAGTTTAGTTAATGGTTGGTTGAGAAGTTTGCAGAACGAAGTATTAATAAAACTTTGGTTTGCACCAAAGTCAAATAATACTTGAATCATTTTGGCTTCTTCAGCTGTCAGGACAAATGCTCGGGCATTCTTAGTAGTTTTGCTGTTTGTTGCTAGAGCTAGTTTCAGACAGTTTGGTTTGATGTGCCCAGTTTCTCCACAGTTGAAGCATAGCTTGTTGCTGGGTTTCCTCCTGCAGTCTTCTTCCTTGTGTCCAGACAATTTGTAGAAGTTGCAGTATATTGAGCATTTTCCTGAATGCTTCTTCTTGCAGTACTTACAATAAGGTGCAGAAGTAGAACCTGTACTTTTTCCACGGTAGTTATTTCCATAACGAAATTCTTGGGTAAGTTTATGGGCTAGGTTCTTTCTCTGGTTTTCTACTTGTGTACGTACCAATTCATCAGTCATGGTGTTGGCTAATTCTACTGCTTCTTCTATGGTTTGTGGTCTAGCTGCCTTGACTACGTGTCTGATTTCATTAATTAATCCCCAGATATAACGGGAGATTAATACTGGTTCTGGGGAGGCTAAAGTTGGCACTATTCTAACATATTCGAAAAATATGGAAGTGTAACCCTTGCAATCTATTCCAGTCATTTTAAGATTTAAGAACTTATTAGCAATTTGTTCTTTTTCATGAGGCGGGCAAAATTTCCTTTCAACTATGTCCTTAAAGTCAGTCCATTCTATATTATAAATTTTATCACTTCCTCTAGACTGGAGAATAGTATTCCACCATTCTAAGGCTGCATTCTTAAAAAGATTAGAAGCAAACATAATCTTATCTTCATCTGCACATTTGCTTATTTTTAAAACTGCCTCTGTCTTTTCTATCCAACGTAAAGCTGCAATGGCTCCTTCATTGCTAGAGAATTCTATTGGTTTGCAAGACCAGAATTCTTTGTAAGAACAACCATACGACATGGTTCTCCTTATTTTTGGAATAGGTAATTGGAGTAGCGGTCCATTATTCACGTTGTGACTGGGTTCACTAGGTGGTCGTTTACTTCCACTTTTATTATTTTCTACATCTTTAACAGACTTGATAATATATGACATAGCATCTATAATTCCTTGTGCTACTATATGTTGGATGGCACTGTTATCTAATTGGTTTCCATTATTATCATTATTCTGGTTTTCCTGATTTACTTCGTTGTCCATCCGGATTATAAACATTTATCAGGTATTAATATCGCAGAATACAATTTAATGCAAATAATCAAACAAACAAATTGATCAAAAATGTCGAACATTGCGACTTTTACACTTTTCATATATATATATATATATGTATTACAACCTACAACTGGAATTTAAACACACCAATAGTTATGCATCCATGGATATTAGGTTACCTATTTTAGTTGATTTGATTTTTTTTCAAACTACACACATTTGTATATATATATATATATATATATATATATATATATATATATATTATGGGTTATTTATCCAGAATTGCATCTCTCGCTCGTCATATTTCCACACGAGCTTTTCTCCTATCTGTCTTATCCTCTCTCATTCTTCTATCAATTCTTCACCATATGTACGGAGTTCCTGCACATTCTCGTCACTCATGGGTGGTCGTGGTGCGGGTACTGGGTCAGGGTACTGAGGTATCGGTTCTCCATATGGGTACGAGTTGTTTAATATTTCCTGAACATACTAATCGTTATCCCAATATGGATCTAAAGGATTAAGGTTGGTATACTGTGCTATGGGATTTGGTATTGGTTCTTCCTGTGGATAGAGTTTCTGATAATCCCTATGGTCATCTTCCCATGGATCATACGCTAGAGGATTAGGTGCTGGGATTCTAGGTATCTCGTCAGGGTCAAATACTGGTATAGGGAATTGGTTTCCTGGGTTAAGTTCTATCTCCATTGGTTGGGTTGGAAATAGTGGCAATGGTTGTGGTGTAATTATCTGGTCAAGGTTTGGGTCTGCTGCAGTGGTGGCTAGCATATGAAAGTTTGCCAACTGTCTATTAACTGCCTCCTGAGTTTGGGCATTTACTTCCCTATTGGTTGCTGCTAACGCTCTTTGTTGTAACTTTTTCATCCTTTTTCGCCTCTCATGGGCTCCCCTACTGAACCATCCTCTCTTTTTCGGAGGGAACGGTTCTTCGGATTGTGCCTTAAAGAGAAAAATTCCCTCTTCTGTATCAGCAGAATACCCCAAAGGAGTAGGCTATGACGAGGTTACTTCACTCTTGGGAGAACTATCTAGATGACGGTAAGCGTCAGACGTACCTTGCTCACTCATACTGTAAACTAACAGATTGTCAAATAACACAAAATAATAATATACATATATACACATAATCACATAGATCATTTCCTAACATAATTGATAAAATATTGGTGTCAGCAGAACACTTTTGTGGCTTAAATCAGTGGCTGTAGCTCTGATACCACTCTCTGTCGCAGCCCCCGACCCATACCCAGGAGCGGGTGCCGCTAGATTCAGATTAGTTAGGAAATATCAGAGTTAAACACCACACTTTTATAAATAATAAATACGTGGGAAAACTCAAGTTTCCATTATAATATCTTTATAGGGATAAACCCTAATTTATTGAAATAAAACTTCTTTCTTAGTTAGGTAACTTTTATAGCCACTTTTCCAAGCCTTCAGTGCTCTCCAGCTGGCTTCTATTTGGCTTTCACACTTTGTTACCTGAAACGCGTTTTAAAAAGTTTTATCAGCAAGAAATACTGGCGAGTGCATCCCAGTTTAATTAAAACAAGATTTTATATCCTTACAGTATTGAGAGCGATTACAATGTTTATATCTACCCAATTACTGTCACACCCCAACCGATGCCGGAATCATCGGGGCGCGACACTAGGCGAATCAGATTGCTCAAGAGAATCCATAACAACTAAATTGCGACAACATTTAATGCGTTCATTCTCCCATACTAATTAACAAATACAATCACATAAGCTGTCACAAATTTCATGTTCTCTCAACCAATACAAATCCGACAACCTAGATTTTAGGTGTGTTTCTAGACTTTCTAGCTTGATTTGATGTAGACTGCGACTAAACCTGCAACATACGTTAAAATAACGTCAATACAAAAGTATTGGTGAGTATACAAGTTTTGATAGAGTAGCATAGTAGATAAAAAGTGCTGCGAATTACCACATACATAAACGAGATACACATCATATATACAAGACATATACTACCATCTAAGTCACTCGAGCGGTGATATGCGATTGTTATTCATCCTAACTAGACCCCGTCGAGTGCTATAGTACTATACTAGTTAAGGCGGGACGTCGCGAGTAAAAGTCCTAGCACATATGTAACTAGCATCACGTGTCAATATGTAAGTCAGTGATTCGCAAGTGATAAATAGTCTAAACAATTGATTTGTTTTGATAAGTGCGATTTTGATATAAACGTATGTTAGACCCAAAAGTGCGATAAAAAGGGTTCGAGTATACTCACAGTTCGTGTTTAACAAGTAAACACAATCTTGGATTGAAGGGAGCGCGTATGAGAATAGCCTAATCATAGAATGATAGCGTAAGCGTTGGCTAGCATGTAACAGTGTGTCGGGTGAGATGAACGATCGAAGGGTGGTCCGATCGGATGGCCATCAGGACGGATGGTCATCCGGACGGATGACCCTTTGGTCGGGTGGTCATCCGTCTGAGGAAGGTGTGTTTGTAAAATGTTTGAACTTTTGAAGTTTTTGTTGTAGTATAGGTTTAGTCATTCGATCGAATGGTCATCCGGACGGATGGCAATTCGTTCTAAGTATGGGAAGTTTTCAAAGAACAAATCTCCTGGTCGGATGGTCATTCGATCGGAGGGTCATCCGATCGGATGACCATTCGATTGGGAGTGGTGTTCCTTGAAGTTGGCAAAATTTGATTACGTGTTTGAAAGTCCAAGTACCTGGTTGAATAACCGTTCGATCGGATAGTCGTCCGATCGAATGGCTATTCGATCGAGCAACTGTTTGTTTGAACCTTGTGAAATCAGTTTAGTTGAAAAGTTTTGCGGTTTAACCGAGACGGTGTGACAACGTGTCAAACGACGGAAACTACATCAAGTCCAGCTCGTTTGATCGGTTGGGAATCACCCCATTCGATCGGACCCAACTGTTCTTGACGGCATTCCACGTTCAACCCGTGAATCGATCGTCTCTCGTCTAGATTTAGTCGAGATTAGTGTAAAAACATGTAGAAATCTGTTAGATCCGAACGGTTCTTGATGAGATGAGGTCATTCAACCGTGTTCATCGGAACCCGTGATGACGTCACCCTAGAACAGCCGAAATCAGATGATTTCATGGTGAAAATGCAAGATTTGATGGTGGAAATGATGTGAAAGTGTGTGTAGGTGATAGAAGTACAAGATTTGGAGTGAAATACTTACGATTTGGGCCTTGAATCGAGGGAAAAGTGCGTGAAAGTGCGGGAGAGCGTCTGGATCGGAGGAGCCTGTCACATCAGTGAGAAATGATGTGACAGTGGGGTATTTATTTGCGAGAGGGGGGGGGGGGGGTGCACAATGATCCGGTCGGAGGGCCTTTCGATCGGATGGCTTGCTTGGGTTAGTTTTCCGACGTTTCGTTCCGTTCTTTAAGCTTTGCGATAGTTTGTTTACACATATCCATACATATATATATTTATTATAATTAGCCATAACTAGGTCGTATATAAGTATCCACATTTTCAAGGTTGCATTGCGATAATCGATTTGCGCGTGATCGCGGGTGCTCGTTCGAGTCTTGCGTTGCGTTATGTCGCATCACGGCTATCGAGGAGAGTAGTTTAAGTCCTCACTCAACGTCATCGTGAGCGTTAGTGTATTCGTTGTGATGTGTTATAACGATAAAGTATGCGTATGCGAAAAGATTGCGAAATAGCGTTGTAAGCGATATAGTTACATTATGATCCGAATCTCTGGTGCTAGGCGTAATGAGTGTAACAAGTAGTAACAACTCATGGTGCGGGTTGTTACAATTACCACCCACGGTACTGTCAATCCTGACTTATGGTCATGCTATTATTCACAGTATAGTAACAAGTAATGTATACAAAACCTCAACATACCGACAGTAATTGTAGAATACATAGACTCAATCACTGTTATCATAATTTAAAACAATTGAGGTTTGTATAAAAAGGTTTATAAAAATAGATGTACTCACATTGCTGTTTTAGATAATACTACTGCTTTCTGGTGACTTCCTGGTTATAAACTATTAAAATTAAATAATGCACACGTGTTAGTTAGATAATCCAATTTACATTAGCCATACCCCCGAGACAGAATTCCAACGACTGAGTCAGGCAGAGCCTTGACATGCGTTACTGAGCTCTAGATCAATCGGGCAGAGTAACTAATACGTAACCGGGGGTTATAATACTTACAACGGGTCAGAGCTTCGCTTTTTAGGGGTATTATATCGAGCAACACTATTGCTATTATAAGGGCTTTTGATAGAGAAAAGAATTGAACGATTTCAACTGAAGTCGAAGCATCCTTATATAGGCCTGATTTTCGTCGGCTCGCGCCCCGCGAGAGATAGAAGTCAAGGCCTTCGCGGGCCGCGAGGGACTTAGGCTAGGCTCTATCCTTGGCTAATCACGAACTAGCTTCACCACGCACAGGGACACGTGGCATCACGAGGGTTCACCTGGTGTCATTGGGTCGCGGCCCGCGACTCCTTTTCTTAACTGGGTTGCGCCCCGCGAGCGACATATATTTTTTTATTTGATTTTTATTAATATAAATGTATATTAGGCCCGTTTTTCATATACAGGGTGTAATTTAGGACATATAGGGGTATTTTAATGGTTTAGGGAGAGTTGTTATAAAATCGGAACGGCTTACATGGATGAGATGGTAAATAAATATCATCTCGCAAGGATAAAACAGTCATTTAGACCAAACGGGTCAAAAGGTGATGATATCACCATTTGACAATATCGACTAATGATTGTTTATCGAGTCATATGTTCATAGGAATGAATAGCGAATGGATATTTGCATTGCTATTAAGCAGCAGTTACTAAAGTAAGATATTAAAACGGGTTTATACTTTGACCCAAGCCAAGTATGTGTAAGCAATTATAGCAAAAATGAGCGATTTTGGTCAAATATGTTGTTGAAAGCCCTTCATTGTAAAAGAAGGGCTAAAGTTGACCAAAATGCCCTTGAACGATAAACCGGGTAAACGGCCGTTAAGAGTTGTTTGAAAGCAAGTTTTATAATCGAATAAGTCTTTGATAAGCGTAAAAGTAAAGTTATAAGCCTTTTTGGGTCAAATGCCTCGAAACGAGTCTTTTTCGTAAAATTACTAAACCGAAGGGTAGAATTCGGAAATAATAGTTTACTACACTAAATCCACCACAAATATAGTTGTGGTGGAAGATAAGTAGATATCTTAATGTGGAAACGAGAGGTATAAAAAGGAAGAGTGAGAATTAAGCTTAAATGCTTAAATTCTCCTAACGGGTCAAAATGAAACAAGTTTGTTTAATTCATAAAAGTTATGGACCTGAGTTAAAGATTTTGAGTTAAATACGTTGGTATATGCTTTATGATGATTTAGAAACAAGTTTGTTTAATAAATCATGAAACGGGTCAAAAGTTTAATAATTAAATTTTAAGCCGAGGGCTTAAAATCTAGAATTTTATTAATTCAGACGTAGGATTTTGACTCTACATAATGGAAAATCGAATTACGATCACGTAGAAAGAAACGGATCGTAAAACGGATAAAAACTTAGAAAGTTATGACCGTTTAAGTCAAAAATGGGTTTGCTGGGAATATGCGGCACCACGTAAACAACTTTCAGTCAAAATAGAGGTGTCGCGCCCCGTGACGAGAAAATTTAAACACTGTTGCGCAGCGCGACGGCTGTCGCGCCCCGCGAAGGCCACACGTGAAACAGGTCGTGGATCGCGAGGGCCATTATAACTGGCAAAAATTGTTTGTTTCGCTTGTTTTGTCTTGCGAACTCGTTTAGATACGTTTTAAACGTCACATGACTAACGCACTTCATGTTTTATGAAATGTAGGATATCTTGAAGTGCTGGATGATGATCAAGCTCAAAGAAGAACCGAACACGATCAAAGAATCAAGCTTCCACATTATGTTTCGTCATTTCGATATTAAATGACGACTTTAAGTGAAATGTTTTAAATTTCAATAAGTTTTAAGAAACTCGTATTTTCATATGTATATGTAATCGTATGAACGCTTTTATATGTGATAATTATATGTAAAATTGATAATCAAAGTAAGGGTCTTACATGTTCGGCCGTAGGGTATGGAGAGGAAGAAGATGAAAGTTTTGAAAAGTTTTTGATTCTTGAAGTGTATGTAAAGTGTGTGTTGGAAGGTTTTAATGATTATGTTCTTACAATATCATAACACTTGGCAACATTGGGTGAAGTGCTGGGCAATCTAGCCGCCACCTTACCCCCCCCCCTCACACACTTTCTCTCTCATGTATAAGATATATATACATATACATGCATAATACAGGTATTTAACTGGCTACCAGGTATTTTATTTCACGTTTTATCTGCGTTTTAAGGTGTTTAAAATTATTTTCAGTATTCTATAAAAATAAACTCATCAAAATATTACTAAATAATATTTCGTTCACCTAAACTGGCTGCGTCGTCTGCGTTTCGCAATATACGCATACGCACTGTATTGCGTAGTACGCACTTAAATTCGCAAAACTAGATCTTTAAGCGTTTTAACTATTTTTTCTTCACGAATATGATTAAAAATAGGGTTCTGATCATAACGGAATATTTTTCGGATTTTAACGTTATCTGGACAGTCACCGACGTTCGTTTCACATTTCGTTCGTTACGCGATAAGCGTTTAACTTATTGTTGCCAACGTAATTTTTAACAAAGTTTGAGTTTATCAATTTTTCAAATACCTCAACTTAATGTCCTATTTAACAATTTAGTGCCTATATATAATAATAACACGTGTCACACCAGTACAGTGCCAACTCAGAATAGCCGGGTGTCACAGTTATGACAGGCATTAGATCGGTATCGATTCAGTTAGTTACAATATTGATACAATACATGAACTCGGTATAGAAATCAACACGTGATTATACTGACCGAAAACTGGCACCGACACCGATGTTCGAATGGTATCAATCGGTTCAGATTGTCACGATACTGTTTCCGATATTCATTTATTGTTGCAAACAAAGTTGTATAATCAATGTTGTTCGTCCAGTTCACTATGGTAGCGATACTGTATCCGTTATCAAGTTGGAAACCATTAAAATGAATGAATGCATACATGTACTGATGTTGTCCAGTACGGTACGGTAATGTAGTGATACAATGTCTGTTTTATCCGTTATCAAGTTGAAAACCATTAAAATAAATACATACCGGTACTGATGTTCTCCAGTAGGGTACGGTAATGTAGTGATACAATGTCTGTTTATCAATAGCAAAAGCAATAATTTTAAGTACACATACCGACACATATGTTGTTCAGTCGGTTCAGTTTGATACGATAGCAGCACCACCGCGAAACATGGAGAATCTCACGTATACGATGTCAGTTTATTGACAACAAGAACAATAAAAACAAATGCCGAAAACGATACAAATGTTGTTCAGTGATTTCAGTTAGGTTTAGTATGATAGTGGCACAATATTCATTTGCAATAAGATTTATATCACAATTGTTGTAAAAAATAAACATAGAACGCAAACAAACAAACTGAATCGATGTCAACTAAACAACATCATATTCGTTTTTATTGTTTTTTATCGATGTAAGGTTTTCTCTTTCTATTACTATAGCGTATGCCGGTACCATAACAAATCGAACAAATAACACTGAATTCCCACTGCGAGGCGCGGGGGAAACTCACAATTATATATATATTTTTGACGAGGGTTGATGAATAGTAACTTTATTTTTATAATAATATATAGTTTTTTTATTATTTTATTATTTAATACGTTATAATAGTTTATTATTATATTTACTTTTAATAACATATTTTTCTTTTTTTAAACATATATTTGTCACACCCCCAAAATACCACATGCGGAACACCGCGGGACGTGTGACGTACCAGGATCCAAGCCACCAATCACCTTGAACTATACACGATATAAATAAAAGTTCTCATTTATTTCATAAACAATTTCAAATCATAACTTAAACAAGTACGTTCAGCGGAAGCATATTATAAATAGTTGTTCGAGTAATTTAAAACAAATGTGCATAATCATTGAACAAGTATCCAAGAGCTACGACCCGTGACCACTCCAGCACTCCCAGATAGCAAGTTCCATCCGTGAATCTAACGACCTGCAAGCATGCAGACATGTGTGTCAGACTACGCTGGTGAGTTCAAAGTTTGTTATCACGTTTTAGTTACCAGAAATAAGTATAAAACATTTCAGAAATATGATGTCGTTAATAACTCGATTACATCCGATGGCTCCAGATTATTTTCCCTATTCCCCAATGCCTCTATCAAAGCAATGGTCAAGACTGGGGTCATTAGTTCACGTTCGTCCTCCCCGGTACGGTGTGAGGGTGCCAAACATAAATAACACTATTAACTAATACCCCGTTGCCTCCCCGGCAACAAATCGGTAGAAGGGACTTGAATGATAGATATGAGTGTATTAACCAACATCCCAGGTTTAACATTCCAGTCCAACCCACTTACCCGACATTCCTCCCCAGAACGTTTACGAGATGTCCCTCCCCAGGACGCATGCTTTGAAAAAGAGCAGTGAACTCACCTTAGGTTTGTTGGGTATTTATCAAGTTACCCGTTCCAGTTAATCAACCAACCCTACCATGGTTAACAATACTTATCAGTCTCATAATCACCCAAGTCATATGTTTTACACAGATTACATTCATCACGTAGCATGCATATCATCATTAACATGTATCAGATAGAGTTTTTGAAATCATCACAGACAGTTTCGTCTAATCTATCACCTACAGCACTCTCCACAAAAAAACAGTCTTTCGTGGAAGGCCTCTTTGGCGAAAAACCCCATGATGAAGGATGGTCCTTCGTCGAGAGAGTGGGTGGCGAAAGACCCTAGTGTTTCACCGAGAACTAAGTCAACGAAGACCCTAGTGTTTCGTCACAACCCTAGACAGACAGTTACACTTCCTTTCATTTAGTCGTATGCTATCAAGTTCATCGATACCCAAACAGATCTAACAACAGATTAAACGATAATCCTGTATTCTAGTTATGAATCACCATGCATACAAAACGTAACAATAAATCATCACACATCAAACTTGCACCCTATGCATAACAGTTTACAAGCGATTACTATGTAACTCTAGTCATTAACTTAACATGCGATCATCATGGTAAAGCAAACAATTCATCAGTTAGGTACAACACCGGAATTACGCATAAGAAATCGCCTTTCTAACCACTAGTAACTACATGAACTAACACCCAAATTCATTCACCCATTCTAACTGCACAAAGTCATAGACGAAACCCTAATTTCACATAAAGATCTCATGCAACACAAATAATCATCCACAAAACAAACATTAATCAACATATAGTGTGGTGAAGTGCTAACTGATCGACGAGATAGTCACGAGAATACAAGAAGGCTTGGAAAGAGATGACTAGCGCTGCCGACGTTTACAATTGAGAAGAAAGGTCTAGGGTTAAGCAGGTTTATGTTTAAATAGTGAGAGCAGCGTGTCTGGGTTCCATTTGGGCCAAAGCCCATCTCGGCGAATAACACTCCCGACGAAAAACCATTTTTCGTCGGTTAGCCAATGATGACAAAAGACCAATCTTTCGTCGTGAACACTAAGTGACGAAACATTTGTAAGTCTTAAGCTTTCATTCACAAATAATATAACAATTCATTAATCACATTCATTAATAATCAAAACTCTAATCTTTCAAACAATAACACACCACATAACATGAAACAAATTATCAAAACAGATTTGCCACACAAGAGGTACGTAAATGAAAGAACTTGAAATCTCGGGTTGTCACATATTTCCTTTACCTTTTTTTAATAAACGTTTTTTTCTTTTTTTTAAACATATATTAATTTATCGATTAATTTGATACTTCTTTAATATTTTACGTTTATAATTTTTTTCTAAAACTTAAGCACGTAGTTGTGCTTGATTTCTTTTCCTGGCATTCCGTTATAAGTTTTGTTAAAAACGAAGTTGTACTCAAAATAAAGCATTTATTTGGTATCATACAACGGTACAATGATAAACTAAATCGTTTGAATGGTTTGACTTTCTACACAACATGCTTTATTTTCAAATCACGTTTGTTTTACATTATCATTTGCTCGGTTTCGCCGCAACGCACGATATAAAAAACTAGTATATATAGTTTACGAAAGACGATGAATAGTAACTTTATTATTTAAATAATATATAGCTTTTTTATTATTTTTTATTTAATATATTATAATAGTTTATTATTATACTTACTTTTAATAATATATTTTTCTTTTTTTTTCTTTTTTTAAACCATATATTTCCTTTTTCATTTTTTAATAATTGTTTTTTTCTTTTCTATAACATATATTAATTTATCAATTTCTAGAACATAAATTAATTTATCAAATAATTTGATACTTTTTTAATAATTCACGTTTATAACTTTTTTTCTAAAAACTTAAGTACGTAGTTGTGCTTGATTTTTTCACTCGACATTCCGTTATAAGTTTTATTAAAAACGAAGTTGTACTCAAAATAAAGTATTTATTTGGGGTTATAAAACGGTACAATGATAAACTAAACCGTTCTAATAGTTTGTCTTTCTAAACACCATGCTTTATTTTCTAATCACGTTTGTTTTACATTATCATTTGCTCGCTTTCGCCGCAACGTCCAAAAATAATAATATATAGCTTTTTATTATTTTTTATTTAATATATTATAATAGTTTATTTTTATATTTACTTTTAATAATATATTTTATTATTTTTTCTTTTTAAAACCATATATTTCCTTTACCATTGTTTAATTAATTTTTTTTCTTTTTCTAGAACATATATTAATTTATAAAATAATTTGATACTTCTTTAATAATTTACGTTTATAACATTTTTCTAAAAACTTAAACACGTAGTTGTGCTTGATTTTTTCCCTCAACATTCTGTTATAAGTTTTGTTAAAAACGAAGTTCTACTCAAAATAAAGTATTTATTTGGTATCATAAAACGGTACATTGATAAACTAAACCGTTCTAATAGTTTGTATTTCTAAACAATATGCTTTATTTCCAAATCACGTTTGTTTTACATTATCATTTGCTCGGTTTCGCCACAACGCACGACGTAAACAAACCTTGTTATACATTATATTATACATGTAATTTTAGACTTACCATGAATAGCGATTTTGTTTTCTTAAGTAATTATTTTAATTTTTACCATCATTTAATTTGATTTTTTTACTCAATTGTGTTATGTGTTTTTTTTCAACAGTAAGATAAATTTTATTGGAAACAAACATTGTTTTATTTGGTACCTATATTCAAATTTTTATAGTTTAATATTAGATAATGGATATCGTGTAGCTACTATAGTGAACCGAACTAAAACCAATCGAATAGCATCGATATCGGTATCGGTACCGGTATTTTTTTTGCTTTCGAATAACTGAACTATATCGCTACCGTATCATACCGAACAACATTGATATCAGGACCTGTATTCACCTTTATGGTTTTCGGTGTCGATCAGTTTTCATTTACACAACTTTTTCTGCAATGGTAGAGGAATATTTAGTTCCGTGACAATTTGAACCGATCAATGTCGTTCGAATAACTTCAGGGACGGTATCAGTTTCATTTTTATCGTTTCCGGTCAATGTAAAACAAGTGTTGATTTCTCTTTTTCAGTTAATATACCAAGTACCGGTATCATACCATCAATATCCCCCGCAAAACAAATCGAACTTATACAGACCTAATTCTCGCTGTAATGCGCGGAGGAATCGTACACTATTACAAGAAAATAACTAGGGATGAATCATAATAACAATGATTCATATATATATATATACACATTATTTTATTATATATATATATAGTGGGGATCATGCGGAAAGTGTGTTTTTCCTAGAAAGTGTAGGAAGCGATCTGAGCCATCAGATGAGTGTGTTTAATGGTTGAGATCATTTTGGTGGTATTTTGGTAATATACGTGTATTTAAAATAGGCGAATTTAATTGATTGGGGGTAAATGTGTCATTTAAGTTGTTTTAAATAAGGATATAACTTCCAATCATAAAACCACCTCCAAAAATGTCACAATTTTTTTTCTCTCTCTTTCTAATCCCTCACATTTGAAAACACCAAATCATACAAAAAAAAGATAAATCAGATCTGGATGTGTTCATAGTAGTGTGTTTTAGCAATAAAACACAGTGTGACGAACTAGTGACTGATTACTAGAACACAACATCAAGAATGCCAACCGATAAAACACAACGTGAACCAGTAACTGATAAAACACAACATCAAGAACGCCAAAATCATATCAACTAGTAACTGATAAAATACATTGTGATGAAATAGTAACTGGAACCGGTAACTGATAAAACACGTTGTGATGAACCAGTAATTGATAAAATACAACATCAAGAATGCCAAAATCACATCAACCAGTAACTGATAAAAGACATTGTGATGAACACAGTAGATAAAATACAAAAGAACATGCCATTCATGAATCATAACAGGTATAACACATTGTGATGAAACCGGTAATTGATAAAACACAACATCAAGAATGCCAAAAATCATATCAACCAGTAACTGATAAAACACATTGTGATGAAACAGTAACTGAAACCAGTAACTGCTAAAACACATTGTGATGGGACCAGTAACTGATAAAACACAACATCAACAATGCCAAAATCACATAAACCAGTAAATGATAGAACACATTGTGATGAAACAGTAACTGATAAAACACACTGTGATGAAACCAGTAACTGATAAAACACAACATGAACCAGTACCTGATAAAACACAACATCAAGAATGCCAAAAAATCATATTAACCAGTAACTGATAAAACACATTGTGATGAAACAGTAACTGAAACTAGTAACTGCTAAAACACATTGTGATGAAACAAGTAACTGATAAAACACAAAATCAACAATACCAAAATCACAGAAACCAGTAAATGATAGAACACATTGTACTGAAACAGTAACTGATAAAACACATTGTGATGAAACCAGTAACTGATAAAACACTACGTGAACCAGTACCTGATAAAACACAACATCAAGAATGCCAAAAATCATATCAACCAGTAACTGATAAAACACATTGTGATGAAACAGTAACTGCTAAAACACATTGTGATGAACCCAGCGTGAAGAAATTGTTAATGATTTGAACTTCGTAATTTAGAGTAACTGCCCTTTTGAAATCGTAATGATTTGAAATTGTTAAAGAGATATACGTTTCCATAAATATCTGGATAGTTAGTTTAGGATATATAATATTATTAATAATCAAATTACCGTAATGCCCTTTTAAATAAAAAAACTAAAAGCCACTTGTCACCTTCCTATTGTTTCCTAGTCTTTCTAGGAAACTTAGGCTTTCTAGCCAACTCCCACTCTCTCTCTCTCTCTCTATATATATATATATAATATGATATATCATTATTGTTTAACTTTGTTTTTTCTAATAATTTATGATTATTAATATTTTAAAAAACTGCATGCATAGTTTTGTTTTTTTTCTTTTGATATTCCGGCATAAATTTGGTTAAAATGGAGTTTTATTCAAAATAAAGTGTTATTTTTGGTATTGTTGTAAGCCATATGAGTCCATGTGCGAATCAATACCGTGATGAATTTAATTAAACTAATTCTGACTGAACATCGACGGTACCGTTATCGATATAATCGAAACTAATATTTGCTTATACGATTTTATATAGAGGTAAAATATTTTTGGACATGTCACGACTTTATTTTTTTCGGTTTTCTTTTTCAATTACTATAGCGAGTGTCGATATCGTATGTCGATCAATTTCCCGCCACGTAGCGTGGGGGAAATATCGCTAGTTATATATCAGTTAAAAACTCAAATGAGTTTAAATGTGGAGTAGTATGATGTTTTGTAGATTCGACTTGAAATTGTTAAGTTGTTCATAATTGTTTGATTAAAGTAAGAATAGGGGTGTGAATTTGTGACACGACTCGAAAACCCGACACGAACCTAACACAAAATTTACGGGTTTAGGTTTAGTCTAAACGAGTTCTGGTCAGTTTCAGTGAACCTGCGAACCCGTTTGGCTAAACGGGTCAGGTTCGGGTCAACGCGGCCAGGTTGGTGGGTTGGCCCGTTTAACCCATTTCTAATAAAATTATATATTTTTATAATATGTCTAATGTGAAAAATTAAATTGGGTGTGAATTTTATGTAAGGTTCGGCTACAAAGTCCATTTTTCCTACAAAGTGTACAAAGTCATAAAACACCACAATTTCAGCCATAAAACACATTCAAACCCACAAGTAACTAGTTGAAAGATCACTAAAACACAATATCCAAACTCTAACTGTTCGTAAAAACTTCAAACACGTCATCGTAGAACTATCAATATAAAACACAACATCATAATCAAAATAAAACACACTAATGTTAGTCATCCGATAATCAAAGCCTTATCATACGAAACACAACACAAAACTCACAAATATGGCATTTTAGTAATCTTCACTTTGTTAGTTGTGGGTTTTGAGTGTGTTTTATGGTTGATATTATAGTATTTTATGACTTTTTACACTTTGTAGGAAAAATGGACTTTGTAACGAACTCCCACCCATTTTATGTAATAGTTATAACTTAAAAAGGGAAATTGACATAAAATTTTATGATTTTAATGTAACTTTATTATATAAATTTGTATTTTTTGTACTAGATGTTAATTTTAATATATTAATTTGCTAAAAAAATACAAAAATCGGGTTGAACGGGTCGAGTTTGGGTCAGCCTGCGAATATTCGGGTCGGGTTCGAGTTCATATGTATGGCACAATTTTCGGGTTTGGGTCGGGTTCTTCTAAAATTTTCAGGTTCGGGTCGAGTTGAACCCGCCAACCCACAAACACGACCCGTTTAGCACCCCTAAGTAAGAATTGCGTTTCATCGAACCATCTGGTTTCCTTTTGTTGGGCGTGTTTCCTTTCAGATACATCATAACATCAATTAGAACCAGTGGCTGACCCATAATTTTTTTCAATGGGGTCCATTTTTTTCGGTGTTCAAAATTTTCATAACAAAACATTAAAATTTTCGGGTCGGTCCCCGCATGGGTCGTGTCATAGCGAGGTTTGAACTAGATTAAAAAAAAAACAGGAAAAACGAGCTATACAAGGATTGAACCCATGACCTCTTGTTGGTAAAAAAAGGATTTACCACTACACCAAGTTTCCTTTTCTTTCTATGATGTCCACTTAATTATATTTATGGGGTCCTTATACAAATTAATATACCAAATCTACAAATTTTTTTTAAAAACATTGGGGTCCGTGTACCACGAACCACTCTATATGGGTCCGCCCCTGCTTAGAACCCCATTTATCGTTAGTTATAATGTATAGGGGTAAGGGGTGGAGATACAATAGGAAGTTAATTTGGCTAGGAAGGCTAGGAAGTGATCTTGACCATCCATTTAGTTAATCAAGGGCTAAGATTAAATCAGGGAAATTGAAAAGAAGAAAAGAGGCGCGTGAGTTTGTTTAGGGGCATTCTAGTCAATCCAAATCAATAGTTTCTCTCTCTTCCAATTCCCCCCCATTTTTTAAACGTTAATAACTCTTTCATACGACATTATTTTTTTATAAAAATTGCACCAAAAAAACGAGCGTTTTTTTATCTTTAAAACGAGTATACTATTGCTATATTTAAAAAAAAAATTTAACCCAGTTGCGTAAAACGCAATAGAAAAACCCCCAGTTACGTAAAACGCAATGAAAAAAAAACCTAAAAATGACATTTTTCTAAAACGCAATGCACAAAAAACACAAATAAATGACTTATTTGTAAAACGCAATGGCCAGAAAACACAAAGAAATGTCTTATTTGTAAAACGCAATGGCAAGAAAACATTTAAAATGTCTGTTTTCTAAAACGCAATGGACTAAAAACACATAAAAAAGTGTTTTACCTAAAACGTAATGCACAAAAAACACAAAGAAATGTCTTATTTGTAAAACGCAATGGCCAGAAAACACTTAAAATGACTCATTCTAAAACGCAATTGCCTAAAAGACAAAAGAAAGTGTTCTTTGTAAAACGCAATGGACTGAAAACACCTAAAAATGTGTTTTACCTAAAACGCAATGCACCAAAAACACTTCAAGAATGTGTTTTTCTAAAACGCAATGATCAGAAAACACCAAAGAAAGTGAATTGTCTGTGCTATGAACTGTCTGGACCAATGCAGTTTCCAGAGGCAATTTACAGAAAATTAATTTTTCTGATGCATTTTTATTACAGCAATTTAATCGAAAAAAAAATTTTCCGAGCTGACCTGGCAGCTCAACCCCAGCTCTGCCCCTTGGACCCCGCCAGGGGCTACCGCCCCTGGGAACCCGCTACCAGGGGCGCTGCCCCCGGACCCCCGCCAAGATCGTAAAACGCAATGACTAAATCAAAAACTCATATCGTAAAAATGAAATTAAAGAATTTCTTACATGGATCGAAGTTATTTCTTCAACAATTGACGATATTTGAATGATTGAAACACTTATTAGCTCTCGAATCGAACGGATCGAGTGATTATCTTCAAAATCACAGGAAAAAACGAGATTTTGTATGAAATTAAAGTGGGTTTTCTTCAAAAAAGCTGAAGAACACGTTGATCGGGTGTTTGAATCATTGATTGGTGATGAAAATTGCAATATAATGCAGTGATTATTGAGATAGAAAGTGAAGAAATGGTTGAAGATGGTGAATTTTGAAAATGGTGGGTTTTGAAGTTACTGGGTTTTGAAAAGGAAGAAGAAATTGGTTGGATTGACTAAAATACCATTTTTCTTTATTTTAAATGTTGCCACATGTCCTAATCCTATTGCTTCCTAGACTTCCTAGCCAAAATAAACTTCCTATTTGATCTTTTCCCTAGGGGTAAGATCAAATAAAAAGTTTATTTTGCCTAAGTAGGATGAGAATGGATCTTAACCATTCATTTTTCAAATTAATGGTTAAGATGAAAGTGTAGGAGAAAGGATGAGTGCAAGGGTATCTTGGGAAAATCCTATTTATGGACTTTCTCTCTCCACATGCAAGACACATGCATATTTCACCCCCATTTTTTAAACGTTCATAGTTTTTTTTATACGACATTATTTTTTCATAAAAATTTCACTATAAAATCGAGCGTCTTTTTATCTTTAATTTGAGTACCATATTGTTATATAAAATATGAAGACTAAAAAACCCCACTAAAATATGTTGTATAACATTTTTTTTGTGCTGGAATTTTGTACTAAATTTTTTGTGCTGAATTTTTTTGTCTTAAATTTTTTTTTTCTCAATTTTTTGTACTGGATATTTTTGCTGAATTTTTTTGTGCTATATTTTTTGTACTAGATTTTTTTGTGCTATATTTTTTTGTACTACATTTTTTGTGCTATATTTTTTGTACTAGATTTTTTTTGCTATATTTTTTTGTACTCGATTTTTTTGTGCTAGATTTTTTTATACTAGTTTTTTTTTTGTATTTTGAAAAAACAAAAGGGGTGACACATGTCATTTTCACTTCTATTTATAAGAGCCAAAATGCCCTTGATTCCTACTTATTAGAAGTGACACATGTCATCATCACAATTCTTCTTAGGCTACTTAGCCAAAATCCACTTTTTAGTGGATCATTCCCCATAACGTATAACATAAAACTATATACTATGGTATATAATAAAATCCTACATTGTAGGCAATACAAATGTCAGACGTGCAAAGCGGAACAAAGAATCCGGCCGGACTCTTCGACCACTCCCAATTGGTGACGTGTGAAAGACCACCAACTTTCTCAAATTTTGCTCAATTCTTTCGCCAGTTGTCCAAATTTGGTTGGTACACTACTTTAATTTTCTTTTTTATGTTTTTCTTAACTACTTTTTATATCCTTTTGCCTTTGATACCTTTGGCTCGCTAGCCCTAGAAGCCATCAGATTTTTTGAACGGGTCCAACGGGTTGTTCACAGCAACATTTCGTCTCCTAGAGATCGGGGTTTCATTTTTACTAGGTTATGTTTCACTATTCAAAAGGGGGTAGCGGCGCAGCTTGTTACCCGCTTACCGGCTATGTTGGTGTAATTTGTTTGACCTTATATATAAATTACTTTGCATTTTTAATTACTTAAATAACTTGCTGTATTTAAACTTAAAAATAAAACTGAGCATACCGTATTACTTAGTTTTTCTATTGTAAACATTTCGGTATAAATTTTATTGAAAACTGAGTTTATTCAAAAAGAATATTTATTTAGTATAAATAGATATTGACGTTTTAACCTTTTTACTTTTATTCTTAAAAAAAAAATAACTTTTAATTATTTTGAAATAAAATGCATTTTTAATATAAATACAATAAAAAACTACCCATATCTACATTCATCTAATAAAAATTTAGATTGTGAATGTGTGTTAAAAAATGAATAAGGTTGGGTTGTCTAGATGGAAGAGAGAGAGAGATTATTTTTAGTGGAAGGTTAGGTTGAGTTGGCTAAATGATGTGGATTAGAGTTGGCTTATGTAATCCGAATAAAGAGGAAGGGAGAAGAGTTTGTTCACAAAGTCCCTTTAAATTAAATATTGGAGTTAATTACTATTTTCGTCCCTGTGGTTTGTCAAAAATCACTATTTCAGTCCATTAGTTTAAAAATTGCGATTTCAGTCCCTGTGGTTTCACTTTCGTAACCATTTCAGTCCATGTGGTTTTACTTTCGTAACCATTTCAATCCATTTATTCTGTTAGTACAGGGACTGAAATGGTTACGAGATGGACTGAAATGGTTACGAAAGTGAAACCATAGGGACTGAAATCGCAATTTTTAAACTAATGGACTGAAATAGTGATTTTTGACAAACCACAGGGACGAAAACAGTAATTAACTCTAAATATTGTAAATTCTTATAACCAAGGATTTACAAACATCATTGACATGGACCGAACCCTTTAAATAAAAGCAAACTTACTTAGAGCATTCATAACGGGTTTTGCATATATTTGTTAGTGAGTTCTGCAAATTTTAGGAAGTGGTTGTAAGTAGAAGAGATAAAAAATATTACTGTTCATCTGCATATTTGAGAAAACATTGTTTCCAGCATTTATTTTTTTAATATTTTTTGAAAGTGGTTGCGAATGGATGAGAGAGAAAATGTAATGATAAATATATATAAAAAATATTATTTAATTGAAAATGAAAGAAAAATGTAGTGACTTTTAGTGTAATTATACGAATAAAAACAAGGATTTATACCCTTCGGTCTAGCTGTTTTGGGACTTTTACGATCCGGTCCACCGTCCATACAGCTTACGGTTTGAAAAACCAGTATTAAAAGTTCGACCCATGAATTGGATATGGTAATCGATTGTGTAAAGTGTAAATAGAACCAACGAAACAAAAAAATCCTTTTTCTTTTCATGAAAAAATGATCGTAGGTTAGAATGAGCGGTTTGAAGACAGAGGGCGGATCTTGATTTATGGTTGATATTCGTGGGGTTTTGAGGACATCAAGACTGGATCTTCTATTCTTAAACCAAACGCATCATGGGATTGGCGGATGTTTAGAAACCGTGTACGATGTTTAGCAGATCAGGTACGATGTTAGTGATTAATTAAGTATTTATAATTGTCGTTTCTTAGTATTAAGTTATTTACAAATGAGTTTCATGAAGATGAGAATTTTATTTGAAAAAAATGAAGATGGTGAAATGTGTAGGTTATGGAGCAAGGGTTTTCGCCTTTACGAGATCGTAAATAGTAGGGGCGTTAAAAAACTGACCACGACCGTCCAGACGGTGGTTTAACGTTTCAATTTGGTTTGAACTTGGATATGGTCGCGTGACCTTGTTATCTTTTTCTTATTACAAGAATACGAGTTTAAACTTAAAAGCAATGGTAACATACAACTGACATATTTATGCTGTTTTACAATGCTGATTTTGGAATGTTGGAAAATCTACTCTTTAGGTAGCTTTTTTACTTCACTTTAACAAATTCACATTGTATCAACACATTTTTGTTTTATAATATCGTAAAATCACAAGATCAAAATCAGGATATTAACAATATGATACGAATGTTTACAATGAAAGACGATTTTCTAATACGACAAATGAAAGAAAACGGGAAAATCAAATGAAAGACGGGCTCATACAAACTTTATAAAGTTAAAGTATGCTGTTTTCTGTTGGGTTGTTAAATCAAAAGTTTAAAGATCTTGGAGGCATTTGGTCAAAATTTTTCAAAACAACTAAAATATGTCAAGTAATTGGAATCTGGATACGTCTACCAGAATGGCAATCAATGCGTTTGACAAAATAAACCTGTTTAGCGGTGGTGGCATCAGGTGGCGGTGATTTTGGTAAGAAAGGAGAAGATTCCGATTCCTTTTGTTGAAATTCCAGTTAAAATGAATTCTGTGAACCAAAAGGGGCCTTAAGGATTACCCAAACGAGATTCAAGGTATTCATTTTCTTTCCTGATGGCATCAAGATCCACTTGTAGTTTGTCCATGTTTAAACTTCGGGTAGCAATACTTGAAAGCTTAGTTTCGAGATCCGTTTCTTCTCTACGCGTTCTGTCAGCTGCAAGGATCTTTTCTAAAATTTCTTGAAAACTCTCGTGGATGGTCGTCAGCAAAATGTGCGCTTGTTCTCCTACCTGGTCCTTCTTTGCTTCCCTACAAAAGCGGGATTAGTTCTAGCACATCGAACAATGTTTGGCAGAAATTACTAAATTAGATTTAGTACTGAAATCTTTAAGATAATATTATCTTTTAAATATTGTGATAGCTACGCGTAGAGGTGGCAAATGGGAGCCTTTTGTAAATAATTAGTCAGTTATGATTATAAAACTTGGATTATTTCAATAATAAAATAATTTTAGAGGCTTTATGCATTAGAAATACACCACGAGAGCCTTTTGACCGGTCCGACCCACATGAAACACATGTTCTTTAAAAACTTCAAATATCTTTCCGATGACGATTACGGTATCAATATGATACTTAAAAAATATTTAATTTCTGTAATCTTGTAAATGCTTTTGATAAAATGATTTCAGGGGTTTTATGCATAAAATATACAATTCGGGGCTTTATAACCAGCCTGACCCATTTGGGTTGACATGAAACACTTTTTCTCCCAAATATTAACATGTTTCTTAAATAAACAGTGCGTCAAATATGACTACAAAAATCATATTATTTCATATTTTTTTTGAACGGTGGAAAGATATGATTATAACGAAGAATAATTTCATTGGAAAGATGAAATAATTTCAGAAGTTTTATGTACTAAAAAATACACTTTTGAGTCGTTTGACCCATTAGAGACTGTTTCCTTTTTGGCTACTTTTAAACATTAGCTGTTTGGCCCGTTAGAGATAAAGCGCAACACTAATCAATTAAGGAAGCGGAAATCTCTTTCTGCAACTTCATAAAATTTGCAGCAAATGAAAAAGTTTGAATTTTAAAACTTCATAGTTACAAGTGAATGATGTAGTTGATGATGTTTACCTTAAAAGTGTTTCATCTACCACAGCGTAAGTTCGATGCAGGCGTTCTTGAATCATGTTGCTCTCCAGTTGAAGATCTCGGGTATCTTTCAAAATACGTTCTATGTCAATGTCTTGTTTTCGGCTGTTTTTAGTAATCTCTTTTATCCGTTCAATGTAGGATCTTCTTGATGCCGACTTCGGTAGTTTCTCAATTTCTTCTTTCAAATTCAAAAGTTCCTTTTCTCTGAGTCAAAACAAAGCATAAGAACCTGTTGAGAACTTCATAGAAATGGCCACCGTGTATGTGTTACAGTGTTCGGCAATACTTTACCTTTGATTTGTTTCAGACAATGTGGACTCTAAGTCCTGCTCGAGTTTTTTCCACTGTTGATGTTTTTCTTGAGACTCGGGTTGTTTTGCACATAGATCTTCTTCAAAATTTCTTTTCTTGTCTTTTAAAGGCTTTATGATTGTTTCCCTGTCATATATATCAAGTTTATTTGGATTTTAGACACAGTGGATTATAATTAGGGGTGAGCAAAAAAACGAAAAACCGAACCAAAATCGAAAAAACAGATTTAGCCGAACCGAAAAAGCCCGAGCTGCACAAAAAACCGAACCGAAGTTTGCGGTTCGGTTACGGTTTTGCATTTTATAAATACCGAAAAAACCGAACCAAAAAATCATTTTTTTAAATTTTTTTTCCTATATATTGACTTAGGAGTTATTAGTTTTATTCTTGATGTTCAGTATTTATAATAAGAACATTAAGATGTTTATTTATCATTGAAATCCATTGTCTACAAGAAATAACAAAATTTGACATAAAGATTAAATGTTTTTCAAAGTATTATAACAGAAAACATCTTAATACAAAATTTGGAGAAATATTAAAATAGATTACAAGGTTAGGTTTATGTCAACAATATTAATTAAAAAGATTAAATATATTAACTTAAATGTAAAAAATCTAAGAAAGATTCTTAAACTTTAAATTATACTTTTTATTTTTGAATCTTATGTAATTTGTTTCAAAAACCGAAATATCGAACCATTGCTAAACGAACCGAATGGTACATACCCCTAGATTATATACATTTAAAGATATAAACTGAAGACGCCATTGGCCTTTCCAAACAATTACCATTTTGACTCCATTTCTGCTATATTATGTTTCTTTGCATCTATTTGCTTACTGAGCTGTGTAATGTAGGACTCCAAAGGGGTATGTTCATCACAAGCCA
Source organism: Helianthus tuberosus (assembly GCA_030545235.1). Taxonomy (NCBI): domain Eukaryota; kingdom Viridiplantae; phylum Streptophyta; class Magnoliopsida; order Asterales; family Asteraceae; genus Helianthus; species Helianthus tuberosus. The sequence continues at coordinate 60,946,897 of CM060415.1, read as the reverse complement.
TTTCCATTGCTGCTTTCAACATATCATGTTGCTCTTCCAATTGTTGTAGCATCAATGATTTTGCCTTCATTTCATCTGTAAACACATTTTCTTGATTTATTAAAATTTCTGTCTTGTCACTCGTCTGTATACTTGCCTGGGATGATTTGTCTTGAAGAGGCGACATTGACTGCTCACGTTTATGTTGACCATCTTCCTGAGATATAACCTCGACCTTACCACCGACAGAGTTTCTAGAACACCAAGCATCCTCTATTAATATGGCATTATTGGTATCTGAATCCTCTCTTCTATTACCATTTTCAGTCACAACATCTTCAGCGTATTGAATTGTATGTGATGCCACATCATCGGTTCTCAGTTTCAGGTCTTCAACTTTAGTATGCAAATCCTGTCCTTCATCATCAGCATAGTTAACAGATCTTTCCAGAATATCAACATTTGTTGTTGTAGTGGCATTATCGTCCTCTGTTTCGGGTGATACTGCAGTTTGAGACGATTCAGAGAGCCTCCCAACCAAAAATCTAATCACCTTATACATGTCTTCTTCAGATGGATACAGGAACTGCCGTAAGCAAGAGATATATTCTGTTTCTAAGAATAATTTCACAACAATAATTATACAATAGGCGAATTTTATTTCATCACTGAGATTCAACAAAACTAGCTTCTATGTCTACAGTCTAATCCATCACACAATAACTTAGTCAACAATTAAATTGATTTTAACAAAACATAAGATGATTACTTCTAAAACGCAAACTGATAAGAACTGTCACACCTTACTCCCAAACAATTTTTTTTGTGAATCTACACTGAGATTCATCAAAACTAGCTTCTGTGTCTAATCCATTACAACATGATTATTTAATCAACTATTGAATTGAATTTAACAAAACATAAGATTATTACATCCAAAATGCAAACTGATATGAATTGTTACACCTTAATCCAATCCATCACACGATTATCCAATCAACGATTGAATTGAATCTAACAAAACATAAGATTATTTTTACTTCTAAAATGCAAACTGATATGAATCATGACACCTTAATCCAAACACTTTTTTGTGAATCTAACTTCATCACTGAGATTCATCATCAAAACTAGTTTCTATATCTAATCCATCAGACAATTATTCATTATTCAATATCTGATCCATCACACGATCATTCAATCAACAATTCAACCGAATCTAAACAAAACATAACATTATCACTTCTAAAATGCAAACATATACGAATCATGACACCTTAATCCAAACACTTGTTTGTGAATCTAACTTCATCACTGAGATTCATCAAAGCTAGCTTCTATATCCAATCCACCACACGATCATTCATTCAATCAACAATTAAACCGAATCTAAACAAACAACGCAAACCGATACGACTCATGACACCTCAATCAATTACTCTTTCGATTCCTAATCGCTAAATCAACTTCACGAGCTATAACACAGTTAAGTTAAACATAACAATCAAATTAACCTAATTAGAAAACAAACGGTTAGAGATAATAGAATAGTACCTTATGAAAGCTCATATCGCCGATGTAACCTAGGTCTTTAACAGATGAAGCGAGATCGGTGCATACAGTGAACCGATCGGCCATAGATTCCGGTAAAGTGATCGGAAATGAATCGGAATTTGAAATTATACGAAGCGAATGAGCACAGATCGATACTAAAGCTTCCGGTGTTAGATCTTGAACGGAGGAAACTCCCGGCGGGATCGGAACTCCGGCTTTTGAAAGTGAGTTTAATAATATCTCGTGTGATTCTTCCATTGATCTCTCACCACGATTACACACACTCACACCAACACTCATGGAGTCATCTTGTTTCCATCATCACTCGAGATGTTACCGCGATAGATTTATCGGATACGACGTCGTTTGTGGATAAACTGTCAAAATGGTATTGGCAATCCCAACCCCTCTACTTTTTAATCATATTTTTTCTCTTACAAATAAAATTTAGAATAAACTGTCAAAATGATCCTTGAGGTTTGGTAATTTTAATACAAAACTCAAACCTTTTGAATCTGGGTCCTTTTACTTTCAATTGTGTTGTCATTTTCATCTAAAGTCAAAATCTGGTCAGATTTTTTAGTTAACAACCAACATTTTTGTCTTTAATGAAGGGCAAAATGGTCTTTTAACATTTTATTATAACAAATTAAAAAAATCTGACCATTTTCCATTTCATTAAAAGGGAGGAAAAGAACAAAAAAATGGATGTTAACTGAACAATCTGACAAGATTTTCCATTTAGATGAAAATGGCAACAAAATTGAAGCCACATGGACTCAGATTCAAAAGATTTAAGTTTTGAACTAAAATGACAAAAGTAACCTAAGAGACCATTTTGACAGTTTACTCTAAAATTTGGAATCTTCAGGAAGCGTACCCAAAAATATGAGATTTTATTTATTTTTATTAAAAAGTTACATAAATAACTAAAGCAAACCTCTATATTTAAAGGTTCACTATTTATCTCATATCCTATATTTTAACGTGGTTGTAACTTGAAAAATGCATTATTTAATTGACTTTAACATTTATGAGGAATCAAATGTGAAGGGTTTTTTATATATGAACAATTTTTATAGATAAATGATATTTTTGTTAAATTATATAAATAAGAATGAAGATTATATTGTAAATGCTCTAAAAGCAGTAGTAATGGAACCACAATCTCTAGAATCTAGATTGGAGAGCAGAGATAGAGATATGAACTTTTTTTTACATATATTAAGAAAAACTATCTGAAAAATAGTTACGTTTTCTTTCTAAATATTCTCGAGTCTGAAAGTGTAAAAGTTTTATGTTTTCAAACTTAAAAATCAAGTTATCTTCATGTTTTTTCTAAAAAAATCTTGTTATTTCTCTCGGTCGACAATTCAGAATGTTTAACTCACGTTTTTAAGTAAGAAACCCATCTTTTCGCATAGAAATATTTGACGATTTCTACGATGAAGGCAAGGAGACGGGTATTGGTATTCCCAATCCTGTACATGTACCTGATTGCAAAACCGGGTCCCATACTCGTTGGGTATCAAGTATATCCGTTAGTTTGTTAAGAATTGCCTATTTCAATTTCCAAATACGATTTTTACTACTTGAGTTTTTTATATAACTATATTACCCAAAGAAATTAGAAATCTAAATCTTAAAATTAGTAATGTATTTTATTTTAATGTTTGTGAATACCATGTTCTTGTCATGTTGAACTTAAAGGTAGTTGGTCAGAATGTGGCACCAAGGTTGTGTTACAACAACAAATTCTCAAGTCTTTCTGAATATAAATTTGTTGACATGTCCAACACCAGACTATACAGGTTTCATCTTGGTATGTTTTAGTTGAAAAAAAAAACTTTGATCTAAAAACCAATTAAACAATACTCATTCGCATGATCGTTTCTGATTCACAATGCATTCCGGGTGCCAACATGAAATCGAGGACTTATCAAATTCATCTCCTCCATCAACGGCTGCAATGCAGATTACCGGCAACAATGGGATTGTTCATAATTTTGATATAAATGCTCAAAGTTGCAATAGAAACCGATCGAGCTCTCAGATTGATATACAAGACGATAGCTGCTGCTCCATTAAAGATCGTCCGCTTCCTATTTTCCTCAAGGTAATATTCAACATTTGTAGATTTTAAATTGCTAAGAGATGTCACCTGGAAAGGGATGACGTGTCACTGTTACAGAGATCAGAATTCAAAACATAATTCCATAGATGCTTAAAACGTTCCATAATACAACGTTTGAAAAGAAATACAAAAACTTCAATATCTTACTAAATGGATTAATTGCTAGGAGATGCCATCTGGAAAGGGATGACGTGTCACTGTTACAGAAATAAGGAATTCAAAACATAATTCCATAAATGCTTAAAACGTTCCATAATACAACGTTTGAAAAGAAATACAAAAACTTCAATATCTTACTAAATGGATTAATTGCTAAGAGATGTCACCTGGAAAGGGATGACGTGTCACTGTTACAGAGATCAGAATTCAAAACATAATTCCATAGATGCTTAAAACGTTCCATAATACAACGTTTGAAAAGAAACACAAAAACTTCAATAGTTCAATATCTTACTAAATGGAATTATGGAAAGTGTTATCAATTCCTAACACTCTTCGCTAGCTACGCTCCCATATAGTCTTGATAACCTGTCTTATATGAAGTTTCTTATTTTGTATGCAGTTTGAAGATATAGAGTTTAAGGTGAAAATGAGCAAAGCAACTCCTGGTAATCCAGTGAAAGCGGTTATGTCAAAGGTGGCTTCACACACGAACACCGAACAAGACAACTATAAGCAGATTTTAAAGGGCATAACAGGAAGCATCGGCCCAGGTGAGATCCTTGCTTTAATGGGTCCTTCTGGTAGTGGAAAAACAACCCTTTTGAAAGTTATAGGGGGGAGATTGCGCGAAAACGTTAAGGGAAATGTCACATATAATGATGTTCCATATAGTCCAGCTCTTAAAAGAAGGTAGGCTGTGTTTATATAATGATGTTCCGGTCAAGTTGTGTTTGTTCTACTAACTGGTTTTGTTTGTAGGATTGGATTTGTTACACAAGATGATGTGCTCTACCCGCAATTAACGGTCGAGGAAACGCTAATTTTTGCGGCGTTTTTAAGACTTTCGGGCAGCATGAGTCGAAAGCAGAAATATGAAAGAGTTGAGGTCATTCTTAAGGAACTAGGACTTGAAAGGTGAGTTTATAATTCATGTATAAAGATAATATTGAAGCAAATTTCATGCATATTAATGTTTTCCTTACTAGTTTATTATTTGAAAATAAAAAAAAGATGCCGAAAAACACGAGTAGGAGGAGGATTCATAAGTGGGATATCCGGGGGTGAACGGAAAAGAACAAGTATAGGATATGAGATCCTGGTTGATCCTTCATTGTTATTACTTGATGAACCGACTTCAGGCCTTGATTCCACATCAGCAACCAAACTCATTCAGATTCTAAGAGAAAATGCAAAGGTAAGAAACCTTAAAAATGAATCAAGAACAATAACTTAAAGAACGGATTGACAATGTTGTTAAATGGTCTATTTTTTTTTTATGATTCAGCTGGGGAGGACAATCGTCACAACGATCCACCAACCGTCAAGTAAAGTGTTTCATATGTTTGACAAGATATTATTATTATCTGAAGGACATCCGATGTACTACGGAAAGACAAGAGAATCAATGAGCTATTTCACGTCTCTAAGGTTCATCCCCGATATAGCCATGAACCCTGCAGAGTTTCTGCTAGATTTAGCAACGGGTCAAGTAAATGACATTACCGCCCCTGATGATATCGCGATTCCTAAAGGCACTTCTGAATATGAAAGGGCGGTCATCAGGGTAAAAACGTCTTTTATCTTCATTTTTTGTTTTATAATCGACGTTTTGATTCTTACCCATTTTGGACTATACTATGGAAGTAGTATGTGCAACACAGGTACAAGATCGAACTGGAAAGCAAAGAGAAAGAAGCGAATCATAGAAGTTCGGGAAAGGTCCCCGAACATCTTAGATTAGCAATTCAGGTGAAGAAAGATTGGACGATAAGTTGGTGGGACCAGTTTTTAATATTGTTCAAGAGAACATATAGAGAAAGATGGAGGGATTACTTTGATATGCTAAGAATAATTCAATCTCTTGGAGTTGCAGCCCTGTTAGGCCTTCTATGGTGGAAATCTAGCTATGCTACCGAGGCTCACCTAAGAGATCAGGTCGGATGTTACTTGTGTAAACCAAATGTAGCAGTTCAATTCATATTATGTTATATCTCTTAATGGGTCAAACAGGTCAAAAAAGTGTTTTGGGTCGATCCTTTCTAACCCAACTTGTTTTGACCCGTAACACAACCTATCCGATCCATCCGTTTTGCTAAACCTTCCAATGGTTAAGAACCCACATTTCATTTTTGGTATCGTTTTAACTTCGGTAACTGATGCAGATTGGGTTGTTGTTCTACGTGTGTATCTTTTGGACATCTTCATCAATATTTGGAGCTGTATATGTGTTCCCATTTGAGAAATATACTCTGGTAAAAGAAAGAAAAGCGGATATGTACAGGCTAAGTGCTTACTACGCGTGCAGCACGTTATGTGACATGATCGCACATGTGACTTATCCAACTATTTTCATGTCCATTTTGTATTTCATGGTTGGATTCAAGAAAACTTTACAATGTTTCTCTTTGACATTGTTAGTGATCTTATTAATAGCCATAACCAGCCAAGTAAGTATTGATATTACATCCATTTTTTTTACATTTCAGAAATAAACTAAAGGATCTTGTTTTTTGTTTTTTTATATGAATAGGGTGCGGGTGAAATGTTTGGGGCTGCAGTGATGAGCATTAGACGCGCAGGCAACGTTGCTTCATTAATACTAATGTTGTTTCTTCTCACCGGAGGTTACTATGTTCAGGTATTTACTTTCAAAGAAAGCTTTAAGACTCGTGAAAAAAACATGCTCATGACATTACTAAATGGTAAGTGCTGAACCAGTAAGAGCCGGTATAATGCTTAACCGTAAGAGGTCTGAACCATTAAGTGCTGAACCAGTATAATGCTTAACCGTTCAGAGGCAAATGTCTGACCAATTCAGATAAGAGGTCTTAACCATTCAGACTAAGTATAATGCTTAACCATTCAGAGGCAAATGTCTGAATCATTCAGACATCTGGTTACGAAACAAACAGTCTGAACTACTAAGTGCTGAACCAGTAAGATGTCTGAACCATTAAGAGCTAAACAAATAGCCCCTAAAGGTGATAAATGGACGAGTTAGAGAACCGGTTGGTCCGTTAGGAATAAACCTCGTCATGGATTAGTCAGAACAGGGCGGTTGGATTCAGTTTGTATTTTTTTAATAAATATATTAAAAAAAATCTCTCTCATCAACAGTAGTGAAGGTTGAATTTTTAACAAATTTATAAGTGAAATTTCATTTCTGATAACTTTATAAGTGAATTTACAATTCTGACAAATTTACAATTTTTTTATAAATCCAAATCGACCCATTTGTAAAGTAAACGGGTCAAAATTTCAATGTGTACTTACATTTTATCTATATCATGTAAACTGTGTTCATTTATGTTTTGTTGCAGAATATACCGGAATTCATGCAATGGTTAAAGTATATATCATTTATGTACCATGGGTTCAGGCTGCTACTGAAAGTGCAGTACTCGGGTGATGAGTTATATGAGTGTGAAAGCATAAGCGGATGTAGGCCGTTGCAGAGTTCACCATCATTCGATACTGTAAACTTAAAAGGAGGGTGGAAAGAAGTTTGGATGCTGCTAGGAATGGGCGTGGCGTATCGTTTATTGGCTTATATTTGTCTTAGAAGAAAGATTAGCCAATGCAATATTTGATTAATTAGTATCTAGAATAACCTTTTGTTCAAGATTATATATATCATCATTGTGTTGTATGATCACAAAGTTTATATATACATCTTTGGTTTTACCTTAAGAGATTTTCTTGTCCTTCACAGATCTTATAAAGTGGATATATATCAGTTAACCCCTTGAGTTTTAGGATGCACTTTTGTTTCTTCTTGTGAGATTCATTCTGGCAGTAACTTTTTATAATTATTGTTATTATTATTATTACTATTATTTATTTTTTTTTTAATTTTTCATTAAAAATATAAGTTTTATCTAATAGCAAGTAATATATATTATATTAAAAAACTTAAATGCACAACTTTATTTAAGTTTTTGTCTATGATATAAATTTTATCAAAACTTTTTTGTATATAAAATCAATAACTTTTTTTATAATTCTAGTTCGTAACACAAATCGCTATAATGCTATGTACTCAACTCGCCCCAAGCCCCTCCCCCACGGCCCCGTTCACGCTGCTGTGTTCCAGTTCCAATGTTGGTGTTGTGGCGCAACCGATGTGGCATGGGGCGCCTCCCGGTTAACCCCCACAACACGCGTTACGTTCCTGTACAGTTTTGTATAGGTCAAGCACCTAAATGTACTTAAAACGGAAATCTGGTAGTCTATGTTAATCTTGTTAAAAAGAAATAAATTAGTTTGCCATTAAAAAGAAATAAATTGGTGTAATACACTATATATTATACCAATAATTTTGAATATATTATCTCCTTTAAGAGGTAAAAACACGTATTATCAAGTGGGCTGCCCCATGTTGATAAAAAGAAATATATACTTGAATAATATTTTTTAGAGTTAACTGTCATTTTCGTCAGTGGCGAAACTAGAATATTAATTCATGGGTATCCCAATTTTTTTTTTACCGTGCAATCATACAATATTAAAAAAAAAACAATAATACATAAATAAAGTAAAACAAATACCTAATAGATTTGTCCTCTTCTTTTTTCATAGCTTGAAATCGATCCATCACATCGTCGTCTTTTACTTCACTTAAAAAATCCTTTTCGACCGCACAAACCATAGCATTGTTCAAGAATTCCGAGCCGATTCGATTGCGTAAATCCGTCTTCACAAGCTTCAATTTCGAAAAACATCTTTCAACGGTTGTGGTTGCCACCGGTAAAAGCAAAGCTAGCTTAACAACCCGATAACAGTCTTTAACGTCTTTTTTTTCCATAACAGTCTTTAACAGGAAACTTATGACTACGCGGTTGAAAAGCCCCTTTAACAAGATACGACCTTCTTATGTCATCTATTTGATTTGGGTGATAACTAGCAATAGGTGGCCTATCAAATGGATCCGAAGGAAGATCATTCAAATCAATAATACCTCGTGTTGTTGGAATTGAAGTTGTAGGATTATCATTATCAACATTCGGACTTGCATCAACGTCATCATTTGCTTGATCAACATTCGGACTTGCATCAACGTCATCATTTGCTCGGATATTATCATTATCAACATTCGGACATGAATCAACGTCAACATTCGGAGGAGTTGTTTCATCATCATTAATTTCTTCGTATTTTCGTTTGAAAAAGTTCCCAATTAAAGCTTGTTTTTTGGATTTTGGTTTCATCATCACTTCAAAGAATTCAAACAATCACACAATCAATTCAAACAATCAAACAATCAAAGTCTTTATTAAACCAACTAATAAAACTGATCAAATAATTCAACAATAAAAAAACTAATGAAAGTATCAAACAATTTATTAAACCAACTGATAAATGATACTTCCGTCCAAAAAACAAATTTGCTCCAGTTTCGTCCTCAACATTTTTGAAACGTGCCACTTCAGTCCAAAAAGATAACGTGCCGTTAAAAACGATGACGACGGAACTGGCGCAAGACGTTGTCTTTTTGGACTGAAGTGACACGTTTCAAAAATGTTGAGAACGGAACTGGCGCAAATTTGTTTTTTGGACTGAAATGGCATTTTCCATCAAACGACAGGACGAAAATGACAGTTAACTCTATTCTTTAACAGCTCATATTAATAGTGAACATGGCGGGTGCGGTAAAAGCAACGGTGAACCTCTTTACCGTGCGGAGAACACCATCGCCGGTCACTTTTGCCACGTGTGGTTGTTTATATTCGGTGTATAGTCACCGAGTAAGGGAGGCAAATTTTTGACCGTTGGCTGCACATGAAACCAATCACAATTTTCTTTTTTGTTTTTTATATTAAAAAAATAGTTTACCTCTACCCGAGAGGTGACCACCCCTTATGTTTTAGTGCAAAAGGGGACTTAGAGAGAGTAATTGACATGGCAAGATTAGGGCCATTAAAACCGCTCGCCGCTCGTGCGGAAATTGCTCGTTCGATTTGACGCTCGGTTATAAACGAGCCGCTCTGCTCGGTTCGGTTCAGCTCGAATGATTATTTTTAATTAGTATACATATACATATACAGAAAAAGTATATCGTACAATATGCCTTAACGTAAACTGCGTACGCGATGGCAAAATCGCACGTTATGTTACCAAAAATGAAAATCGCATGTTGTGAAAAACCAAATATCGCATGTTATGAAAAAAAATTTAATTCACATGTTAAAAAAGAATCAAAATCGCATGTTGATACTGCATCGCATACACAGCGTACGTTAAGACAATTTGTACAATAACCGGCCTCTATATATATACATATACAAATAATATATAACCATGTAAGGGAAGGTTCAAATGAAAACCACTAGTTATTGTGAAAACTCGAAAATTAATTAAAAAAGCCAAAAAACATACCATTTTTTTTCAATACCAATTTTCGCAGCTTTTTATATATAAAAAAAATTCAAAAATTTTTTTTGTAGTGCACATGTGTACTACAAAAAAATTTTTTTTTGAAAAAAAGTTTTTTTTTATATAAAAAAACCTGCGATTTTTATAAAAAAATTTGGGAATTTTTTTTGTGTTTTCTAGGCTTTTTTTAGTTAGTTTTCGAGTTTTCACAATAAAAGTGGTTTTTATTTGAACCATCCCATATATATATATATATATACACAAATATAAATTATACATATTTATACACACATACATATATACTCAAATATAAATTAAATTTATAGTTTTATATATACCACTCTATTAGATTTTGGTCCACTATATACAAATTTATAACTATATCTATACGTACTAGCCCAATCACGCCAATAAAAAAATAGTATCAAATCCAAAAGTTAAACCCTAAATCGATAAAAGACAGTCTACTCATCGCCTCAATGTTTCATGTCGTTACTCTAAGTTCGTCTCCTGCTCTCAACGTTATAGTTCGTGCAATATGATCATCGCCTCGTTGGCCAAAACATTGTTACTCATAAGAAAAATATTATGCCATGAAATGTGTCTGTTTTTAAAGACATAAAAACTTGAGACCCAACATTATCACAATCTCTCTCAGCAAATTTAAATTGGGCGACATGGTTGTCCAAATCTCTCGAACTTCGCTCGACGCTCGCTCGGAATATTTACTACTCGGAAAATGCTCGCTTGATTTAAGGCTCAGTTTTAAATGAGCCGCTCCGCTCGGTTCGGTTTGTAAATGAGCCAAGCACGAGCAAAGGTGCTCGGTTCGGCTCGGCTCGTGAACAGCCCTAGGCAAGATGTGATTGGGTGAGTGGAGAGTTTACCTCTCCTGAAGAGGTGACCACATGGGATGGGGTAATGGAATGAGCAAGGGAATGGAATTGACGAGGTAATGGAATGGACAAAGGAATGAAATGGATCATTCCATTCCATGGTCTTGTTTGGTTACCACATGGAAATGGAATGAATCATCACCTTGTAGTATTTGGTAGGCTAGGAAAATAAGAAGGAATAAAATCGGTGATGGGTGGCGATTGTGGGTGATGGCAGAGTTGATGGCGTCGGTGTTCGGTGGCAGAGGGTGGCGACGGCGGTGGTGCCGATGTTCAGTAGCGGAGGGTAGCGGGGTCGGCGGTGGTGCTAGTGTTCGGTGGTGGAGGGTGGCGGTGGTGGTGGTGGGTGGTGGCGGCTGGTGGTGGGTTATGGTGGCGGTGGTTGGTGGTGGTGGCGTCGGTGTTCGGTGGCGGAGGGTGGTGGTCACGATGACGTAGGGTGGTGGTTGCAGTGGCGGGTGGCTACCGATGGTGGCGGTGGTCGTTGGTGGCGCGGTTGTTCAGTGGCGGAGGTTGGCGACAGGGGTGGGTTGTGGTGGTGGTGGCGACGGTATTCAGTGGCGGCAGTGGTGGCACCGGTGTTTGAAGGCGGTGGGTGGTGGTGGTGGCAATGATGGGCGGCGGCGCCGGTGGTCGACGGCTTAGGGTGGCGGCGGTGAGTGACTAATGGTGGAGGTGGTGGAAGGTGTTGGTGATGAAGGTGAGAGAGGGAATAGAATTACAAAAAAAACAAAGGGTGTGAATGTAATGAATTTGAGTGAATGAAATAACCTATGTAATGGGTGATTCTATTAGCTTGACAAACCAAACACATTTTTGTTATTACCTCGTAATAATTCATTCCATTCCGTCTCTCGTTTTTTCATATCAAACAGTAAAAAGTTAAAAGTTAAACCACGTGTCTTGACACTTTATTAACGAGTTTCAGCAGTAGAAGTAATAAAAAAAGTCAAACATTGCGGACATTAGAAGTACAAGCATATCTATTCTGTTGGCCAAGTATCTCTATTCTCTCCAGCTCTCATCTTCAGTATTGCGTGGGTCATCTTCATATCTCTCCCAATCAACAACATTTCAAATCTCACCTTCAACCTATAAAAAACAAACATGGAGCTCGTACCATACTCCGACCCCAACCCCAACCCAACCTCCTCCTCCTCCTCACCACCCTGGCAAGACATGTTCCGATCAGCCTCCACCCGCAAACCCGATCCATCCCCACCCCAACCCGAACCCGAACCACTTCCAACCAACAATCCAGATCAAAACAATTCTTCTTCAATCTCCAACGACCCACAGGTACGTCTAGCACTCTACATAGCCATGGCTCACGCCGGCTTAGTATTTGCCACACTTGTACTCTTTGCTCTTTCCAAATTACTCCAAGAATATCTCCGCCCCATTCTTTGGGCTGTTCTTTGCTCCATCCCTCTTCGTGGGATTCAGCAAACTCTAGTTTCCTTTTGGTCTGAGCCTTTGAAACAAGGCCTTACAGACACTGTATTAGCTGTACCTGTTTCTGTATACAGGGTTTTCATAGAGACCATTGTTGAGATAAGAGACGTGTTGTTCAAAATTGTTCGTAGTAAGAAGAGGAAACATGATTCTGTGAAGCGAAAACGAAGTGGGTTTTCGATATTGTTGAGGTGGTTGGTGTCTTTTTGGGTTTTTGTTATGGGTTATGAACAGTTTGGTGTTGTCGGTGCTGTTGTTCTGTTGGGGTTAGGGTTTATGTTTAGTTCTAGTCATGTGAAGTCTACTATGTCTGCTGGTTTGTCGTTTGGGCGAAGTTCGAAACCGAGTGTTCATACGGCGTTCTTGACCAAAGGGGTTTTGTATAGATTGGAAACGATAGTTGCGTTTGGGTTGATTTTTGGTATGATTGTGGGTTCGATAACTGTTACTATGTTTTTTTCGTATAAGATTGGTGTTGAAGGGAAGGATGTCGTGTATTCGATTAAATCTCATGTTGAAGAGAATAATTACGCGGAGAAGATTGGATTAAGGCAATGGATGGATGAGAATAATGTCCCGGATATGGTTGATCGATACACGACACAGTTTTACGAAACGGTAAACCAACAGATTGATAGTTTGGCTGTGCAGTATAACGTGACGGAGATTGTTCAAGAAATGAAACAGTTAATCGTACCACGTGGGTTAAACTTAAACCCGACAAATTCTTCTGCACCTTCTACTGTGCTAGCAACGTCAAACCCGTACACTGAAAAGATACTAAGTTTGAAACGGATGGTTACTAATCGTGAATGGTCAGCGATTTATCCCGAAGTTAATGCTATGTTAAACGAGGCGCGTATTAGTAAAGCGGATATGATGGAAAAAGCAAAAGCGGTTGCTTTTCAAGGAAAAGATATTATTCAACGCGTGCTTGCGAGTAGTAAATCAATTGTGGGTGGTAGCACTAAGGTTGTTTTTATAGTTATTGAAGGAATAGTTTCTGGTGCAGCGGGTTTTCTGAATTTTATCTCGCACTCGATGGTTTTCATATGGGTTTTATACTCTTTAATAACAGCGGATTCTGGTGGGGTTACAGAACAAGTTATGTATATGATTCCGATTCCACGATCCACTAGAAAACGGTGTGTTGAGGTTCTTGATAAAGCTATTTCTGGTGTACTTTTGGCTACAGCAGAGATTGCATTTTTTCAAGGGTGTCTCACTTGGCTTTTGTTTAGATTGTTTAACATTCATTTCTTGTATACGTCAACGTTGCTTGCGTTTATCAACCCTTTGCTCCCGATATTTCCTTACTTTTTTTCGACGATCCCAGCAGCGTTGCAACTCGTGCTGGAAGGGAGATACATAGTTGCCATCTGTTTGTCGATTATTCATCTTGTGCTTATAGACTATGGTGCTACTGAAATTCTAGAAGATATACCTGGTCACAGCGCGTATCTTACCGGGCTTAGCATCATCGGTGGAGTGGCATTGTTCCCATCTGCTTTGGAGGTAAATTATGTTAGCAGATGTGACAAAATGGGCGGGTCGGGTTAAGATGACCTGAAACTTTGTCCCATATTTTAAAGTTATTTTAGTAAACAGTTAATAGAGAAAATTACTTTTTGAGTCTCTATGTTTTAGTAGCTTTAACACTTGAGTCCAAAATCAAAAAGTTTAATGCCCTGAGTCCCTAATCGTTCATTTGATAACGTTTTAAGTCCCTGTGTTTTAGTGGTTAAAGCCACTAAAACAGAGGGACTCAAAAAGCAATTTACTCCAATTAATATGTTAATTATGATTATAAAGTATATTATTACAATGATAATCTAATATTTTGATAATGCGACCATTTGGCTTACATGACCGATTTCTTTTTTGGTAGTTTTTTGATTCACCAATCCACATGTTAGATATACAAGACATAACCCGAACTGAAACGTTAAAAGTAAACGGGTTAAAAATGCCACCCTGAGTTCTTTACTTCATATACTTGACATCATTTGGTTATTTATCGTTGAGTTTGTGTAATGCAGGGAGCGATATTGGGGCCATTGATAACTACTGTTCTTATTGCTCTAAAGAATTTGTATGTAGAATATGTTTTGGATGAACCAAAAGAAGAGAAACAAGAGTAAGGATGTATGGCCTTTTTATGGTCCATTTGCAGGAGAATTCTTTATAAGTCTTATGATTAATTATGTATACTAGCTGGGAGCAATGTGTCAGCCTTTTATATATATGGTGTTCTGGGCCTATTCTTTGTAAAGGTGATGGTCCTTGCACTTTCTTTCTTTCTTTCTTTCATTTTTTGTTTGTGTAAAAGCTTATATTCTTTGAAAGCTTGTATTGTTTGAAGCAACTAAGTGTTAATACTCTATACTTATTTATTAATAATTACATATATTCATACGAAACTGCTGTGTTTTTGCAACCTGTTGCATCCTTTTTACTACTGTCACGTCATGCCACATTAGTTTTAAATATCATTCATTGAGGATTAGGGTTGTTCAAACCGCTCGACGCTCGTTCGGAAATTGCTCGTTTGATTTGATGCTCGGTTGTAAACGAGCCACTCTGCTCGGTTTGGTTTGTAAACGAGCCAAGCATGAGCAAAGGTCCGCTCGGCTCGGTTCGGCTCGAATTATTAATTTTAATTAGTATATATATACATGTACACATACATATATAGGGAGATGATTATGAGAAAACTACATATAAATGAGAACTAAAAAAGCCTAAAAAACATGGCAAATTTTGTTTCTTACATTTTTTTTATAAAAAAATTGCTACTTTTTATGTATAAAAAACTTTTTTTTTCAAAAAAAAAAAAAAAAAAAAAAAAACTTGTTCTACACATGTGCATTATATGCTTAAAATTAGCTTTTGAGTTTTGTTTAGCTTTTAGGGTTAGTTTTTTTTGAAGGTTTAGGATTAGGATTAGGACAAGTTTTCGATAGATATGCATAAATAATATTAAAGATTTTATTTTTGACGATTTATCAAACATGTAATATATATTTATGATTTTAAAAGATAAGTATATATTTTGGTCATGATCGACTTACCGGTTTTTTGGAACGATGTCCTACAATATAAATATGATTTTTTTACATAAAATATATATTTATTACTTGGATCATTCGTGCACCGACACAGGTTTATACAAGGGACTAGGTCCCGGAAATTATTCAAGTATGTGTATTTATATGTATATGTGTGGTAAGAGTGAGGATCCTACGGAAAGTGTGTTTTTCCTAGAAAGTGTAGGAAGCGATCTGGGCCATCAGATGAGTGTGTTTAATGGTTGAGATCATTTTGGTGGCATTTTGGTAATATACGTGTCTTTAAAATAGGCTTGTGTCATTTAAGTTGTTTTAAATAAGGAAATAACTACCAATCATAAAACAACTTCAAAATATGTCGCAATTTTTTCCCTCTCTTTCTAATCCCTCACATTTGAAAACACCAAATCATACAAAAAATAACGATAAATCAGATCTAGATGTGTTCATAATAGTGTGTTTTAGCGATAAAACACAATGTGACGAACTAGTGATTGACTGCTAAAACACAACATAAAGAATGCCAACTGATAAAACACAACGCGAACCAGTAACTAATAAATCACAACATCAAGAATGCCAAAATCATATCAATCGGTAACTGATAAAACACATTGTGATGAAACCAGTAACTGATAAAGCACAACATCAAGAATGCCAAAATCACATCAACCAATAACTGATAAAACACATTGTGATGAAACAGTATATAAAATACAAAAGAACATGCCATTCATGAATCATAACTGGTATAACACATTGTGATGAAACCGGTAATTGATAAAACACAACATCAAGAATGCCAAAAAATATATCAACCTAGTAACTGATAAAACACATTGTTATGAAATAGTAACTGAAACCAGTAACTGCTAAAACACATTGTGATGAAACTAGTAACTGATAAAACACAACATCAAGAATGCCAAAATCACATCAACCAGTAAATGATAGACCACATTGTGATGAAACAGTAACTGAAATCAGTAACCGATAAAACACATTGTGATGAAACAGTAACTGACACCAGTAACTGCTAAAACATATTGTGATGAACCCAGTAACCGATAAAACACAACGTGAAGAAATTGTTAATGATTTGAACTTCGTAATTTAAAGTAACTGCCCATTTGAAATCGTTATGATTTGAAATTGTCAAAGAGATATACGTTTCCATAAATATCTGGATGGTTAGTTTAGGATATATAATATTCCAAAATTAAATTAATAATCAAATTACCATCATGTCCTTTTGAATAAAAAATCTAAAAGCCACATGTCACCTCCCTATTGCTTCCTAGACTTTCTAGGAAACTTAGACTTTCTAGCCAACTCCTACTCTGTGTGGTAATATACATATATGATCATTCAGATAATTACCCATTAACATATCGTAATAAACAAACGTTTTTGAAATGGTTAACATCTTAAGTCTTAACATGTTGGTGAAAGACTTGTGGAGTAAACACATATTTAGACCTTAGTATCTTATTATATGAGGACAGTTGTAGGTCGGGATTATATATTATTATTCGGACATTCAGATTGCTAGTTGCACGTAATGCAAATTTGTGAGTTTCACGACCCCTCTTTTAAATGTTTTGCTTTTAAATACTCGGGGGGAGATACATGTTTGCTTATTTGATATGATAGTTAGGGAATGAAATCATTAAATCTATTATATGTGCTTAAGTTGTAGTTGTTGTTCTCGGGAGGTCCTCAACCAATCGTCAATCCGACCGCAGAGCAATCGAATAGATTTATTGGTGAAGAAACACTAGTTCAAAGGACCAGAATCGATTGAACCAGGGGTTTAGTTCTGCATAAAAGAGTTAGGTCCTCTCGTTTGATTCAGGGTTTGGCTAAGCTCCTTCTTCGAATGATAACTTCAAAACGAACAGCCGTTAGACTCGCCACGGGGAGAATGGGGGTTCTCTCGGTGACCACCATCCGGCGTGAGAATAAGTACAGGTTTCAATGAAGAAGAAGAAGTAATAGTGAAAATGAAGTGATAGTAACATGAGAAATGATACTGGAGTTGTCTTATTTATAACCGAATTTTGGGCGGGAAAGTTTGTTGACGGAGGAAGTAACGGAAAGTGTTTTCTGTAAGCGGTTATTTTCTCCACCGTTAATGTAACACCCCAAAACCCGAACGTTTATATTCGGTAAATGTTCTGATATGGTACATCGTGAAATAAACAACTAGGCTATTTAACCTAGTTAGGAATGTGGTAAAAAGCAATTAAAGGATGATAGTTGTGTCAATATTATTTAGTGGCAACTTGAGGGACTAAAGTGGGGCAAAATGAAAGTTGAATTTAATATATGAAAAACACACACAAACACACAAATCGTGTGTGTTCTAGAACGAGCAAGAGCTCCATGAGCTCAAGAAACCCTAAGCATGAAGAATCATCAAATTGAAGGGTGAATCGAGGTCTAAATTCATGAATAAACACGGATTAATGATCACCTACACGAGGGGATCATAAGGTATTTCTTAAACGTTAGATTGGTGATCTTTCACGAAGTGGGTTATGATGTAAATTGCGAATTTGTATGAAATTGAGAACGAGTGTGTGTTAGAATCATCATATAGAACATGGATTATGCATGGTTTAGGTTAATTTGATGTTTAATGGTGAAACCCGTTTGTTATGGTGAAGATGATGACATGGGTAAATCATCTATGTCTAAATTCTTGCTTAATATTGATGTATTTTGCTATGTATGGTAGATTCTTGTTAGAGGAATTGAAAGAAATGTGATACTAGTATGTTTGATGTTATGCATGAATGATCCATGTTGATTAGAAGGATAATTTGATGATTTATGTATGAGTTTAGAAGAATATGCATGAATTGGTTGTACACTATGCTTAGGAGGTAGTAAACACGCCAAGTGTATGATGAAATGTATATAGTATTGTCCGTATAGGGTATTATGATGTTACGGGTATATAATGATAAGTCGAAAGTTAAATTAAATGAACCGTTGACTTCTAAAAGTCAACTGTGTATAAGAAGAATGGTTAGACGTGTTGTCATAATTGTAAGATTAAAGTAAGTTATACGGTGCGTGTTAGACGTATGTGTGTTTAATGCGATGACATGATGGATTACATGAGTTGGAAATGATATGAATTTGGTTACATGTATTATGCTTGTTAGAAGTAACTAATGAAAGTCAAATGTGAATTATGCGATTGATATGATCGTTAACATGTACAATTGTGTATGCTAATAAGAATGCGATTTCGATGACATGGAAGTATAGGAATCATGTCGAGACGGAATCAAGCACGGAAGGCTAACGGTTCAAGAAGTGGCGAGGAAACGGACATGAACACGGATGCATGAGGTAAGTGATTTCCGTAATCACTTCTTAGTTGTTTATGTAAAGTTATGTGCGACTTAATTAAGTATGATAATTGAGGTCAAATAGGAATGAGTTGTATGAAATCGATGAATTTTGCTAAGTAAATCAAATGGGTCAAGATGAGGTTTTATTGCATACCGGAAAGGTTGCATAAGTAACGACTTCGGTATGATAACCGGGTAATGGATAAAATTGTACGTAAGCATGATAACCGAGAAACGGTGTCGCGGGTTAATGGGCAAGAGGTTCGGTAGTAAATTATGAGTAAATGAATAAACAATTTCATAGATGGAAATTGTACTATTTAATGTTCAATTACGTAATAATGAATGAATTTAACGAATACCGGGTATTGGGTGCGTAAACCCCAAGTACGACACTCCGGATAGTGTAAAAGTATTATGGTCATAAGGTTCATGTAAGTTTTGGGTTAAAAGGAATGAGTTATTTGATAAAAACATGAACGGGTCGAATAAATCGTAAATGAATAATAAGCCGATAGTGCGTAAGTTAAGAATTTCCTTAATCCGGATATGGGATTTCAAGTTCACATGATAGAATGTCAAATTACGAGCATGTAGGAAGAAACGGGAGGTTAAACGGGTAAACGGTTCAAAAGTTATGCGCGTTTTAGTGCGTTCGGACGACGAAACGGATCTGCAGAAAAATGGAGAAACCAGGGGCCGTCGCCGACGACATGTTTGGCCGTCGCCGACGCCATGTGCAAATGTTGTTTTTCTCCGACGCCCTAATACACTGTCTACGCGATGTTGACCGACGCGAGGAAGCGCACGGTCATGCGCTTGGGCCGCATGGTCGTGCGATTCCGAGTAAATCATTGCACTGGCTTGTGCACTGCCAGTGCTCCCGGCGTCGTAGGTTCCGCACGGTCGTGCGGTTGGGACGCACGACAATGCGTCAGCTGCAAGTTCATCCGAATGTGCAGAATTCATCCGAATCAGCCCCGTAACCTATAAGGAGTCCCAAAATGTATTCTAAACTCATTGTAGAGTGTTTATGAGATGCGATGAGCGTGTACGCAAGCATAAAATGGAACGAAATAAGTATAGAGGCATATGTAAGTATAAGTATGGATTTACCTACATGATTAGTAAAAGGGAATCCATGGGCAAACGCATCTATGAATGTGTGTATGCTAGTATGTATGTATGTATGTATGTAGTTATGTATGTATGTATGTGAGTAGGTATGTATGTAGTTATGTATGTATGTATGTAAGTAGATGCGTATGTATGCAAGTAAAGGTATGTATGTATGTACGTAGTTATGTATGTATTGTATACGTGGTTTCAATACATTTAAGTATTAACGTTATTAACAGTGTGCCTCGAGAATGAAATGTAATGCAGGTACATTATTGAAGATTCGCCAAGGATTAGACACCCGGATGGAATGATTAAATCTAGAAAGATAACGGGATGGAAAGTATATGTGGATGGAACGTAACGAGACTACATGATTAAGAATCTCGTTTGTATATAATGTATGCTAATGTTGCGAATGTATGTGGTGGGTGCAGGTTGTACGAATCACAAATTATCATCACAAGGAGTAGCGACCAAAGACCGAGTCACAAGATAGATTGTACGGGAATGCTTGAGTATGTAATTTGATAAACATAAGTTACGCTTTTATTTTATTAAATGAGTACGAAGGATGCATATATTGTAAAAGAGTTATTTTAAAATGAACTTTCAAGGATGCATATATTGTAAACGTTTATTTTATTATGGTACGTATTTCCGCCGCGTCTTTTCAGTTAAAGCGTGTTAGGGTCTTACAAGTTGGTATCAGAGCCTTGGTTTGAGAGAATCAAGCACAAGAAGGTAAGTACTTGAACTCAAACCTGTGTGCTCTTGTGATAAGGAACCCGTACAATCCATGACTCGATCAAGATCTAAAGGTAAGCATAACTGCTTGGAAAGGATGATCCGCGAATGCGGTCTAGGACCGGCATCAAGGCAAGTAATAAGACAAATTGACCCCGGGTACGTAAATTTAACGTGTGAGCGTATGAAGTGGTATAATTAAGCAAGTGAAAGAAAATTTTAAATGAAATATAATAAAGACATGGCAATGAAGTTTTGAAAATGTTACATGTGCCGAAACTTAATTCTTCGGACATAAGGAGGCGATTACACGAAGACACAAAACTAGTATGCGGATTATGTACCTGGCCAGTACACAAGAAACGTATGACGTTCGTGAGACAGTGATAATTGTTACATGTATGTCCGTTAGAATTAGGTAGTAGGTGGACGTGAGGGTAAAGATAAATGTACGACTTTCAGGAATGAAAGTATGAATGATATGTTAGAATATGCGGGACGGATTCGAAACATGAAAGGGATGAAAGTATGAATGATATGTTAGAATCCGCGAGACGGATTCGAAGCATGAAAGGAATGAAGTATGAATGACCTGTTTGAATCCGCGAGATGGATTCAAGAAATGGAAGGCATGAATGGAATGTTGAATTCGTAAAACGGATTCAAGGAAATGAAATGCAGAAATGATATGTTCGAATCCACGAGACGGATTCAACACATGTAAAGAATGAAGGATGTGAATGATATGTTTGAGTCCGTGAGATGGATTCAAAGAATAGAAGGAAGAAAATGTGTGAATGGTATGTTTGAAGCCGCTAGGCGGATTCAAAACATAGAAATAATGAAAGGTATGGATGTTACGTTTGAATCCGCAGGACGAATTTAAGATATAAAAAGAATGGAATTAGTCCACATCAGAATATGACGATGGTTTGACCATGGTTGCGTCAAACGAGTCATATGAGTAAATGTAAGGTAACTAAATGAAAGAATGATGTAATAAAAGTCCTTGCAAGTAAGCATGAATGGAAGGAAGTACAAACGTGTGCCTCAATAAATGTATGATAGTTAAGAAATGTCAGTTTGGCCTTGAAAAGTCAAACTGCGAAGGTTGATGAAATAAGTAACTGGAATGAAAGAATTGCGTGTGAGGAATGAAATGCGTGACACGTTATGGCTTGTATGTAAGAAATTGTATAAGAATTATAGGTGAGTAATCACCTAATAAAATGAATGTTTGAATGAAATGTGCTAATTGCTAAATTTGTTGATGATAATGTTAGAACCCTTGATGTGATGAAACCAATCAAATTGGTGGAAGGATGCGTACGAGCGAAGGCACGTTACACGGGTAAATGGAATCTAGCCTAGTACGGCTAGTACTTGTGAAGAGTGCGGATCGATCTGGGTTACGGATCATCGATTGCTGATATGAGATGAGGTTAGTAAAAGGTCTAATTTATGTTGGATAAGCACGAATTGGTAGATTGAAAATGACCTATGAAGGGAATGTTTGATTTCTAATAGTTAACATAAGAAGGAAAACTATGTTATTAAGAAGGAAATCTTAGTGGTTTTAAGTGAAGGTTTCGAGTATTGGTTAAACTCTCGTATAATGAATTTGCATGACACGTATACTTATGCGAATTAATTAATGCATGAAATGAGAGTAATAGTGATGTAGAATGAATGATGTGAGTTGAAGGTAAAGTAAGGATATGTATGGTACAAACAACTATGGAAAATGTAGAATGATGTTAACCTGGGAGCTAAGTAGATATGTATGATCATGAAATAGTAACTTCGTTACAATAACACAACAATAATTAAATGTCATGTAATATATGTATAGAATGTAATCTTAAAGGATGAGACAAAGGTATTAGATCTGTTATGAATGGATCATATGAAAGTAAGCATTACTATAAGTTTGGATGAATATGTATATTGACCTGTTATTAACGGGTCGAGGAAATAAGAATGTTAGGTGAAAGTATGCCATGGAAAGTATACACTTGCTAAGAAGTTAATTGTATGAACAAATATGAATTGAGATAAGATAAATTACTTATAATTATGATGTGACTATGAAGTCAAACATATATGTGTATGTGTAAATAGAAGAGAGAAAGGTTTCGGAGACGAAACCTTATTTAAGGGGGTAGACTTGTAACACACCAAAACCCGAACTTTTATATTCAGTAAATGTTCTGATATGGTACATCGTGAAATAAACAATTAGGCTATTTAACCTAGTTAGGAATGTGGTAAAAAGCAATTAAAGGATGATAGTTGTGCCAATATAATTTAGTGGCAACTTGAGGGACTAAAGTGGGGCAAAATGAAAGTTGAATTTAATATATGAAAAACACACACAAACACACAAATCGTGTGTGTTCTAGAACGAGCAGGAGCTCCATGAGCTCAAGAAACCCTAAGCATGAAGAATCATCAAATTGAAGGGTGAATCGAGGTCTAAATTCATAAATAAACACGGATTAATGATTACCTACACGAGGGGATCATAAGTTATTTCTTAAAAGTTAGATTGGTGATCTTTCACGAAGTGGGTTATGATGTAAATTGCGAATTTGTATGAAATTGAGAACGAGTGTGTGTTAGAATAATCATATAGAACATGGATTATGCATGGTTTAGGTTAATTTGATGTTTAATGGTGAAACCCGTTTGTTATGGTGAAGATGATGACATGGGTAAATCATCTATGTCTAAATTCTTGCTTAATATTGATGTATTTTGATATGTATGGTAGATTCTTGTTAGAGGAATTGAAAGAAATGTGATACTAGTATGTTTGATGTTATGCATGAATGATCCATGTTGATTAGAAGGATAATTTGATGATTTATGTATGAGTTTAGAAGAATATGCATGAATTGGTTGTATACATTGCTTAGGAGGTAGTAAACACGCCAAGTGTATGATGAAATGTATATAGTATTGTCCGTATAGGCTATTATGATGTTACGGGTATATAATGATAAGTCGAAAGTTAAATTAAATGAACCGTTGACTTCTAAAAGTCAACTGTGTATAAGAAGAATGGTTAGACGTGTTGTCATAATTGTAAGATTAAAGTAAGTTATACGGTGCGTGTTAGACGTATGTGTGTTTAATGCGATGACATGATGGATTACACGAGTTGGAAATGATATGAATTTGGTTACATGTATTATGCTTGTTAGAAGTGACTAATGAAAGTCAAATGTGAATTATACGATTGATATGATCGTTAACATGTACAATTGTGTATGCTAATAGGAATGTGATTTCGATGACATGGAAGTATAGGAATCATGTCGAGACGGAATCAAGCACGGAAGGCTAACGGTTCAAGAAGTGGCAAGGAAACGGATATAAACACGGATGCATGAGGTAAGTCATTTCCGTAATCACTTCTTAATTGTTTATGTAAAGTTATGTGCGACTTAATTAAGTATGATAATTGAGGTCAAATAGGAATGAGTTGTATGAAATCGATGAATTTTGCTAAGTAAATCAAATGGGTCAAGATGAGGTTTTATTGCATACCAGAAATGTTGCATAAGTAACGACTTCGGTATGATAACCGGGTAATGGATAAAATTGTACGTAAGCATGATAACCGAGAAACGGTGACGCGGGTTAATGGGCAAGAGGTTCGGTAGTAAATTATGAGTAAATGAATAAACAATTTCATAGATGGAAATTGTACTATTTAATGTTCAATTACGTAATAATGAATGAATTTAACGAATACCGGGTATCGGGTGCGTAAACCCCAAGTACGACACTCCGGATAGTGTAAAAGTATTATGGTCATAAGGTTCATGTAAGTTTTGGGTTAAAAGGAATGAGTTATTTGATAAAAACATGAACGGGTCGAATAAATCGTAAATGAATAATAAGCCGATAGTGCGTAAGTTAAGAATTTCCTTAATCCGGATATGGGATTTCATGTTCACATGATAGAATGTCAAATTACGAGCATGTAGGAAGAAACGGGAGGTTAAACGGGTAAACAGTTCAAAAGTTATGCGCGTTTTAGTGCGTTCGGACGACGAAACGGATTTGCAGAAAAATGGAGAAACCAGGGGCCGTCATCGACGGCATGTTTGGTGATGCGTATGAAGTGTTTTATATATTAGGTGTATATTTTAAGCCCCTTAACACTTTTTTTAGCCAAGTTTTACATTTATAAAACACGATATTTACTAACACTAAACACACATATGGGCAAGTGCACCCATCGTGAGCGTAGTATAGTGTTGGTAAGATACCGAGGTCGTCCAAGGACACAAGAGCTTTTAGTAACGGCTTATCGTCAACGTCTAATCAAATCAAAAAGTTTAGAAAAAATGTTTTAAACTAAGAAAATAAAAACTAACTAAAATGCTGAAAATAAAAATAAAAGAAAAACAGATAGCAAGATGAATCACTTGGTTTCGACTCGTGTATAGTGTAACCTTTGATTATTTCCGCACTTTTGCACTTATTTAAGAGATTATCTTAGTTATTGTAGTAGGCCCCTCTTTTGAAGGTGACGTTACCCTTAACCCAGTAGTTTGAGTCAACAAGGATACATTCCTAAAGGGTCGGATTATTGAAAGATAATTAATTAAGTTATTAATGCAAATTATGGTAGGCCCCTCTTTTGGAGGTGACGTTACCCTCGGCTAAGTAGTCTGAGTCAGCAGGGATACAGTCCTAAATAGCCGGGTTATAGGATTAATAGTAGTTAACTTATGAGGGGATCAAAGTGTTTGGACCCCCGCCATCCAATACCGTTAAGTATTGAAGGAGGTCCTACTAAATTTGACCCAGGTCCATTGCAGGACCTCTAAACGCTAAACAATGGCAAGACTCTTACCAAACCGTTCCCTTAACCCCCGACCAGGTAGCCAACATACCTCCATATAGACCGTGGAGATATGAATGGTGAAAATCTTTTATTTTATATAGACAGTAAAATAATGTCAAGACACCACGGACAAACGATAAAGAAGAATCACCTTCAACATAAGAAACTAGTTATTAAAGTCATTAATACAAAACCAAATAAAAAGTGCGAAAATATTAGAAATAAAAAGTATTACACTAGACACTTGTCTTCACCAAGTGATGTAAGAGACTTAGGCAACCATGGCCTTGAATGTCAAGAACTCTTACGATCAATCTTGGATCCCGAGACGACTCACACACTCTATGATGGACAATGGATGATGGTGGTGGATGATGGTGTTATGGTGGTGGTGGGTGGTGGGTGAAGTGTGAGAGAGGTGGTGTGCCAAGGGATGGTTTGAGCTTGAGCCAAGCACTCCTATTTATAGGCTGAACAGAAGCTCGGGAACGGCCCCGTGTCCAGTGGGCACGGCCCCGTGTCCACATCCTTCTCTTTCTTCATTTAATGCAGCTTGTCTTATTAGTTGACCACGCCCCCGTGTCCGCTGAGCACGACCCCGTGTGCAGAAGAATCTTTGTACTATAAAGATTTTCCTGGATTGTGCGAATCTTATAGTTGACCACGACCCCGTGTCCGCTGAGCACGGCCCCGTGGTGGGCAATAGAAGCTTCTACCACTTTGTCTTTTCTGCTGACACTTGGGCACGCCCCCGTGCTGGATGAGCACGCGGCGTGTTCAGTCTTCTGTCTTTTTGTTTTGCTTGGGAAGATGCTGTCGTGGGGTCGGGCATGTCACGTTTGTTCCTTTTCTTGTATTTATGTTAGATTTTGCTGTATTTTTGCTTCTTTTGTTAATTTGAGCTCATTTAATCCTGAAAATACAAAAGGAAGGCAAAAGCACACTTTTTCCAACATTAGTATTAAAAAAGGGTTAGTTTTATGCTACAATTGATGTAATTTATATGTTGCATTTTTCACACATCAAATACCCCCACACTTGAATCTTTGCTTGTCCTCAAGCAAAACTCTTTATAATGTGGCTTTACACTCCCAAATGGAATGGGTAGAGAAGAAGGTTTTTGGGCTTGTCATAGAGTGTCGGGATTTCCAAGTGTTGGATCTGAGTTTGGATTTGATTGTATTTTCTGTTTGAATTAAAATGGAAATGGATGAGTTGTGCAGCGGAATTAATATGGAAACAAACTTTGCATACAATCAAACGAGAGTATTGCTTTGATCAAGACATTTTCAACAAAGAACCGAATGATTGAATTTAATTTCAATAACGATTACAAAGTAATGCTTGAATACAAACTCCCCCTCAGCCAGAGCTCAGTGTTTGTTCGTGCAAAGAAGACGGTGTTGCAAAGAGCTAATAGAACAGTACAGAGCACTGTTCTATTTATAGGCACTAGCAAACCACTGAGCATCTAATGCTGACGTCACCATGAAAGTGACATCTAACCTCCTAACAAACTCTAACCTCTGATCTATACAAACACTGCTATACTAACTACTGCTATTACATTTCATTACATAAAAGATACTTAAACGACTGCTGCATCCTTCCACTGCTGTGAACCCGGCAGTGCTTGTCCGGATCAGCAGTACTTGACTCAAGACAGTAGATTGAGCAGCAGAGCTTTAGTCTTCTATCAGTCTTTACAAGAGCAGCAGATTAACGGTCAGTGGCTTGTATGATCAGTAGATAGGAGGTCAGCAGATGTTGAAACCACTTTCAAGGGGAGAGACTTGTATGTAACATCTGCTTATTATGGATCCACTGCTCTGACCCAGTTTTGGCTTTAATTATCTGTTCCTCTGGTAGGGTTCAATCCCAACAATCTCCCCCTGGAACAGATAATGCCAAAACTCTTCATTATTGTGGAGTTCTTTATTGCCTCATCAGCAGTTCCCTTATCTGACCTTTAAATTGTAGTTCAAAGTCTAGGGCATCTGTGTCTTCATCATCCCTGCTAAGTGGAAGATCAAGGAGATCCTGCAAATCTTCAAGACTCAGGCCAAGAGCTTGTTCCCTTGATATTTTCTTCACTTCTCCACCAGACCAGAGCAAAGTCAATACGTAGGTCTGTTTGTCAGTTTCCCACTTTTGTATTTTTGAGTCTGGTGGGTTTCTTGGGAGACGTTTATTTGCAGAGGTATTTGGTGAGGCTGGCCTATTCATGACTGGCTGAGCATCACTTGCAGATTGTTCCAATTCAAGATCTTCTTTTATCATTAATTTAATGCCTGCTTTTACAATAGCATCTCCAGCTTTAAGATCTTGAATTGTTTCAGTACTCGACTGGTTTTGGCTCCTTTTGTAGATGGCAGCACCAGCTGGAGCAGTGGTTCTTTTAGCTTGCAACTTTGGTGGTCTTTTTGAAACCTCTGCTTTAGAATAGTCAGGCTTTTTTGGAACTTTTGGATCTTTCTTTCTAAGTTCCTCTAACCTTTTGTAGGTAGCCCTGACCCTATCTTCTCCCCACTTTGACACAGAATTCTTTGACCCATAATCAGCTGCTATCAGCTCCTCTTTCATTCTCTTCAACTTTAGTGCCTTCTCAGCTTCAAATTGTTTGAACTTTTCAGGGGGAGTCTGCTTGTCCTTATTTTTGATCATTTCTTGAATCCTGGCTGCCTCTTTTTCAAGCTCAGGAATGGTCCAGTTTTTGTACATGTATTTCTCCCCCTTGTATTTCTTGTAGGTCATGATATTCTCAATGTAGTCTTTTCTCAAGGACTCATCTGCCCTTTCAGAGATTTGCTGACATACATTTTTGGCAAATTGCTCCATTGCTCTGACCTGTGTGAGTAGAAATTAATAGTTTTGTTGAAATTCTCTATCAGATTTCCCTTGTTTATTTTTGATAGCAATATCCTCTGCTTGCTTGGCCTTGAGTTTCAAGTATTCTTCAATATTGTGAGGCCTGGGATATCCTTCAACCGATGGCAAACTCCTTTTAGCTGGGTCATCCTCATAATAAAAGGATTTGATTTCTTCCCTAACTGCAATGAGTTCTAGAGGAAATGAGACACCAGCAGGAGGTAGTGGTTTTAGGATTTGAGCTGAAGAGAGAGGTATGGGTTTTGGAATGGTGACAAGTGACAGGGATTTTGAAGATGTTGGTGGTGGTGAATAATCATCATCTTTGAGAATTAGCCTTCTCCTTTTTGGTTGAGGAGGGACTGATGATGTTTTGGGTGGAACAGTGGTGGTAGATTGTATGGCAGTGGTTTGTGATTGACTAACAGTTGTTGAAACAACTGGTGTCTCAACCACTGTTGTCATTACAACAGATGTTGTAACATCTGTTGTCTTCTGCTTTTTGGCAGGAGAAAGTGGTGGTGAGTTTGTTTTTGGTGGTGATGGTAGTGGTGTGTGTCGAAGTGATAACAGATGTTGCAACAACTGAAGTATCAGCAGTAGTTGATACAGCAGGAGTTACAGCAGCTGTTTGGGTGGAGGTTTGATGCTGATGGCTTTTGGATGGTGGTTTTGGAGGCTTTGGAAATCTGGATGGGATGGACTTAGGTTTCCTTTTTGTCTTAGGATTTTTAGTATCCTTTGATCCAGAACAACCCTGCGCATACAGTTCCATGAAAGCTCTTTTCTCCTCATTCCATCTTGAAATATCCTTTGCCATTCTATCCCTCTTTACACTTGCTACTCCTTCATCAAGTGCTTCTTGGGTAGCATCAACCTTTTTACTACCATCTGGCAATGGAATTTTTCTGGTCATAGCATCCTTCTCAGGTTCAATGTACAGACCATCATCTATTCCTTTTTTCTTCCACTCCTGAATTTTCTCCCCCTTTTTGGCATTATCTTCTGGGAGTTGATCAATGAAAAGTACTGTTGGAGGAGCAGTGCCAGTGGTTTCCAATAAATGGGCCTTGATTTCCTTAATATCTGCTTGAGTGTTCTTGTACCTAGACTCCATAATGTTTCTCAGCTTTTGGACATGAAGTTCATGTTGCTGATCAGCCATCTCTTTTTGTTGTTGGAGAAAAGGTTGGAAAAGTTTCCAGAGCTCATTTGTAGCAAAAGCTTGTGGTGGAGCAGGTGCTTGAGATGGAACAACAGTGGGTTGCATCTTTTGTGTTTTCAACACCCGCTGTAGCATATTTTTAAGATCTGCAACAGATGTATCCAACTTTTCAATTCGTTCCGTCAAATCCTGATATTTTAAATCATCACCCAATTTAATGGGATCATCTGATTTCCCACTATCAGTGGTTTTATCAGTGGTTGAGGTAGGGAGTGTACTCCAAACACTAACCACTGATGCCCCTTTTTCTTGGTACTGGGGTCTTCTTCCTTCAACACTTGACAACCTTTTGATGTTGCCAGTCGGATAAATAAATCCACTGGTGGTTGGCAGAGGTGCTATGTAAGGAATTGCCTCCAAGGAAGACTTATTAATGTAACCACTGTCCAACTGTAAACCAGTGGCTTCAACAGTTGTAGTGGCTGCTTCACTTGGACTACCACCAAGAGTTACATGTAACTCAAGGGGTGTAACCTCCTCAGGTTGTGTTGGTGGGTTAGCAAAGATTGATACATCAGACCCAATCATTTGTTGAGGTATGTTCTCATTGGTAGGCGATTGAGAAGGACTGGTTAGTGCCTGGTTCAAATCAATTGCATCCAACAGCAGTTTAGTTGGTGAGGGAATTGTGGATGTGAGGTTTGGTGTAGAAACAGGATTTGCTCCGGGCATTGAGTTGTGGATGATGAAACCAAGTGATTTCAGAGCATCATGATGTGGTGGCCCTATGTGTACAACCTGTTCTTTTTGTGAAGAAGCAGGAGGAGTATTGGTTATGGGTTGAGATATTTGTACCAACTGCTGTGAGGAAGAAGCAGCAGTGGTTTCTTGTGATTTCCCGGGAATAATTAAAATTTTCTTCTTGAAGAATAGCATATCCCAGATTTTGAATCTTTAATGGTATTTCATTAAAAGAAGTGGTTTTGTTTGAAACACACATTAGGAGGGTATGGAATAAAAATATTGTTGCAGAAGGAAAGAAACCTTTTTGTAAGGTAGCTTTCTTCATCATTGTGTCTGCATACCCTCTCTCAATGAAGTCAATTTTCAACTCGTTTTTAGGGAAAGAAATTTTACCTTGCTGATCCTCGAGTTGAAAGACCTCTGAAATTGACTGTGGTGTAATCTTGACAGGTTTTCCCTTTAGATTAGAGGTAATGGCTATTACAGCGTCCCCTTGTGTTTCAAGGGTTGCATTCTTCCAAAACTCCCTTTGGGTTGTCAAGTAAATTGGTGCATCGGCTAATAACAAAGTTCTGTACTTTGATTTAGCCATTTTGGTAATGATGGAGTCGAAAGCATCTGTGGTGCCGGGTTTTGTGAGAAGACCCAGAAGATTGTGAGATGGTTTGTGTGGGATTTCAGTGGTAGTGACCTTTTGAGAGGTCGCTTTCGACGATGATTTGGAAGTGGGTTTTGCAGATGGCTTCGATTTTGTCATTTTGGAGATGAAGATCGAAGAAATTTGTGAAGGAATGTGAAGAAAAACTGCTTTGAGAAAAGAATTTTTGAGAATTCAATTCGACAGTAAAACCCTGTTTTTGGTGTGGAGTGGGGATTTTATAGAGGAAAAAGTGAAGGCTGACGTGGCAGCGGTTACAAAAGTACTGACCACTATGTACTGCCCACATGCCAAACTCTGAAGAAATGAAGGACAGTACTTTTATGAAAGTTACTGATGAAGACAGTGGTTTAAACGGTAAAATGGAAGCAGTGGATGATTTTCACTATCAGTGGATAGCATATCAGTGGATAAGACACTGCTTTTGAACAACAGAGGTTATCAAGGAAATGAGAGAACAGAGGATGGCTTTCAGCAGTGGACAGACTTTGAAGTAGAGCAGACTTTTGAACAAACAGTGGTTATGGCAGACTTTTAAGGATTTTAATGAAAACTTCATTTTTAGCTATTTTTAAGGATGGATTTTTGATTTTCTGAAAACATTTTAATGCTTTTATTCATAGAAAAACAAGATTTTGCTTGTTATTCCATGTTTAGCATGCCAATCCTAGAGACCAAGCTTTCAGAAGTGGCAGTATCTAGTGCTTTTGTGAGCACATCTGCCAGCTGGTCTTTAGTTGGGACATGATGCAGAGAAATCAAACCTTTTTCATAGCAATCCCTCACAAAGTGATGTCTGATGTCGATGTGTTTGGTGGTTGAATGGGAAACTGGACTTTTGATGATATTTTCTGCTGCCTGGCTATCCAACATGAGTGGAGTCTTTAAGGCAGTGATACCGAAATCCAGCAACTGATTTTGAAGCCACAGGAGTTGGGCTGTACAGCTTGCAGTAGCAATGTATTCAGCTTCAGCAGTGGATGTTGAAACAGCTGCTTGCTTTTTGCTTTGCCATGAAACTAAGCAATCACCTAGAAACTGGCACCCTCCTGATGTAGACTTCCTTATAGTGTTACATCCAGCAAAGTCACTGTCTGAAAAGCCTGAAAGCTTGATATTCCCATTAGCTGGATACCAGATACCAAGTGTGGGAGCACCTTTTATGTATCTGAAGATCCTTTTTACAGCAATGAGATTTGATTTTCTGGGAGCTGATTGACTTCTTGCACAGACACATGTTGCAAACATGATGTCTGGTCTAGATGCAGTTAGGTACAATAAAGACCCAATCATGCTTCTATATAAAGTTTGGTCAATCAGTTCATCCTTTTCATCAGACATGACAAGTTTATTTGTTGCCATGGGTGTGCTGCATGGTTTACAATCATTCATATCAAATTTAGTCAAAAGTTCTTTAGCATATTTGCTTTGATGAATGAAAGTTCCATTTTGCATTTGCTGAACTTGGAGACCAAGAAAGCATTGCAGCTCACCCATTGCACTCATTTCAAACTCAGCTGTCATGAGTTCTCTGAACTCTTCACACATTGAGTTACATGTGCTTCCAAAAATAATGTCATCCACATAAATCTGGACAATCATTAAATCCTTCCCTCTCCATTTTAGAAACAGTGTTTTATCAATGGTACCTCTTTTGAAACCATTTGAGAGTAGGAAGTTGGAAAGAGTTTCATACCAGGCCCTTGGTGCTTGTTTCAGGCCATACAAGGCTTTGTTTAGCCCGTAGACATGATCTGGATAAAATGGATCCTCAAAACCTGGAGGTTGACAAACATACACCTCTTCTGAAACACCTTCATGTTGTGGTTGATAGCAAAGGCCAGGAACAGTCTAATGGCTTCCAATCTTGCAACAGGGGCGAATGTTTCATCATAATCAATCCCCTCTTCCTGTCTGTAACCTTGAACCACAAGCCTGGCTTTATTTTTGACAACAATGCCCCTTTCATCAGTTTTGTTCTTGAAGACCCACTTTGTGCCAATGGGACTAACCTCTTCTGGCAGTGGTACAAGCTCCCATACTTGTTGTCTTTTAAACTGTTGGAGCTCCTCTTGCATGGCTTCTACCCAGCTGTTGTCTTTCAGTGCCTCTTGGTACTTGACTGGCTGATGGAGTGATAAAAAACCGGCAAAAAGACAAATGTTTTGGGTTTGGCTTCTTGTGAGCACCCCTTCATTGATGTTGCCAATGATTTAATCAGGTGGATGAGATCTCAAGTAGATTAAATCTCCTTGGTATGGGATGATGGCATTTGTTGGTGAAGGCTGCAAATGTGTATCATCTGAGCTAACCACTGCTGGGGACTTTGATGATCCAGTAGTGGCTTCAAAAGGTGGTGGAATTGGAGGTAATGAAGTGGACACATGCTGACTTTTATCCACTGTTTGGGGACTTTTGTCAGCAGTGTTTGAGGATGTGGAAGCAGTGGTTGATGGGCTACTTTGGTCAACAACTGTTGAGGTAGCAGTGGTTGAGCTTTGACAGCTGTTTTGAACATCTGATGCTCTTCCCAGTTTGACAGACTTTTGAGGAATGATGATTTCATATCCATAGTCTGGTGTTGAATCCTCTGATGGACCTGCACTGTTAGTCTTGACAGCAGTATTTTCAAAAGTAAATTTTTCAAGATCAAACAGATCTGCAGGATTTGCTGGGATTTTCATTGATGAAAGTTCATTGAACTTTACATTCAAGGTCTCCTCCACTGCCTTGGTCCGTGTATTAAACACTTTGTAGGCCTTGGCAGTGGTTGAGTATCCCATATGATAACCACAATCAATTTTGGCTGCAAATTTTGAAATGGAATCTTTTAAGTTCAAAATAAAGCATGGGCAGCCAAACACCTTGAAGTATGAGATCAGTGGTTTGATTTTATACAGAATTTCATAAGCAGTCTTTTTGTGCTTGGGGTTTATTAAAACTCTGTTCTGGACATAGCAGGCAGTGTTTACTGCCTTTGCCCAGAAAGTTAATGGCAAACCTGAATCAGCAAGCATGGTTCTGGCAGCCTCAATCAATGTTCTGTTCTTTCTTTCAACTACCCCATTTTGCTCTGGTGTTCTAGGGATGCTGTACTACCTTACAATCCGTTTCTTCATACAGAAGGCATCCAACTCCTTATTTTTAAATTCTGTGCCATTGTCACTCCTGAAGCTTTTCACTGGAAGATCAAATTGCTTTTCAACCTGTGTTACAAAGTCTTGCAAAATGCCCGCAGTCTCATCTTTTGAGTGTAAAAAGAAAGTCCATGTAAACCTAGAAAAGTCATCAACAATAACCAAACAATATCTTTTCTTCTTGAGGCTCATGACTTGAACTGAGCCAAACAAATCCATGTGTAGCATTTGCAAACACTGGGTTGTTTTGGACTCTTCAATGGACTTATAAGAACTTTTATGCTGTTTTCCTTTTAAACAGGAAATGCAATGTTCAGAACATGAAAACAATTTTTGTGGTAGGCCTCTCACCAAACCATTTTTTGAAATTTCAGTGATTGTCTTAAGAT
This sequence comes from Helianthus tuberosus, assembly GCA_030545235.1. Lineage (NCBI taxonomy): Eukaryota > Viridiplantae > Streptophyta > Magnoliopsida > Asterales > Asteraceae > Helianthus > Helianthus tuberosus. The sequence goes on along the minus strand of CM060415.1, from coordinate 60,912,224 downwards.
TTGTGTGCCCCAGCCTTTTGTGCCAAAGTTCTGTCTCTTTGTTAGAGGCAGCTGAGAACAGAAAGGCATCAGCTCTGGGACATTCTTTAGACATATCAACAACATAAACATTGCCACTTCTTTGAGCAACAAGTTTAGTTTGACCAGTTCTGATTATTGCTTCAATCTTTTTGACCATTTCTGGTCCAACAATCCTTTGTGAAGAATGACCCAAACCCTTTGTCACTCATTTGAGACACAATCAGAAGGTTAAATTTTAGATTGTCTATCAGATTGACATTTTCAAACTTTACATTTCCAGACTGCATTGTACCCGACCCCAGAACTTTCCCTTTACTATTATTCCCAAAGGATATATCACCCCCTCCATGGATTTTAAAGTCTTTGAGGAGGGCTTTACATCCTGTCATGTGCCTGGAGCCTCCACTATCTACATACCAAAGACTATCAAAGCATGCAGAAGCTCCCTGCACATGAAGTAAAAGGATTAGTTCATTAGGGCCTCCAAAGCCAACAGGGCTTTGGATGGGGTCTCAACAGTGTCTGGGATGGATGCAGATTGATGGACAATGGTTAAGTCAGGGGTTTGGACAGTTTTAGTACTGTTTCTTGCTAACCACTGTTGGGGGTCTTGACCAATCACCTGTTGGTAACCAAAAGGATGCCTGTTCACTTTAGGTTTAGAGGGCCTTTTGTAGGTCTCATAAACGTGTGGAATCCTTTGGTAAGACTGTTTTTCCTTGCCTTTTCTGAACTGATTAGCAGGGGGTGCATTAGTAACCTGAACATCTCTTTTGACAGATGTTTGGTTCAGCTGTTTTGTGACAGCTGTTTGAACTGGCACAAACAGTGGTTGGTTCTTGGTGAATTTGACAGATGATGTTGATGGACTCAAGGATGTTTTAGCAATGTACTCATTCTTTTTCACATCAAAGTTTTTGAGATACACACATGCTTGAGTTTTGTGGTTTGTTTTTCCACAAACAATGCAGCTTTCAGCTGAAACAATGACACTTGTTTTGTTCAAATCATAAGCTTTTAAATGGAAATAGTCTTTTGTTAGATGATTCCTTTTCTCACAGAATTCACAAAACAAGTTATTGATCTTTTCTTTCTTCTTTCTCTTTTCGGACTCCTTTGCAGCAGAGGTTTTAACCTCTGCTGGGATGTCCTTGAGAGGTATGACTTTAGCTTTTGGAGCTTTAACACCATCAGTTGATGTAAAGTCCATGGGCTTGAAGTTTTCAAGAATATCACACTCATCAGACCATTTTGGTTTAAACTGATAATCTTCAAGCTCCTCAAAAGTAGAGGATCCCATTGGTCTGTCAAGTGTGATTTTGTTACCAAGTTTATCAGTTATTTTTACTTCTTGGCCTTTCTTGTTTGTGGGTATGAACTCAGTGGTTACATCAGTGGTTTGAACAGATTTTTCAAAAGCGGTGTTTTCATCATCATGTTTTCTATAACCAACCCAAATTTTACATTGCTTTTTATCTGTTTTTCAAGCATAACCTCATACCCTTTGCATGATTCCACCCATCTTTCACAGGTGATCTGGGTGGACTCCAACTCCTTTTTGCAAACTTGGTATTTTTCTACCATAGTTTGGAGTTGAGTTTTGGTTATGCTTTGTTCTTCTTTCAGACTGCTGATCTCTTTTTCCTTTTCAGTCAATTTGTTTTTAAGTTCTTTTAAAGACCTTTCAAATTTGACTTCATCAGTTAAGATTTTATTCCGAAGGTTTTCATTTACCTCTTTGATGTTAGCAAAAGTAATAATGCAATTGTCAGAACATAGTTTTTCAAGAACTTGAGGTGATACCTTGGCAGCAGCCATCATTGCACAATCACATTGATGATTTTCTTCATCATCAGCTCTTTCTTCTTTCTCACCTGCTTTCTCATTTATCTCTTCTTCTTTGTCCTCTTTGGACCATGGGTCTGTCAGTGGTTCAATCAGGGTTTCTGAATTTTCTCCCAGCAGCAATTCACCAGCAACTGCACTAACAACTGCTTCAGTCACCTCATCCACTGTTTCATCACTTAGCTGTTCACCTTCAGTTTCAATCCACTCTGGTATTGACTCTAATGCCATCAAACAAAATTTATCATTAGAAGATTCATTAGAAGCATAGAGTGCAAAATTTTCATCACTAAGCTCATCAGGCATGCTGCTCCAGTCAACAAAGCCTTGAGTGAAAAAGCTTTGCTGATCTGGTTGTACCACTGCTGGGGCAGCAGTTTGAGGTGCAGGTTGCACTTGTGCCTGGGGGACAGGGGTTTGAACATATTGAATCTGTGGAACAGTGGTTTGGACATAATGCACATGCACAGGGGCAGCAGCATAATGAGCAGTGTTAACATGAGCTGCAGGGGTATATTGGGTATAGTGCACAGTGCTTTGATTTTGAGGTCTAGGGTTTGAGCTAGGGTGAGTGATTATAGGACCAGTAGTTTGACTCCTGCATTCCCTAGCGAAATGTCCCAACCTATTACACTTGTAACACTTGATTTTCGATTTATCCAACCCAACCCTCAGATTCCCATGTAAACCTGGGAATTTTCGCCCTGTTCTTTTGTAGAATTTGCTAGTTCTAACATTGAGCAAAGCCAATTGGTGCAGGATGTCCATTTCCTCTAAGTCAGTGGGATCAAAATGTTGTAGATCATTGAGTTCAAAGCACAAATTATCTGACATCTGGTTTTCAGTGTTTGCAGTGAAAGCATAGTTTGCAGAGTGAGAATCAGGGTTGGTAAAGTTACCACCAGCTGTTATATCAATGAAATGATCATAACCCTGTTCCTTACTACTGCCACCAGATTCTTCCTGACCCAGAAGAGCTGTGCTACCGAATGAGTAATCATCAGTGGCTTTTCCAGACTCTTGCAACTTCCTTTTCTGGTTCAACTCCCTTTCATAAGTCAGGAGTCTACCATGAAGTTGGGTCAGGGTCAGATCTTTGAACTCAACAGAGTTTCTAGTCACAAATGCAATTGTGTCCCATTTATCAGGTAGCGACCTAAGAAACCTGCTATTTTGGGTTGATTTTGGAAATTCAACCTTAACAAGCCTTAGCTCACTGATGAGACAACTAAACCGTTCAAATTGTTGGGTCAGTGTTTCACCCTTAATGTGACAGAAGGTTTCATACAGCTGATTCAGAATTTCCCTATTGTTTTCAATAACTTCTTCGGTTCCCCCAAACTGTTCCTTCAAAGCATCCCATAGCTCTTTAGCGCTATTACAATGTAACAGTCCAGCAGAGATCTCATTTGGTAATGCAGATGCTATGATGCTAAATGCTTTGGTATCTAGTTCGAATTTTTGAAAATCAGTTTCAGTATAGTTTTCATAAGGTTTTGGTACGAACTTCTTTGGATCCTCAGCACTTGGCACCGTAGGAACATGGGGACCAAAAACAACAGACCTCCAACATCCAGTGTTCTGTTGAGCAAGGATGTGACCCATCCTTCTCTCCCAGATGTTGTATTCATTTCTTTTAAGCATGGGTGGTTTAAAAAGTGAGCCAATGTTATTCTTATCATCTTGAGATTGTGACGTCATCCTGGTTGTTTTACAGACACTGATTAATCAACTTTAATGGTGATTAAACCTTGCTCTGTTTTTCAACACAAACGAACAAACTATCGATATCAACAATTTTGAGCTGAACTATTTATGTCAAAATGATTGTTAAATCAAATTTGACTGTCCTAGCTCTGATACCAATTGTTGGATATGAGTTTGGATTTGATTGTATTTTCTGTTTGAATTAAAATGGAAATGGATGAGTTGTGCAGCGGAATTAATATGGAAACAAACTTTGCATACAATCAAACGAGAGTATTGCTTTGATCAAGACATTTTCAACAAAGAACCGAATGATTGAATTTAATTTCAATAACGATTACAAAGTAATGCTTGAATACAAACTCCCCCTCAGCCAGAGCTCAGTGTTTGTTCGTGCAAAGAAGACGGTGTTGCAAAGAGCTAATAGAACAGTACAGAGCACTGTTCTATTTATAGGCACTAGCAAACCACTGAGCATCTAATGCTGACGTCACCATGAAAGTGACATCTAACCTCCTAACAAACTCTAACCTCTGATCTATACAAACACTGCTATACTAACTACTGCTATTACATTTCATTACATAAAAGATACTTAAACAGCTGCTGCATCCTTCCACTGCTGTGAACCCGGCAGTGCTTGTCCGGATCAGCAGTACTTGACTCAAGACAGTAGATTGAGTAGCAGAGCTTTAGTCTTCTATCAGTCTTTACAAGAGCAGCAGATTAACGGTCAGTGGCTTGTACGATCAGTAGATAGGAGGTCAGCAGATGTTGAAACCACTTTCAAGGGGAGAGACTTGTATGTAACATCTGCTTATTCTGGATCCACTGCTCTGACCTAGTTTTGGCTTTAATTATCTGTTCCTCTGGTAGGGTTCAATCCCAACACCAAGATTCTTTATTAAGTTTTATTTTTATTTATTTACAATCCTATTCGTCATGATTTATTTAAAACTTTTCATAAGATAAATTACTTATTAGGGCATAACATGCCTCTTTAAAATTCTCTTATATATACAAGTTCACATACCTCACGGGGATCACTCAACACTCGGCCGAAAATGTATTTTTGTTGATCACTCGAGAGCGGCATGGAACTTACTCCTACCATAGGTTTGCCTAACAATCAATCCTCCTCCTTTTTAACTATATACCTTTGTAAATATCAAGAGGACTTTTGGGGTGAAGGGTTAGGCTTGGGTTAAAGGTAGGTGGTTGGGTTAGTGGTTAGTGGTTAGTAGAAAAAGGCGAAAAGTGTAACAAGCGTCGGTTTTCATGAGACTTTTTATTTATTTATTTTGATGAAGCTATTTATTCAAACAAAGTTATTTTTGATGAACTTGTTTGTTTATTTTCTTTTGCTTCATAATCAACATTTTTTTTTGAAAAGTCATACAAAGAACCAAGCTAGTTACTAAAACAAAGGGTTAAAAATGAAAAAAGGTTTTGGTGCGTAAAAGGGTGTTTGTTTGGGTTATGAAATGAAAAGGTTTAGGCTCAAAGGGGCTAACTAGGGGGATTTTGGGTAGGTGGTAAAAAAAAAAAAGAAAAATAATGGTGTAGAAACAAAAAGGGGTTAGTCCTAATGCCTCCATCATTTACTTACTCGGGTTTAAGTTGGTAAGGACCGGGAATGTATCGTCGTGGCAAGTTCTAGAGTCGTAAGAACCAAGCGGCTATTCACACAAGAAACGAAAAATGAGCATTTAGTTTAATGATATGTAATTGTATGCTCAATAAAGGCTCAAAACTCACTTTTGTGGGAATGGGTTTTTTATGCGATCAAGTATATATAATCAAATTTTAACTAAGTTAGCCACGCCTTTTCATAATTTTCTTATGTTGGTTCTTTTTATCACGACGCTATCGGTTGTAAATTTGTAAAAATATAACCTTTTTAGAACTTTGAAATTCCCAAGTTAAACCTAGACAAGTGAAAAAAAATGAAATTTTTTGAAAAAAAATTGGGGTGATTAGCGGTTCCAATAGAGTTTTGTGTAAGGCTTGTATTTAGGACTTGCAAGATTCAAGGTTTTAGCATCCCCCCCACACTTAAATTCAATGTGTCCCAAAAATAAATTTTTAGGTTGATTGAATGTGTAAAAGGTGTGATTTAAGCAAAAAATTATGTTACTGGGCACTGGACCCGGCCCCGTGTTGTCCGGGCACGGCCCCGTGTTGTCCGGGCACGGCCCCGTGTTCAAGTGCCAGTAACAAAATTAAATCAAGAGAAACAGAAGCCTGGACACGGGGCGTGTTGGGTGAACACGGCCCGTGTCCAGTTACCTGAACTGGGTCTTTTCTGCAGACTGTGCAGCACGGGGCCGTGTTGGGCGGACACGGCCCGTGCCGAGCTTACTGTAAACGAAGAAAATCGTCGGACGGCCCTGTTTTCCTGCATGGGGTGCTGGTTCAAGTTTCCCTTGTATCCTTTGTCATCTCAAGTGTGTTTATTCATTTCATCACCATCCAAACACCAAATTAACTAAAACCATCATTCATTAAGTCATAGAGAGAATTACATAATAGTCCTAAAAATGAAAAATAAAGCAGAAAATAAAAGTTAAAAGTCCTAATATTAGATAGGTCAAGTGATCCGTAAAATCTTCCTAAGGAGCTCTACTTCTACAATAAGAACCAAAATTCCGGAAATAGTTTTCCGGTTTCTAAAAGTCTTGTAGAACTCCAAGCCGAGTGGTGTCCCTAAGATGTTGCTAGAGCCATTCTTCTATCTCCCTCGGGAGAAGGGAGGCGGCTTCATGTTCCTCAACATCTTGTGGAGGAGGAGCGACACCAATTGGAATCCCTTGTAGTATGTCCCGAGGAGGCTCCGGATGTAGGGCGTACCATTCGGCCGGAATGATGACTTCCGGTACCACATTCCATGCCCTTTGGGTGATAATCGGCACCAAAGGAGGAGAGGCGAGAATGTTTAACCTTTGGTGCAAAAGGTTGACCTCTCGAAGACATCCCTCTAGTCCCACCATCAAATGATTAATACGGTCAACCAATGCCTCTTCCACACTTGTCACTTCATCAAGGGCTTCTCTTAAGGCGTAAACATAGTTTACAAGAGAATCTTCAACCGTTGATGATCTTCTCCCCTGCCGGTTGTTTCTGGAATGCGACAAAGAGTTTCCGCTTGTTCTGCTTGCCATTCTGAGAAAACACACCGAAAAGAGTTTAATTTTATGGGACCAATAGCTCGGACACGGCCCCGTGTTCGACGAACACGGCCCCGTGTTCAGATATCTGCAAGATTTAGGAACAAGGAATCTTGGGGTTTTAAGTTGTTTTTGTGATTTTTAAAGCGTTTTTGAACAGAAACAACTTAAAACATTGTTATAAAACTTATTATTAACAAGATTCCATGTATAAAAATCTAACAAACATCTCAACAAAGCTTGAAATTATGGAAGTTTCAAGCTTTAATGGAGGCATAAGGAAAGAAAAATTGAAGAAGATGATAGTGGATAAAAGAGGAAAGGACAAGAAGATAGTTGAGAAACTTCTTTTAGAAAATATCTAGGATGGTATGTGAGAATATTCCCCAAATCTCTGTCCTTGGAATGGTTCAAATGTGCAGGATTCTTGGCTGCATTTATAGAAAACGACAGTACGTTGCGCACGACCCCGTGTCGGCTGGACACGGCCCCGTGTGCAGAGGGAATCCTGACACATTTTTGTCCGTATTCTGATAAAATCAGAAGGGAATCTTTGGGTGGACACGGGGGCGTGCTGACCTGGACACGGCCCCGTGTCTAGAGGCTGTCTTAAGGAATTCGTCTATTTTCAAGGAACTTTTCCGGATCGGGTGGTTCCTTACTGGATGGAACAACCCCAAAGTGCCTAAGATACCTTAATTGTTCTAGATTAAGACGAGAACGCAAGAGGTTGTCTGTGATGGTGATTCCTATGCTATATGTAGGTGGACAAGTCCAACCCTTTTCCGGGCTCTCGTTAAAGAAGGTGTACGTCGAATCGCTCAGGTCTATGTATGCATCAAACGAAGTTGATGGGGAGTCCTTCACGGCACAATCGACACAGGGACGACTATCGCTCAAGTCCTCACTAGAGTTAGAAGTATCGTTGGAAACAACGAAGTTGTTTGAATGCGATTCCAACCCTTCTTCTTGGTTATCGTCTTAGAATAGATTATTGAAATCTTTCCTAAGTTTTTTAACCAATTAAGAATTAGATCTTCTAATTGAAATAATTCATCGAGAAGCATTTCTCCTAGAAAATCCGGTTGGGAGTATTCGAGGGAGAGATAGGGATTATTTTTACTTTCGCCCCTCTTAAGGATACTAGGAAATGATGGGTCTATATAGTGGGGCTTATAATTTAGAAAATAACATTCTAATTCCTTATGGTTTCCACCACATAATTGACACCACGTAGTACCATAAGAGTGCCGAAAGTAAAAAGTATCAGTATCACTCATGTTTGTGTCAGAAATTACCAACCGTCGGGATCTTACGGTTCTGTTTTCAATAACTGAAACTTGGGCACGGGGGCATGTTGAGTGGGCACGGCCCCGTGTTCAGCTACTGTCTGACTTAAAACAGGATCGTCCATTCCAATGATTGGGCACGGCGCATGTTCAGCGAGCACGACCCGTGCTGAGTTCTGCAGAAGCTGAAAAATTAAGAAAAAAATACTAAAAAAATGAAAAATAAGAAAAAAAATGATTAGGCCGTTGATTCCTAACTTTCTTAAAATCCTTGTGTCCCCGGCAACGGCGCCAAAAACTTGATGCGTGTGAAGTGTTTGGACCCCCGCCATCCAATACAGTCCTAAATAGCCGGGTTATAGTATTAATAGTAGTTAACTTATGAGGGGATCAAAGTGTTTGGACCCCCGCCATCCAATACCGTTAAGTATTGAAGGAGGTCCTACTAAATTTGACCCAGGTCCATTGCAGGACCTCTAAACGCTAAACAATGGCAAGACTCTTACCAAACCGTTCCCTTAACCCCCGACCAGGTAGCCAACATACCTCCATATAGACCGTGGAGATATGAATGGTGAAAATCTTTTATTTTATATAGACAGTAAAATAATGTCAAGACACCACGGACAAACGATAAAGAAGAATCACCTTCAACATAAGAAACTAGTTATTAAAGTCATTAATACAAAACCAAATAAAAAGTGCGAAAAGATTAGAAATAAAAAGTATTACACTAGACACTTGTCTTCACCAAGTGATGTAAGAGACTTAGGCAAACATGGGCTTGATTGTCAAGAACTCTTACGATCAATCTTGGATCCCGAGACGACTCACACACTCTAGGATGGACAATGGATGATGGTGGTGGATGATGGTGTTATGGTGGTGGTGGGTGGTGGGTGAAGTGTGAGAGAGTTGGTATGCCAAGGGATGGTTTGAGCTTGAGCCAAGCACTCCTATTTATAGGCTGAACAGAAGCTCGGGCACGGCCCCGTGTCCAGTGGGCACGACCCCGTGTCCACATCCTTCTTTTTCTTCATTTAATGCAGCTTGTCTTATTAGTTGACCACGCCCCAGTGTTCGCTGAGCACGACCCCGTGTGCAGAAGAATCTTTGTACTATAAAGATTTGCCTGGATCATGCGAAACTTATAGTTGACCACGGCCCCGTGTCCGCTGAGCACGGCCGCATGGTGGGCAATAGAAGCTTCTACTACTTTGTCTTTTCTGCTGACACTTGGGCACGCCCCCGTGCTGGCTGAGCACGGGGCGTGTTCAGTCTTCTGTCTTCTTGTTTTGCTTGGGAAGATGCTGTCGTGGGGTCGGGCATGTCACGTTTGTTCCTTTTCTTGTATTTATGTTAGATTTTGCTGTATTTTTGCTTCTTTTGTTAATTTGAGCTCATTTAATCCTGAAAATACAAAAGGAAGACAAAAGCACACTTTTTCCAACATTAGTACTAAAAAGGGTTAGTTTTATGCCACAATTGATGCAATTTATATGTTGCATTTTGCACACATCATTTGGCCGTCGCCGACGCCATGTGCAAATGTTGTTTTTCTCCGACGCCCTAATACACTGTCTACGCGATGTTGACCGACGCGAGGAAGCGCACGGTTGTACGCTTGGGCCGCATGGTCGTGCGATTCCGAGTAAATCATTGCACTGGCTTGTGCACTGCCAGTGCTCCCGGCGTGTAGGTTTCGCACGGTCGTGCGGTTGGGACATGTGTCAGCTGCAAGTTCATCCGAATGTGCAGAAGTCATCCGAATCAGCCCCGTAACCTATAAGGAGTCTCAAAATGTATTCTAAACTCATTTTAGAGTGTTTATGAGATGCGATGAGCGTGTACGCAAGCATAAAATGGAACGAAATAAGTATAGAGGCATATTGAAGGGGTAAGGTCCCCAAACCTTGTAACAATTACTTAGGACCATACCACAACCTCGTCTTTCAGCCCTTTTTGACCTTGCCCGGCCGCACACTGGTCCTACAAAGAAGGCTTAAGAGACAGATAGCAGACAATACTTGCGCGCCAAAAGGAAATCATAAATCCTTGAACTCTCCTCCATAAGCAAAGGATGAAAATCCTAAGTTAAACACTTCCGCCTAATAATATCCAGACTTGGATATTATTTATCCAATTGATGCCACACGATAAGGAGTCACACAGGATTATGGCAATTACCTTCTGGAAGGACCCAATCGTGCACCACTAAACGGTTACAACCATCTGGACACGTGTCATCACCTCAAGCATCCCTGAAATCACAATGATGGCATGTAATTGGAGAGAAACCTCCACTTAATCACTTTCCACGTGGCAAACCCCCAGCCATAGATCTAAACAGTGATCCGTGTGCACTCACGCCGGATCGAGAAGCTTAATGGAAGGAAATGTAACCGCTTACAGGGTTAGCATCTTCTGTCAACATTTCACCAATGAGTTTTCCCGCCCAAACTCTCGGTTATAATTATGAGGATAATTCAGGTATGAACTTCAAGTTACACACACTTCGTCAATACATCTTCTTCTTTATAAACACATACTTATTCTCACGTCGGAGTCGGGTCTAGGAGAGAACCCCTCTTCTCCCCTTGACGAGGCTAACGGTGCTTTGTTTTTCAGAGTTTACCGGAGAAGAAGGTCAGTAGCATCGAGTCAAACGAGAAGAGAACAACCCCCTTTTATGCAGATCCAAACCCCCTAGATAATTCGATCCCGGTCAATTATCTAGTGTTTCTTCATTGGCGCCCACCGATTTCTCTGTTTCATCCAATTTTCTCTCGTTTTTTGATCTACTCCGTTGATTCCATTTGTACATGGAAGAAACTTCATCTCATCGGAAAAATGGCCCTCGACCAAATGTCGGTAACAACCTTCACGTTGAAGGAATTCCAAAGGAGGCCTTAGATGACAATGAGGTTCAATCCAATCGAGTAAACGAACTCGTCACTCCAGGGGTGCTACCAGAGAACCCTGTGCATTCAATTCTACCTCCAGGAAAAACTCCAATCTCCTGGTACGTCAGGTCTCAAGGGGCTCTGAATGCGGTATACACACAACTGTGTGCACAAACTGCACCCCAAACTCAGCCGCGAAGGCCAGGATCTCGTGCTCATGCCTCTCAACGTGAGAACCCATCTCACATCGAAGACACAGAGGTATACTCCAGATCTCCGTCGAGATATGAGTATACCGAATCTGCGAGTCGTCAACGAGAGTATCGAGATGAGTCACATTCCCACCGAAGAGCATCAGTTCACACTAGGTTAGGTTCTCATCGAAATGCCTACACCAGCGATGATGATCCAACCTATCGCATAGGTGACAACGTCAGTGTGTTTAGTCGGTTGAACTATAACAAGTGTAAACCCCGTGCGATTTACAACCCCGAGGCTGAACACAACTATGATTTGAAAACCGCCCTGCGGAAGCAGCGGAAAATTCAAAATTCATCATGGAAATAGCTTTGGCTCCGCTTGAGAAAGCTAAACTACCGTCCAACGTGGGTAAATTTAATGGGATGACAGACCCTAATGATCACTTGAGGGTTTTTATAAGCGCAGGGCTAGTAGGTGGCTGGACTCTACCATTATGGTGCCATCTTTTCGTGCAGACCCTTACCGGCGCTGCAAGAATCTGGTTCGATAATTTACCCATCGGGAACATCACATCATGGAAAGATCTGCGCAAGAAATTTCTGACTCATTTCAGTCAACAACGACGATCTATCAGAGACACATCAGATGTCATGAACATTTGGCGTCATGACGATGAAAGCCTGGAGGACTTTATCACCCGATATAATAAAGAAGTACTGGAGATCGAGGGAGTCCACGAACAACTGATTCGCGCACAGTTCAAATATGCGGTCAGATGCGATGATATGATCAAGGTCCTGTCTGGGACAGAAGGTCTCCTGAAAAGCTGGGAGAAAGTGATGGCAGCAGCTAAGGTTTATGCACAAACAGAAAAGAACCTTACCACTAATAGGCCGCCACCACCACATAACCGACCCTCCGACTTAGGCTCTAACGGCAGGAGGAAATTCAAGAAGGGATGGTGCGATTCTGGCTAGGGAAACCATTCATCTGAAGATGCTCGGACAACGATCAATAAACTTTCCGCGCAGAGGGAAATCAAACAGGAGAACAGGGAGAGGCAATGGACTCCCTTAACTAAAACTCCCGCGGAACTCCTAAGCACTGAAGATTATCAGTTCAAGCCACCGATCCCCATGAAAAACAAGCGCGGACAAGACCCAGCCCAATATTGCGAATATCACAAGGACAATGGGCATACCACCAACAACTGCATTTCCTTGCGCACCGAGATTGAGAAAGCCCTTAAAAGCGGCGAGCTCACACATCTGTTACAAAACATGCGCAAGGAAATAAAGCAGATAACTCGAGGCGACGAAGGCCCGAGCAAAAGGGCGAAGAACTAAGAAGAAACTCTATGGTCTCCACGCAGAAAGACATGATTTATTAAGACAGAGCGGGATAATAGAGTAAGTTAAGTCTCGTATATTTATTAGCAAACTTTGTAATGGCCTCTGCGCCCTATCCAGAAATAAACAGCAAAGTTTCTATTATTATTGCGTTTTTCTTACAAAGTGCATGCAATTTATTTTAGTAAGGGCAAAAACATTATGGTAAATATAAAATAAAGCCTCATGAACGGTCAGTGATTACATCACAAACGACCATACGTTCACACATGAGCTTTATACCAACTTCATTCGCCTTACTTAATCAAAGTAATTGTACTCATGCAACAAATTGTAAACTAAAAAAAACGACATACTATTCTTAGCGTACAAATACGCCTTAAAAACTATCAAACATGGCAGTGTTTTAGTTACTTGCACAACAGCGCACCAACAAAGAAAGGGATACACATCCCAAATATTACAAAAAATTGTTCAAAACAGTTTCAAAGGAACCTACACTAAATCTTCACCGTCATCCGGAAAGATTTCCTTTAGTTGTGCCACGTGATCATCAGATTGCAGCGCAACATTTATAAGATCCATAACGGGAAGCTACAAGTTGTTAAATTCTGCCTTCAAAGCAGTAAGTGCAGCACCAGTGTTGACGCCATAAGTCGCAGATTTGCTGGTGTCCCAATCAACCTTCAAAGTGCTATTCACATACTGAGAACACTCAACGTATCCTTGGGCATACCCGTCCTTTCGCGTAGCAAAAACTAAACGCGCAATGGTTTTATCCAATTCCTCAGAATTCAACACTGAGTCAGTAACCTATGATAGTAAGAAAGGTTAAATAACAAAAAGGCACAAAAACATTCCCACAACAAAAATAAGAAGCAACTTACACAGGCAATTCCACGATCTTTCAGCCATGCCATATTACTCTTTAAAGGTTCAAGCTCGTTTTCCGCTGTGGCCCGCGCCGTTTCAGAATTTTCCAATTTTTCTTCGGTTTCAGTTAAACGACGAGAGGTTTCAGCCCTTTCGGAATGAGCAAGTTCCAGATCCTTTTTAAGTTGTTCCTGGTAAAAAAGCAAAGCAGTAAGTTCTTCTATTTATTTTTCTCTAAGAGCAAAAGTGGCGCAAGCATGTACCTTTAGTTGCTCACTGCGCTCCCTATGAGAACGCGCTTCTTCCAGCGCAGCTTCTGCATCAGCCTTCTCCTTTCTCAGCTTTTCTATCTCCGCATCCTGTTTGTTCAGTTTTTCAATCTCAGCCTTGAGATTATTGATGACATTACGAAGATTTACCTTCTCAGCATTATCTTTTTCGCAAATTTTCTTCCAGTTTTTGTGTTCTTCGGAAAGGAGGGCAACTTTGGCTTCCGCTTTCCTTTTCCAACCCGCAACAGACGACTCCTCAGTTTTACGATCAGCCTCAAACTTGGCCTGATTAGCTTCCAATTTAGCTTTCAATTGGGCAATCCGATTTTCATCCGCAGCAAATTTCTTCTTGGATATCTTAAAAGCATCCCACTCCTTGTGCATGCTATGCCATTCACGCACTATGCGATGAGTGGTTGATGCATGAGAAGCAGCCTCCACAAGGTAAGCATGATAAGTCTGCTCATGAGACCGGTTTTCTTGAAATTTGATTTCCCCCGGTGGAAAGATCCCATGCAACCAGTCCCGGCACACGCGCCAATCTGAGAAAGTGTCACCCTTCTTCAGATTCCAGACAGGGGCATGGATGTCAGAAGCATCTTTTTCTGAGTAAGTTCTATAGTAGTAATCCCCCAGAGTCTCATCTGGGTGGATTGGGGAATTCTGGCCAGCATCAGAGAATGTGCCTTGATCTCTACCAGAAATCTTCTCAATGTTTTCAGGCATAAAGCCAGAAGCTCTAGGAGGAGAAGTAGCAACATTAACTTCTTTAGCAGCTTTTTCTTTCTCATGACCAGCAAGTCCAGGAGCTTGAGGGTCACCAGCATTATCTGCAAACCCTGGACAAACAACTTTTTCGGTTTCCACAGCAGCATCAGCAGGCTCGTCAGCCTCAACAACTTTCTCCACACCACCCTTAGTAGACTTTAACTGATCAACAACAGTAGCGCATGGAGGAGAGGGTGGGAGTTCTTCATTAACCACAGGTTGCGGCTCTGTGGGAACAGGAGACACAGGGACTTCCGAAAAAACAAAAAAAGTCTGTAAATATCTAAAGCGCATAAGGAAAAGAAGCAAAAGTAACACTTACTAGGAACAGACTTAGAAATAAAAGCATCCAGATTGCCTTTCCTGGTAATTTTCTTCCTCTGGATCTTCTTCGAAGGCTGACCCTCAGCTTCAGCATCAGTCTGCTTCCTTTTACCCGCCTTCTTTTGCACCAACTGTTCCGGACTGGACTCCAAGTCAATGGGATCATTTGGGTTGGATGGAGGGATATCAGTAGTATCTCTCGGTTCAGGTTTCGGCCTCCTAACAGTAACTGCAGGCGCAAGACCCTCCAAAGAGTCAGAAACCACCACATAATCACACCAGGAGTCAGAGGAACGGCGCATACCTTTCTTCTATCCAACATTTTTGACCTTGGAGGACTGAATGTGTGACAACTGGCACAAACCGGTAATTTCCGTACACTTTAATTATTATTTATTGACTGCAATTATGTGCTTAATTGTCAGCAATGTCTGAACACGTGATTAAACAAGTGAATTCATGCACGTTGTATACTACAAAATATTGCTTTATGCATAGACGAGAGCGTTGCGTCAAAAATACCAAGTAAACTCACCGGTAAGACACTAGGTGTCAACGGAACTGCAGAAAGCAGTCAAACAATAAAATTGAGGCCTAGGTGTAGGTCCGACGACAAAAGTACATTAAAACCCAAGAGTACATGTAAGGGTTTAATTTATAGACATTACGAAAGCAAAAATAAGCACTAAAAAGCACCCGAAACGCACTTTAAGTGCAGAATTTTATACAATTCAGCTCTAATCAGCATTTAGAGATATAAATATTATGCATAAATTTCGTTTTATTATCCAGAATACTTCCCTAAGTGTTGGGAACTGAAAAGATACAAAAAGGTACTTAAAAGACACTAAAAAGTGTGATTTAGCACTTTAACGAATCGGTATCTAACCGAACAACCGGACAATACCCGGAACACCAAAATAATGCTAGAAGCATTGTTTTTATTTTTTTTAAGCTAGTTAGGGTCCCCGAACACCCTAACACACTATATATTTCTTAACACACTTATATCACTAATTAAATCACCTAAACTTCTAACTAGTTTAAGTAACTAGCAATTAGAATCCAACCAATACACCCCCCCCCCCCCCCATAATCGGTTAGGGACATGGGATCCCATCCATGGATTTCTTTGTTATATTTTATTGGATCATGTCTTGTACTTTGAAAGCATAATATCCAAGGGATTAAGTGTTAAGATGGATATAAGAAAGACCTTGGAGTTCATAACCATCATTCACTTTCTTCACAGTTCACCACACTTTCTCCCTCCTTCTACCCCACCTTCGGCCGAGAGCAACAACCCCACCACTACCATCATTCACCCATCATCATCTAGCTTCAAGCATACTCAAGGGTGATAGAAGGTGCATAGTGAAGCTAGGAGCTTTCGGAAGACGAAGAACCACAACCGTTTGCTTTTATCCACCACTTTTACGCCTTGTTTCTTCCCTACCTTGTGCTAGTAGTAAGTGTTCTAAAACACCATCTTGTTCTTGTTTATGGTGGTTAATAGGTGATTTAATGGTTAACAATTAAGAACACACAAGAACATAACACAAAGTCTTGGTCATATGATGAATAAGTTGGATAAAGAGAAACTAGTTGTGTAAATCTTGTGAAACTTGGCTAGTTGAGATTATTTGATGTTGTTTGTCATTATAAGTGGGGTGGATCATCATCTACGCATACTAGATTATGTTCGAGAACATGAACTAGTAGTATGTTAAGTGTTAAAAATATAAAAGATGATGAAATCACCCACCATGAACTTGGAACTTGTGTAAACATAATTTTCCTTGTAAAATAAGACTCTAAGCATGTAGATCTAAAGATCTACAAGTGGTTTTTCGGAAGAACCAAGTGGAAAATACTAGATTGTTAAAAACCCGGATCTTGTATGAACAAAAATCATTTTTGGTAAGTAAACAAGTGTGTAAACACTTGTGTAGAAAGAAAATTCCACAAAGAAATACTTTTGAAATTCATGACTAGAAGTCGTGAAAATACATACTCTTTAAAAATAAAGTTTTTAAGAAACTAAACTTATTTTTTTAAAGATAACAAGACCTATTAAATATGTTAGTAACTTACTACATATTTTTACAAACTTTCAAGTTCATAAGTTGTGGTATATGCTTGTTTTGACAAGTTTGATAAATAAAGATTGTGTTGTTCATATTGTTGATGAATTAAAAGAAAATAAACACATGTTTTGAAAACATGGGAAATCTCCATTTTTAGGGGAAACTCTGTCAAAATTTTTATAAATTTTGACACTTAGAAAATATAAGTTTTTAAGAAACTTATTCCCTAAAAATGTATTTAAGAGTATTACCAAGGTTTCCCTAATTTTTGGTGATAAGAAATGAGGATTTCTTCAAGAATGAAAATGGATATAAATATGTATATTTTTGAGAGAAAAATATATATTATTTTATCACCAACTTTTGTGCTAAGTGTGTATAGTATGTGTTATACGTGCTAGTGTATTAAGACTTAAAAATACACTAAATACTCATGAGAAGTATAAACATAAAAATACACATACAACATACAAGATACATAATTCGGGTGCAAAGTGCAAAACACGAGATACTTATATTAATTTTAGAGAAAATAATATAAGTAAGATACGTAGTTAAAAATATAGAATATTTTTAACACGAGAATATATATAAAAGAGAGTGACTGTACTTGTGCGACGCAAGTCTAGTGACTAACGTTAAGAAAACGCGTATAGGTTACGACGTTAATTAAGCAAATCCGGTGAAGTTTACGACGCAAGGAACGCAAAGTTGTGAGTTCATGCTCCCCCTTTTCTCTTTAACTGTTTTCAGTTTTTATAACTTCGGGGGTGAAATACATGTACAAATGTACAATATTTATAATTGGTATGATATAAATACAAGAAGTACACTTGGTGAGAACGAGAACCAAGTGTGACAAAATATAAGATAATAAGAAACGCATTTGGTGAGGACGAGAACCAAGTAGGATGCGTTATGAGAAATGATAATAAGAAACGCACTTGGTGAGGACGAGAACCAAGTAGGATGCGTTATGAGAAATGATAATAAGAAACGCACTTGGTGAGGACGAGAACCAAGTAGGATGCGTTATGAGAAATGATAACAAGAAACGCGCTTGGTGAGGACGAGAACCAAGTAGGATGCGTTATGAGAAATAGTGTCACGAATAGGGTACAGAAGCACCATTAATCAACAATATACCTAGACCGCAGAACAAAATGTTAGATCTAACGGGTGCCTGGCAGCCACACTCTCGGTGAGGGCGAGAATCGAGTAGTGCTTTTGTGTCTCAGAATATACCAATTAAATGCCTTAGGTTTGGTGACTTCCTATGTCGTGTCACATGTTAATGGCTTTGCAACCCATTTACAATCCTGATACTTACAGGAATACTTTATTAACATAAAAGTCATACCATACTAAAAATTGATGAATACTTGAGTACGTGGGGTACTCAAGAAAAGATTGAATTATACTTGAAGTACGTGGGGTACTCAAGAAAATGGGAATTATACTTGAGTACGTGGGGTACTCAAGAAGAAATTGAATTATACATGAGTACGTGGTGTATACATGAAACTGAATTAATATATGAAAACTTGATTTATTCACAAACTATGTTTTCATACAAAGTATACAAACGTGAAATACAAAACTGCATGAATTCACACCAACATTATGTTGACGTTTTCCAAAACTCACATGTATTTCAGGTAACTAGGATGGATGTGCGCGCGGTCTCGCTTATGCTTATGGATGTCGCTATTGTTTATCTTTAAATAAAGTTGTAAACTTTTTAAGACAATGTTTTATGCGACTTAGCGATGTAAACGCTAAACTTATGTTTTCAAATTATGGTATTTGATGTTTTTACGAGCATATAGCATGTTTACCTTTCGTATGCAATGAGAACCTTTCATGATCACACCTCGTGCTTCCGCCGCAGAAAGGGGTGTGACAGATTGGTATCAGAGCTGCGATTGTAGTGAACCAGGATTCCTTCTCGAGTCTAGTCTACAATCTCTAGGATCCATTCACGAAAACAATTTTCAAAGAGTTTTCATTGCATAAAACGTCCCGCGACATCCACTACCTGAAACTGTCTACAAGAGTCTAGAAAAGACACTACGAGACTTAGAGTGCACTTGAGTAGCACTTGTCGTTGACTAGAAATTACTTGCAATTATGTGTGATAATTAGCATGTACTAGAAGTAGAATGTCACGAGTATACGTGATTTTACCTAAAAGCGATGGCCCATCTGAAGGAAGAAATACGAGGATGAAACTAACTGTGCGGACTGTGCAAGGAGTTATGTAATTATGGATGCATACATAATTATGGAATTCAGTGCACAGAAATCACAGCAAATCTTGTCACGTATAGATTCCCTCAGTGCAAGCCTACTAAGTACTCTGCTAGAGTAATAATTGTTTGATGTCACTTATGTGGTATATACCTATGAATATATATGCTACTACTGTCTAGTATGACGATATCAAACAAATGCCTAAACCTATTGGGTTGTGTTTGTCAGAACATGGCACCCAGAAGAGCTGTGAACGCTCGTGACCAACCTCTTCCTCCCCCACTGCCAAAAACTGCTGAAGAGCTGAACGCTCTACTGGAAGAAAGGATCTCCGCTGCTATCGCCCAGTACGAGGCGAACCGTACTCAAGACAGTGGAGGACCAACCAACACTAGACGTAGCGGGCATGGAGATTCGTCTGGAGGAAATGTAGCTCAAGGCTGCACTTTCAAGCAGTTCCTCGACTGCAAGCCGATGAACAATGACGGCACAGGAAGTGCAGTAGCATTGTACGTTGGACGGAGAAGACTGAAGCTACTATCCGCATGAGCAAGTGTACCGCGGATCAATAAGTCACCTTTGCTACTGGGTTGTTTATCGATGAAGCTCTGACTTGGTGGAACCTGCAAGCCCAAACTTTGGGTGATGATGCCGCTTATGGCTTAACTTGGGAGGAACTGAAGGAAAGAATGAGAGAGAAGTATTGCTCTCACGCTGAACTCCAAAGGCTGGAAACGGAGTTCTGGCACTTGACCATGGAAGGTGCTGATATTAATGGTTATACTCGAAGGTTCCACGATCTGTCAAGAGTGCTACCCTACATGGTGACTCCCGAATTCAAGCGCGTTGAACGCTACATTTGGGGACTGGCCCCAGAGTTTCGTGGCATGGTAACGTCGGCCAAACCACAAACAATCACTGAGGCTGTAACTCTGGCTGTCAGTCTGACTGAAGATTGTGTTCGTATGAAGAAGCTATCGTTGAACCCCACTGAGAAGACCAAGACGTATGCTGAGTCATCCGGTGACAAAAAGAGAAAGCATACGAGTTTGAACCAAGCAACTCGCAACAACAAGGGTTTCAGCAAGAAGCGTGACGCAAACCCGCCCCAGGAGACGAAAACCCTTGCAACCAAAGGATGCTTCAGGTGTGGAAGCAATGATCATTTCATGAAGAACTGCCCAGAGAGAAACAATGCTCAGGCTAGAGCATTTGTGATTGGAGCAAAGAACGCACGCGAGGACCCTAACGTGGTCACCGGTACGTTTCTCATTAACAATCACTTTGCATCCATATTATTTGACACTGGCGGCGATTATAGCTTCATGTCTGTGGAATTTAAACGCATGCTTGGAATAGAATCTAGTAGATTAGAAATTCCTTATTCCATAGAACTAGCCAATGGTAAACTTGTTGAATCGGGCGAAGTTGTTAGAGGCTGCACACTAGAACTTGGTGAACGAAGATTTAGCATCGACCTCCTACCTATTCAATTGGGTAGCTTCGATGTAGTAGTCGAGATGGACTGGTTGTCCAAGAACAAAGCTGAAGTTATTTGTCATGAGAAAATTATTCGCATCCCTTTAACGAATGGTAAAACTCTCATCGTGCATGGAGAAAAACGAGACGCACCTCTTCGAATCATCAGTTGCATAAAGGCACGGAAGTGCTTAAGGAAAGGATGTGTCGCTTTCCTAGCACACGTTATAGACAAGAAGGCTGTGGAGCCAAAACTTGAGGACATTCCTGTGGTGAAGGAATTTCCTGATGTGTTCCCTGAAGATCTGCCAGGACTACCTCCGCAACGACAAGTCGAATTTCGTATAGACTTGGTTCCAGGAGCTGCTCCTGTAGCCAAGGCACCCTATCGACTTGCGCCATCCGAAATGCAAGAATTATCTACACAACTCCAGGAGTTGTTGGATAAAGGATTTATAAGGCCAAGCTTCTCACCCTGGGGAGCTCCAGTATTATTCGTGAAGAAGAAGGATGGAACACTGCGGATGTGTATCGATTACAGGGAACTGAACAAACTCACGATCAAGAATCGGTATCCGCTACCAAGGATTGATGACTTATTTGACCAACTGCAAGGATCAAGCTACTATTCCAAGATCGACCTTCGATCGGGATACCATCAGCTGAGAATCCAAGAAGAAAGCGTGCCAAAGACTGCATTTAGAACGCGATATGGGCACTACGAATTTCTTGTGATGCCATTCGGACTGACGAACGCGCCAGCGGTCTTCATGGATCTAATGAACCGCGTATGCAAACCATGTCTCGATAAATTCGTGATTGTATTTATCGATGATATCCTGATTTATTCGCGAACGAAAGAAGAACACGAGCAACATCTCAGAACCATCTTGGAACTACTGAAGAAAGAGAAGCTTTATGCAAAGTTCTCCAAATGCGAATTCTGGATTCGCGAAGTACAATTTCTTGGTCACGTTGTGAATGAGAAGGGCATTCATGTAGACCCATCCAAGATAGAAGCAATAAAGAATTGGGAAGCTCCCAAGACCCCAACCGAAGTACGACAATTTTTGGGCTTAGCGGGCTATTACCGACGTTTCATCGAGAACTTCTCAAAGATAGCTCAACCGCTAACGACCCTTACACAGAAAGACAAGAAATACGACTGGGGTCACAAGCAGGAAGAAGCCTTTCAGCTACTTAAGAACAAGCTCTGCGATGCACCGATACTATCATTACCCGAAGGCACTGAAGACTTCGTGGTATACTGCGACGCCTCACGACAAGGCTTGGGTTGCGTGCTCATGCAACGCCAAAAAGTCATCGCTTACGCTTCAAGAAAACTGAAGGTACATGAGAGAAACTATACCACTCACGACCTGGAGCTGGGCGCAGTGGTATTCGCCTTGAAGATCTGGCGACATTGTTTATATGGTACTCGATGTACAATCTTCACATATCACAAAAGCTTACAACACATATTTGATCAGAAGGAATTGAATATGCGCCAACGACGTTGGGTCGAGCTGCTGAACGATTATGACTGTGAGATTAAGTACCATCCTGGAAAGGCAAACGTTGTAGCGGACGCGTTGAGCCGAAAAGAAAGGGTTAAGACCCTAAGGGTTCGAGCATTGGAAATGACGATTCGAACGAACCTCACTGCACGCATTCGTGATGCACAACAAGAAGCTCTTAAAGAAGAGAACCGTAAAGCTGAATACCTACGGGGTATGCTGAAATACATGGTGCCAAATGAAGAGGGAGCCTTATACTTCAAGAAGCGTATTTGGGTTCCACTCTATGGTGGCATACGAGAAGTTATCCTTAATGAAGCCCACAAATCGAGATATTCGATCCATCCAGGATCGGACAAAATGTATCAAGACTTAAAGGAATACTACTGGTGGCCGAGACTTAAAAGCGATGTTGCTGTTTATATTGGAAAATGCCTAACCTGTGCCAAGGTTAAGGCAGAATATCAGAAACCGTCCGGCCTACTACAACAACCAGAGATTCCCGTGTGGAAGTGGGAACAAATCTCGACGGACTTCATAACGAAATTACCCAGGACCCCGAGAGGGCACGATATGATATAGGTAATAGTTGATCGATTAACGAAGTCTGCGCACTTCCTACCGATCCGAGAAAAAGACAGCACTGGAAAGCTTGCTGAAATATACTTAAGAGAAATTGTGGCACGTCATGGAGTGCCAATCTCAATCATTCAGACAGAGATGGACGCTTTGTCTCAAGAATCTGGCAATCATTTCAGGAAGCCTTTGGATCTCAGTTAGATCTAAGCACGGCATTCCATCCGCAAACAGACGGCCAGAGCGAACGGACTATACAAACGTTAGAAGATATGCTTCGCGCATGTGTCATGGATCTAGGCGGCAGCTGGGATACTCATCTACCTTTAGTTGAATTTTCCTACAATAACAGTTATCATACAAGCATAAAAGCCGCACCGTTCGAGGCTCTGTATGGCCGCAAGTGCCGATCGCCCTTATGTTGGGCAGACGCCGGAGATAAACGTATGGTTGGTCCTGAACTTGTACAAGAGACAACCGACAAGATTGCGCAGATCCGAGAGCGCATTAAGGCGGCTCGAGATCGACAAAAGAGCTACGCTGATCCGAAAAGAAAATCAGTAGAATTCAAGGTGGGAGACAAGGTGTTGTTAAAAGTCTCACCATGGAAAGGCGTAGTCAGATTTGGAAAGCGTGGAAAGCTGAATCCACGATACATCGGACCATTCAGAATATTGAAGAGAATTGGTACCGTGGCATACAAGTTGGAGTTACCGGAAGAACTTAATGGAGTACATGATACGTTTCATGTATCCAACCTGAAGAAGAGTCCAACACAAGAAAACGTGATCATCCCGATGGATGAAGTGCATATCGATGAAGCCCTCCGATTTACAGAACAACCCGTTGAGGTTACCGACTGGAAAGTCAACAAGACCAGGAGGAGCAGCGTAAAACTTGTCAAAGTACGTTGGAGCTCTAAGCACGGACCCGAGTACACATGGGAACGTGAAGACCAGTTCAAGGAAAAGTATCCCCACCTATTCAAGAAGACTCCAGCGAGAGTTAGTTCAGCCTGAATTTCGGGACAAAATTCTTTTAACGGGGGGAGACTGTGACAACTGGCACAAACCGGTAATTTCGTACACTTTAATTATTATTTATTGACTGCAATTATGTGCTTAATTGTCAGCAATGTCTAAACACGTGATTAAACAAGTGAATTCATGCACGTTGTATACTACAAAATATTGCTTTATGCATAGACGAGAGCGTTGCGTCAAAAATACTAAGTAAACTCACCGGTAAGACACTAGGTGTCAACGGAACTGCAGAAAGCAGTCAGACAATAAAATTGAGGCCTAGGTGTAGGTCCGATGACAAAAGTACATTAAAACCCAAGAGTACATGTAAGGGTTTAATTTATAGACATTACGAAAGCAAAAATAAGCACTAAAAAGCACCCGAAACGCACTTTAAGTGCAAAATTTTATACAATTCAGCTCTAATCAGCATTTAGAGATATAAATATTATGCATAAATTTCGTTTTATTATCCAGAATACTTCCCTAAGTGTTGGGAACTGAAAGGATACAAAAAGGTACTTAAAAGACACTAAAAAGTGTGATTTAGCACTTTAACGAATCGGTATCTAACCGAACAACCGGACAATACCCGGAACACCAAAATAATGCTAGAAGCATTGTTTTTATTTTTTTAAGCTAGTTAGGGTCCCCGAACACCCTAACACACTATATATTTCTTAACACACTTATATCACTAATTAAATCACCTAAACTTCTAACTAGTTTAAGTAACTAGCAATTAGAATCCAACCAATACACCCCCCCCCCATAATCGGTTAGGGACATGGGATCCCATCCATGGATTTCTTTGTTATATTTTATTGGATCATGTCTTGTACTTTGAAAGCATAATATCCAAGGGATTAAGTGTTAAGATGGATATAAGAAAGACCTTGGAGTTCATAACCATCATTCACTTTCTTCACAGTTCACCACACTTTCTCCCTCCTTCTACCCCACCTTCGGCCGAGAGCAACAACCCCACCACTACCATCATTCACCCATCATCATCTAGCTTCAAGCATACTCAAGGGTGATAGAAGGTGCATAGTGAAGCTAGGAGCTTTCGGAAGACGAAGAACCACAACCGTTTGCTTTTATCCACCACTTTTACGCCTTGTTTCTTCCCTAGCCTTGTGCTAGTAGTAAGTGTTCTAAAACACCATCTTGTTCTTGTTTATGGTGGTTAATAGGTGATTTAATGGTTAACAATTAAGAACACACAAGAACATAACACAAAGTCTTGGTCATATGATGAATAAGTTGGATAAAGAGAAACTAGTTGTGTAAATCTTGTGAAACTTGGCTAGTTGAGATTATTTGATGTTGTTTGTCATTATAAGTGGGGTGGATCATCATCTACGCATACTAGATTATGTTCGAGAACATGAACTAGTAGTATGTTAAGTGTTAAAAATATAAAAGATGATGAAATCACCCACCATGAACTTGGAACTTGTGTAAACATAATTTTCCTTGTAAAATAAGACTCTAAGCATGTAGATCTAAAGATCTACAAGTGGTTTTTCGGAAGAACCAAGTGGAAAATACTAGATTGTTAAAAACCCGGATCTTGTATGAACAAAAATCATTTTTGGTAAGTAAACAAGTGTGTAAACACTTGTGTAGAAAGAAAATTCCACAAAGAAATACTTTTGAAATTCATGACTAGAAGTTGTGAAAATACATACTCTTTAAAAATAAAGTTTTTTAGAAACTACACTTATTTTTTAAAGATAACAAGACCTATTAAATATGTTAGTAACTTACTACATATTTTTACAAACTTTCAAGTTCATAAGTTGTGGTATATGCTTGTTTTTGACAAGTTTGATAAATAAAGATTGTGTTGTTCATATTGTTGATGAATTAAAAGAAAATAAACACATGTTTTGAAAACATGGGAAATCTCCATTTTTAGGGGAAACTCTGTCAAAATATTTATAAATTTTGACACTTAGAAAATATAAGTTTTCAAGAAACTTATTCCCTAAAAATGTATTTAAGAGTATTACCAAGGTTTCCCTAATTTTTGGTGATAAGAAATGAGGATTTCTTCAAGAATGAAAATGGATATAAATATGTATATTTTTGAGAGAAAAATATATATTATTTTATCACCAACTTTTGTGCTAAGTGTGTATAGTATGTGTTATACGTGCTAGTGTATTAAGACTTAAAAATACACTAAATACTCATGAGAAGTATAAACATAAAAATACACATACAACATACAAGATACATAATTCGGGTGCAAAGTGCAAAACACGAGATACTTATATTAATTTTAGAGAAAATAATATAAGTAAGATACGTAGTTAAAAATATAGAATATTTTTAACACAAGAATATATACAAAAGAGAGTGACTGTACTTGAGAGACGCAAGTCTAGTGACTAACGTTAAGAAAACGCGTATAGGTTACGACGTTAATTAAGCAAATCCGGTGAAGTTTACGACGCAAGGAACGCAAAGTTGTGAGTTCATGCTCCCCCTTTTCTCTTTAACTGTTTTCAATTTTTATAACTTCGGGGGTGAAATACATGTACAAATGTACAATATTTATAATTGGTATGATATAAATACAAGAAGTACACTTGGTGAGAACGAGAACCAAGTGTGACAAAATATAAGATAATAAGAAACGCACTTGGTGAGGACGAGAACCAAGTAGGATGCGTTATGAGAAATGATAATAAGAAACGCACTTGGTGAGGACGAGAACCAAGTAGGATGCGTTATGAGAAATGATAATAAGAAACGCACTTGGTGAGGACGAGAACCAAGTAGGATGCGTTATGAGAAATGATAACAAGAAACGCGCTTGGTGAGGACGAGAACCAAGTAGGATGCGTTATGAGAAATAGTGTCACGAATAGGGTACAGAAGCACCATTAATCAACAATATACCTAGACCGCAGAACAAAAGGTTAGATCTAACGGGTGCCTGGCAACCATACTCTCGGTGAGGGCGAGAATCGAGTAGTGCTTTTGTGTCTCAGAATATACCAATTAAATGCCTTAGGTTTGGTGACTTCCTATGTCGTGTCACATGTTAATGGCTTTGCAACCCATTAACAATCCTGATACTTACAGGAATACTTTATTAACATAAAAGTCATACCATACTAAAAATTGATGAATACTTGAGTACGTGGGGTACTCAAGAAAAGATTGAATTATACTTGAAGTACGTGGGGTACTCAAGAAAATGGGAATTATACTTGAGTATGTGGGGTGCTCAAGAAGAAATTGAATTATACATGAGTACGTGGTGTACACATGAAACTGAATTAATATATGAAAACTTGATTTATTCACAAACTATGTTTTCATACAAAGTATACAAACGTGAAATACAAAACTACATGAATTCACACCAACATTATGTTGACGTTTTCCAAAACTCACATGTATTTCAGGTAACTAGGATGGATGTGCGCGCGGTCTCGCTTATGCTTGTGGATGTCGCTATTGTTTATCTTTAAATAAAGTTGTAAACTTTTTAAGACAATGTTTTATGCGACTTAGCGATGTAAACGCTAAACTTATGTTTACAAATTATGGTATGCAATGAGAACCTTTCATGATCACACCTCGTGCTTCCGCCGCAGAAAGGGGTGTGACATAATGTTTTCCACATCACTTTTTTAGGCGCAATGTTACCGGTTGTCACGCGTTTCTTCTTCTCAGGGCCTATGCCCAAATTTGACAATTCACCTATAAAAGCGCATAATAAAGTTTGTTCAAGCACATAAAACAGAAAACAAACAACAAACAAAATACGCAAACTCACCAACACCAGCAGCAGGTTGGGCAGATAAATCAGCTTCTTGAGGAAGTGCAAAATTCCTCACAATCCGATGGTACCAAAGCTCCTCATCAGGCTTCTTCTGAATGGTACCCATTTTTCCGCCTTCTCTCTTGTATGCAACAACATACAATGAAACAACTACAGAGGGAGAAGAGCAAGTTCAAAAAAAAAAAAAAAAAAAGAAGAGAAAGGGGAAGAAAGAGCAAAACCCCAATTTTACCTTTACCATCCTCCGTATACACCGGCTTGTCTCCCCGGTCCATCTTCCAATTCAAACTCATGCTAGCACCAACAAGGGCTTTCTCCGGCAAAGCAATGTTGGGAACTTCCTTCAGATCTTGATACCAATTTTCGTCAACAGGGGTCCGAATCGTTTCAGTAGGGACGTCTTCTTTTCCCCTCAGAACCATCCTCATCGGAATCACCCCTGCCTTGATGAAGAAAAATTTTTGTTTCCAATCATGGAAAGATTTTGGAGGATGCTGCAAGATCTTCTTTGCGGACGCTCTTTGGACAAACGAGTAAAACCCTTGGGTACAGTGCATTTGGTAAAAAACCCTAAATTGAAGGACTGTTGGCTCAATATGCATCGTCCGACACACGAACTCAAAATGTCGAACCCTAACCATGCCAATAGGGTGCAGTTGGGAGATGTGAAACTTATAATACTCACGAATTTCAAGGAAAAACTTTGTTACAGGCAAGCGAAAGTTGCCTTCACAGAAGAAATCCCAAAAAAGAGTGATATACCCAGTTGGAGCATCTGCGGCTGTCTGACCCTCCTCAGGGTACAGGGCACCCCAGTTCTCCGGGAATCTAAGGTTTCGAACCAACCCATCGAAAGTTGCTCTGGGCCACTTTAACGGTGGAAGTTCAGCAGACATTTCTTTGGTTAAGTCTTCTTGGTGTTCTCCAGTTGACATAAGAGGAAGGAATGACAAAATTTTTCGGATAATGAAGAAAGGAAGGAGAAAAGTTTTCAACAAAGTAATGATTAACAGAAAGGGGCAACTCAAACAAACTTATATACTCACCGCAATAAATAGCATCGGTAACTGCCATAGCACCTTTTCCGGATATCACAGTTACCCAAGCGACAGGAGCGAGTGAAAATCAACACAAACGCGAGTTCACGCGCGCGGGCAAAGCACGAACAGTAAGGGACAACTGACAATGGCAGCCTGTTACTCAGTCCTTACTGTACAAGCCCCATTTAAAGTCAAAGATCTTCAAAATCTTTATAATAAGCAAAGTAAATCTTCTCATAGAAGATTCCCTACTTTCGATCCAAAAAGCATTTCCCTCTCATAAGTCCAGTGCTCCACTTACTTGCATAAGAGCAACACTAGACTGGAGGGACTTGAAGGGGTAAGGTCCCAAAAACCTTGTAACAAGTACTTAGGATCATACCACAACCTCGTCTTTCAGCCCTTTTTGACCTTGCGCGGCCGCGTACTGGTCCTACAAAGAAGGCTTAAGAGACAGATAGCAGACAATACTTGCGCGCCAAAAGGAAATCATAAATCCTTGCGCTCTCCTCTATAAGCAAAGGATGAAAATCCTAAGTTAAACACTTCCGCCTAATAATATCCAGACTTGGATATTATTTATCCAATTGATGCCACACGATAAGGAGTCACACAGGATTATGGCAATAACCTTCTGGAAGGACCCAATCGTGCACCACTAAACGGTTACAACCATCTGGACACGTGTCATCACCTCAGGCATCCCTGAAATCACAATGATGGCATGTAATTGGAGAGAAACCTCCACTTAATCACTTTCCACGTGGCAAACCCCCAGCCATAGATCTAAAGAGCGATCTGTGTGCACTCACGTCGGATCGAGAAGCTTAGTGGAAGGAAATGTAACCGCTTATGGGGTTAGTATCTTCCGTCAACATTTCACCAATGAGTTTTCCCGCCCAAACTCTCGGTTATAAATATGAGGATAATTCAGGTATTAACTTCAAGTTACACACACTTCATCAATACATCTTCTTCTTCATAAACACATACTTATTCTCACACCGGAGTCGGGTCAAGGAGAGAACCCCTCTTCTCCCCTTGACGAGGCTAACGGTGCTTTGTTTTGCAGAGTTTACCGGAGAAGAAGGTCAGTAGCATCAAGTCAAACGAGAAGAGAACAACCCCCTTTTATGCAGATCCAAACCCCCTAGATAATTCGATCCCGGTCAATTATCTAGTGTTTCTTCACATATGTAAGTATAAGTATGGATTTACCTACATGATTAGTAAAAGGGAATCCATGGGCAAACGCGTCTATGAATGTATGTATGTTAGTAGGTATGTATGTAGTTATGTATGTATGTGAGTAGGTATGTATGTATGTAGTTATGTATGTATGTAAGTACATATGTGAAGACGTAATCATGTATGTATGTAAGTAGATGCGTATGTATGCAAGTAAAGGTATGTATGTATGTACGTAGTTATGTATGTATTGTATACGTGGTTTTAATACATTTAAGTATTGACGTTATTAACAGTGTGCCTCGAGAATGAAATGTAATGCAGGTACATTATTGAAGATTCGCCAAGGATTAGACACCCAGATGTATTGATTAAATCTAGAAAGATAACGGGATGAAGAGTATATGTGGATGGAACGTAACGAGACTACATGATTAAGAATCTCGTTTGTATATAATGTATGCTAATGTTGCGAATGTATGTGGTGGGTGCAGGTTGTACGAATCACAGATTATCATCACAAGGAGTAGCGACCAAAGACCGAGTCACAAGATAGATTGTACGGGAATGCTTGAGTATGTAATTTGATAAACATAAGTTACGCTTTTATTTTATTAAATGAGTACGAAGGATGCATATATTGTAAAAGAGTTATTTTAAAATGAACTTTCAAGTAAGTCAAAACGTTTATAATGAAAGAAATTTTATGGTACGTATTTTCGCTGCGTCTTTTCAGTTAAAGCTTGTTAGGGTCTTACAAGTTGGTATCAGAGCCCTGGTTTGAGAGAATCAAGCACAAGAAGGTAAGTACTTGAACTCAAACCTGTGTGCTCTTGTGATAAGGAACCCGTACAATGCATGACTCGATCAAGATCTAAAGGTAAGCATAACTGCTTGGAAAGGATGATCCGCGAATGAGGTCTAGGACCGACATCAAGGCAAGTGATAAGACAAATTGACCCCGGGTACGTAAATTTAATGTGTAAGCGTATGAAGTGGTATAATTAAGCAAGTGAAAGAAAATTTTAAATGAAATATAATAAAGAAATGGCAATGAAGTTTTGAAAATGTTACACGTGCCGAAACTTAATTCTTCGGACATAAGGAGGCGATTACACGAAGACACGAAACTAGTATGCTGATTATGTACCTGGCCAGTACACAAGAAACGTATGACGTTCGTGAGACAGTGATAATTGTTACAGGTATGTCCGTTAGAATTAGGTAGTAGGTGGACGTGAGGGTAAAGAGAAATGTACGGCTTTCAGGAATGAAAGTATGAATGATTTGTTAGAATCCGCGGGACGGATTCGAAACATGAAAGGAATGAAAGTATGAATGATATGTTAGAATCCGCGAGACGGATTCGAAGCATGAAAGGAATGAAGTATGAATGACCTATTTGAATCCGCGAGACGGATTCAAGAAATGGAAGGCATGAATGGAATGTTGAATTCGTAAAACGGATTCAAGGAAATGAAATGCAGAAATGATATGTCCGAATCCGCGAGACGGATTCAACACATGTAAAGAATGAAGGATGTGAATGATATGTTTGAGTCCGTGAGATGGATTCAAAGTATAGAAGGAAGAAAATGTGTGAATGGTATGTTTGAAGCCGCTAGGCGGATTCAAAACATAGAAATAATGAAAGGTATGGATGTTACGTTTGAATCCGCGGGACGACTTTAAGATATAAAAAGAATGGAATTAGTCCACATCAGAATATGACGATGGTTTGACCATGGTTGCGTCAAACGAGTCATATGAGTAAATGTAAGGTAACTAAATGAAAGAATGATGTAATAAAAGTCCTTGCAAGTAAGCATGAATGGAAGGAAGTACAAACGTGTGCCTCAATAAATGTATGATAGTTAAGAAATGTCAGTTTGTCCTTGAAAAGTCAAACTGCGAAGGTTGATGAAATAAGTAACTGGAATGAAAGAATTGCGTGTGAGGAATGAAATGCGTGACACGTTATGGCGTGTATGTAAGAAATTGTAGAAGAATTATAGGTGAGTAATCACCTAATAAAACGAATGTTTGAATGAAATGTGCTAATTGCTAAATTTGTTGATGATAATGTTAGAACCCTTGATGCGATGAAACCAATCAAATTGGTGGAAGGATGCGTACGAGCGAAGGCACGTTACACGGGTAAATGGAATCTAGCCTAGTACGGCTAGTACTTGTGAAGAGTGCGGATCGATCTGGGTTACGGATCATCGATTGCTGATATGAGATGAGGTTAGTAAAAGGTCTAACTTATGTTGGATAAGCACGAATTGGTAGATTGAAAATGACCTATGAAGGGAATGTTTGATTTCTAACAGTTAACATAAGAAGGAAAACTATGTTATTAAGAAGGAAATCTTACTGGTTTTAAGTGAAGGTTTCGAGTATTGGTTAAACTCTCGTATAATGAATTTGCATGACACGTATACTTATGCGAATTAATTAATGCATGAAATGAGAGTAATAGTGATGTAGAATGAATGATGTGAGTTGAAGGTAAAGTAAGGATATGTATGGTACAAACAACTATGGAAAATGTAGAATGATGTTAACCTGGGAGCTAAGTAAATATGTATGATCATGAAATAGTAACTTCGTTACAATAACAAAACAATAATTAAATGTCATGTAATATATGTATAGAATGTAATCTTAAAGGATGAGACAAAGGTATTAGATCTGTTATGAATGGATCATATGAAAGTAAGCATTACTATAAGTTTGGATGAATATATATATATATATATATTGACTTGTTATTAACGGGTCGAGGAAATAAGAATGTTAGGTGAAAGTATGCTTTGGAAAGTATACACTTGCTAAGAAGTTAATTGTATGAACAAATATGAATTGAGATAAGATAAACTACTTATAATTATGATGTGACTATGAAGTCAAACATATATGTGTATGTGTAAATAGAAGAGAGAAAGGTTTCGGGGACGAAACCTTATTTAAGGGGGGTAGACTTGTAACACCCCAAAACCCGAAATTTTATATTCGGTAAATGTTCTGATATGGTACGTCGTGAAATAAACAACTAGGCTATTTAACCTAGTTAGGAATGTGGTAAAAAGCAATTAAAGGATGATAGTTGTGCCAATATTATTTAGTGGCAACTTGAAGGACTAAAGTGGGGCAAAATGAAAGTTGAATTTAATATATGAAAAACACACACAAACACACAAATCGTGTGTGTTCTAGAACGAGCAGGAGCTCCATGAGCTCAAGAAACCCTAAGCATGAAGAATCATCAAATTGAAGGGTGAATTGAGGTCTAAATTCATGAATAAACACGGATTAATGATTACCTACACGAGGGGATCATAAGGTATTTCTTAAAAGTTAGATTGGTGATCTTTCACGAAGTGGGTTATGATGTAAATTGCGAATTTGTATGAAATTGAGAACGAGTGTGTGTTAGAATAATCATATAGAACATGGATTATGCATGGTTTAGGTTAATTTGATGTTTAATGGTGAAACCCGTTTGTTATGGTGAAGATGATGACATGGGTAAATCATCTATGTCTAAATTCTTGCTTAATATTGATGTATTTTGATATGTATGGTAGATTCTTGTTAGAGGAATTGAAAGAAATGTGATACTAGTATGTTTGATGTTATGCATGAATGATCCATGTTGATTAGAAGGATAATTTGATGATTTATGTATGAGTTTAGAAGAATATGCATGAATTGGTTGTACACTATGCTTAGGAGGTAGTAAACACGCCAAGTGTATGATGAAATTTATATAGTATTGTCCGTATAGGCTATTATGATGTTACGGGTATATAATGATAAGTCGAAAGTTAAATTAAATGAACCGTTGACTTCTAAAAGTCAACTATGTATAAGAAGAATGGTTAGACGTGTTGTCATAATTGTAAGATTAAAGTAAGTTATACGGTGCGTGTTAGACGTATGTGTGTTTAATGCGATGACATGATGGATTACACGAGTTGGAAATGATATGAATTTGGTTACATGTATTATGCTTGTTAGAAGTGACTAATGAAAGTCAAATGTGAATTATGCGATTGATATGATCTTTAACATGTACAATTGTGTATGCTAATAAGAATGTGATTTCGATGACATGGAAGTATAGGAATCATGTCGAGACGGAATCAAGCACGGAAGGCTAACGGTTCAAGAAGTGGCGAGGAAACGGATATGAACACGGATGCATGAGGTAAGTGATTTCCGTAATCACTTCTTAGTTGTTTATGTAAAGTTATGTGCGACTTAATTAAGTATGATAATTGAGGTCAAATAGGAATGAGTTGTATGAAATCGATGAATTTCGCTAAGTAAATCAAATGGGTCAAGATGATGTTTTATTGCATACCGGAAAGGTTGCATAAGTAACGACTTCGGTATGATAACCGGGTAATGGATAAAATTGTACGTAAGCATGCTAACCGAGAAACGGTGACGCGGGTTAATGGGCAAGAGGTTCGGTAGTAAATTATGAGTAAATGAATAAACAATTTCATAGATGGAAATTGTACTATTTAATGTTCAATTACGTAATAATGAATGAATTTAACGAATACCGGGTATCGGGTGCATAAACCCCAAGTACGACACTCTGGATAGTGTAAAAGTATTATGGTCATAAGGTTCATGTAAGTTTTGGGTTAAAAGGAATGAGTTATTTGATAAAAACATGAACGGGTCGAATAAATCGTAAATGAATAATAAGCCGATAGTGCGTAAGTTAAGAATTTCCTTAATCCGGATATGAGATATCAAGTTCACATGATAGAATGTCAAATTACGAGCATGTAGGAAGAAACGGGAGGTTAAACGGGTAAACGGTTCAAAAGTTATGCGCGTTTTAGTGCGTTCGGACGACGAAACGGATCTGCAGAAAAATGGAGAAACCAGGGGCTGTCGGCGACGGCATGTTTGGCCATCGCCGACGCCATGTGCAAATGTTTTTTTTTTCTCCAACGCCCTAATACACTGTCTACGCGATGTTTACCGACACGAGGAAGCGCACGGTCGTGCGCTTGGGCCGCATGGTCGTGCGATTCCGAGTAAATCAGTGCTCCCGGCGTCGTAGGTTCCGCACGGTCGTGCGGTTGGGACATGCGTCAGCTGCAAGTTCATCCGAATGTGCAGAATTCATCCGAATCAGCCCCGTAACCTATAAGGAGTCCCAAAATGTATTCTAAACTCATTGTAGAGTGTTTTTGAGATGCGATGAGCGTGTACGCAAGCATAAAATGGAACGAAATAAGTATAGAGGCATATGTAAGTATAAGTATGGATTTACCTACATGATTAGTAAAAGGGAATCCATGGGCAAACGCGTCTATGAATGTGTGTATGTTAGTTGGTATGTATGTATGTAGTTATGTATGTATGTATGTGAGTAGGTATGTATGTATGTAGTTATGTATGTATGTATGTATGTAAGTAGATGCGTATGTATGCAGTAAAGGTATGTATGTATGTACGTAGTTATGTATGTTTTGTATACGTGGTTTCAATACATTTAAGTATTGACGTTATTAACAGTGTGCCTCGAGAATGAAATGTAATGCAGGTACATTATTGAAGATTCGCCAAGGATTAGACACCCGGATGGAATGATTAAATCTAGAAAGATAACGGGATGGAAAGTATATGTGGATGGAACGTAACGAGACTACATGATTAAGAATCTCGTTTGTATATAATGTATGCTAATGTTGCGAATGTATGTGGTGGGTGCAGGTTGTACGAATCACAGATTATCATCACAAGGAGTAGCGACCAAAGACCGAGTCACAAGATAGATTGTACGGGAATGCTTGAGTATGTAATTTTATAAACATAAGTTACGCTTTTATTTTATTAAATGAGCATGAAGGATGCATATATTGTGAAAGAGTTATTTTAAAATGAACTTTCAAGTAAGTCAAAACGTTTATAATGAAAGAAATTTTATGGTACGTATTTCCGCTGCGTCTTTTCAGTTAAAGCGTGTTAGGGTCTTACAGTTAATCACTAACGTGATGTATGTGCACACAGATCGTGTGCATGATCAATGGCTGGGGAGGTGCCACGTGGAAAGTGGGCAAGTGTGGATCCTTCTTCAATTTGGTGCCATCATCGTGACCTTGAGGGGTGCTCAGGATGATGCCACGTGGCCATTCGGTTATAACCGAATGGTTGTGCATGATAGGGCCTTCTAGAAGGTTTACAGCTGTAATCCTATGTGGCTCTGCCTTATGCAAATTCTGTTGTAACAGAAAGGTTACTTTCTGTTCAAGTCTGGGTGATATCTGCGCGAAGATGTTATTAACTATCCTGACGTGTGAACTTGCGCAAGGACATGTTATTGGTTTTCTTGGCACGCGTATGTTGAAGGCTGTTCTCTTTTAAGTTTCTTCTTTAGAACTAGTTGTAGGATCGATTTGACCGATCAAATGAGTCAATTTGAATGTGTTTACACTATTTAGATGGCGGAAACATCTAAACAGTTTAGAATCAGACAGAAAAGAGTAGAAAACAGAATAGATTCACTATCATCGCTTTTTCCGGTTTATTTTCAATTTGTGGTCTTTGAACAGTAGGCTGTTGATTTGGTCGATGATAGATTGCTTGCTTGTAATAGTCGTTGGTGAACGGGTTTTGATGATTGTTTACTTCACGATTTGGACATTCTCTCTTGAAATGACCACGTTCTTTACACTTGAAGCACGTAACTTTCGATTTGTCGAACCCTAACTTCTGATCAGGACCTGAGAGACTGTTTCTGCCTGTGATATCCATAAACCGTTGTGCTCTTCTAACCAAACTTGCCATGCCCCATTTTATATCAATCAATTCAAGTTCCTCTGGGTCAATCTGGTCGTAATCCTCTTTGGTCATATCAGGATTACCAATCCTACCCGCCACTAATCCTTCATAAGCCTCTAAAACGGAAGCAAGTACCGCAATGTGTTGTCTCGCAGCAGTTTCAGTAATTTCATTTCCATTCTTAATATTCACTGCGATGTTGCACTGCACCCCAGAAACATAAGCCTGATTACTTGAACTTGTAGAGCTTTGAGGTGAAAACTGTTCTTGAGCTTTAAAGTTTGGATCACAATTCGTGAATGGTGAAAAATTTCCAGATTGAAGAGTGTTTGAAGAAACACTTGAGGTGTTATCAGCAATGAACCCTGTTTGTATTTTAGGACTTTGATTTGTTGAAGCTGTAGGGTTGTTTTTGTAATACAAAGATACATCTTGTTGAACATTAGCTGATTTCATCTTTTTGATCTTCAGCAACTCTAACTCATGAGCTTCAATCTTTTCTATGAATAGGCTAAGATTGTAATTTGAAAAGTCTGAATTGTTCTTTAGCATCATCAGGTATGTACCCCACTCGTCATAAGGTAATGCATCAGCTAGTTTGTCAATCCATTCTTCATCTGTCTTTTCAATCTTTAATCTATTCATCTCGAGTACCAAATGACAATATCTTTCAATTAGTTGCCTTGTAGTTTCACCCTTCATACTGGTAAAAATGTCAAACTCTTTCTTGAACAATGCCTTCTTATTCTTGATCATGGAATCACTACCTTCAAACTTTGATTTCAATGAAAACCACATAGATTGAGCATTATCTTCATATTGCAACAATACTAGAATGTCTTCTTTGATAGCCTGCTGGAGAATACTAATCATCTTTTTCTCGGCTTTGAAATCATTCTGTTCTGATTCTGTCAGGCTCTGAATATTCTTCTTGTTATTTAAACCATCAACTGGTGGAACATACTTTTTCTCTATTTTCATCCAACATTCAAAATGATTAGCCTGAACCCAGTTCTTAAATCTGCCTGACCATCCTGCATATGCATCTATGTTCATCAGTTTGGGAGGCTTTTGCATTGTTCCCAATTCGTTCTCCATGTTGACGTTTTGTATAACACTACCCGAGGTTTGTCCTGCTACCATACCACTGCCCGAGAAGAAGTTATAAAACTCTTGGTTTTCCATTTTTAGAAATTTACCGAGTAGTTTTAAAATTTTCACACACACACTTTTCACAAAATCAGACTATCGAACAAGTTCACGAACACTATGGACTATCAGAAATCTCAAGCGAAATCACTCAAACTTCAAGCGAAATCACAGAAGATTTCAAGCGAAACTCACAAATCAAATGCAGTATGATTTCGCTTCAATCAACAAGATCTCAAGCGAAATCTATGGTTTCGCTTCAAACCAAATTTTTATCCAAATACAAACTTTTCAAGCGAAATATACGATTTCGCTTCAAGCAATCAGAATATTTCAAGCGAAATCCACGTTTTCACTTCAAAATACCAACAATCAAACTGTTCGCTTAAGCGAAATCTGGTTTTCAAGTCATTTTTGTCAATTTTAGTCCGAGTTTTAATCTGAATTACTCAAGGCTTTGTTAAAACACACTTTTACACACACTGTGAAAGTCTTAGTCCATTTTGTCCGTGTTTTCGTCCAGAAATCAATTTTTGTGAGTAAAAACCAACTGATTCAAGTGAACACACTCATAACTGGCTCTGATACCAATTGTAGGATCGATTTGACCGATCAAATGAGTCAATTTGAATGTGTTTACACTATTTAGATGGCGGAAACATCTAAACAGTTTAGAATCAGACAGAAAAGAGTAGAAAACAGAATAGATTCACTTTTAACACTTGTTCTCTGTTATATATTGACTTGAAAAACTGGCAGCACTTCGTTACAACTTCTCGGAATGCATACCATCTGAGAACTACACAAGCCTATATATAGGCAACAAGATTTCGCTTCAACATGTCTCAAGCGAAATCTCATCACTTGATTTCGCTTGAGGCTTACATCATGACCCCTGAAGCGAAACCTTTACAAACCAAAATAAACTTACATTTAGACCCCTACACTTTACATACTTGACACTTTTAGACCCTAGACTTATGACGTAGGCTTTAGACATCGTGTATCAACACTAGTGTGCTGCCGCGCAAGGTTCCCTTTAAAGAGGTTTATTGGGATGAAGATGTGGTATGGTCCAAAGTGCCTGCGCGAGGTTTTTGGGACCATACCCCTTCAAGTCCCCGCAGTCTAGTGTTGTTCTTATGCAAATAAGTGGAGTACTGGACTATATAAGAGACGGTTGTTTTTTGCTATGTGGATTTTTGCCGCCAAATGTTGGAAATCTTCTTGGAGAAGATATTGAATTGCTCATGTTGGTGCACACATCTGTCGTCTTCGTCTTGTATCGAGTCTCGGGTTCGGTGTGGATCTATTCAAGCATGATGTCACTAGTGACATCATCACATGACATCACTAGTGACATCACATTACTACATCAC
This sequence comes from Helianthus tuberosus, assembly GCA_030545235.1. Lineage (NCBI taxonomy): Eukaryota > Viridiplantae > Streptophyta > Magnoliopsida > Asterales > Asteraceae > Helianthus > Helianthus tuberosus. The sequence goes on along the minus strand of CM060415.1, from coordinate 60,873,197 downwards.
GTGAAAGATTACTTGCATACTCAATTCAGATTGTTAATTCACATGAAGACAAAACAAAAGTGTACGGAATTGACACTTCGCTTCAAGACAAAGTAGCATGTTAGGTTCGCTTCAAATTGTAATATCTTATATGAAGATTTCGCTTGAAGGAGGTTCAAGCGAAATCATGAACATTATAAATAGGCTTGTAGACATTTCAGTTGTAACAGTTAGAACAGTTTTTCCAGAAGCGATACCGAGGTGCTGCCGGTTATCCTTACAATTGTAAAGGTTGTAATATCAATATAAAAGAGGATTAAAGTGAAACAAGCTGTTTACACGTTCGTTTCTTAGTTTCCGCCTCTGAAACGGACTAGAACTCTTCCAAACGACTCGTTTAGGTCGCATTCCGATCCTACAATTGGTATCAGAGCTCAGGACGAGGAGTTCTTGCCAAAAACAGCCGGTTTTCACCACGATTTCTGTTTCTACATCATTCTTTTTCAAATTTTCAACTTTTTACGGACAAAATAGGTTCAAACTTTCACAATACGTGCGAAAACATGTTTTAACAAATCCTTGAAAATTTCAAGTTTAAAATCGGCCTAAAACTTGTAATTTTGTGTGATTTCGCTTCAATTGTTCGAACAAAAGATGACATCAGCAACATTTTAGATCTGATTTCGCTTGAAAGCTTGAATTTACTTGATGATTTCGCTTGAAAGTATGATATCATGTTGATTTCGCTTGAGTGTCATGAAGATTTCGCTTGAACTTATGTGAATCCTGTTTGATTTCGCTTCAAATCTAATATTGATTGAATGATGACTGTTTGAAAATACGTTGTTTTTCACGAGTAAAATGCATCGAATTATGTGAACCGATTGAATATACATCGTGTAATGTGAAACAAATTCAGGTCACGTGTTGAACTTGTATCGAGGTATGTGTAATATTAAAAGAGGTCACAGTTAATTGATAAATGGAATCATGTGTGAATGGAATCATGTGTTGTGTGAATTAACGTGTTGATTGACAGATCATTAATGAACTTGCATGTTAAAATGTGTAACATGATAATCGAGATAGTCATCATGTGGTATGTGTCAGATTACATGTGATTGCATGTATTGTTTAATCGATTAAAGTCACAAAAGTTTGTTCAAAGTATGTTTGTGTCAGTTTGTTTGTAGTTATCGTAATTTTTTTTAGTCCTTTCACAAATTGTCGTTTTAGTAGAACTCTCATCCCAAGAAGCTATACTTGTTACATGTGTTAGTGTAGTTTTAGTTTTGTGTGATTTTGTCAGGATAGTGGACTTTGAGGTCAAATAGAATCAATTGAAAATTGTGAGTGTGTCAGCCCAACTTTATCGATAAAATCAGTTTGCTTGTAAAGTAGGTATGTGTTGTGATGTTGACTACACGTGATATGATAATTCATTGCATGTTAAACATGTAAGTGTGTCAGTCTTATACAGATTTCATGTGATCATATTTGTCGGCACATGTAATTGTTTCGAGATCTCATATTGATAATTGTTGTTAGTCATATACAAACGGTCTAGTCAGTAATCAGGTCACAAGGTTTGGAGCACGGTTCGATCAGTACATTTGATCAGTCAAGTCATTTTGTGTGGTCAAGTTGCGTGATAGTTGTCCAGTTCATACGGTTTGAAGTTCAAAGATTTCAAAGGGTCAAGTCATTTGATTTCGATTCGGGTCCTAGAAGTCCGCACAGTTGGTCAACGTTCAGTCCGCACAAAAAATCGCCAGTCTGAGTACCAGTTTGTTTCAGTCAATTGATAAGCGTTTAAAACTGATTGTTTGTTTGTTTGTGAATGTAAAGGTACTTGCAAGGTGTTTGCCGAATTATTTGCCAATTACTAAAGACATGGAAGAGGATTTCTACAATGCGTTTGCCACACCAGTAGCTCCGGTTACAGCTACTGAAGCATTGTACAGTGAAAATGAGATGGGAACTCATCAAAAGCCACCAAAGCTCATGTACATTGAAGACTTCAAAGGATGGCAGAATCGATTTGAGAACTGGGTTCAAGCTTACAGATTCGATGCATGGTGTTCGTTGGAGAAAGACTATGAAAAACCAAAAAATGAACGTGGGCTTATAAAGGATTTCTGTGACTTTACGGAAGCTGACAAATTGAAGTATACTAGTGAAAAAATGATGATCAGTATTCTTCAACAGGCAATCAAAGAAGATATATTTTTTTTGCTTCAACACGACAATACAGCTAAGTCAATTTGGGAAGCATTGATTCAGAAATTCAAAGGAAGCGCGGATATGATTAAAAACAGAAAGGCGTTGCTAAAGAAATCATTCGATATGTTTGTAGCCTTTGATTACGAATCAACGAAACAGACAATTGACAGATATTGTCATCTTGTCTTGGAAATGGGGAGATTGGATATAAAGAAGGATGATGAGGAATGGGTGGATAAACTTGCTGAGGCATTACCACAACAGAAATGGGGAACTTATTTGTTGATTATCAAACACATGAGAAAATCTGAGAATATGAGTCTAGCAAAGTTTATTCAAAAGATTGAAGAGCATGAGTTGGATATTCAGAAAACGGCTATCATGACGAATCCAAATGCCAAACAAGACGTCAGTTTGTACTACCGAGGGAACAAGTTTGAGGCTACCCCCAGCCCTAGCCCAAAGATTCAAACTGGTTTCAGTGCGGATGGTTCATCCAGAACAAAGAGTAATGTTACTCAAAGTGGTGGATCTTCATCATTCTCAAGCTTTGATCCAAACTTTACAACATCAAGTCCTCAACAATCGAATTCAACAAATCTTCAGTGCAATGTTACTTTAAACTTTCAAAATGGTCAGAATTTGTCTCCGGAAATTGCCAAGCAACACATGGCATCACTTGTTACTATGTTAGAATCTTACGAAAGTTTGATCGGTGGGAAGATTGGTAATCCGATGCTTACCAAAGAAGATTACGACCAAATTGATGCTGAAGAACTTGAAGTGATGGATATCAAGTGGTGCTTAGCAAGTGCTTGGAGGAGAGCTGAGAAAATTCAAGAGATTACTGGTAGGGATGAATTTCGAGGAATGGCTACCTCTCCATTGGGATTTGATAAATCAAAGGTTACCTGTTTCCGTTGTAAAGGAAAAGGTCATTTTAAACGAGAGTGCAAAAGTAAAGAAACTACCGGGAATCAAGATAGAAACAATTATTACCAGAAATCAATCTTCCATCAGACTACTCAACAACCTCAAATTGTACATGCTCATGCTACTGATGATGGAAAGAAGAAAGCTTTAATTATCCATCAAGATGATGAAAAAGTTGCCGATGGATTTAGTTGGGATAAATACATTCCATCAGAATCAGGTTTTGTTGCTCGAATTCTAGGTGAAGATGAGGTTAATTATCCATCAAGATGATGAAAAAGTTGCCGATGGATTTAGTTGGGATAAATACATTCCATCAGAATCAGGTTTTGTTGCTCGAATTCTAGGTGAAGATGAGGTTAATCAGAAAAGAATCCCAATTTTTCCAGATCTTGGAAGTGATGTGGATACCGATGATGAGGAAGAACATCTCAACAGAGCCAGAAAAGGCATTGATCCTACTAGTTTTAATTTGTTTTTTGCAGATAAAATGGAGATGCTGTATCAGAAGAAGATGGCAAGATTGAGGAAAGAGCTGGAAGCAACAAAAATGCAAGCTGATGAAAAGACAAAGACAGAAGCTGGAGAAGCAAATGTTGAACCAGTGACTGAGAAAGTAGTTGAGAAAATCGTTGAAGTGGAGATAGTGGTGGAAAAGCTAGTCGAAGTTGAAAAATTAGTTGAAGTTGAAAAACTGGTCGAGGTAGAGAAAATTGTGGAAGTAGAAAAAAATGTTGAAATAGAGAAACTCGTTGAAGTTGAAAAGACTGTCGAGGTTGAAAAGATAGTTGAAAAAATGGTTGAAGTTGAAAAACCATGTGTGAAGTGTTCAGAGTCTTGCAAAGCTTGTAAGGAGAAAGATACGAAGATTGCTGAATTAGAGAAGATTAAAGAAGATTTACTGTCTGATGTGAAGGAGTCGTACGATGTACTGAACAGGACAGTTGATAGTCTGAAGAAGACGAATACAGAAACCGAAAAAGCAATGGATAAAATGAGTGCAACATTAATGACAAAGCAGAAAGTCATCAATGAGTACATCGAAGATTGTGCACAGCTGAAGAAAGAAGTAGAACTTGAGAAGATTGAGAGTGAAAGGATTAAACGATTACTGTTGAGTTACACTACTTGTGATTACTTGATTGATCGTGTTTATCCTACTGTTGCAGGTCTGGAAGCGTTCATGGATAAAAATCTTGAAGATACTGATACTGGTAAGAAACCAAGTGTCAAGTATAACAGATGTCCGCCCCCGATCCATGAAACTTATTCTCCCAGGAATCCAAATGAAGAGCGTCTAAAAAAGGCAGTCAACATCAAGTTAAAGTCTGAAATCATTGATGAATTACCAGACAATATTGATGTTACATTCACAGCGTCTGACACTGATCATGAGTCTGAGTTAGTAAAGAAAGTTGTCGATCAGGTGTTGGATACGGATGAGGAGTTAAAACCGGAGTCTAAGTCTGAAAGTCCGAGTTCGTCAGAAAAGAGTCCGAGTTCACCGGTTAATAGGGTTTACAATAGAGAATTTCTGTTATCAAAATCTAATTTGAATGACAGATCAATCAAAGTGGCATATACTTTGTATGATTCAGACAAATTATATTCTGATGAGGAATTTCCAATCAGAAGTGTAAAAACTGAAATGATCAAACAGGTTTTCAAATTAACAGAAATTAATATTTCTGATATAAAAGATTTAAATCTTGATGAAAAACCTAAAACGTACACTTCAAGAGTTCAACAGAGATTGAACAAGAAAAAGGGTTATAGTTCTGGTTATGGTTATCGAAAGAAACCAAACTACAACGGTAATCTCAAAAAGAAAGGTTTAGGATTTATTCCTCCTGAAAATTATCAAAATCAGAAAACTTATAAACCAAATACAAAATTTGTTGCAGGTGGAAGTTGTGAAGATGAGCAGAAGAAACCATTCTGGAAGCAGTCGAATCAAGAGTTTCTTGCTAAGGTAAAGAGGAATGTGAAGCAGTTTGCTGAAAGAGTTGAAAGAAGAACTTGCTTTAAGTGCCAAAAAGTTGGACATATTGCTTGGAATTGCCAACAGTTCAACAATACAAAACAGGAAGTTACTTCTAACTCAAAACTGAAAGAAAAACTTGTCTTTGAGAAGAAACAATCAACTGAAAAATCGAAAGTGTTTGATAATTCTAGTTTTGAAAAAGGTGAAAGTTCAAAACGATTTTACAAAAGAAGAGGTGATTTAACCAAACAAAAATGGATTGTAAAATCTAAAAGAAGTTCTGACAATGAATCTGATTCCATAAAATCAGAGGAGTCATTTGTTGAGAAAAAGATTGTGAATTCCGTTCCTGAGGTGAATGATGAAAATTTTCCTTCATTGTCAAAGGAAAATTGGAAGTCGAAAGTGGGAAAGGTAGAGATCTCAAATCAATTCTTCGCTGATAAGGGAGAATTTGATGTTGAGAAGGCTTTCAACGGGAAATTCAAACATATTTTCGGTAAGATGGTTGATAGGAAGGTAAAGGGTGCTCAAGAATTTTATAAATCAAAATGTTGGTGGGACAGATGTTTGCCATCAAAGTCACCCAAGGCTGGTCAGGCTTGGGTGGACGTTATGTTTGAGTAAAAACCGGACTTGCCGGAGCTCCCAGGTTGGTTTAAGTGGAGCAGGAATCGGCATATTTCTTGAGAAATTCACGAAAGTGATTTCGACTTACAAGTGGTAAATCAGGGACATTAAATTGTATCTGATTTTCTACAAATGATTGAGAAACAATGTGATGAAACCCCTAACCTACAATTGGTAAAATCAAACTTATTTTCCGGAAAAACCATTTGATTAAAACAAACTTAAGTGTTTTGAAATCACAATGGGAAAATAGTTTGTTGTGAGGGGGAGTTCTGATTGTTTATGCCAAGTGGATGGCGATCTGAAGTGATTCGATATCGGTTGTCATTTTATTGTAGAGTTTGTTTTCAAATTTCCTAAAATGTGTTTGCATTTTAGGGGGAGTAAAAATTTTCAGAAAATCCAAAAACATTTGAAAATTTGGAAAAAGCCAAAAACATGATAAAATCAAAAATGAGTTTTGTTGTATAAAAGAGGAAATGATAGTACATCAGTGGACTGTCACAACATGCTAAAGAAATGAAAAGTTAAATAGTGATAAACAATCTCACTGTGGATATGTCAGTAGGTTTTTACACATTTAGTAAATTGTGACGAGATATAAACATAAAATTTACTTGCGTCTACGTGGGGAACACCTCCAGGATATATAGGTAACCCCTGAAATCTTGTTTGAAGGGTCCCGTATTCTGAGATACTAGGTCTTTATACTCAGTGATATCTGGGGTATTATCCCGGGACTTCTGATTTTGCGGAAGCAATGGCCTAGTCCCCGGAGAATACTTTCCGCTTGCTTGAAATATAGCATCGCCCTCAGCTAAAAAATGATAAAACATTGAAAAATGCTAATCATGGCTGTTGTAATACAAAAGATCCTCTAAAGGGGACACACCTAAAAGTCAACTAGGCTCTCTGCTGAACGGAAGTTCTGACCTGAGCTATCACGGTTGCATAATTTATTCCCCTTACAGATATCATCTGTGGTATACTCACCTGTAAGACTGAATATTGGGGTCTGGATACGGGAGTATATACTGAGGTGGGACACATGTAGATGTTTAAGTCCTAAAACACTAATTCGTATCTCGAAGCAGTTGAACTTTGTGTGAAAATTTAAGTGGACAAGTATACTGACAATCTAGGTGAATTGTTTAGAACTTAAAATGTTTAAAGCTTAACGGTGTTGGTGATTGGTCTCAAAAACTGATATGATCCTCTTACACAAACTCACAAAAATAGTGTCTGTAAATATTTCTTTTCTGCATTTCATTTCTTGTATAAAAAATCCAAAAAGATTTTCGGTGTGTTTTAGCATAAATTTTGAAAAATTCAAAAAGATTTTAGACGACTGATGTTGAAGAGCTGATTTTCAAAATTCCGAGTGCTGAACATGACGAACAGGTTTGGAGAATTTGATTGAAAAGTTTTTCAGAGATAAAAATTCGTTAAAAGATCATTGTTAATGATTGATTGTATACTGATTGAAGAAGGATCAGTGTTGGTGCATGATATTTGATAAATTGTTAAATATTTTATTCTTTTGAATCTTATTTTTGGGTAGAGGATGTGCAGGATAGCAGATAGAGTGCCAGGTTCCGATACCTGAGGATTCTGAAATACTGTAAAAGCCAGACTACGATCCCAGCATGTTTTGAGGGGGAGTCTATTAGAGAGAGAGAGAATTGGAGATAGAATAGAGCCAGGTAGAGATCCTGAAGAAAGCTCAAAGGCTGATAAAGACTGAAGATTGAGAAGACTCGACACTTAAGACTCGTCAACATCTGAGGGGGAGTCTGTTGGTGCACACATCTGTCGTCTTCGTCTTGTATCGAGTCTCGGGTTCGGTGTGGATCTATTCAAGCATGATGTCACTAGTGACATCATCACATGACATCACTAGTGACATCACATTACTACATCACGTGAAAGATTACTTGCATACTCAATTCAGATTGTTAATTCACATGAAGACAAAACAAAAGTGTACGGAATTGACACTTCGCTTCAAGAAAAAGTAGCATGTTAGGTTCGCTTCAAATTGTAATATCTTATATGAAGATTTCGCTTGAAGGAGGTTCAAGCGAAATCATGAACATTATAAATAGGCTTGTAGACATTTCAGTTGTAACAGTTAGAACAGTTTTTCCAGAAGCGATACCGAGGTGCTGCCGGTTATCCTTACAATTGTAAAGGTTGTAATATCAATATAAAAGAGGATTAAAGTGAAACAAGCTGTTTACACGTTCGTTTCTTAGTTTCCGCCTCTGAAACGGACTAGAACTCTTCCAAACGACTCGTTTAGGTCGCATTCCGATCCTACAGCTCATGATTTCAAATTTTGAAAAACTTGACCCTTGGCAGGTGAAAGGTACAGTGACGACTGTTGACATGTGATAGTTTGAGTGACAGGCTGTCATTTGTCAGTTGCACGTCGTTAATCTTAGCTTACACGTGCGCGTGAACTCGCGTCTTGGTTTTTTCCACTCGCTCCTGACGTTTAGATAACCGTGTTTTTCTGAAAAAGGTGCTATTATGGTTTTCTAGGTCATTGATGGCGGTGGGTATATAAAGCTCGTTTTAGTGCTTCTTTTCTGATAATATTACTCTTCGATTCCACTCTTCTTTTCCGATATCCCTTTGAAGAAAACTGCAAGTTTCTTGCCCTATGTCTTCCGGAGAACGCCACAAAGATTCTTCCGAAGAAATGTCTGCCGGTCTTCCACCATTGAAGTGGCCTAGGGAAACATTCGATAGCATGGTTCGAAATTTTAAGTTCCCTGATAGTTGGGATGCTCGATACCCTGATGAGGGTCAGACGGCCGGCCGGGTACATTACTCTGTTTTTGGGATTTTTTTGCTGCAGGCAATTTTCGATTGCCTGTAACTAAGTTTTTCCTTGAAATCATTCCGTACTATAAATTTCATATTTCTCAAATGCATTCTATTGGAATGGTTCGGGTTCGCCATTTCGAATTCGTTTGCCGGTCGATGCATATCGATCTGACGGTTAACCGCTTCCGAGTGTTTCACCAAATGCATTGTTCCCAGGGTTTTTACTCCTTTGTCCAACGTGCTTCGGCAAAAAAGATTTTGTTGCACCCCCCGAAATCTTTTCATGACTGGAAACCGAAATTCTTCTTTATTAAAGTCGGTGTGATTCCGATGAAGATGACCTTCAGAGGTAAAGAAGACGTTGCAACAGAGACCACACAAACTCCTTTTTCGGAGGCTTGGTACTAGGATTTGAAGGACGTTCTGTCGATTGAGCTTCCGGAGAAAGCCTTAGTTGGTTCTGGGATGAGTCTCTTCTGACGAATGGATCGAGAAGATAAGCCAGTATACATGGAAGATGGAAAAAGTAAGATTTCGGATTTTCGTTCATTTTTGTCTCTCTCTCTCTGTATTTTTTTAATTTGCTCCTGTTTTCCCTTTTGCAGTTGTCTCGTTATACGTTGTTGCGTTCGAGAGAGAGGGTGGAGCGATGGCTACTATCCCAAAAAGGGCAGACGAGGAGCTTTGGTATCTGCAAATAGTTAAGAATTTTGCCCTTCCGCGAGATGAAGATCTGGCCGCGCAACCCCCAACTGGTGCTGGTAAGTTTACTTTGAGTTTTGGTTGACATTGCAATATTATTCTTTGATGTCTTTGCGCGTGGGGTAATATTGCAATATTTTTCTTCTTTAAGTAGGTGAGCTGACTAACCTGGGCATAGGCCATGAGAAGAAAAAACGTGCACCGGCTGCTAATATTGCTTTTAAAAAAGACTGACGCGGTGAAAACCCTGTCATCAAAAGCCAAAAATGTCAAGGGAGAGTAGAAAGGTACGCGCCATTCCTCTGACTTCTGGTGTGACCATGTAATGGTGTCTGATTCGTTGGAAGGTCTTGCGCCTGTAGTTATGAAGAAGTCGAAAGCGGAGCCCCGGGATAGTGCTGACATCCCTGCTTCAAATCCTGATGACCCGATTTACTTAGAGTCAAGCCCAGAGCCGTTGTTGAAAACGAAGGCGGGGAAAAGGAAACAAGCTGAAGTTGAGGCTGAGGCGCAGCCTGCTAAGAAGGTTCAAAGAAGAAAGATCAGCAGAAGAGGCAATCTTGATGCCTTTATTGCGAAACCTCCTCCAGGTGAATATCTTCTTTATTTATATTTCATGCGCGCTATATGTTTGTAACATGAATTTTTGTTCTTGTAAAAAAAAAGTTTCTCCTGTTCATGCGGAGCCATCATCCGCAGTTAATGAGGAGCTCCCGCCTTCACACTCTCGTGCGCCGGTCAGTGAACAGCTAGAAAATACTAAAGCCGCTGAGAATGAGGCGGTGAAGATTGCTGAGGCGAAGGATCCTGAAGTAGAGAAGCCTGTTGAAGTAGAATCGAAGAAAGTTGTGGATTCGGAGACTGCGGATGTTGATGCCGCTAATCCCAAGTCTTCTGAAGTTGTGGCGAATGACTCAGAGAAAGGAAAATCTGCTCAGGAAGATCCTGTGACAATTTTCCCTACTTCTGCTTCTGCTCCTGTAAACATTGAGAGGAGCCCAGCTGGTGATCGGGGCTCCTTTTCTTATGATGCTGAGAATTCTCCCATTCTCCCGGAGGAAACTCCGGGGGATTATTACTATAGAACTTACTCGAAGAAGAAGGCCTCTGAAATTCATACTCCAGTTTGGAATTTGAAGAAATGCGACACTTTTTCAGACTGGCGTGTGTGCCATGACTGGTTGCAGGGAACTTTTCCTCCTGGAGAGATTCAGTTTCAAGAGGGGCGTCTTCATGAGCAGACTTATCATGCTTACCTTGAAGAAGCTGCTACCGATACGTCTACTACACATCGTATAGTGCGTGAGTGGCGTAGTATGCACAAGAATGAGCTGCTTTTGAGGCGTCAAAGAAGAAAGATGCTGAGGATGAGGCTTGAGCTGCCCTATTGAGGGCTAAATTGGAGGCTGATCGGGCCAAGTTTGAGAGCGATTAAAAAACTGAAGAGTGGTCTGTTGCTAGTTGGAAGAGAAAAGCAGAGGCTGAAGCTGCTCTCCTGTCAGAAGAACGTAAGCGTTGGAGAGATATATGTGAGAAAGATAACCATGAAAAAATGGGTCTCCGGAATGTTATCAATAATCTCAAAGCTGAAGTTGAGAAATTGAAGAAACAAGATGCGGAGATTGAAAGGTTGAAGCAAGAAAAAGCTGATGCTGAAGCAGCTCGTGACGAAGCGCGTTCTCACCGCGAGAGAAGCGAACAGAGAAAAGTAAGAACCAGCGCCACCCTTGCCCTTAAGGATAAAGATATAGACGAACTTACCTCTTTATTATCTAAGCAGGAACAAATTAAGGCGGAGCTTGAATCCGTCAAAAAAGATCTGCAGCTTGAACGGGTTGAAAAAACTGAGACCTCCCGTCGTCTTGTTGATATTGAAGAAAAGTTGGAAAGTTCTGAGACTGCCTGGGTGAAGGCGGAGAGTCAAATCGAACCATTTAAGAATGACATGCTATGGTTGAAAGATCACGGAATCATAAGTGTAAGTGTATCTACTTTTGATAATGTCTGGAGATGATTATGCGGCTTCTTACTTATTTTGTTGTGCAGGTTGCCAACACTGTTCTTAATTCTTAGGAACTAGATAAAACAGTTGCGCACCTGTTGGTTGCTGCGCGTAACGATGTTCCCAACATGTTGTTAATGCTTTAAAAGTTGATTCGGATACCAGTAGGCCCGCCACGCATGGTGCTGATACTGAAACTGCTCTTGCTGCTGCAAAGACTCAATTCAACACCTTGTAGCTTCCTGTGATGGACCTTGTTACTGTTGCGCTGCAGTCTGAAGATTTCGTGACACAACTGAGAGAAGTTTTCCCGGATAGAGAGGATGGTGATGATGAAGACCTAGAATAGGTTTTCTTTGTTTTGTAATTGTATGAAAAATTAGTAGTTGACATAGGTTTGGGATGTGGATCCCCTTTATGTTAATGTGCTATGGCGTAAGTAACCTGTCGATGCACTACCATGCATGTAAATTGGTTTTTTGTTAAGGCGTGCGGTGTGCTAGTAACTTTTATAATATATGTATGAATTACAATATTTTGCATGAGTACAATTTCTTTGAGTAGGTAAGGCGAATAAAGGTGGTATAAAGCTCATGTGTGAACGTAAGGATGGGCCTTGCGCGATATATGCGATCGCAGACCGTTCATGAGACATGTGTTAAAGTTACCATAGTGTTTTTACGCTTACCAAAAGGAATTGCATGCACTTTGTAATAAACACAGAAATAATATAACAAACTTTGCATTGATTAAGGATAAGGCTCAGAGGCCATGGTTACAAAGTTGTTGCTTAGGATAATTCATTGAGACTTAATTTACACATACGAATAGTCCTGTGTTCATAGATTGGTAAGTTGAAGAACTTATCCAATATGAATGGAAGCTATTGTATGCTTTTTGATCTGGCGCTGTTTAAGTTTTTGCTTTTTTGCCCGGCCCCTCATCCCCGCGAGTAATCTGTTTGATGTCGTTCCGCACATTTTGAAGTAAGTGGGTGAGTTCACCACTTTTGAGTGCCTTCTCGATTTCGGTGCGGAGGCTTATACAATTATTTGTGGTGTGACCGTTATCCTTATGGTACTCACAATACTTATTTGAATCTTGACCTCTCTTGTTTTTCATTGGCGGAGGAGTTTTAAATTGATAATCCTCTGTGCTGCGTACCTCCGCTGGTGTTTTTGTGAGAGGAGTCCATTGTCGCTCGCGATTTTCCTGCTTTGCTTCTTTTTGCACTGCGAGTTTGTTTATTGTTACGCGAGCATTGTCAGACGAATATGTTCTAGAGGCTGAGTCTCGCCAGTTCTTCTTGAATTTCTTTCCGCTGCTACCACTCATGTCATGTGGACGATTGTGTGGTGGCGGTGGCCTGTTAGAGCTTAAGTTACGCTCGGTTTGTGCATAAACTTTGGCTGCAACCATTAGTTTTTCCCAGCTTTTGGGTAAACCCTCTGTTCCTGACAGAACTTTAATCATGTCATCACAGCGCACAGCATACTTGAATTGTGCTCCTATTAGATGTTCGTGAACGTCACCAATCTCTAGCACCTCCTTGTTGTATCTCGTTATGAAGTCCTCCAGGCTTTCATCATCACACCTCCAGATATTCATGACATCGGCGGTATCTCTGATGGATCTGCGTTACTGGCTAAAGTGGACCAGGAATTTTTTTTTAAATCCACCCATGACGTTAATGTCACACCCTGACTTTTGCGGAAGCGTATGATGTGTGACTGGTTTAATATCATTGCATTCAATCATAATAAACAACTGCATGATCAAAACGATGTTCATCCATTCATAAAATTTGAGTATTACAAACACCGGTTATTTAAGTTTTTAAAACACAACCGTCGACTAGGTTACAAACCAACAAAAGTGGATGGCATCTAAACTTGAAGTCTACTTCTATAAACAACACCCGCGCCCAAGATCCAACCTGTCACCTGAAATACATGTAATTTTGGAAAACATCAACAAAAGTTGAGCGAGTTCATGAGTTTTGTGTGAGTACTAGTAATCTTGTAAACCTTTGAGAGACTCCTTTGAAAAACAGGTATAAAAAGCGTGTATGAACATACCAAATAAATGTTTTACAAGGACATTAAGGCATGTGAGGACATAGGGAGCACTCGAATTGAGTAGGCTTATACCCTTGTCGATTTTCCCTCGACTATGTCGATTTACCCCGACTATGTCAATTTCCCTTGACTATGTCAATTTACCTTGACTATGTCAGTTTCCCTTGACTGGGACACCGAAGCACTCAAGTGATCACATGAGGACCATGAGTGGGGCTTGGCCGTACCCGTTAGATCTAACCTTCGTCCCTAATTAAGAATTAATGGCATTTCAATATTAAGTCTATGCTCACATGATCTAGTAGTGCATTTCATAGGCATTTCATACCGTTTAAGCATTCGTAACATGTATTCCACCCCGAGAGTTATAAAACCAAAAACAGTTAAGAGAAAAGGGGGAGCATGAACTCACTGGTTTGCGTCTTCGGTACTCGTAACTCAAATCTCGTCAGCAAATACGACTACCTACAATGTGCTAGGGTCTATTAGACGAGCGGGCCGTGCCTTGTCTTGGTGTTTACATTTTTGAGTTACGTTTCTTTGATGTCCTCAATATTATTCCAAGTTATAAATACTTGTTAAAATAATAATTATTTTAACTTTAAATTATATTTAGTTTTGGAATAGTTTGTTAAACAATATTTCTGTAACAATACTTCTCAAGTATTTATTTTCGTATTTCCTTCCCAAGGATGGGGGTATCTCATACATGTGTATTCGTATCCTCGTATTTGTAGTTTCCAAAATAATATATTTTCAAGTCTTACTTTAGAAAATATATCTAAACTTGTTTTGTCCCAAAAATAATGTATTTCAAGAAAATATATATTTTTCCCAAAAACCATATATCTTCTAAATATTCTAGAAAATATATTTTTACTTCCAAAAATGATATATTTTCTCCTTGTCAAAAATATGATATACTTGTAAAAAAAGTCATATTTTTATCCCTTTCGTATCCAAAATAATATTTACAAAAAATATATTTATAACGGCATTTTCCGGAATATTTTATAAGTTACGTTCTTGCGTTCGATTTCACATTATTAAGTGTGTAACTTATATATTTATTTTTTATGATTTTTTGTATTATTTTGGATTGTAATTTCTTGGTATTTGTTAAGTCATGTTATTTTAAATCCTAAAATAATATAACTATTACACCAAGTATACAAATAATCACACACAATGTGTCTTTAATGTAAATATATATTCTAAATACATATTTATCCATTTTTACTTATAAAAACCAACCTCCAATATTTGTATTTTTGTAACAAAATCTATGGCAAGGTTTATATTGAAAACCATGGTTAAAACACACTTGTAAATATTTGTTTAGAAAATATTTTTCTAAGTGTTTATATTTTTAGAAAATTTTGCCATAGTTTCCCCTAAAAATGGAGGTGTCCATGCTATCAAAGCATATCATTTTCTTTTAAAAAATCATCACAAACAATCAACAATCATCCTACACTTACCAAGCACCAACACAATGCTACTTACATAGCAAACACCCAAGTTACACGCGTAATTCATTTTGACCCGTTTTGGGGATCTTTTATGCATTTTGGTCTAAAACTATCTCTTTTCATACTTCGTAATGCCACATCTAAATATCTGCTTATTTTCCACCACAACTATTTTTGTGGTGGATTTAGCATAACTAACCAACCTATTGTCCCAAATTTACCCATCAGTTGGTCATTTTACACAAATGACCGTTTTTGTGCATTTGACCCACAAATGTGTATTCCTATAACTTTTATTCATATTTAATGATTCCATAATCTTAATGCAAGTTCCTAAACAACCGCTATGGGTGGTTTGCCCAATATACCCTTCAAAGGTGTTTTGGTCAACTTTAGTCCCTCACTTTACTACGAAGGACTTTCGCTAAATATTTGACCAAAAATTGTATGTTTAACTAAAAGCTTATTTATACGTACCTGGCTCGGGTCAAGGTATTGAGCCGTTTACATAACTTTTGCTTTAAATCTTTCTAGTTAAAGCAACGCATGCTTATGTTATTTCCTGTGATTACAAAACTCAAAAAGCGATTGTCAAATGTAATTGTCAAATGGTGTTAACAACACCATTTAACCCATTTAGTCTAATTGACCATTTATCCGTATGAGATGGTATTTAATTACCATTTCATCCCTTTAAACCTATCCCGGTTTTCCCTTAAACTCGTTTTACTTAAAACCGTTTTTATTTGTTCGTCATTACATGACTAATTTACCTTTTTACCCCTTTTACCATAATTCATGATTTCTTTCCATTTTCCCTTGTTCCGACTCTCATTGAATCGTGTCGGAATATCATATTTCAATTACTTAACATTACTCACAATCAATATTCACTAGTAAGTGTATTGTAAATAAAAAAAGGGGGTGTAAGTTTAACTTACCTTGTATCCAAGTTACGCCTTTTCCTTCTTTCTTGTCTCGTTTGACCCGCTTTCTCCCCAAGCTTCCACCTAGCTTGTTAAGCGCCAAACTATTATTCAATATTCACAAGGTGGTTAGATTAACCATAATTTAATACGATTTTCCACCTTACACATTTCATATCACTAGCATTCATCCGGACACCTAATATAATTAAGTTTTACACAACCGAGTAGACTACGATTTCATTTAGGCATTTTAACAAACACCTAGTGGGCTTAATTTTTTTTACACATTTACAAACTAGTTCATGACTAGTTATTTTTGCCAAGATTACATCTTTTACCAATTCAATGTCTAATTATGCTTTCATATCCAGATTAACTTCATAAAGCCTTATCAACACCTAGTTCAAGATCATAATTCTAGTGTTCCTCATTATTCTTAAAAACCCATTAAACACCCAAGTAGTGATTATGAGTTTTATCAACATGACCCCAAATTCATTAGTTTACTAACTAGGGTTTGTTTCTAATCATGCATTCATCCTATTTTCACCCAAAAAACCATCATTCAAGCTCAAATTTCGAATTTCAAGTGTTCATCAAGAATTTGAGATGGAACAAAATAGTGAAATTTGACATACCTTATGATCATTTCACTGAGGTAATCACTAATCCATGCTTGGATTTCAATTTGGGTGTGATTTGCCCTTCCAATTGCTTGAATTTTAGCTTGTTAGGGTTTGAAGATGAGAGCTCCTGGCTCCTCTAGAATTTTCGACCAGACCACACACTCAAGGTGTGTGTTTTGGTGTTTCATGTTTTATTTTATTAAAACTTGTTTCAAGTTTATCACATTTGGCCCCCATACTTTACCCAAGTTACATATAGTGTGTTTTAACAAATTTTCTTATTAGAGTAAACTGTCATTTTGGTCCCTGTGGTTTGGGCACTTTTGCCATTTTAGTCCAAATCTCAAACTTTTTACATCTGGGTCCCTGTGGTTTGCATTTTGTTGCCATTTTAGTCCAAAATCCAAAAACCCTCTTTTTTAACTGTTGAAAACTGATTATTTTATCCTTTTGTGCAGGGGCATTTTGGTCATTTTAATTTTATTATAACATAAATCATCTTCTTCAAAGTTCCCAAACCACAAACCCTACCTTTCATCTGCAGACCAGTCATCATCCTCATCATGGCCAATCGATCCAGACCAGTCACCGGCTACCCCGCCACCACCACCACCACCACCACCACTACCACCGGCCACCCAACCACCGGCGTCATCATCTTCATCATCGACATCATCCTCATCACCGGCGTCATCATCTTCATCACCACCACCACCACCACCGGAAACATAGTGGCGGACGACGACATTGAAGAACCTGCAGCTCCGATTTTGACTCATCAATGGCGGACGACGACATTGAAGAACCTGCAATGGCGGACGACGACATTGAAGAACCTGCAGCTCCGATTTCTTCAAACCGATCAAAAAAAAAGATCGAGGCTCACACCGATGCTTCTAACAGGCCAAAAAGTTGAAGTAACCTTATACCCATTTCAATTTTGTCATGAAGTTTCCTTTTTATTCATCTTTTTTCGATTATAGGGTTCTTCATCATTGATTTATCAGATTATGTGGCTTTTTGTTTCTGGGTTTTGTTTAAATCTTGATTTTTAGGGGTTTTGAGGTGGGGTTGTGTTGTTTTCTTGTTTATCACTTGTTTGACTGATTGCATGTGTTGATTGTGGGTACATTGTGTTGTTTGGTTGCTAGATGTTTCTGATCGGTTAGATGGACCATGTGTCCAAATAACTTCCGGTCACCTGTGAGCCGTCACCAATGTACCGGCGCCGGATCAAGGTGATGGCCCATCCTGTGGGTTAGGGTTTTATTTGGGGAAGATGATATGCTTCAATCTACTGTGGGTTCGGGTTTTATTTGGGGGTTGAAGATCTCTCTGATTTTTTTTTGTGGGTTAGGGTTTTTTTTGGGGAAGATGAAATGGGGGTTTAGGTTTGTTTGAAGAAGAGACTTGTATGTTTTGAAGAAGATGATGGGTTTGTTTGAAGAGGTTTGCTAATTTAAGAAGATGATGGGTTTGATTGTTGTCCAGTAACATACAAGTCTCTGTTTTGAAGAAGGTGGCGGTGGTGGTGGTGCTATAGAGAGAGAGAAGAGAGAGAGAGGGAAGAGGTGGCGGTGGTGGTGGTGGTGCTATAGAGATAGAGAAGAGAGAGAGAGTTGATCTGGGTTTTATTGCTAAAAAACTAAACATTTAAATGAATTTACAACAAATGAAATTTAAAAAATGACCAAAATGCCCCTACACTAAAGGACAAAATAATCAGTTTTCAACAGTCAAAATAGAGGGTTTTTGGATTTTGGACTAAAATGGCAACAAAATGCAAGCCACAGGGACCCAGATGTAAAAAGTTTGAGATTTGGACTAAAATGGCAAAAGTGCCCAAACCACAGGGACCAAAATGGCAGTTTACTCTTCTTATTATTATTAGACTTATGACTAACTAGGTCATTTATTCCTAGTTACTTTATCTTGTTCATAACCCGTTTTATTTTAAGTGCCGTTAACTCGGGCCTTTTATATACTTTGTTTTCTCAACGTATTTCTCATCCTTTTAATAAATATTAGATTTATTTATTTAAATCATAATATTCACCGGTTTTACTTTACCACCTACGATATTTTACCCGTTCATTATTATTAACATGG
Source organism: Helianthus tuberosus (assembly GCA_030545235.1). NCBI lineage: Eukaryota > Viridiplantae > Streptophyta > Magnoliopsida > Asterales > Asteraceae > Helianthus > Helianthus tuberosus. The sequence continues at coordinate 60,854,698 of CM060415.1, read as the reverse complement.
TTTAATTACCAATCCCGATTTCGGGGTGTTACATCATGTTTATGTTCTTTGGTGTTCTTGTGATTAACAACATACTACATCTTTTAACCAACTACATATGAAGTAAATAAGGATTATGAGAGTCTTACAACTAGCACAAAGGCTAGGGATGAACACAAGAGATGGTGATGACAAATGTGGAGGATAAAAACAATCGGGAGAGGTCCTTCAAGATCCAAGACCACCAAGCCTCTTTAATGACCTTCTTACACCTTGGAATGCACTTGGAATGGAGGGGATTGAGTTGAAAGTGATGGTGGGGGTGGTGCTTGCTCACGGCCGAAGAGAGGGAGAGAGGTGAAGTATGGTGATTATGAGCTCATGTCTTCTTATAATTCATTTGATGTTATTATCCATGGTGTCTTGTGTTTCATATAGTACATACATAATCTTTGGCATATCTTAGGAAGATTTAAGGAAATCTAGTGAGATTATGAAGATCAAGGTGTGGGGCCACACCCTTGATGCCGCAAATCATGAGGGGGGAGGGGTAAGTGTAAGTTTAAATGGTAAGTTAGATAACTAAGTTAGATTTCAAGTATATTAGTTAGGTGTTTATGTGTATGATGTGTTATATAGTGTTTTGGGGTGTTCGGGGATCATAACTAGCTCAGAAACATTAAAACAATGCTTCTAGTATAATTTTGGTGTTTTGGGTAATGTCCGGTTGTTCGGTTAGATACCGGTTCGTTAAAGTGTCAAACTATTCCATTTAGTGTTCTTTATGTACCCCTTTGTGACACTTTTAATTCCCGACACTTAGGAAAGCATTCAGGACCATTTAGTCATATTTTTGCATGTAATAAACTTGTTAAAATGCTGAATTTTGCTGAAATATGCTGAATTCAGCACTTTGGGTGAGTTTTAGGCACTTCCCGGCACTTAAACTATCACTTAGGCATGCAGTTTTGGGGTCCCTACTTCCCTACACACTATACTAGTGTAGTACTTAGTCTCTGGCTCATACTGGGCCTCAAAACACTGTCTGTTTATGTACTGAACTCCCGTCAGTGCTTTTAGTTTGTCTGATAATGGTGCCAATTCTGTTCTGAGCATTAATAGAATTATATCGTGTTGCATGTAGTAATGATAAAGGTCTTGCAACATGAAGTGCCATTGTATATAACAGTAATCAGAAATTCATTTGTCTTGTAAATTAGATCATGCACAGTTATTAAAGCACAAATTACTGTTCAATTAGTGTACGGAATGTACGGAAAAGTGACAGTTGTCACAGTTAACTTCCCTACCGGTAAGTTATCGAACCACAACCGTGCCGCACCTGTCAGGGTTTGAACAAATAAGTGACACCACATAGCCAATGTCCAACCCTCTACCAGGCCTGCGCTGGTAAATACTCGAAGATGATCATCTGGATCTGATATACCATTGAATTTTCCGACGTTTGATGGTAGTTTCGCCCTTTCGAGGGGAGCTAAAGCGATTTCACTGACGAATTTTGAGTTCTCAGCTGCTTCTGCCGAGCGGTAGATTAAGTTATAACCATGTTCTGCATCCGGGTTATAAACCGCGCGGTACACTTGTCGGAATGTTGTGGTAACTGATTTTGCCCACCACAAGAGATTAACATGTGGCACTTGGGCTTTGGAAGGGGTTAAAGGCTGGAAACAGGCTGTGAAAAACGTTTTGCTGCATCTGGCCCCTGCTTACGGACCTCAACACTCCCAATGTTGAGGTCCGTAAGGACCTAGTTTGGCAGATTTACAGTTTCAGTCCCTGCAGCCTCAAAACTTGGTTTTCGATGCGTTATTGACACGTTTAAGCCCCGTTAACCCCATTTCAAAGCTCTAAAATGAAGTTAAAGTATAGGGAACTTGAAATGTGCTCAAAAATATATCGGATGTCGGTTCGTTTGGCCGTACAATCGCGATGTTCGGTTAACTACGACGGGAGTCGTAACGAACGCAAAAACGATCCAAATTAAGCGACGAATGGATTTTTGACAAGCCAAACACTAAAGCATAATATTATAATTCTTACATAAATTTTTGGATGTCCGGATGTTTTCAGAACGTAAGTTATGCGCGAAAATGCAAACTTGTGCACTTTTTGACGCTTTTAGTCCCTGAATGACCCAAAAGTTTATTTTAGCACACCGAACACCTCAAAGCCTATTTCTAAGCTATATAAAGGATATTTAAGGTATGTTTAACTTATGGTCATGTTCCAGAATGTCTGTTACAGTTCAAATTGGCATACTTTCGCAGTTTGTCAAGTTTAGTCCCTGTAAGCGAATTAACTTGTTTTTGCCATACCAAAGCCTTTAAAACTTATTTCTAAGTTATGTAAAGGTTATTTAAGATATGTTAAGCCTATTTCACTATTCCGGAGTGTTCTAAACTGGTTATATTTACGCATCAGAGCGCGTATAACCCTCCAGAAAGCGATTTAAAGTTTAAAATCGAACAAGAGTAGATATGTGCAAACGATACACATATTTTTACAAATCCCAAGTATGAAATACAATATTTCATTGGTTTGGCATTTGTTTGATGGTTGAAGTGACACAGGTGTCACAACGTGGAAAGTGGGCAAGTGTGGATCCTTCTTCAATTTGGTGCCATCATCGTGACCTTGAGGGGTGCTCAGGATGATGCCACGTGGCCATTTGGTTATAACCAAATGGTTGTGCACGACAGGGCCTTCTAGAAGGTTTACAGGTCTAATCCTATGTGGCTCTGCCTTATGCAAATTCTGCTGTAACAGAAAGGTTACTTTCTGTTCAAGTCTGGGTGATATCTGTGCGAAGATGTTATTAACTATCCTGACGTGTAAACTTGCGCAAGGACATGTTATTGGTTTTCTTGGCGCGCGTATGTTGAAGGCTGTTCTCTTTTAAGTTTCTTCTTTAGAACCAGTGTGTTGCCGCGCAAGGTTCCCTTTAAAGAGTTTTATTGGGATGAAGATGTGGTATGGTCCAAAGTGCCTGCACGAGATTTTTGAGACCATATCCCTTCAATTGGGTTTTGACAAGCCCCACTTCTGGTCCCACACATATCAACATATTAGTGTGGTGTCACTTGTTAGAGAAATCCTCTCAACGCAAATAATGTATAAGAAAATTCCATCAAGTTTCTAAAATCCTTTATATATATATGAGTTAATTACATAGTTAGTCCCTGTGGTTTGCACAAAATAACAAGTTTAGGTACTAATAGTTTCTGATAACATTCTAGGGTATTAACTTTTCATTTTGTAACGTTTGAGGGTATTAGCACTGTTTAAAGGCTTAAAATCACATTTTATTAGTACCCTCAAACGTTACAAAATGAAAAATTAATACCCTCAAACGTTACAAAATGAAAAGTTAATACCCTCAAACGTTACAAAATGAAAAGTTAATACCCTAGAATGTGATTTTAAACTATTAGTACCTAATGTTGTTATTTTGTGCAAACCACAGGGACTAACTATGTAATTAACTCTATATATATTAGCATACTTGACTTATTATTATTATTAACCTATAAATAAGCAACTTAATTGTGCTTTATGTTGTTGTACCTTTAGCTTTGGGAGTTCTTAAAAAAAATAGAATTTTCCTTTTTAACCCTAAAGTTTTAATAGTTGACAATTTAACTTGAAAGTTTTAATCTATCTTTCCTTTTTAACCCTAAAGTTTTAATCTTTGACAATTTAAGTTTAAAGTTTTAATCTTTAGTAATTTACCCTCTTTGATTATTTTGATTTTTTACTTCCAATTCAAAAGTTTCCATCTTATACAATTTAACCCCTTGATTAATTTGATTTTTCACTTCTAATTCAAAAGTTTCCATCTTTAGAGATTTAACCACTTTGATTTTTTTTACTTAAGTGTTTTAATCTTGACTTTGGGGAGTTTTCAAAGAAAAAATGGTTATGCATATGGTTGTTGTAACTTTGGCTTTGGGGGTTTTTTTTTAAAAAAATTGATTTTTTTTTTACTTTTCACCCAAAAGTATTTTATAAATTACTTTTAAACCAAAACTATTTTTTTTTTTTTTACTTTTAACATAAAACTTTTTATCTTTTGCAATCTATCCTAACAATTTTTTTACTTTCAATTTGATCCTTTATAGTTTTCATTTTCTGCAATTTTTTCGCTTTATGCTTCGTTCTAAATTTTGTGACTTAACACATCACAACGTGCGTCTTTGGTTTAATGTTTTTACGTTTCGTTCTAAATTTTGCGATTTAACACGATGCAACGTGCGTGTGTGGGTGAACGTTTTTACATCGTCTATTTTTTTTTTCCCGTTTGACAGGTTCAACATAACGTGCGCGTCCTAAATCGACTTAGTTATAACTAAAGAATCACTGCCGCATTGCGACGGGTCGTAATTCTACTTAGTTTTGAATTGTAACGTGTCTCACACTTGTTTGAGTTTTAAAGCCTTGAGTTAAAAATACAAAAGTAGATAAAATCAACTCCACACCATTGGCCTTTACTATAAACTCAACACACCCAAACAAGTCATAAATAAAACAAATAATATATACTTTAAGCACATAAACATTTATAAGAGTGAAAATTAGTGTTTACTAAAATAAAAAAAAGTTCAGAATTAATGAATAATTTAAATTAAACATGAACACATGAGTAGAAGAATATCAACATAATGAAGATAGAAAGGGGAGATCGATCAATCTTCAATGTGCAACATCTTCGGACCGAAAACAATGTAATCGACCTTCAAGGATCTTCCTTTGTAGCTTCTAGAGGTTGTTCCCATTGTATTAAGAGCGTTTTAAAGTGTGTGTTTTTTTTTGTCTTTGGATGTCTTTTCATTCTTCGGCTATCGAAACCCTTTATATAGGAAATGAATACGGTTTTTAGTGTCGTCGCGTATCCACCATACATATTAGTTGCTTCGCTGGTGCACCTCCATATGGACTATACGAATACGTACAACCGTACACACATTGCAACGAAGTCCTCCATCTTCCATATCAGCCCGGTTTAGTTAAAATATTCATGAAAAGTCAAAAGTAAACATGCAAATTCACTTATAAAGCAATTAAGTCCAATTATTAACGAATTCCCAGTAAAAGATTACAAAATAAGGATTATTTAACATTTAAAATATGTATAATTCAAAACACATCAGTTCGTTTATTTTTTTTTGAACGGCGATATTTCTACAATAGGCGATAGAGATCGCACCTAACCCTATAATTCGGGTAGGCCCCTCCGCCCCACTCCGGCAGCCAAGACTATGTTGTCTTAACCGGGCCCACGCTTGGTGCATCAGAGTTTGGCTAAGGCGTTCCCCGAGAAAATTTCCAGCCCCCTGCCCATATGACAGGAGTTGCACCCTCCACAAGAAACGAGGTTCTCTGGAGTAAATGCACTGTAGTAGAAAACTCGGGGTGCCTCCCGGGATTCGAACCGGAGACCGGCCCTCCACCCGTTCATTGCCCTTCCCCCAAATGCGGTGGGTGGGGATCGAACCTTGGTCTCCTAGGAAACCAAAATCCTTTCCACCACTCCACCACAAGTGGAGGATTACATGAGTTCGTTTATTAGCAACATATCTGGCAACATAAGGTTATTGCTAGGTAACTTTACATGATTTTGATTCTGTCTAGCGCTAATATAGTAGTACAAAATCTAGTTATTTTTGTGTCGTGTAATGAATTGAAACATCTACTTTATGTAGTTGTGTACTAATGAGACAAGAGAGTTCAAATGTAATCATGTATAATTTACTCTGAAATAACCAATATCATTCTCCTTAATTTGGATACATATGCCTGAATTTAACTTTTAAAGAGTATGTTATGCGGGTGAAGGGGGCACCCCCCTAATGAGGTGAGAGGAAACTTTTTTTAACCCAATCATACGTTGCCATGTCATTTCCCCTCTATAACTTCCCTCTTGTCCAAAAACGTACAGGGTGCACCCCTCATGAGGTGAGGGAAAACATTTAAAAAAGAAAAACATATTATTAGTTGAAAAGTTAGTGGGCCACCCTCTTCCTCTCTTCCCACAATCGGTGAACATCCACCGATTTTAATCCCCTTCATGCGGTGAAAAGAGATGGCGGCACCCTTCCCTCATGCGGCAAACCCTCCCCTCATGCATTCACCGAAGACACTGCCGACACCCTGACAGTATAAATATATAGAGTAAAGTTTCCGTACAAATAACTTTAACGTACTAAATGTACGAATAGCATGAAAAAAGGGAAAAAAACGCGGTGACATTTTCGTAAATATTTGCTTGTAGGATAATTATCAAAATTACTCTATAAATGATCCTCTAGAGTAATTTTGATCTTGTAGAGTAATTTTGTAAAATGTTCTTGTAGAGTAATTTTGATCTTATAGAGTAATTTTGTAAAATGTTCTTATAGAGTAATTTTGATAAAAAAAACTATACCTCACCAAAAAAAACCCCAAAAAACCTAACCCCCCCCCCACACACACACCCAAACTAAATGCTAAAAACTAAATCATAAAGCTAAACCCCATAACTAAATGCTAATTTTTTTTTACAAAATTACTCTACAAGATCAAAATTATTCTACAGGATCATTTTACAAAATTACTCTACAGAATCATTTGTAGAGTAATTTTGAATTGTATGTTGTTTGATAAACTTGCAGAGTAATTTTGATTCGTTTGTAAAGTAATTTTGATATAGAGTAATTTTGATACACTTGTAGAGTAATTTTGATAATTACCCTACAAGATCAAAATTACTCTACAAAAACATTTTACAAAATTACTCTATAAACATCAAAATTACTCTACAGGATCATTTGTAGAGTAATTTTGATAATTACTAATAATTACGAAAATGTCACCGCGTTTTTTCAGCAAAACCTTCAGTTTGTATGTTTTATACGTTAAATTTATTTGTATTTGATATTTTCTCAATAATATATAATGTATGTGGTTTTAATTAATTTTGGTTATGGCATCAAAATCTTTGGATTGTAATATTTCTAATCCCAACAAACGCTACCCGTCAAGTAAAACGATTTCCCAACAACTGAAAATAAAATCCAAAATGCATTGGTGGCTGGTTTAGTGGTTAGGTGGCCCAACAACAGTTTTGGATCAAATACCCGACCCGTTTCGTTTTACCAACAACATACCGTCATGCTGTTTGCATTTGTTGGTTTGGTAAGTCACAATACGACTATGAGGGAGTGAGTGAGATTAACTCAAAGTTTAACGTCAAATATCAAAATCAAAAACTTTCTTAAACCATACCCTAATTCGATTCTAATCCAAAAATAAGATTCCGTAGTTTGCATTACAAGCACTTTATATTTGCTTAATAAACACATCTATATAGCGACCAAATTAGGCCATCCGTCGCTACATACTTGTTATATATATATTATTGTCTTGGAATCAAAGCAAAGCAGTTGGAGTCTTGGCCACCATCTCTCTTTCTTTCATTTATATTTCTTCATTTTGTTTTCATTTGTAACCATATCATCTGTCCAAAATCTAACCATATTTTCGGTTTCTTGAGGTTTTAAGACCGTGTGTATCGGTTTCAACAAGTTTTGATCATACCCATGTTGATTTCTTGAAGCTTGAATCTTGTCCATATGAAAATAATCAAGAAAAACTTGTTCTTTAAGTTTCTTGAGAGGAAAGTTTCATGATATAGGTTGGTTTGAACTTTGAAGGCATATATTGATACAAAAGCTTAAGTTTGTGATTTTCTAGCGATGAATACGCGATACTTGTTTACGCCAGAGTCGCTATGCAACTCTGCTGTAGCGGTTTCATTTTCATTGATTCCAAATGGTAGAGAAGAGGGGATGACAGAGGACGTGGGCCCAAGAAATCGGGCCACCTCTCGGCCCACTGCCACCACCAGCGTCCCCTCTTCTTTCTTGGTAAGAATGGCAATTAGAATATCAAGAGCTAGATGGTATTCTTTTGCAAGAAGGGTGTTTCATTACCAAAATGCCGCAAGATCGGATATCGGGTCGAACCCGTTTAATACGGGTTCTTGGATGTTTATGGAGTTTTTGGGTTTGGTGTTTCAAATTGTGATGATAGCGTATACTCTATCGGTTTCCAAAGAAGAGAAGCCGGTTTGGCCCATGAGAACATGGGTATCCGGGTATGGAGCCGGGTGTGTGCTTAATCTCGCGTTGTTGTTGTGGCGATATCGGGTTTTTTGTTGGACCCAAGTTGGAGTAGAACATTCTGTTAACATCGAAGAGTCAAGGTAACCTAAAGCTCATAAATCCTTTATAAAAGGTTGCCAAATATTCTATAATTAGCGAGAATATAATGTATTTTTTTCTTTGAATAAACAAATACAATTGAAATAACAATTTGTTTTTGGGACCGTATATAAAAACTAATAGAACTCTTTATATCATAACTAAAGCAATATACGTAAGTGTAACTGCTTTGCGTATCATAGTAATTAAAGCAATATACGCAAGTGTTTATAGAGTTCTCGCAATTTTCTATTTAAACTTGATTTTGTATCGAACTTACATGAAAAATTTATATCAAATATTAATGAAAATAAGTTGATATATACATTAATCTTCTTATTAGAAAATAAATATTGTATCATATATTGAATTGAATGTAAGATTATTATCGAATTAAACATGTTGATTATCGTACAAATTTTCATAGCTAATGACCCATAACCGAAAGTATGAATTAGCCCAAAAAAGTCTAATTAAATAATGGCCCATAACCGAAAGTTTTAGCCCAATTTATGTTCCAAACCAAAAGCCCATATATTCCCACAACATATTAACATGTTAAAATGTAGGGTTAAATATTTAAATTACAGACATTTATCATGAGGATTATAAATTACAGATTTGAATTTGATTATTTACAAAACTGATTCAGCAAACATATAGTGATATTCTAAATTTAGCTTGGGAAGTTTTTCATTATAAATTTATAAAATTGTAAAAAAGTTTAACCAAACAAAGATTACAACCTTTTGATTTATATAACTATTTATTTTAAAAAGTACTTGTTTTATATTATATGAAAATAAATAATTCATTTGGAACTGACATGATTTGATTTATATAACTATTTATTTTAAAAAGTACTTGTTTTATATTATTTGAAAATAAATAATTCATTTGGAACTGACATGACAATTCTGTTAAAATTTAAAATGTTTATTGTCGTTATGATGTTTGTTACTATATAGCAACGAAATTGAAAACCTTTGGTTACTTTGACAATCAAAATTTACTATTTTATCTGATTTGGTAACCAAAGTATTTTTTATGGGAGTTCTAAGTAGCTTACTATTTATTAACATTTATAATATATAATACTTAAAAAAAATAATAACATCAATAATAAATTAATGGTTCAACCCGTAATAAATTACCAAATAAGTCTATTAAGATAAACAATATTTATAAATCATGACAAAAAAAATATTATAAAATCTTCAGGTAGGAAAAGTAGCTTGCAGTTTAATCGTTTACTCATTATTTATAAAAAAAGTTCCTTTTCATTATAAAAGTTAAAAAACTTCAAATATATAAAAAGCAAAAAAAAAAGAGAAGCTCAAATTATGTGCAAAATCATGAAAAGTTACTACTTCCTTCATATATAAAAGACTCCTATGTATTTAAACAAAATGTTCTGATAAACAAAAACACATAAAAATAAACTAATTTTACTCTTATTATATACAGGAACTTACAAATGATGAACAAATTTCGGACATTTATGGAGCTATTCTTTGCCATATGGTTTGTGATGGGGAACGTTTGGGTGTTCGATTCCCGGTTCGGAACCTTTCGACGAGCTCCAAAACTCGACGTGCTTTGCATCTCACTACTTGCTTGGAACGCCATCACCTACTCGTTTCCCTTCATATTGTTTCTATTTCTATGTTGTTTCGTGCCACTTATTAGCAACCTTCTCGGCTACAACATGAACGCTGGCTCCACCAACCGCGGTGCATCTGAAGAACAAATCTTAAAGCTACCCACATGGAAATATAAAGAAACCGAATCTGATATAGAACACGGAAAGGCCATCATCAATAACTCAATCACTGTAAGTGTTGTATATCATACTCTATGCCAATATTCGTATGGTAGCATGGCGAATCCAGTAAATTTTTTCACGGGGTTCCTTTTGCTAGATTCTCAATAATTCTCACTGATTTTTTTCAAATCATACAAGGCTTACACTAAAATTTTCTACTTTTTTTCCAAACCGAGGGGCTGGATCCGCCACTGGTGGCATCCTAAACTAAAGTTATAGATCGATGTCATGGATGTTTGACGTGTCATGTTTTATCAAACGCGACGCTAACAAGATACATATTTACAGGAATGTTGTATATGTTTAGCAAAATACAAGGAGAAGGAAGATATGAGACAATTGGGATGTTCACATACATTCCATATGAAATGTGTTGATCAATGGCTCAAGATAGTATCATGTTGTCCCCTTTGTAAGCAAGAACTTGAACGATGACACATTTGAAAGAGCTATATTTACTTGTCTTTTCTAAAAGAATATATTTTAAATTTGTAAAAACATATACATACTTGGTTACTAGAGTGAGGATCGTTTTTTGAATTTGAAATCCACCGGTAACTCAAATGTTTGAATTTATTGTTTTTTTATTTGTTATTTTATGTTCTTGTGTAATATTTTCTAAGAATGACAATACCCGTAACCGGCTACATCGGTTACATTTTTTTTTGACTTCTACCCAGGTTCAACCCGGACCCGGTTCCTCAGTGTACCCGGTTCCACCCAGTTATATCAGAACCCGGGTACAGGTAGTACCCGGTTCCGGGTATTAAAAATACCCGATTATGCCCATCTCTACTTTTAGAGTTAATTAAAAAAAACTAGTCGTTTTTAGGTGGGACATGCTCCTATAATCATCTCAGGAAGTAATTATCACCTTATAGCCATAACATACACAGAAGCGAGAAAATGGCTAGACACCATGGAAACTTCAACGACGGATTAGCAACGTTTCTTCACTTATAGATTGACGTTTCACTATTAGATCATTGATAGGTATTATAGAGAGTTGTCGTAGCAAATTTACTAGCGGATTAGCGACTGATATTTCACCTATAAAATAGCGACGAATAACTTACTGACAGATAATTGACGACTTTACCTGTCAATGATAACTAATATTTTATAAAGAATAAATAAAAAACTAATGTAGATTATTTGTAAATGGAAATGACACATCCCAAAAAATAAAAAGTACTAAAAAGTTTCCATTCAATCAAAATAGATTGAATGGATAAATAGATCAGCAACGTTTCTTCACTAATAGATTGAAGTTTCACTATTAGATCACTCATAGGTATTATAGTGAGTTATCATAGCAAATTTACTAGCGGATTAGAGACTGATAGGTATTATAGTGAGTTATCATAGCAAATTAACTAGCGGACTAATGACTGATATTTCACGCGTTGAAGATAGTGAAACACCGCCGCCACCACATATGTTTACGCGTGGATTAGATAACGCGTCCTCATCATCACGCGTTGAAATTCAATTTTTTTGTACTGTTGAAGATGACTGTTGACGATGAAATATGACCGTTTGTATGTATGCTTTTGCTATATATATATATATAGGGTAAGGTTCATGCGAGAACCACCTTTATTGCGAGAACCGCGAGAACCAATGTGAACACAACCTAAAATAGCTAAAAAAACCTAAAAAAAACCTAACCCCCACCCCCCCAAAAACCTAAACCCCCCCCCCCCCCCCCCCCAAAAAAAAAACCTAACCCCCCCCCCCCCCCCCCAACCCCAAAAACCTAAACCCCCCTCCCCCACCCCCCAAAAACCTAAACCCCACCCCACCCCCCCCCCCCCCCCCAGCTAAAAAGCTAAAAACTAAACCCCAAAAAAACCTAAAAAAATCTAAAAATTTTTTTTTTGATTTTTTTTTTTTGCTACGAAAAGTACCGATTTTGTTATAAAAAATATTAAAAAAAAAAATTTTTTTGTGTGATTTTTAGCTATTTTTAGGCATTTTTGGTTGCGTTCACATTGGTTCTCGCGGTTCTCGCAATAAGAGGTGGTTCCTAACGGATCTTTGTCCTATATATATATATATATATATATATATATATATATAGTGTGAGGTTCATTGGGGAACACTAAAAAAGTGGGGAACCGGGGAACACTCTTAAAAATTTAACTTAACATGTTAAAAATTAATTTTTTAAACATCTTTTTCGGCGCTTCTCCTTATATATACTTGTAGAAGCATTTTTAATAAAAAAATCAAAAACTAAAAATATTAAAAAAAAAACAATTAAAAAAAGGCTAAAATTTTTTTTTTAGAAAAAATATTTTTTTACTCGACTAGATTCTCCTCCTTTTTATAAAGAAAAGCGCTGAAAAAAATTTTAAAAAAATTATTTTTAACATGTTAAGTTAATTCTATAAGATATAACTGTTTTTTAAATATTTTTTTATATTTTTAGTTTTTGATTTTTTTTTATCAAAAATGTTTCTACTTGTATTTATAAGAAAAAGCGCCGAAAAAAAAATTAGAAAAATATTTTTTTTAACATGTTAAGTATAATTTTTAAAAGTGTTCCCCTGTTCCCCACTTTTTTAGTGTTCCCCAATGAACCCTCCCCTATATATATATATATATATATATATATATATATATAGGGGTAGGTTAACATACAAAAGGGCTTATCCTACAAAACGTACGCGACGCCGTGAACCATCAGATCTGGATGTAATCACGCATGGGAGCCCTAATCACGCATGGGATCAGATTTTGAAAGATAATCACGCATGGGAACATTATTACGCAAGTTCAGTTGATCAAAAGTTGGTGATAATCACGCATGGAAGATAATCACGCAAGTTCTATTTTGGTCGCGTACGATAATGTATGATAAGCAGTATTGTACATTATACTTTCTCTCTCTCTCTCTCTCTCTATATATATATATATAGGGGTAGGTTAACATACAAAAGGGCTTATCATACAAAACGTACGCGACGCGCGTAACCCTTGGATCAGGCCAAAAATCACGCATGGACCAGTTAATCACGCATGGGATCAATTTTTTTGACCTAATCACGCATGGGAACTTAATTACGCAAGTTATGTTGATCAAAAAATGTGATAATCACGCATGGGATACTAATTACGCACGTTATAACTCTGTCGCGTATGATAATGTAGGATAAGCCTTTTTGTACATTATACTTTCTCTATATATATAGAGAAAGTATAATGTACAATACTGCTTATTATACATTATCGTACGCGACCAAAATAGAACTTGCGTGATTATCTTCCATGCGTGATTATCACCAACTTTTGATCAACTGAACTTGCGTAATAATGTTCCCATGCGTGATTATCTTTCAAAATCTGATCCCATGCGTGATTAGGGCTCCCATGCGTGATTACATCCAGATCTGATGGTTCACGGCGTCGCGTACGTTTTGTAGGATAAGCCCTTTTGTATGTTAACCTACCCCTATATATATATATTCCTATATAATAAAGGAAAACTTTGACACCTTATTTTTATCCCACTTGTCAAAATTCTAGCCTTCCACGTTAGTATAGTCTGATGTGTAATTTTGTGAGATTTTTTATTTTTTATGTTTAATTAAACCACAAACTCACTTCTAAAAAGAAGGAAAGGTCAAAGCTTTGGTAACCCACACCTGTCTCAGTATTGCCTCTTTCTCTCTCTACAGTACATAAAGAGTCAAAAAGCCTACACACCCTGTACTATCTTTCTCTTCCCTTCTTCTTTCCCTCTGCTCCTTCTGATCATGCTCTCCTTTCCTGCTTTTGAATTTTGAAATAGAGATTTTGAATTTCAAAGCCTCTCTCTCTCAATTCCCTATTCTTTCATCTTTTACGCCTCCCTCCTTTCTCTCTCTCTCTCTCTCTCTCTATTCTTTTCTTTCTCTCTTGTATTGATCACCAATTTAAAAAAAAAGTCTACTGATGTTCCAAAATTAGGAGAAAGTTTTAACCATAGTGTACCCTAATTTCATTGCAAAGTTCAAATACACTTAAATTCTTTGACATACGTTATCTCTCTCACTCTCACTCTCACTCTCACTCTCACTCTCATTCTCAATTTCGATTTCAAAGTTCTTTATGTTTTCTCTCCCAAATTCCAGCAGCGGCTGCAATGTTTTCTGGTAACAACATCAGACGGATTAGGTGGAACCGGTATCCATGGTCCTCATGTTTGATGACCACGCGTTGAACAAATCTAGCGAAAAGATTAGATCCAATAATTAGAATGATGGGGCGGTTAGGGTTTCTTCAAGCTATTGATAGCGGCTGTTGTTGTTGCAATTCAGAGAAGAATCAACCACTAATCCAGGTTAAAATAACTTTACAATTTGCTATAATAATTTTGGTATTTATCAGTTTTAAAAATGTATAACAATTTGCTATTCAAAAGGGGGTAGCGGCGCAACTTGTTGCCCGCTTACCGGCTATCTTGGTGTAATTTGTTTGGCCTTATAAATAATAAAAAAAATTCTTTATCAAAAAAATTGATTTTTTTTGTATGTATTCTAATGCAGAAGAACCCTAACCACAGCAAATCTAGCTAAATCCATTTACCTGCAGCAAGTATCAGATTTTGATTTGTTCACACTTTATGATATTGATTCTGGCTTTCAAAATGTGACAAGGTTAACCTATTCTCAGAATTGTCATTGGTCGGGTGAGCATTTTCCTTTTTAATATCCTTCGATTCAGTTTTTTTTAAGTTCAAATCACATTTTTTAATACATATTTAATGAACTTATGTTAGGAAAATGGGAGGTTATTGTGATTGCACCTCATGTTGCTGGTCATCTTTTGGGAGGTATGTTTTACAGGCCGATGTCGTTTTACCGTTCTTATTTCCCCCTTTGTCGCTAAGGTTCCTCCCCTTTGCTCGCCTATTTTTGTGCATTTGTCTTGATTTTGTTTTCTTCAATTTCAACAACTTTTACAGTTTGTTCTCAATCATGTATGTTAATCTCTTGATGTTTTTCTGTTTATTTATGTTTCGATTGATGGTGTTAGAGATTATGATATAGCGGAAGATGGTGGACCAGTGGGCTTCTTCAATGATGCAGAGAATGACACTCGATATTGGAGCAATACAATAGCAGCTTTCTTGGATTCACCTAATTATAGTTGTCAATTTTGGAGCATCACAAAGTCATTACGATTTCAAATTGGAGATGCAGTTCATGAAACCCAGGTGAGTAAATATCTTATTTACCATGATTTCTTGAATTCATAATGGTTTCTTGATTAATGTTGTGATTACAAGTCTTAACTAAATTGGATTTGATATTTCTATACGGTGTTTAAATCAGCGAAAGTGTTTATTTTTTAATCAAAAAAATTTATAGTCCAGTAATTGAGGTATGGTTATAATTTTAATATTGTTTTTGCTTTTGCTTTCGAAGAGAGGCTATGTTTCATAGCAATAGTGAGGGTAAATCGAATGGTAGGTTTCTCGATTCCCCTAATTTGGAACTTCTCCGAGGACTACTAGAAATCAGGATTTGTGTTTATGTTGTAGGTTGGCTACAAGAGCAGACCTCCATTATTTCAAAAACATAATAAAGCCCAAATGGCAGGTCGCCCTCTTTGTGCTTGTGGAATATGGACTAAGACTTTTTTTCAAGTCAAAATCAGACAAATATTGGGTTTACATGGTACTAATTTGAGTATTTTGATCAAAATCTTATTTGGTTGAGCTCTTTTTTATAATATAATCTGGTTATATATGATGTTATTTGGAGATCAGTTTGATCATGGAAATGAGATATGCAGGGCAGTCATTATGTGAGGTTAAGGTAGGAAAAAATGATCATAATTAAGAATTTGTATGTTTTCTTTTGTGTCAATGTGACATTGTCTGTCAATGTTGTTGTGGGGTGGGGGGGGGGGGGTGGAATCGGTTTTGATATGTGTAAAACAAAAAGTTTGATGCTTTTGAATTTTTTTTCTTGGTGTGGTTACAATTAAACTACACTAGACTTAATCTGGAATCAAAAGATCTTTGTTAACTATGATTTAATTATAGAGAAAAGGTCATGAGATAAAATTCATCATGAGTGCATGACATATTTAAAGAAAACTGGTCACGGTGTGTATTGTAGAAAGAAAGAAATATTGTTATAGTTTATTATAGATTTTAACTTTATGGGTAAAAACTTAAACCAATGATCCAGGCTATTTTAGACACTTCAAGCGTCTTTAGATGCTAACTTGGAAAACCTTTTGGCCTCGACTAATCAGACTCAGATGAGTTTTTCATCTAGAGAGCATTCACAAAGTAAGCCATCTGCTGCTACACATGTAATCTCAAGTGTTTCTGATGTATGTGATGGCCCCTCCAGCTCAGGTTAAGCACCGATTAAAGATACAGATAAAAGATGCAAGTTACATCTACCAATTAGAATACTTACTGAACTTTACTCTACGTTAGAGGTGGCAAATGGGTGGGTTACAGGTGGGGGTAAAAATGGATAATTTGAATTTAAGTCAAAACATGTCGTGTAAATACCGCAAACAATTTTTGTATTTTACCTTATTTTCAAAATGATTGAAAATCTATAGTCCTTTAATGATAATCTAATACTTAAAATAAAATACACTTAAGAGGTTTTATGCATTGTGAATCTACTTTGCGTGACTTTTGACCCATTGGATCTGTATTCATTTTCCCTACTTTTATTAAGTTTCCACATTTGACCCATGCAAGGCAAAGCATAATCAACCTTCACTTTACTTTAGTCTAGATTTGGTTAATTTTTGATGACTAATGATTCTGTACCTTATTTGCTCAGTTTAAAAACATATGGAGTTGCAAGATAAACAATAGAGGCATTTTATCATGCAGCTGCGACAGAAGAAGGGTTTGTATCAATTGTTTCTTGACAATGGTGGTGAAATCGCAGGTAACTGCTATTGAATATTGATGTCTATTTGGTGTGATTGCAAACGGAAGACTTTACGTTGCAAATGCTGGTGATTCACGTGTTTTTTTGGGCTAGCCGTTAAGGCTAATGGGGAGGTTATTGCAATCCAATTTTTGACTAAAATAGTGCATACATAGAGTCTGTTAGAGAAGAACTTCATAGTTTGCACCTCTATGACCATCATATTGTAGTTTTGAAACACAATGTGTGGCATGTGAAGTGTGACAACCCTCACCAAACCAGGTATCCGTACGAATTAATTTATATTTAATTACTACTTAATTACTGTGCTTGCTTATAACTGTGATTAAACTGCTTACTGATTCCTGATACGTACATACTCATGCATCACATTTTATACTGTCACCCCATTATTTACACACAAACCTTAGTGACAACCTTGATGCACAAAAGTACAGTGAGCACACTATACGGGATACCCAGTAAACATGCTGACATAGCCAGCATCAGACAGTTACTGTCTCTGAGGCCAGTATGAGCCGGTAATAGTTTACTACACTAGTAGGGAGTGTAGGGAGGTGAGAATTGTTAAACTGCGTCACTAGGTAATAATTATAGTGATCGGGTGTGCCTAAAACATGTGTTAATTACAAAATTCTGCACTTTAATATAAAATGCAGCATTTAATCATGTGAGTTACTTGCAAAAATATGGCAAAACAATCCTGTATGCTTTCCTAAGTGTTGGAATTAAATTCGTTACAAAAAGATGTATAAAAGACCCTATGCGGTACAATTTAACACTTTAACGGAACGATATCCAACCGAACAACCGAACATTACCCGGGATACTAAATTTTTGTCAATAACATTGTTTTATTATTTTTGGCTAGACATGATCTCCGTTTGCCATAACACCCACTAAAAAACCTTATGATTAGCAAGTAACATCATATTACTTATAATCTAACTTTTGGTTACCACTTAATTGAATTATTGCAAATATACCCCCCCCCCCCCCTCAATGTGACCGTCCCCTAAGGGACCCCGTATCCACAAGTTGAATTAATTTTTGATTCTTGTCATTATCATGGAATTAGTGGAAATTTATTTAATTCTTTTTGGTAATCATATACACTAAAGTAGGATTGTTAGATAACCATCATTTTACTTACAATATAATCTATGGTTACATTAGTGGAAATTTTGCAATCATAACCCTCCCCATAATCAAAACAATCGGTCATTATGGACCCAAATAATCATCAACATATCTCCTAAGATCCTACTTTAATTATTTGGTATATTTAGTGCATGATTCTTTACATAAAATATTAGAAGACATTAATATAAGTATGGTGGCCTATATTTCTCATCATTCCTCAAGACCACTCACTCCTCCCTTCTAAACCTACGGTCATACCCACTCCCACATAACCTCCATTTTTCTTTCAAGTTCCAGACAATCTACATATACTCAAAGGTGTTAAAAGGTGCATAAGGGAGCTTGGAACTTTCGGAAGTTGAAGAACCTCTCTTGTTTGCTTTTATCCACTTCATTACTTCTCTTGATAATCCCTAGCCTTGTGCTAGTAGTAAGTTACTTGTACACCCTTGTTCATCTTGTTCCATGGTTAAAAAGTTAGTATGGTGATCGTATATATGCGTTTTAGTAACATTTAACCTATAAAAAGTTTGCTGATTAGCATTTTCAGCCACCTTCAACTAGCTGTAAACGGATCATTATAAATCGAAAAGTTTATTTTCTGGAGTCTAAATTGTGTATTTTCGAAAAACAAAGCAAATGGCATTGAAATAATAATTTTTGGACTTCGTTTACTATTTTTAAAGACCCGTTTTGTAACAGCAGCTCAAGCTGTCTTTTCACTGCTGAAAATAAGTGCCCTATTTTCCGTCATAAACTGAATTATGTGTAGAGTCAGATCATGAAATTTATACAGTAGATGATCACAGATGTATTTGTAATTCTCCCACTGGAATTTCTTCAATCGAACTTACGATGAATTTTAAATGAATTTTTCCGTGAACTGTGGTCAGAAAAGTGACGAATCTGAGTTTAGTCCGGTAAATTAATTTCTATAAAATATTGGTAATGAACTGGACCCCGATATTTTTACACAATAAATTTTGGATTATATATGACAACCTGTAAAAATTTTAGAATTTTTGGAGAATGTTAACTATTTTATTAAAATGCTCGAAAACAGTCCAGTTTTGATTAATAAAGCTGAAATGACATAAGTCGTTTATTGCATGTCTAATTGTCGGGTTGACTATGTGAGAACGATCTACAGGTTATATGTAAAGAAAAAATGATATTTTTTTTTAAGCATGGACACCTCCATTTACAAAGGAGACTATGGCGAAATTTTCCGAAAATCCTAACACTTAGTAAATATTTTCTGGACAAGTGTTTATTAGTATATTTAGATTATGTTATCAAAGATAAACCTCGCCATAAATTTTATAACAAAGTACAAAGTATCGGAGGATGATTTTATACATAAAAATGATTAAGTATATAATCTCAAAAGGGGACTTAAAAATATATTTCCGATACGAACATACGTATGTAAAATGTCCCATCCTTGGGAAGGAAACATTTATATATAAAATACTTTGGAAGTATTAATACAAGAATATTGCACGAACCAAATATTCCAACACGACATATGATTAAGTTAAAATATTAATTATTTTGACAAATAATTATTACTCGGAATAATAAAAGAAACGTATCTCAAAACATTTAACTCTAAGCCAAGGCACGGCCCGTTCGTCTAATAGACATTAGTACGTTGTAGGTTGTCGTGTAGCTGACAGAGTTGATAAACGGTTCAAGACGCAATACTGTGAGTTCATGTCCCCCTTTTCTCTTAACTGTTTTCAGTTTTATACTTCGGGGGTGGAATACATGTTACAATTACTACAGACAATTTTATACATGGTATGGTTAGCTTAAGGAGGGTTTACTACTTTGATCATGTGAGTGGGTAGGCGGGAACTTGAGGCCATTAATCCTCAGTGTAGGACCGAGGGATAGTAGCGGTAGATCTATCTGGGTGTAGCGAGCCCAGCCCCAGGCCCAAACAGTACGGACCTCGGGGTGACTTTGTGCCCGACGCATAAATCTGCTAGGTTTGAGTCTTCCTACAACATTTCACACATATCAATGGCCTTGCAAACCATTGGTGATCTCTTTATTTCCTTAATTGCTACATACCAGGGATTTTACACTTACAAAGGTTTTACATACTCACTTACACATGAACTCGCTCAACAATTTTTGTTGATTTTTCCAACTTACATGTATTTCAGGGAACTAAGGATTTGGCACGGTATGCTACGTTTTCATGCTGCGTTAGTGTTGGGATCATCCGAGTTTAGGTGTTGTGGCTTTTATCTGGATGAGTCACAGTTCTTAAACTACGTCTACTTTAAGTTGTGGTTGTGTCTTTCAAACAATGTTTTTATGATATTAGGTTGAAATTTCCGTTGCTTGTATCAACGCCTTAAGACAATGTTGTGGTATTTTACTTAAATAAATGGATGATCTGCATGGTTTTATTTTCATATAGATTTGTTGTGATTAAGCTATGGTATTAAGAAGTCACACCAAATAAACCCACGCTTCCGCAAAAGCCAGGGTGTGACAGCTTGGTATCAGAGCCTCGATCATAGCGAACTAGGATTCATTCTCGAGTCTAGACTATGATCACTAGGGCTCTCACGAAAATGTTTTCAAACATTTTTTTTACAATTGCATACACTAAACGTCCAGATCCAGGGCACAAACATTTTTACAAACAAAAGGCACAAATACACATTCCCAAAAATTTATATTTCAGTCTTAGAGACTGAGGGAGTACAACCTTAGAGGCTGGGGAGGTTCAGTCTTAGAGACTGAGGGATTCAATCTTAGAGATTGGGGATGTTTAGTCTTAGAGACTGGGAGGTTTGGTCTTAGAGGCCAGAGAGCTAGTTTGAGAAACTAGGGAGTTAGTCTTAGAGACTGGGTGGGATAATCTTGGGAAGACTAGGATGATTACTTACTTACATTGTGTTAGGATCGGAGGCTCTCATGATTGTGTTTGTTTGTATGTTCTGAACAATTTGTGAATATAAAAATGTAAAGTGCAGCGGAAATGAAAACAAACTTTGTAAACACAATAAAAGGAAAGAGTAGTTTGATAAACAATTGCTTCTCATAGAGTCGAATGATTTACAAATCAAAAGCAAAAGATTACAGATAAGCTTACAAACTATACTCCCCCTCAGCCTGATGCCCCAAGGTTGGTTGCACACAAGATGAAAGGATTAGACATGAGGAGAAGAACCTGCTCAGTCAATCAAATGTAACAGTACAGGGTACTGTTACATTTATAGGCAAACCAAACCACTGAGGATTCTCAGCTGACGTCACCATGAAAGCGACGTCTAACAGCCTAACAACCTGTATCTACTGACCTTACACAACTACTGATGTCCTAACAACTGATTGTAATAATACTACAAAACATGAGGAAACAACTGCTTCACGTTCTACTGTTGTAGCCTAAGCACTGATGCTTAACAACAACATCAGTACTTTCTTCAAAGGTGATCAGTCCTTGAATGAGCAGTGTTTGTGTCTTCAGCAGCACTTAAGAGACAGCAGTAGATAGAGCAACAGAGTTTGTCTTCAGCAGTCTTTAGGATCATATCAGTAGTTGAAATGACACAGCAGTTGATTATGAGCAGTAGTTATAGACCATCAGATGTTATAACTCACTATCAAGGGGAGAGCAGAGTATAAACTACTGTTTATTGTGAATCCTCTGTTGTGACCTGGTTTTGGCTTTACATTATCTGTTCCTCTGATAGGGTTCAATCCCAACAATCTCCCCCTGGAACAGATAATGCCAAAACCTTTCATTATTCAGGATCTTTATTACTCATCAAGAGTGCCTTAGCTTGTTCTTTGAATTCATCTTCAAATTCCTTTGCACTCTGGTCATCCTCATCCCTACACAGTGAAAGCCCAAGGAGATCCTGCAAATCTTGAACACTAAGGCCTAGTGCTTCTTTCCTTGATATGTGCTTCACCTCGCCATTGGCTCTGACCAAGGTCAATACGTGAGTCTTTTGATCAGACATCCACTTTAGTATTTTTAAGCCAAGTGGGTTTCTTGGGAGAGACTTATTTGAAGATGAGTTGAGGGATAATGGCCTTGAAAACAACTGCAGACTTTCAGACATTCTTTTGAAAGCTTCTTCAAAGACTTTGTCAGCTGCTGCTATATCTTCTGAAGTTTCTTTTTCAATAAATTCTTGTCGTTCAGCTTCTGTCTTGTCTTCAGCAGTGTTTGGAGTTGCAGGTTTGTTTAATGCCTTAAAAAGGCTTTGAAGCTTTGTTGATGTTTCTTCTTTTAGACCCATTTTTGTGATGGTATCTTTGAAGTATTCTGCTTCCTTTTCTCTTACCTCCTCTTCAGTCAACTGTTCTCCTTCATCTTGATTTGTTGCAAAAGTAGACCGGAACAGTGTGTCGAGGTTTCCCATCTTCTGTTCAAGCTTCATCATTTCTTTTCTTCAGCCTTTTGTAGGCTTCGTCAGTCTGCTGTTTAGACCACTTTGATATGGCCTCAGCAGTATCCACTTTCGCATCCACCAGCTCCCTTTTCTTTCTCTTATATTCAGCAGTTAAGTCAGCAATGAGCTTTTCATATTTTCTCCAGTTAGGAGCATTCTTCTTCTTCGTAGGATCATTCTTAATCCTTTCAATCCTTTCTGCCTCACGCTTAAGAGCTGCTTCTGGCCATTCTCTGAACTGTTGTTCTTCAGCCGGATAGAATTTTTCTTTCAAAATGAAGGCTAGATATTGTTTTCTTAATTCTTTCTTTTGATCAGCCTTTTCTTTGTTTAGGTCTTGTGCAAACCCTTCTATCAGCTTTACTTTTGTTAAGTAGAACTCCAGTCTTTTAGTAATGCCATCTTCACTTAACTTTTCTTTTTCACTATCAACCTTGGCTTTTACATTTGCCTGCTTTGTCTTGAGTTTTAGGTAATCATCCATATCTTCTGGTGGCATGTAGCCTATGAGTGAGGGGAATCTCCTTTTTGAAGGATCTTCTTCTGTATAGAATTGCCTCATCTCATTTTTGATAGCTTCAAGTTCTAGTGGATGTTGTGCAACATTAGGATCATATGTACCCTCATCAGCAGTTATTGGTTTTCTTATTCTGTTGAACAGCCTTGGTTGTGAAGTATGAAAGGTGAGAGCAGTGGTGGATGACTGACTAACAACTGCTGATATGTCAGCAGTTGTCTTCTGCTTTTGAGCAGGAGATGGAAGTGGTGATGTTGGTGGTGATGGTGGTGAATCATCATCTGATATGAGATTCCTTCTCCTTTTTAATGAAGAAGAAGCAGATGATGTTTTGGGTGGATCAGTGGTTGTAGATTGTATGGCAGTGGATTGTGGTTGACTGACAGTGGTTGAAACAACTGGTGCTTCAACCGCTGCTGTCGTTACAACAGATGTTGTAACATCTGTTGTCTTCTGTTTTGTGACAGGAGGCAGTGGTGATGGTTTGAATTTAGATGATGATGGTGAAGCAGTAGTTGTGGTGGTGTGTGGTAGAGTGGTGTGTGTTGAAAGTGTGTGTGTTGATGAAATGGCAGCTGTTTGGCTACAGACAGCAGTTTTTATAACTACTGCTGCAGCAGTTTTTGTAACTGCTGCTGTATCAGCTGTTTGACTAACAGGTTTTGAGACTTGCTTTTCTTTTGCTTTTTCAGGCTCAACATGAAGACCATGTTCTATTCCCCTCCTATTCAAATTTCCCAACAGCTTGTTATTCTCCCCCTTTTTGGCATTATCTGAGGAGAGATTTACAAGAAATGGTATGGAGGAAGGAACTTTGCCAGAAGCATTTTGAATGCTAGCCTTTATAGCCTTGATATCTGCTTGAGTATCTTTAAATCTTGATTCAACCATGTTGGTCAGCATTTGTACTTGAATGGCATGCTTTTTGTCAGCCATTTGTTGCTGTGTTTCAAGCATGGGTTGAAAAATATTCCATAACTCATTTGCAGCAAATGCCTGTTGTGCAGGTGCTTGAGCAGGAACAGCAGATTGTGGTGGGGCAGCAGTGGATTGTGCTTTTTGAGCTTTTAAAATCTCTTGCACCATCTCCTTTATTTCAGCAACTGAGGTTTCCAGTTTGTCAACCCTGTCCGTCAATTCCTGATATCTTGAATCATCACCCATTTTACTGGGATCATCTGAATCCCCACCTGTGGTGGTTATATCAATGTGTGACTTAGGAACAGAGTCCCAAAAATCATCCATTGATGCCCCTTGTTCTCGGTACTGGGGACTTCTCTCTTCAGCACTTGATAAATCTTTAATGTTACTAGTGGACAAAATAGCCTCACTAGCGATTTTCAGAGGTGCTATGGAAGAGATTGCCTTCAAGGGAGTCTGACTGATGAAACAACTGTCCAAATGTAGACCTGTTGATCCAACATTTGTAGTTGCTGCTCCACTTGAACTACTGACAAGAGTTACTTGTAACTCCTGCAGTGTAACCTCCTCAACTGTTGCTGGGATAGCAGAAGTATAAGCATCAGACCCAGTCACTTGTGGATTTATACTCTCAGTGATAGGTGATAGAGAGGAACTGGTTTGTGTCTGTGCAATAGCAGCTGCATGCAACAGAGGTAGCATAGATTGTGGCATTATTATTGGTGAGGGGATGGGGGTTGAAAGAGACATGTCCTTGGGATCAGGACTGAGGAAGATGGATCCGAGTGGATTCAGAGCTTCATATTGTGGTGTCCCTGTGCTTACAACCTGATCCTTTTGTGAGGATGCAGGAGGAGTTTCGGTTATGGGTTGAGATCTTTCTTCCAACTGCTGTGAGGAAGTAGCAGCAGTGATTTGTGGTGACTTTTGTGTTGTCACAGGCATTTCCTCTGGGATCTCATCTTCCAGAGTTGCCTTTGTTTTGGGTTTGGTGGGTTTTCTGGATGTTTTCTTTTTGGTCTTTTTAGTGGTGGCAGGTGTGGGTTTCAAAGCAGTGGGAGTGCTGCTATGATCACCTGGAGCAGTGGGCTCAGCAGCTGATACCTGAGGAGCAGTTGTAACCACTAAAGTCTGCTCAGGTACCCCTGCTTTTGTTTTTATTGGTGCCATCATCCTTGAAAATGTTTCTTTTGTTATGCTTTTTATTTGACAATGAACACCTTGTTTGAGCAAATTTACATTTTTCTTTTCAAATTTTTGTTCAAAATAATAACTCAAAAATCTTGGAAAAAGTAAAAATGCTTGACTTTCAACGTTTTTCACCATGTCATTGAAAATCTACTGGGAGTAGTTATAGTTTTTATTATTCAAAATAGCAT
Organism: Helianthus tuberosus; assembly: GCA_030545235.1. Taxonomy (NCBI): domain Eukaryota; kingdom Viridiplantae; phylum Streptophyta; class Magnoliopsida; order Asterales; family Asteraceae; genus Helianthus; species Helianthus tuberosus. The sequence goes on along the minus strand of CM060415.1, from coordinate 60,829,332 downwards.
AACCCAGGTTTTGGATTTTCAATGGTATTTCGTTGAAAGATGTTGTTTTATTTGAAGCACACATCAAGAGTGTGTGAAATAAAAACCTGGGTGCAGATGGAAAATAACCCTTTTGTAGGGTATCTACCTTTGGTTCTTCTGCATAACCCCTTTTCACGAAATCAGTTTTCATCTCGACTTTTTCAAAAGAGAGTTTACCTTCCTGATCGTTGAGATTAAAGACTTCGGAGATCGACTGTGGGGTTATTTGAACTGCCTTATCCTGTATCGAGGAGTTTATGGCTATGACTTTTCCGTCTTGTTTTTCAAGCGACGCCTTTTTCCAAAACTCTCTCTGGATTTGCAGATATATGGGAGCATTTGCTGTCAACAAAGTTTTGTACTTTGATGCAGATAATGCATCAATGATGGTGTCAAAGGTGTGATTATCAGTAGGTTTTGTGAATAAACCCAGATAGTTATGAGATTGTTTGAATGGTATTTCAATGATTTCTTCAGCCGTTTGAGCGGCCTCAGTTGAAGGTGGTGGTGATGTAGGTTTTGATTTTGATTTTCCTTTTGACTTCGTCATTTTGATGAAGAAGAATCGGAGAATGATTTTGAAGGTTTTGAGAAGAGAAGAAGGGTTGGTAACTGCTATGAGAAGAGAATTTTTGGAATTCAATTCGACAGTGTAAAACCCTGTTTGGGGGTTTAGGGCAGGGTTTTATTTAAAAATGATCGCTGATGTGGCAGCGGTTATTAAGATCTGAGGGCTAAAAACTGACCACGTGTCAAACACTGATTAAACGGATGAAGTATGGAGAACAGTTGTTTTAAGAGCCACTGACGTATCAAACGTCAGTGGTTACAACGGTAAAAATTTATGAGCAGTGGATGATTTTTACTATCAGTGGATAACATATCAGTGGATAAGACACTGATTTTGAACATCAGTGCTTTTCAAGAAAATGAGGGATCAGTGGTTAACTTTCAGCAGTGGACAGTGTTTAGAGATCAGTCGTTGGAACAAAACAGTGATTAGGGTAAATGGTGCAGATCTGAAGAACAGTAGTTTCAGCAACAGTTTTGAGAATTTTCATTCAAGGTTTTGCCACATGTCAATTTTGAAAGACAGTGGTTTAGTACCCCAGATGATAAAAACTTTTTACTACGGCAACTCATTTTCATTAAGTATTTAATTAACACATGAGTACCCTAGTCTTTTAAGCATAGTTTGCAATCAACCTTTGATAAAAATTTAGGAGCAAACCTGAGTTATGATATAATCTTAACACATATACCATTTCCTTTTGACCCATTTATGAGAACAATAATACCACCAAAAATAAGGTATTCCCTCCTGTCAGGAGCTGAAACTATTGCCAACAAAAACAAGCAAAAGTTCCAAATATATTATTCTCCAAAAAAAATGAATAATATATTCTGATTATTCAAGAAAATCCTTTGAGAAAAAAAATGATTAAAGGATTTTCTGAGAACAGCATTAAAAGGATTTAGTGTAAATTCAGTAAAACACATAATCATATCATTCTCAGGTTTTTGAAAATGGTCAGTGGTTTTGACAATAGTGGTAGGAAAACTTTGAACATATGACCACTGTATGGTACCATTTTCTTTGTCAGTTGATTGCAAACATGATTCTCTTTCTAATTCATTCACTGGAATCAAAAACCCTTTTCTGAACAGGTGAATGCACATAGTTGCTTAATGACCATTATTACCCTACACTTTGACTCTTCAGTGTTTTATGTTTATACTCTTTTCTTCTGACTTCAGAAGTTTTGAGATGAACACACTTCGGAGTTTTTGTGAATTTTCTTAATGTATTTTAACATAGTTGATTTTGTCTTTTGAGGAACTCAACCTGTTTTCAACACATAAGATCTGAATGACTAAAGTTTCAATTTCCTCTTTATAGAGAAACAAAACACTAATGTCTTATGAATCATAGGTTTTGTTCATCTGAGGTTCATACTTTAGCATTTAATGAAAACAACACAAATATCAAAACAACAATTGAAATCAATTTCGAAAAATATAGATCAATCCCGTAATTTAACAGATATGTTTACAAATCTGAAAACTATGAGTGACTTCTGCATGATATCACTTGTGTGAAATTTGTGTGTCATATGACATCTTGGTTGATTTACAGAGTTTTTAAATAACCATTTTGAACATGATTTACACAGTACTCTGTTTTTCAACAAATTACAACCAACCTTAGTATCAATGAATTTTGAGCCGAACTGTTATGTCAAATTGATTGTTAGATCGAATTTGACTGTCCGAGCTCTGATACCAATTGTTAGGATCGGAGGCTCTCATGATTGTGTTTGTTTGTATGTTCTGAACAATTTGTGAATATAAAAATGTAAAGTGCAGCGGAAATGAAAACAAACTTTGTAAACACAATAAAAGGAAAGAGTAGTTTGATAAACAATTGCTTCTCATAGAGTCGAATGATTTACAAATCAAAAGCAAAAGATTACAGATAAGCTTACAAACTATACTCCCCCTCAGCCTGATGCCCCAAGGTTGGTTGCACACAAGATGAAAGGATTAGACATGAGGAGAAGAACCTGCTCAGTCAATCAAATGTAACAGTACAGGGTACTGTTACATTTATAGGCAAACCAAACCACTGAGGATTCTCAGCTGACGTCACCATGAAAGCGACGTCTAACAGCCTAACAACCTGTATCTACTGACCTTACACAACTACTGATGTCCTAACAACTGATTGTAATAATACTACAAAACATGAGGAAACAACTGCTTCACGTTCTACTGTTGTAGCCTAAGCACTGATGCTTAACAACAACATCAGTACTTTCTTCAAAGGTGATCAGTCCTTGAATGAGCAGTGTTTGTGTCTTCAGCAGCACTTAAGAGACAGCAGTAGATAGAGCAACAGAGTTTGTCTTCAGCAGTCTTTAGGATCATATCAGTAGTTGAAATGACACAGCAGTTGATTATGAGCAGTAGTTATAGACCATCAGATGTTATAACTCACTATCAAGGGGAGAGCAGAGTATAAACTACTGTTTATTGTGAATCCTCTGTTGTGACCTGGTTTTGGCTTTACATTATCTGTTCCTCTGATAGGGTTCAATCCCAACAATCTCCCCCTGGAACAGATAATGCCAAAACCTTTCATTATTCAGGATCTTTATTACTCATCAAGAGTGCCTTAGCTTGTTCTTTGAATTCAGCTTCAAATTCCTTTGCACTCTGGTCATCCTCATCCCTACACAGTGAAAGCCCAAGGAGATCCTGCAAATCTTGAACACTAAGGCCTAGTGCTTCTTTCCTTGATATGTGCTTCACCTCGCCATTGGCTCTGACCAAGGTCAATACGTGAGTCTTTTGATCAGACATCCACTTTAGTATTTTTAAGCCAAGTGGGTTTCTTGGGAGAGACTTATTTGAAGATGAGTTGAGGGATAATGGCCTTGAAAACAACTGCAGACTTTCAGACATTCTTTTGAAAGCTTCTTCAAAGACTTTGTCAGCTGCTGCTATATCTTCTGAAGTTTCTTTTTCAATAAATTCTTGTCGTTCAGCTTCTGTCTTGTCTTCAGCAGTGTTTGGAGTTGCAGGTTTGTTTAATGCCTTAAAAAGGCTTTGAAGCTTTGTTGATGTTTCTTCTTTTAGACCCATTTTTGTGATGGTATCTTTGAAGTATTCTGCTTCCTTTTCTCTTACCTCCTCTTCAGTCAACTGTTCTCCTTCATCTTGATTTGTTGCAAAAGTAGACCGGAACAGTGTGTCGAGGTTTCCCATCTTCTGTTCAAGCTTCATCATTTCTTTTCTTCAGCCTTTTGTAGGCTTCGTCAGTCTGCTGTTTAGACCACTTTGATATGGCCTCAGCAGTATCCACTTTCGCATCCACCAGCTCCCTTTTCTTTCTCTTATATTCAGCAGTTAAGTCAGCAATGAGCTTTTCATATTTTCTCCAGTTAGGAGCATTCTCCAGTCAGCCGACTATAGTTTTATATCGCTAGAATCTAAGAAAATACTTAGGTTAACTACTAGTAAGTTAGACATTCCGTACTCAATTGAACTGGCTAATGGGAAGCTAGTGGAAACGAATGAAGTCATCAGAGGATGCGTGATAAAGCTGGGAGAAAACGAGCTTACATTAGACTTACTGCCAGTCAAGCTTCGATGTGGTAGTGGGAATGGATTGGTTATCAAGCAACAAGGCATAAATTGTCTGCCACGAGAAGATCATTCGCATCCCAACCGAAGATGGTGAAACGATTGTGGTTCATGGAGAGAAACGTGATACGCCTTTAAGAATCATCAGCTGTTTGAAAGCGCGAAAGTGTTTACAGAAGGGATGTGTGGCCTTCTTGGCACACATCGTGGATAAGAAAGCTGCTGAGCCGAATATCGAAGACATCCCTGTCGTAAGGGAGTATCCTGAAGTCTTTCCAGAAGACCTGCCAGGATTGCCGCCACAAAGACAAGTCGAGTTTCATATTGACTTAGTTCCAGGCGCCGCGCCTGTAGCTAAGGCACCTTATCGACTTGCACCATCAGAGATGCAAGAGCTGTCAACGCAACTTCAAGAGTTGTTAGACAAGGGATTTATCAGACCAAGCTTCTCGCCTTGGGGAGCTCCGGTCCTGTTTGTTAAGAAGAAAGACGGTAGTTTTCGTATGTGCATTGACTACCGGGAGTTGAACAAGTTGACTATCAAGAATAGATATCCTTTGCCAAGGATCGATGACCTATTCGATCAATTACAAGGTTCAAGTTTTTACTCAAAGATCGATCTACGATCAGGTTATCACCAGTTAAGGATACAAGAGGAAAGTATTCCAAAGACGGCCTTTAGAACTCGATATGGACATTACGAGTTCCTTGTTATGCCGTTTGGGTTGACAAACGCGCCTGCAGTTTTTATGGACTTAATGAACCGAGTCTGCAAACCATACTTGGATAAGTTTGTGATTGTGTTCATAGACGATATCTTGGTTTATTCGAAGACGAAGAATGAACACGAACAACATTTAAGGGCTATTTTGGAATTGCTGAAGAAGGAACAATTATATGCCAAATTTTCAAAGTGCGAGTTTTGGCTACGTGAAGTTCAGTTTCTTGGACATGTGGTAAATGGAAATGGAATCCATGTTGATCCCACAAAGATCGAGGCGATCAAAAATTGGGAAACCCCAAAGACGCCAACCGAGATTCGACAATTCTTAGGTTTGGCTGGTTATTATCGAAGATTCATTGAGGATTTTTCGAAAATCGCTCAACCTTTGACCTCTCTCACTCAGAAAGATAAGAAGTTTGATTGGGGAGACAAGCAAGAAGAGGCCTTTCAGTTGTTGAAGAACAAGCTTTGTGATGCACCGATCTTATCGCTACCCGAAGGAACGGATGACTTCGTGGTATATTGCGACGCCTCGCGTCAGGGTTTAGGTTGCGTCTTGATGCAGCGACATAAAGTTATAGCATATACGTCACGCCAATTGAAGATCCACGAGAAAAAATACACCACGCATGATTTGGAATTGGGCGCGGTGGTGTTTGCACTAAAAATCTGGCGACATTATTTGTATGGTACGCGATGTACAATCTTCACTGATCACAAGAGCTTACAACACATATTTAACCAAAAGGAGCTTAACATGAGGCAAAGACGCTGGGTTGAATTATTGAACGACTACGACTGCGAGATCAAGTATCACCCAGGGAAAGCGAACGTGGTCGCTGATGCCCTGAGTCGTAAAGAAAGGATTAAGCCCATAAGGGTTAGGGCTTTAGAAATGATTATCCAAACAGATCTTTCTCTGCGAATTCGTACTGCGCAGAAAGAAGCACTTAAGGAAAGAAACCTTGAAGAAGAATATCTCCGTGGGATGGAGAAGCAATTAGTGCCAAACGAGGAAGGAACATTATGTTTTATGAAAAGGATTTGGGTTCCTCTATTTGGTGGTTTGAGAAAAGTTATTTTTGATGAGGCACACAAATCACGGTACTCTATTCATCCCGGGGCGGATAAGATGTACCAAGATCTTAAGGATTATTATTGGTGGCCTAGAATGAAAGGCGACGTTGCTGTTTACGTGAGCAAGTGTTTAACGTGTGCTAAAGTGAAAGCTGAATACCAGAAGCCTTCAGGACTTCTGCAACAACCAGAAATTCCCAAGTGGAAATGGGAACAGATTTCAATGGATTTTATAACGAAGTTGCCAAGGACGCCCAAGGGTCATGATACTATTTGGGTGATAGTTGACCGCCTAACAAAGTCCGCGCACTTTTTGCCAATCAAGGAAAAGGACAACACAAGTAAACTGGCTGAAATATACATGCGAGAGATAGTTACACGTCATGGAGTGCCTCTCTCAATTATCTCTGATAGAGATGGACGCTTCGTGTCAAGGATTTGGCAATCCTTCCAAGAAGCTTTTGGCTCGCAATTGAACCTAAGTACTGCATTTCATCCACAAACTGATGGCCAAAGTGAAAGAACTATTCAGACATTGGAGGATATGCTTAGAGCATGTGTAATGGATCTTAGTGGTAGCTGGGATAAGCATTTACCGTTGGCCGAATTCTCATACAACAACAGCTACCACACCAGTATTGGAGTCGCGCCATTTGAAGCTCTTTACGGACGCAAGTGTCGATCACCCCTATGCTGGGCTGACGCAGGTGATAGGCAGCTTGTTGGTCCCGAAATCGTCCAAGAGACGACAGACAAGATTGCGCAAATTCGAAAACGCATCGAAGCGGCTCGCGACAGATAGAAAGCCTATGCAGATCCAAACCGGAAACATTTGGAATTCCAAGTTGGAGATATGGTTTTATTGAAAGTTTCACCCTGGAAGGGTGTGGCACGCTTCGGGAAGCGTGGGAAGTTGAATCCGCGATACATTGGCCCATTCAAAATTGTGAAGAGGGTTGGTTTGGTAGCATACATTTCACGTATCTAATCTGAAAAAGAGTCCAACTCAAGAGCCAGTTGTCATTCCTGCTGACGAAGTTCATATCGACGACACACTCCATTTTGTTGAAGAACCTGTTGAGGTCACTGATTGGAAGATTAACAAAACACGCCGGAGTAGTGTCAAACTCGTCAAAGTTCGATGGAATGCACGACACGGCCCAGAATTCACGTGGGAATGTGAGGATCGTATGAAGGCTAAGTACCCACATTTATTCCCCAAGACCCCTGCAACTAGACGCAGATCCTAAAATTTCGGGACGAAATTTATTTAACGGGGGGAGAATGTGACAACTCTCACCAAACCAGGTATCCGTACGAATTAATTTATATTTAATACTACTTAATTACTGTGCTTGCTTATAACTGTGATTAAACTGCTTACTGATTCCTGATACGTACATACTCATGCATCACATTTTATACTGTCACCCCATTATTTACACACAAACCTTAGTGACAACCTTGATGCACAAAAGCACAGTGAGCACACTATACGGGATACCCAGTAAACATGCTGACATAGCCAGCATCAGACAGTTACTGTCTCTGAGGCCAGTATGAGCCGGGAATAGTTTACTACACTAGTAGGGAGTGTAGGGAGGTGAGAATTGTTAAACTGCGTCACTAGGTAATAATTATAGTGACCGGGTGTGCCTAAAACATGTGTTAATTACAAAATTCTGCACTTTAATATAAAATGCAGCATTTAATCATGTGAGTTACTTGCAAAAATATGGCAAAACAATCCTGTATGCTTTCCTAAGTGTTGGAATTAAATTCGTTACAAAAAGATGTATAAAAGACCCTATGCGGTACAATTTAACACTTTAACGGAACGATATCCAACCAAACAACCGGACATTACCCGGGATACTAAATTTTTGTCAATAACATTGTTTTATTATTTTTGGCTAGACATGATCCCCGTTTGCCATAACACCCACTAAAAAACCTTATGATTAGCAAGTAACATCATATTACTTATAATCTAACTTTTGGTTACCACTTAATTGAATTATTGAAAATATACCCCCCCCCCCCCCTCAATGTGACCGTCCCCTAAGGGACCCCATATCCACAAGTTGAATTAATTTTTGATTCTTGTCATTATCATGGAATTAGTGGAAATTTATTTAATTCTTTTTGGTAATCATATACACTAAAGTGGGATTGTTAGATAACCATCATTTTACTTACAATATAATCTATGGTTACATTAGTGGAAATTTTGCAATCATAACCCTCCCCATAATCAAAACAATCGGTCATTATGGACCCAAATAATCATCAACATATCTCCTAAGATCCTACTTTAATTATTTGGTATATTTAGTGCATGATTCTTTACATAAAATATTAGAAGACATTAATATAAGTATGGTGGCCTATATTTCTCATCATTCTTCAAGACCACTCACTCCTCCCTTCTAAACCTACGGTCATACCCACTCCCACATAACCTCCATTTTTCTTTCAAGTTCCATACAATCTACATATACTCAAAGGTGTTAAAAGGTGCATAAGGGAGCTTGGAACTTTCGGAAGTTGAAGAACCTCTCTTGTTTGCTTTTATCCACTTCATTACTTCTCTTGATCATCCCTAGCCTTGTGCTAGTAGTAAGTTACTTGTACACCCTTGTTCATCTTGTTCCATGGTTAAAAAGTTAGTATGGTGATCGTATATATGCGTTTTAGTAACATTTAACCTATAAAAAGTTTGCTGATTAGCATTTTCAGCCACCTTCAACTAGCTGTAAACGGATCATTATAAATCGAAAAGTTTATTTTCTGGAGTCTAAATTGTGTATTTTCGAAAAACAAAGCAAATGGCACTGAAATCATAATATTTGGACTTCGTTTACTATTTTTAAAGACCCGTTTTGTAACAGCAGCTCAAGCTGTCTTTTCACTGCTGAAAATAAGTGCCCTATTTTCCGTCATAAACTGAATTATGTATAGAGTCAGATCATGAAATTTATACAGTAGATGATCACAGATGTATTTGTAATTCTCCCACTGGAATTTCTTCAATCGAACTTACGATGAATTTTAAATGAATTTTTCCGTGAACTGTGGTCAGAAAAGTGACGAATCTGAGTTTAGTCCGGTAAATTAATTTCTATAAAATATTGGTAATGAAGTGGACCCCGATATTTTTACACAATAAATTTTTGATTATATATGACATCCTGTAAAAATTTTAGAATTTTTGGAGAAGGTTAACTATTTTATTAAAATGCTCGAAAACAGTCCAGTTTTGATTAATAAAGCTGAAATGACATAAGTCGTTTATTGCATGTCTAATTGTCGGGTTGACTATGTGAGAACGATCTACAGGTTATATGTAAAGAAAAAATGATATTTTTTTTAAGCATGGACACCTCCATTTACAAAGGAGACTATGGCGAAATTTTCCGAAAATCCTAACACTTAGTAAATATTTTCTGGACAAGTGTTTATTAGTATATTTAGATTATGTTATCAAAGATAAACCTCGCCATAAATTTTATAACAAAGTACAAAGTATCGGAGGATGATTTTATACATAAAAATGATTAAGTATATAATCTCAAAAGGGGACTTAAAAATATATTTCCGATACGAACATACGTATGTAAAATGTCCCATCCTTGGGAAGGAAACATTTATATATAAAATACTTTGGAAGTATTAATACAAGAATATTGCACGAACCAAATATTCCAACACGACATATGATTAAGTTAAAATATTAATTATTTTGACAAATAATTATTACTCGGAATAATAAAAGAAACGTATCTCAAAACATTTAACTCTAAGCCAAGGCACGACCCGTTCGTCTAATAGACATTAGTACGTTGTAGGTTGTCGTGTAGCTGACAGAGTTGAGACACGGTTCAAGACGCAATACTGTGAGTTCATGTCCCCCTTTTCTCTTAACTGTTTTCAGTTTTATACTTCGGGGGTGGAATACATGTTACAATTACTACAGAAAATTTTATACATGGTATGGTTAGCTTAAGGAGGGTTTACTACTTAGATCATGTGAGTGGGTAGGCGGGAACTTGAGGCCATTAATCCTCAGTGTAGGACCGAGGGACAGTAGCGGTAGATCTATCTGGGTGTAGCGAGCCCAGCCCCAGGCCCAAACAGTACGGACCTCGGGGTGACTTTGTGCCCGACGCATAAATCTGCTAGGTTTGAGTCTTCCTACAGCATTTCACACATATCAATGGCCTTGCAAACCATTGGTGATCTCTTTATTTCCTTAATTGCTACATACCAGGGATTTTACACTTACAAAGGTTTTACATACTCACTTACACATGAACTCGCTCAACAATTTTTGTTGATTTTTCCAACTTACATGTATTTCAGGGAACTAAGGATTTGGCACGGTATGCTACGTTTTCATGCTGCGTTAGTGTTGGGATCATCCGAGTTTAGGTGTTGTGGCTTTTATCTGGATGAGTCACAGTTCTTAAACTACGTCTACTTTAAGTTGTGGTTGTGTCTTTCAAACAATGTTTTTATGATATTAGGTTGAAATTTCCGTTGCTTGTATCAACGCCTTAAGACAATGTTGTGGTATTTTACTTAAATAAATGGATGATCTGCATGGTTTTATTTTCATATAGATTTGTTGTGATTAAGCTATGGTATTAAGAAGTCACACCAAATAAACCCACGCTTCCGCAAAAGCCAGGGTGTGACATGAAGTGCCTCAATCAGGTACATTCTCGCCTTCGTTCATCGTCTTATTATAGTTATTTTTAGAAAACATTTTATTCTTCGATTAGTTTTTTTATTTGATGGCCATTGGGATTAACAAACCTGTATCCTTGGAATAATCTATATGATTATATAGAATGATTAATGTGGTTTTATTAATTAAAAATATAATTTGACTGACTTTAAACCTTTTGACCCATTTGACTACACCCCATTAGGGACATGTGGTTTAGATGATGACCTCTATCCGCATCAATAACCGAAACGGTTAATGGCGATTTGGTGGCTGACATCAGAGTTTGATGATGGTAGTCATGACTCCGGCGTTTATTGGGGTTTAAGGTTAGCATGTTCATTTTGCAGCTGTTTTCAGATTATTTATAACTTAAATTTTGATCCTCATATTAGCTTTATAATCTATTTATTTGTATCCGTTTTGTCAGTTTACTTAATTCAAAGGCTTAGTGTCAACTACCATGAATTTGTATCTGTACCGTCAGTTTATATGAATTGGAGTTAATTATTGCTGCATGAATTTGTATATGCACCCTCTAACGATGAAAGCAAAATGCTGAGAATGCTTCTTAATAATTACACATAAGCATGGGTAAAGATGGCCTTCCTAATTCAGTGGGTGATGTTCTAACTCTATAGGATCATATATGCCTATTCTACCTCGCGGTGATCCAGATATGTTACTCAAGGTGCCTTTTTTATATTAACAATGTCTTTTTTTATTCTTTTTAAGTGTGTAACAAGATGACGGACTATTAATTTTTTATATGGATTATTATATGTAGTTTTGTATTCATATTTATCGTATCAATAATTTATGAAAGTAAATAAATGAACAAAAAAGGTTGATGGGTTAAGCCCAACCATATTTACATGACCTACACCAGTTTTGACTTGCTGGTCTTTTGTCAAGAACATGTATGGCTCAAACATATTAATTTGTTTACTGTTTATATTGCTAAAAAGTGTGATATTAATATACTATTTTGCATTCAGACGATTAAATCATTCTTACTTGAATATTAATAAAAAATATGCACGGATAAATAGTTTATTGGCTGACACCATAACCTTTCACACCACATATTAGCGGAAAGGCAGACAGGACAAGTGGGTGAAATGGGTAACCCAACATGGTGAAACTACATGTTATGACCCGAACTCATTTGACCCCGCCCCTTTTGCTACATAAAAGCAAGTATATTGAATGCTGCAGGTTCAAATCATGTTTGTACTACTACTTTGTCCTAGGATTAGTTAGATATATTTATACATGTTACAATAACAGTTTCATGTCCCCGTTTTGAGTTTTTAAGATAATTAGTGTATTAGTAATTTTATGTGAGCAAAAATATGTTGAAGAACTTTTGACTACTCTTTTGGATAGCGGGTCATGTAGGTTGGCTAATGGGTCACCGGGTAAAAATGGTAATGCAATTTAGAAAAGCCAACCATATTTCTCATTCACATGTTTAAAGTTGTTACTATTTATATACTGTTATTTCTCTATTGTTTCTAATATTGATTGTTCGTCCAAAATATTAAAGAACATGTCCTTATTTTGTAGGTAATAGCCAATTGAAAGAATTACTATAACAACGTGACAATCAAACCTGTGTTGATTCTAACTATTCATGTAGTTAACACTTTTATTGTGCTCAAGAGTTAATCATACAAAAAAAAACTTTTATAGATATAGATTTTTTAACATAACCCATAACCCGTGAAGTTCACGGGTATATAACCTAGTATATATATATATATAAATTCAATTTTTTGTATTGTTGAAGATGACTGTTGATGATGAAATATGACCGTTTGTATGTTTTTTTCTATATATATATATATATATGGGAGGGTTTAAATGAGAACGCTAAATATCGCGAGAACCGTGAGAACGAATGAAAAAACCACGAGAACTTGGTAAAAAACAATTCAAATTCAAAATTTCTTTTTAAACTTATCATTATTGTTCGAATACAATGCTAGAAATTAAATTTAAACGTTTAAATTTACGTGAATTCGTAAATAAAGAAAATTTACACATGTGTAAGTTTGTCATTTACACATGTGTAAATTTGTTATATTTACACATGCGTAAAAAATCTAGTAAGAGTGATTTTGAGGGAGAAATGAATTAAATGATGTTGTAAATTCTTTTTTGATGTTGTATTTTAATTACAATGAAGTTTGTATTAAAAAAATTCGGTTTTGATTGGTTTTTTCATTCGTTCTCACGGTTCTCGCAATATTTAGCGTTCTCAAGATAACCCTCCTCTATATATATATATATATATATATATATATATATATTCACAATACAATTTTATGAAATTCCAAATAATACAATCATTCCAACACAAAAAATACAATCTTTCAAACCTCAAAAAAAAAAAAAAATGCAATTCAACACAAGAAAAGAGGTGATTCATCAAGTAGAGGAAAGGAAGTGCTGACGGAGTCGATCACCGAATTCAAAAAGGCTAAATTGGTGGACATGGCCGAATCCAAAGAAAGAAGAGAAAAACTTGTGGCAGCAAAACTAAAACGTGAGGAGGCGTATATTAGACACTTGACCGAAAACGATAAAAAATAGTGATTTAAACGTTTTGTTACAACCGCACAACAATCTCGACGAACCGTTTAAGTCGATCGTACTTCAACGCAAACGCGAGATATGTGAAAAGTGGGGTTGGGAGATGCCGTAGATTTTTTAGTATTTTTTTTTGAATTTGCAATGTTTAGTTTTTTTTAGTTTGTAATTTAGGATTTATTTCAATGAAATTTATAATTTTATTGTTAATTTTTATTTTAAAAATAAAAAAAAACCCATCACTAGTGATGAACGTTTCCACTAAAATCCATCACTAGTGATGGAATGAAGCTCGATGACGTGACAGAACTTGATTGGATGTTGTAAGTGATGGAATTCCATTATTAGTGGAGCGCCCATACCCAGCTATGCAACAGTAGACTTTCTTACTAGATTATCTGTAAATGGAAATGGCACATCTCAAAAAAATAAAAATTACTAAAAAGTTCCATTCAATCAAAATCTATGATAATATACAATATATGCTTATGCAATAGTAGACTTTCTTACTAGATTATCTATAAATGAAAATTACACATCCCAAAAAATAAAAATTATATTATATATATTAATTGAAACTTATGATGAATAGTAAATAACATTTTTTAAGTATTTATTTGTTATTTTTAGTAATAAATGATGAATAGTAAATAACATTTTTTAAGTATTTATTTGTTATTTTTAGTTATAAATACTAACCAATAAGATTTTTTAGTGTTTACTTTTATTGCTTATTTAATATGAGTTTTTAGTGTTAACTTTTTTATAAAATCCGGATCTATGTTTATTAATTTTTTTAACATTCCAAGTTATTTGCTTGCGCGTTGTGATGGTACGTTATTGCGCGTATTATATCGGCATCATTTCGGTTCTTTACAATACCGGTATGATACATTCACTTGGTATAGAAATCAACACATGTTTTACATAACCGAAAAAGATAAAAACGAACACAGTACTAGCACCAATGTTGTTCGTACGGCCCCGACCGGTTCAGAGTGTCACAGTACCGGTAACGTTATTCATTTTTCATCATAGATAGAGATGTATAAATGATTTTTTTTAAAACAAGGCCATAAAAATGATTGTAGCTAGGTACCGGTATCAATGTTCATGTTCGGTATGGCATGGTACCACTAAGATGTCAGTTTATCAAAAGAAAACACAATATAATCAAACTCATGTATCGAAAATGATGTTGTTCGGTACGATATGGTAGCAATACGGTGTCAATTTATTGAAAGAAAACAATAAAAAAATAATACCAGTACCGATACAGATGTTGTTCAGTCGGTTTCGGTTCAGTTTGGTATGATAGCACACGACACAATATTCGTTATCAATAAAATTTATGTCGCAATGTCGAAAAAAAAATAAACACAGAATGCAAACCAACTGAACCAATATTACTGAACAACATCAGTACCGGTATCAATATTCGTTTTTATTGAAATACCGGTATCGATATCTGTTTTTATTGTTTTCGATCGATATTAGGTGTTCTCTTCCGATTACTATAGGCTATTGGGGGTACCAGTACTGTAACGAAACAAACATATACCGACAGAATTCCCATGAATTCCCGCCGCGAAGCGCAGGGGGAATGAAGTCACGATGAATAGTAAATTTCAATATTATATATATATATATATATATATTGATTTTTCAAAATTTTATTTTCTTAAGTATGTTATATTTTTTTATTTTGTATATATTAATAGGAATAGTAAATCTAAACATTTAATATTATATATTTTGATTTGATTTTCTCAAAATTTAGTTTTTATTGACAATGTATGTATATTGTACTGTTATCGTACCAAATCGAATCAAAACTAAAAACGAATCGTAATTTATTCTTTATGTAAACTGTACGAGTGCTGATAACAATATTAAAAACATATTTTTTTAATCGTAAATTATACGAGTATCGATACGTGACGAATCGAGCCGGTTTCAACCGAACATCGGTACCAATATCGGTAGTATCGGAACCAGTATTCTTCTTTCATAGTTTTCGATTGATATAAAACGCGTGTTCATATCCTTTTGGGCATATCACAACTTTGTCATTTTAGTTTTCTCTTTCAACTGCTATAGCGAATGCTGGTACAGGAAAGAAATGATTCGATACCAACTGAGCTCCCGTCGCATAGTGTCGCAACCCCCGATCCCTGATCCCCGGGAACGGGCGGACGCGATCTCAGAGTTTCGGTGGTATCAGTTATTTTAGTCTTGCAGCGGAATTTACATCAGGATCGTAGTTAGGGAATGTTTATCAGAGAAAAACCACCTCATTTAATATTAATAATCACATGGGTAAAACCCAAGTTTCTTAGTACAATACATTTATAGGGATAAACCCTATTTTATTTAAATTTAAAACACCGTTTATTTGGTAACTTTTATAGCCACATTTTCCCAAGCCTTCAGTGCTCTCCAGCTAGCTTTTTATTAATTGGCTGTCACATTGGGTTACCTGAAACTTGTTTTAAAAACATTTGTCAGTCGGAAATACTGGTGAGTGAATCCCAGTTTAATCAAGTTTAAATAAAAAGTCACAGTGAACAGTATTGAGAGCGATCACATTGTTTATGTCTACACAATTACTCCATTAGTACTGTCAATCCTGACTTGTGGGTCATATTACCCATTGGCTAACTCATTGTCCAATGGTAACGTATTGTCATCCTCGACTTACTACTCACAGTGTAGTACATTTTGTATACAAAACCCCAACATACCGGCAATAATTGAAGAACTACAAAGACTCAATCACTGCTAAATTTCATAATAAAATATTTAAGGTTTGGTAAAACATTACCAAAAAGATTATCAAAAAGAGGATAAACTCACATTGCTATCTTAGGCTTCTTGTAAGGGTTTCCTGGATATAATCTATAATTTATACAAATGTACATTGGTTAGTATCATAACCCTTTGAAATTATTAATGATACCCTCCCCGAGACGACATTCCAATAACTACGTCGGGCAGAACCACGACAGTTATTACGGAACCCTAAATCAATCGGGCAGCGTAACTTTTATGAAACTGAGGTTATAATACTTACAACGGAGCAGAACCTCGCTAATTAGGGGTATAATACCCAACTAAAATGTTTCTTCTACAGAATTTCGAGATTGAGAATTGAGAATGAGCGACGGAAAACGAAGACTGATGGCCTTCTTATATAGTGCTGAAATTTGACTTTCATACGGCCCGCGTAAGGTAAGGCAAAGCCTTACGCGGCCCGCGTCAAACCGAGGGTCAACGCATAGCTTGTCCGGATCATCACTAGGCTTGACACGATGTCGAGACGTGTCGGCATCTGGTGTCTCCGCGTTGTAGGTCTCTCGCGGCCCGCGTACACTATCAAGAACACTTACGCGGCCCACTTTAACTAAAGAAATCAACGATTTCTGATTCTAGCCTTTATACCGCCCGCGTAAGGGTTTGGGGTGGGTTCACGCGGCCCGCCTCAGCCCTAAATTTAAGCTTTTATATTTTATTTAAATAATATAACATAATTCGGGCATGGTTTTCACATACGGGGTGTAATATAAGACATATAAGGGTATTTTAACATATAATGGGGTGTTGAAAATATTATGAGAGTGTTGGTTTTACCGAGGGTTGTTACACATAGCGCGGAGAAAAACCGCTATCTATACATATTAATTCCAAGTCTTTATTAACAGTAATATAAATTTTGATTTTCTTATATTATACCATCATTGTAGAAAGTAATAATTTATTCTTAATAATAATGTGATTTTGGTTTGCAATTGTAACGAGCCTTCAAAAAGGTTTTATACATCCTCATTAACTTAATTAGGTAATTAATTAACTAATTTTTTATTGATTATAATTATATTATTGTTTTTATTATTATAATTAATTTTAAACATATTTTGTTTTTCTTTAATAACTCTTAAGATAAAATACAATGTTTTATAAATTGACGCCATTTACCGTTTTTTGTTATTCTAATAATATAATATAATGCTTTATACATTTCATTATTCTAATAATATATAGTACAATGTTATATTAAACTCTGAATATATCGTTGTAACATACTTATTTTATCTGCGTTTTAATAAAAGTTTTTGTTCAAAATTAAACGAGTCAGTTATATTTTTTTGTTCTTTTCCATGACAAACCAAATTGATACTGTTCGAACACATTCGGTAGCGGTATAGAGTACCTTTTATATCATAAGCTATAGCGAGTATCAGTGATAAACAAAACTGATATCATCCAAACAACATCGGTGCCATGTCAATTTACTTTTAAAACCTTTATCGATATTCATTCTTATAGTTTTTACCGATGTAAAACATGTGTCAATATATCCTTTTGAGCATATCATGAATTTATTTATTTGGGTTTATCTATCTATCGCGGTATAAAGTGTCAATTACGGTACCAATACTTTATTGAATCGAACGATGATACCAAACGACTTCCCGCCGCAACGCGCGTGGGAAGTCTACTGGTATATATTGTTAATGAACTACCATGAATAGTAACTTTATTTTTATAATAATATATAGCTTTTTTTATTATTTTATTTAATATATTATAATAGCTTATTATTATATTTACATTTAATAATATATTTTTAATATTTTTTTACCTTTTTAAAACCATATATTTCTTTTACCATTTTTAATAATTCTCTTTTTCTTTGTATAGAACATATATTATTTATCGATTAATTTGATACTTATCTAATAATTTACGTTTATAACTTTTTGCTAAAAACTTAAGTACGTAGTTGTGCTTTATTTTTTCCCTGACATTCCCTTATAAGTTTTGTTAAAAACGAAGTTATACTCAAAATTTTGGTATTATAAAATGGTATGATGATAAACCTAAACTGTTCTAATGGTTTAGATTTCTAAACAATATGCTTTATTTTCAATTATATATATATATATATATATATATATATATTGTGGATAAAGGACGATGAATAGTAACTTTGTTTTATAATAATATATAGTTTTTTATTATTTTTATTTAATAGAGTAAACTACCATTTTGGTCCCTGTGGTTTGGCCAGTTTTGCCACTTTAGTCCAAATCTCAAACTTATTACATCTGGGTCCATGTGGTTTGCATTTTGTTGCCATTTTAGTCCAAATTTCAAAAACCCTATTTTTTGACTGTTGCAACCTTCTATTTTGTCTTTTAGTTCAAGGGCATTTTGGTCATTTTGCTTTTCATTTAACATTTTCTTAATTTAAAAATTAATATATATATATATATATATATATATATATATATATATATATATATATATATATATTAATATACACACATACATAGCAGCAGCTCATCTTCATCATCATCGACAACACACTCTCTCTCTTTCTCTCTTCAAGCACCACCATCACCGCCACTGCCGTGAACGCCGCCGTCGTCCAACACCACCACCACGTCGCCGGAAAACAGAAAAGTCACATCATCTGCCGGTTTTTGCTTGAAAACTTAAGGAAAGTCAAAATAGAAGGGGAGTGGAGTCGGAACCTGTTGGAAAAACGGAACACCACCGTCATCGCCGCCGCGGACGGCGTTGGTCGCCGGTGACGTCGTTAGCAAAAAAAAGATGAAAATAAAATATCTTGATATGCAGATGTTGATGAGCACATCGCAGATCTGAAAACAAATCATATGATTTGTTGTATCAGATCTGTAAATAACGATTGACTTGTTGAACACACACTCTGAGCACATACGATTTATGTTTCAGATCTGAGATAAGGTCGACTAGATATTGTTGTTGTGTAAAAGAATCGTTTTTTTGTTGTAAATTCAGAAAACGAAAAAGAATTTTTTTTTTGATTTGTTGCTGAAGATTGATATTGTTACGACTGAATCTAATTAAG
This sequence comes from Helianthus tuberosus, assembly GCA_030545235.1. Taxonomy (NCBI): domain Eukaryota; kingdom Viridiplantae; phylum Streptophyta; class Magnoliopsida; order Asterales; family Asteraceae; genus Helianthus; species Helianthus tuberosus. The sequence continues at coordinate 60,810,144 of CM060415.1, read as the reverse complement.
TTGCAGGTTGTAAATTCGTGGTGTTTATGAATCTAAGATTGAAGTTTGTGTGTTCAACATAAATCAAAGTTGAATCAAAACTGTAGGTTTGTTGTGTATTGCATCGAAGAAGAAGAGTGAATTTTGTTAAAGTGCGGCTGCTGTTCTTTCAGTTGTAGAGAAATAGGGTTTCAATTTTTTTTTCGACGGTTGCAGGTTTGCTGTGTGAAAAGAAATAGAAGAAGAGAGATGGCGGCTTTGAATTCAGAGAGAGAAAGGGTTTTTTTGTTGTTGATTTTAGGTTTTGAACTCAGAGAGAGAAGTGATGGAGAGAGAGAGTTAGGAGAGAGAAGCAGTTTAGGGAAGGAAGATGATGAGGTTGAAGATGATGAGGGTGGGGGTGGGTAGTTGGGCGGTGGTTGCAGGGGGTGCGAGAGGGTGGTGGCAGGTGGTGGTGCTTGGCGGCGAGAGGGGGGTGGTGGTGGTTGAAGATGATGAGGTTGAACATGATGAGGTTGAAGATGATGATGATCAGGGGTTGAGGTTGAAGATGATGATTATCTGGGGGTTTTTATATTTTGGGGTTTTTTATTAAATGAATTGCTTTAAATAAAACATAAATGACCAAAATACCCCTGCACTAAAGGACAAAATAGGCAGCTCTCAACAGTAAAAAAGTTTTTTTTTTTGGATTTTGGACTAAAATGGCAACAAAATGCAAACCACAGGGACCCAGATGTAATAAGTTTGAGATTTGGACTAAAGTGGCAAAACTGGCCAAACCACAGGGACCAAAATGGCAGTTTACTCTATTTAATATATTATAATAGTTTATTATTATATTTCATTTAATAATATATATATATATATATATACATATATATAATTTTTTTACCTTTTTAAAACCATATATTTCCTTTGCCATTTTTTAATAATTCCTTTTTCTTTGTTTAGAACATATATTAATTTATCGATTAATTTGATATTTCTCTAATAATTTACGTTTATAACTTTTTTTTTCTAAAAAGTTAAGTACGTAGTTGTGCTTGATTTTTCCCTGACATTACGTTATAAGTTTTGTTAAAAACGAAGTTGTAGCCAAAATAAAGTATTTATTTGGTATTATAAAATTGTACGATGATAAACTAAACCGTTCTAATGGTTTGCTTTCTAAACAATACGTTTTATTTTCAAATCACGTTTGTTTTACATTATTATTTACTCGGTTTCGCCGCAACGCGCGACGTCAAGTAAAACTAGTTACTATAAAGTTCCATTCAATTAATATCTATGATAATATCTATCTATCTATACTTTCTATAAAATGAGAAGACCAAGTGACATAAGAAAAGCTGATGTGGCAGCCAGAGAGGCTGTCCAACAATGATTTTCTTATGTCATTACTGCATCATAAAGCCTAATATATAAAATCATTCACTCAAACCTCTGCCAAAGTAAACATCCGCCCATATCTATCCTTTAAAACCAACAGAGGTTGAATGTCCTTTGGATGCGTATATATCAGCAGATGTTTTGAAATTGCCGGTAATTTCAAATTCAAAATGTCTGGGGATACGTAATTTGCAATTAATACATTTCACTCACTCACTTCTGTCAATCATCTTCTTATATAAAGGTTTTTTCTCATTTCCCTCAAATCTCTTCTTCTCAATACTTGACATTTGTTCATAAAGGAAAAGAGAAAACCGAAGCTCTCTTTGACCCACTTTCAGAACAAATTTTGGGGATATGTCGTTTGCCTTAATGATGGTAATGTCATATATAATTATGTTTGTTTTTGATCTTTCATAATTGTTTTTTATCTGAGTTATGACTAAATGATGATTGTGAATGATTTGAGCAGATGATGATGATGATTGTTCTACAGTTGTTCCTACCAAATGCAAGAAACTCTCCGATTATAGATCTTTGTGCTTCACATAATTATTCCAACATTATTGTTCCAACATCGTTGAAAGTATGTTTTTATTTGTAATTTTGAAATTTTGAATTTTGAACTGATCTACTCTAATTCTCGCTTTATATTTCAGTCTAATCACAGTTGTTTGAAATTCATACAATCATCACAGGGTTATTTTAGGTTTGTGGATTTTTTTTAAACTGTTGATAATTTTTTATTTTAAACTGTTTATATATTTCAGCTCTTTTTTCTTCGAGCGATCAGTGGTGGAAGCATTTGTGGAGCCATAATGGTTTTAGAATATGTTAATGTGGATATTGATAGTATTACATTAAATACAAATAAAGATTATTAAATGTACAGTGAAATTAATCTGGGTTATGGCTAAATGATGATTATGAATGATTTGGGCACATGATGATGATGTAGAATCTACAGTGGTTCCTACTAAACGCAAGACATCATCTGCTTCTGTTGTAAGATAAGATTTTATTTAATAAGATATATAAGTAGATTCAGTTTGTTTTTTCCTGCCTTTTTTGTCTTAAAAGATGCATAAAGTTTGAAATTTTGATGTATAGAATGTATAAATATAAGATGCATACACTTCTGCAGACTCCGATGATTTAAAACAGCTTTTTATCAAGCAAGTTGAGGATTCAGTATATGAGGATAGGGCTACTCTTCAAGAGCTGAAGATGTGTTTTGATGGACTGCATCTTGGTCTGTTCATGAAATTAATCTGGGTTATGACTAAATGATGATTATGAATGATTTAGGCAGATGATGATGATGTAGAATCTACAGTAGTTCCTACTAAATGCAAGAAAGTATATGCTTCTACTGTAAGATAAGTTTTTATTTAATAAGATATATAAGTAGATTCAGTTTGTTTTTTCCTGCCTTTTTTGTATTAAAAGATGCATAAAGTTTGGAATTTTGATGTATAGAATGTATACATATAAGATGCATACACTTCTGCGAACTCTAAAGCATCTCTTTATCAAGTAAGTGGAGGATTAAGTATATGAGGATAGGGATACTCTTCAAGAGTTGAAGATGTGTTTTGATGGACTGCATCTTGGTCTGTTCACGAGAGACCAGGTTTCCAGAAACTTGATGGAGACGCCTTCAACTTCGGTGGAGTTCATGGCGATGCTCAAAGATATACATCGAGAGGTTCAGTACTTGATGGAGTTGAAGCTAAAATTTCTTAATTTTTGCTGTCAGATTATTAAATTTCTTGGTGTTGTTGTTAGATTATAAAGTTTCGTTGTTCAGTATTCCATGTAATTGTTGATCTTTTAATCTCATAATTAAATTTTAATCCTAGAAGTCCATTCTTAAAAAAATAGCTAAAAAGTTTGTTGATATCTATCTGTTTTTTAAATCTCTGTTTGGCTAAAAAGTCATCCACTGCTGAAGGGTGTTGTCTGTTCTCATAAGTTCTGTTTAATCTAACGACTGTTGGCTTGCCACTGTTGCCAACATCTGTTGTTGCCTAACAGAGGTTCCCAACATCCGTGTCCATTGAAGTGGTTTGAAATTTTATTATTTTTTATTATTTGGTAAGTCATCCGTTTTTTGAAGAATTTCCTTCTCTCAATTACAAATACTCAACATCTGTTACTTTAAATGTCTGTCAAAGGTAAAGTCTGCCCACGAGAGAATATCTGTTTGAAGTGATCCTCTGCTAATCTAACGGCTGTTTGACTTGCTATTGTTGCCAACATCTGTTGTTGCCTAACAGAGGTTCCCAACATCCGTGTCTGCTGAAGTTGTAGAAGCCTATGTTTACTATCTAGAGTATTGTTGGTCTTTAAATGATAAGGTTTTATATTATTTTTTTATTCCAGAGGTTTGAAATTTAATTATTTTTTTATTATTTGTTAAGTCAATAGTTTTATGAAGAATTTCCTCTCAATTACAAATATAAAACATCTGCTCATCTAAATGTCTGTCAGAGGTAAACTCTGCCCAAAGAGAACATCTGCTTTGAAGTGATCCTCTACTGATGAAGACATAGTCCGAAGAAAGTCTGAAGAAGCAAAGGTCTGCTATGGGTCATCATATCTTAAAGAACAACAGATGGTATTCAATAGATCCTGCTCAACAGAGGTTTTCAAATGTAATCGTGCTTAGGCTAATAGTAGATGTAGGGAGTTTGTTAGGCTATTAGATGTTTTGCATTAAAAGCTGTTGCTTTTAAATATAATTTTACATGTTTATGTTAAAATGTACACGTTTTTTCTTGCTAGATTGTTTAACCTACAGTGAATTGAAATCTGACCTTCGTGCTGTAAGATATTTCACTATATAATATCTTTGATTTATATTATGTTGATTTTGAATTGTGTTTGAACAGATGTTTGGTAAGTCAACAGTTTCTTGAAGAATTTCCTCATGTCAATTACAAATACTCAACATCTGCTACTCTAAATGTCTGTTAAAGGTAAATTTTACCCAAAGAGAATATCTGTTTGAAGTGATCATCTGTTGATGAAGACAGAGTCTGAAGAAAGTTTGAAGAAGCAAAGGTCTACTATGGGTCAACAGATGTTAAAGAAGAACAAATGATATTCACTAGATGTTATGTGACGCCCTGCATCCCTAAACTTTTGACTTTGGGCAAGTCTAGTCCCTATACTATCTAAAACTTAACTATGTGAAACTATATGAAACATTTGGGAAACTATGTGATACTTGAATCTTATGATACTTTGAATCTGGACTCTTAGATACTTGAGACTTGACTCTTGATACTTAAACATTATGAATCTTGATTCTTGGTGAAACTTGATACTAGATACTTGAAACTAGATACTTGATTCTTGACTCTTGATACTTATGAAACGAGAAACTTTGAGACTTTGAAACTTGAAACTTGACACTTACTAGCTAGCTCGTGTGGACTTGAAACATGGAAACTTTTGTGTAAACTATATAATCTTATCATGTGATAATCTTACACAATAATACGCAACACAACGCTTAATCCAGCTCGCTAAACGAATAAAAAAACTTGAAATCTAACCCGCGCGAATCGGCTGTCTGAATGGACGTCCGATCGGATGGCAATCCGTCCGGATGACCATCCAATCGGATGGCCATCCGTTCGGACCACCATCTGACCCCGCGTGCACCGCCTCTTTCCCTCTACACTATAAATACCCCTGTCACATCACTTGATGTGACAGGTTCATCCGACCAGTGACTCTCAGCTCATTCTAAGGCACATTTCCTTCGATTTCAAGCGATTCTTGTAAGTTTTCCACTTGATTCTTGTACAACCTTCATCAGTACGCACTATCTCGTCATAATCTGTTTCAAACTTTACCTTTTCACCGTGAAATCTCTCGATTTGGACCTTTGAAGGTGACATCATCACTGTTTGCTTATGTCACCGGTGAGGTTATGTCATCTTATCAAGGATGGTACAGATCTTAGAGATTCCTACGCGTTTTTAACATGAATCTTGGAGAATCTAAAATTTTCTTAAACAAAATTTGGTCCCTTCTAAATTTTCTTAACAGCCCCACTCAAACCCGGTGGAATCTAAGACCAACCAGGCTGTAGACTTGTTCCTTGGTCTAGAGTCGGTTGGAAAACGGATTCACACCGGAGAGATGGCCGATTTACGGGTCAGATATGAAACATCGACAAGAGCAGTCGCCTGGTCGAACGGGGTGATTCCCACCCGATCGGACTGGCTGAACCTTGGTGAGTTTCCATTATCTTGATACGTAGTCACGCTGTCTAAACTCGAACTTAGAAGAAGCTTCAAAGGAACAAGATCATCACAGTCGAATGACTGTCCGATCGGACGATCATCCGACCGAACAACTTGTTCCCTGTAGTCTTCAACACTTAATCTATTTTCGAAACAAAAACTTTAACTATCAGCTTTTCACTCGAATAGTCGTCCGACCGGATGAACATTCGGTCGAAGGGCTTGGATTCATACTACAACGAAAACTTCAAAAGTTTGAAACAATTTGCTAAACACATCTACTGACCGAATGACCATTATCCGATCGGATGGGGGTCCATCTAATCCAAAAGGTCATCCGACTGGGTGACCATCCGCCGAGATGGCCATCCGATCAGGAAACCTGTCTGACACTTTGCACGATTCCATCTTCTATTCAACACTCATACTATTAAGCTATGATCAGGCTAGCTCCAAGCGCTTCTTCAATCCAATAGTCGGTGTCGATACTTAGTACCCACTGTGAGTATACTCGATCCCTTTTTGTTTTTAAACACTTTTGGGATGCAACATGTATTCTATAAACTTGACACTTGACACTTGAAACTTGTTTGAAACTTACTCTATCCGTTGTAAACATGAAACTTGATACTTGGAAACTTGAGACTTGAGACTTTTTATGCTATGTGAACGTTTAATCCTTGTGTGTAGTTCCGCCTTAATAATGGTAGCGCTATAGGGACAATGCACCTCCCCGTTAGTCTTTGGGGTATTGTTAGGAAGAGACATTTTTGCTTTCCTTGAGTCTTGGGAAGGCGGTTAATGCATTGGAAACTTAGGCTATCACTTGGACTGCGTTTAATAGCATGGCGAAACTTATTATATGTGTTTATTGCTGGATATGAGTTTTTGGAACGTTTTAAACTATTATACTATTATCTACTCAAACTTGTATACTCGCCAACATTTTTGTTGATAGTATTTTAATACATATTGCAGGTTGATAGTAGCCTGGGAACCAAGAAACATGCTAGGATGTTGCTTAGAAACTCATCTTAGTAAATTTAGAAACTTTTGAACAATGTTTAATGATTGTACTTGATATTTTGTGAACTTGACTTGTGTTTGATGTTTAGACAAATTTTGCATGAAATCAATTAATTACTATTGAAACTTTAGTGTTATGGAAACTCGTGAGCAATCTGAACACTTAGTGCCGCGCTCCAATGTTTCCTCCATCGGTTGGGGTGTGACAGATTGGTATCAGAGCCATAACTATAGGGAATTAGGGAAAGTAGGAATGCTTTACCTAGTCTATAGTTCTAGGAATCGTGACTCTTATCTGTTGTTTAAGACTTATGCATTCTACCGTACTTGCTTTCTAGCAACACATTTCCTGTTAAACTTACATGCCTTTCCTAAGGCTAACACAATACACACTTGAACACTTTGAAAACACTGCTGAGTAGTGTTTGTATTTTGCACGAGATTTACCTTCAAGATAGGAGTGACATAAGAACCTTGAAGGAAGTTTCCATGTTATATTCTAGTAGGTCTTATCTTTTGATAAGTACCGACACATTTAGGGTACGAAATTGTCAAGTTAGAGGTGAAACTCGCATCTTGATAACTAGTCCCACTCTTTGATTTTTCTGTCTCACAAAAGTATCGAAATTCCCAATCAATTAGGGACGTGAAATGGCCAAAAGGACGAATATCGTAGGCCTAACATCGATAACATATTTGTCTGAGTAAGTCAAGACACGTTGCCTCAATTCGAGAGGCGTTCGATTCACTTTGGTTAGTCAGCATTCCTCTACCCAGAACAACCCTATATTTTATGTTATCTCAATTTTACTTGTGGTTTTAAACTTGATCCTTTGTCTGTTTCGAGACAGTTACACAAATCGCACGAATTTTCGCAATCTAAAAAAATAATCATAATCTCTTAGGATCGAACTAAATTTACGAGGCTTTATTCGTTGTGATAAACTACGTGGAACCTTGATTAGAATATGGGAAACATGATTGAACGTGATGCTATGTGAAACTACTTGTTTAATCTATGTGGAATGTGCTGTTATGGGTAGCAAAACACTATACGTAACATGGCACCAAATGACAAGACATAAGTGACATGGACAAAACATGGTGGATACGCCGCTGGTACTTCCTATATATAAGTGTTTCCAACATGTTGCCAACTTTCGTACCACGTGCCATGCGAAATTTAGTGTTTTGCGGACCGGTGAGGAGAATGTTGAACGTTGAGTTATGTGAAACAATTGTTTAGCCTATGTGTATGTAACTGGTGGAAGCGCATGAGAATGATGAAGTGTACTGTTATGGTTGGCAAAACGCGACACGTAACATGACACCGACGACGAGACAGACGTGACATGCCCGAAACATAGTGGATACGCCGCTGGTACTTCCTATATATAAGTGTTTATGACATGTTACCGAACTTTCGTACCACGTGCCATGCAAAAGTCGTGGGTTTGCGGACTTGTGATGAGAATGTTGAATCTTTGTGAAACTTGTTGAACGTTTTGTGAAGCTTGAAACTTGAGTCTTTATACGAACATGTGTGAAACTAAATACTACGAGACATTATGATCTAGACTTATACGATCCTTTTCTTGGGAATTTAGATGACTTCCCGTAAACTCTCCGATTCTCTGAAGAGATCTATGGCCAACTCTCAGAAGAAGATGATGTCTTTCATGGCCGATCAGATCGCTCGATTCGTGCCTAAGATCGTCACTAAGATACAGGGATCAAACACTCCACCCTCCTCTGTTGACTCTAAGACAGAGAAAGTAAAGCCTAAGAAGTTCAACTGCAAACACTTTGTCTCTTGCAACCCTAAGCCTTTCACGGGCAGCGATGGGGTGACTGTTATGCTAGAGTGGTTCGACAGCATCGAGGTTACCTTTATCAACAATGAGTGCCTAGAACACTTAAAGACTAGGAGTGCAACTGGCATATTTCAAGGAAGAGCTCTAGAGTGGTGGTCTAACGAGAGAAACATCCACTCCAACGAGGAAGCCTATGCTCTTACATGGCCTGAGGTGCGAGAATTGATGATGCTCGAATTCTGCCCTCCCCATGAACAACTAAAACTTGAGGAAGAGTTCTGGCACCTCAAGCAGATTGGAGATGACAACTTGGCTTACACTACCCGTTTTAAAAAACTCAGCTTAATCGTGCCTTACTTGGTTTCTACTCCAAAGCGCATTATAACCAAGTACATTAATGGGTTACCTCCTGCCATGCGAGACTCGATTGAAGCAGCTCGGCTCGAGACTATTGAAGAAGTTTATCGTCTGGCAGCAAGTTTGAACAACAATCGTGTACGTGATAAACAGTTTGGAAACTCTGCTCCATCGAAACCTGCTCATCAAATCACTCAGCAGCCAAGTGGCAACAAGAGCAGGAAACGAAAGTCTCAAGGTTCTGGTTGCAATGCAATTGTCCCTGCTGCGAATGCAAACCCTATGAGCAATGCCATTGTGCCGGCTGCTGCTAATCCTCCTGCTCCGGAGAACAACAAGAAACTGTACACTGGAGTGCATCCTAAGTGTGCGACTTGTAACTATCACCATCCTATAACCTCTGCTTGCCGTACGTGTACCAACTGTAACCGCTATGGTCATACAACTCCCTACTGTCATCAAGTCAACCAGGCCCAGCAAGCATCGCCAGCTCAGGCAGCTCTACCAGCTCCCCCGCATAACCCCAGACCAGTCAACAATGTTCGTGCATGCTACAAGTGTGGGGACACTACTCATCTCTGTAACCAGCGTCCCAGCTAAACCAGGAGCAACAGCAAGCCGCTCGAGGACGAGCGTTCAACCTCAATGCAAACCAGGCTCGTAACGACAATGACGTGGTGAATGGTACGTTTCTCGTCAATAATCTTTACGCTTCGATACTATTTGATACTGGTGCCGACAGAAGCTTTGTGTCCGTAGAATTTGAATCTTTGTTAAACTGTGCACACTCTAAACTACCTAAGTTGTTCTCTGTTGAGGTTTCTGATGGTAAGTCTATTCTAGTTGATTATATTCTCAGTGGTTGTTCCTTGACTCTTAACAACCACGTCTTTACTATTGACCTCATACCCATGCAATTTGGTAGTTTTGACATCATAATTGGCATGGATTGGTTGCGTAAGAACCATGCTGAGATTGCTTGTCATGAAAAGTACGTTCGTCTACCTCTTCCGTCCGGTGAAACTGTACACATTTATGGAGACCGACCTTCTAGAGGACTGAAGTTGATGTCATGCACTCAGGTGAATAGATGCTTACGTAAGCCGTACTTTGCCTTCTTAGCCCACATAGTGGAACAAAATGGCAAGGGAAAGAACATAAGTGATGTTCCCGTAGTGTGTGATTTCCCTGACGTCTTTCCTGAAGATCTTCCTGGTCTTCCACCTCCTCAATCCGTTGATTTTCGTATTGATCTCATACCTGGTTCGACTCCTGTCGCCAAGGCTCCTTACCGACTTGCACCCTCTGAGATCCAAGAACTATCCAGCCAACTGCAAGAACTACTCGACAAAGGCTTTATACGTCAAAGTACCTCTCCGTGGGGTGCACCTGTGTTATTTATCAAGAAGAAATATGGCTTGTTTTGTATGTGTATTGACTACCGTGAGCTTAATAAACTCACCATTAAGAATCGTTATCCTCTCCCCTGTATCGACGATCCATTTGACCAACTACAAGGCGCGTCCCGTTTCTCTAAAATCAATCTACGATCTGGCTATCATCAACTCCGTGTTCCGAAGAAGATATTCCAAAAACCGCATTTCGCACTCGTTATGGACACTACGAGTTCGTGGTTATGCCTTTTGGCCTGACCAATGCACTCGTCGTGTTCATGGATCTTATGAATCGTGTTTGTAAACCTTATCTGGACCGTTTTGTGATAGTCTTTATTGATGATATACTTATTTATTCTAAAACTAGAGCTGATCATGAACGCCATCTACGTCTTATGTTAGAACTATTATGTGGTGAACGCTTATACGCTAAATTTTCTAAGTGTGAATTTTGGATCGATGAAGTACAATTTCTCGGGCACGTTGTTAGTAAACAAGGAATTCATGTTGACCCTTCTAAAATCGAGGCTGTGAAGAACTAGAGTACACCCAAATCTGTATCTGAAATTCGTTCCTTCTTGGGATTGGCGGGTTATTACCGTCGATTCATCTCAGTCTTTTCAAAGATCGCCGTCCCTCTCACTTCGTTGACTCAGAAGGAGAAACCTTTTGTTTAGGGTCCCGAACAAGAGGAATCCTTTCAAACTCTTAAGAATCTTCTTTGTAATGCTAATGTCCTTGCTCTCCCTGATGGGAATGATGATTTTGTGGTGTACTGTGATGCATCGAACCATGGCTTGGGTTGTGTGCTCATGCAGCGGGACAAGGTCATCGCTTATGCCTCTCGTCAACTCAAAATACATGAGAAAATCTATACTACCCGCGACCTTGAGCTTGGCGCGATGTTGTTTTTACGTTAAAGATCTGGCGACACTACCTATATGGTACTAGGTGTGTGGTTTTCACTGACCATAAGAGCCTGCAGCACATCTTTAATCAAAAGTAACTGAATATGCGTCAGCGACGATGGGTGGAATTGCTTAACGACTACGACTGCGAGATTCACTATCATCCTGGCAAGGGGAATGTCGTGGCCGACGCTCTTAGTCGTAAGACTCATGTTAGTAGCATTCTCTGTTCTCATATAACTAGTAGTGTTCATGCTTGTATCCCTGAAGCGCAATACTCATCAGCAAACGAAGGAAGTCTAGAAGTGGAAATCCGAGGTGCTACAATTGATCAACTTGAAACAAAGTCTAATGGACTTCAATACTACCTCAATCGCATCTGGGTACCGGATCGCGATAACCTTCGTGAGTTCATTATGAATGAGGCTCACAAGTCTCGATACTCTATTCATCCTGGTCCTGATAAGATGTACCATGATTTACGTATGACTTATTGGGGGCCGGGTATGAAAAAGGATATCGCTGCCTACGTCTCGAAGTGCCTTACTTGTTCAAAGGTGAAAGCTGAACATCAACGTCCTTCAGGTCTTCTTGAACAACCTGAAATTCCTGTTTGGAAATGGGATAGTATCACTATGGACTTTATAACTAAACTACCCCGTACCCCCGCTGTTCATGATAGTATATGGGTTATCATTGACCGTTTGACCAAATCCGCCCACTTTCTTCCAATTCGGGAAGATTTCAAAGTAGAGAAACTTGCCCGAATCTACACCGATGAAGTCACATGTCGTCATGGCATACCCATTGACATTATCCCCGACCGCAATGGTCGATTCACTTCACGTCTTTGGCAAACTTTCCAGTCCGCTATGGGTTCCATTTTGAATCTTAGTACGGCCTTTCATCCTCAAACAGATGGACAGACTGAACGCACTATACAAACCCTAGAGGATATGCTCCATTCATGTTTCATAGACTTTGGTGGTAATTGGGATGTGCATTTACCATTGATCGAGTTCTCGTACAACAATAGCTATCATTCCAGTATTCAGATGGCTCCTTTCGAAGCTTTATACGGTCGTAAGTGCCGATCTCCTCTCAGTTGGCATGAGATTGGTGACAAGCAACTTACTGGCCCTGAGATCATTAAGGTGCGATGGGAAGGAAAGCGTGGCGCCGAATTCACTTGGGAACTCGATAGTGAAATGAAGACCAAGTATCCACAGCTCTTCGAGCAGTCTTCCTCTTAGATTTCGGGGACGAAATCTCCTAAAGGAGGGGAGACTGTGACGCCCTGCATTCCTAAACTTTTAACTTTTGGCAAGTCTAGTCCCTATACTATCTAAAACTTAACTGTGTGAAACTATGTGAAACATTTGGGAAACTATGTGATACTTGAATCTTATGATACTTGGAATCTAGACTCTTAGATACTTGAGACTTGACTCTTGATAGTTAAACATTATGAATCTTGATTCTTGGTGAAACTTGATACTAGATACTTGAAACTGGATACTTGATTCTTGACTCTTGATACTTATGAAACAAGAAACTTTGAGACTTTGAAACTTGACACTTACTAGCTAGCTCATATGGACTTGAAACATGGAAACTTTTGTTTTAATTATATAATCTTATCATGTGATAATCTTACACAATAATACACAACGCAACGCTTAATCCAGCTAGCTAAACGAATCGAAAAAAAACATGAAACTAACCTGTGCGAATCGGTTGTCCGAATGGACGTCTGATCGGATGGCAATCCGTCCGGATGACCATCCGATCAGATGGCCATCCGCCCGGACCGCCATCCGACCCCGCGTGCACCGCCTCTTTCCCTTTACACTATAAATACCCCTGTCACATCACTTGATGTGACAGGGTCGTCCAACCAGTGACTCTCAGCTCATTCTAAGGCACATTTCCTTCGATTTCAAGCGATTCTTGTAAGCTTTCCACTTGATTCTTGTACAACCTTCATCAGTACACACTATCTCGTCATAATCTGCTTCAAACTTTACCTTTTCACCGTGAAATCTCTCGATTTGGACCTTTGAAGGTGACATCATCACTGTTTGCTTATGTCACCGGTGAGGTTATGTCATCTTATCAAGGATGGTACAGATCTTAGAGATTCCTATGCGTTTTTAACATGAATCTTGGAGAATCTAAATTTTTCTTAAACTAAATTTGGCTCCTTCTAAATTTTCTTAACAGCCCCACTCAAACCCGGTGGAATCTAAGACCAACCAGGCTGTAGACTTGTTCCTTGGTCTAGAGTCGGTTGGAAAACGGATTCACACCGGAGAGGTGGCCGATTTACGGGTCAGATATGAAACATCGACAAGAGCAGTCGCCTGGTCGAACGGGGTGATTCCCACCTGATCAGACTAGCTGAACCGTGGTGAGTTTCAATTATCTTGATACGTAGTCACACTGTCTCCGTTAAACTCGAACTTAGAAGAAGCTTCAAAGGAACAAGATCATCACAGTCGAATGACCGTTTGATCGGACGATCATCCGACCGAACGACTTGTTCCCTGTAGTCTTCAACACTTAATCTATTTTTGAAACAAAAACTTTAACTATAAGCTTTTCACTTGAATAGTCGTCCGACCGGATGACCATTCGGTCGAAGGGCTTGGATTCATACTACAACGAAAACTTCAAAAGTTTGAAACAATTTGTTAAACACATCTACTGATTGAATGACCATTCGATCGAATGGTCATCCATCCTGATGACCATCTGATCGGATAGCCATCCGATCAGGAAACCTGTCCGACACTTTGCACGATTCCATCTTCTGTTCAACACTCATACTGTTAAGCTATGATCAGGCTAGCTCCAAGCGCTCCCTTCAATCCAATAGTCGGTGTCGATACTTAGCACCCACTGTGAGTATATTCGATCCCTTTTTGTTTTTAAACACTTTTGGGATGCAACATTGTTGGTGCATGTTATATGACAACAACTTTGGATTGGTCTTTGGATATTAAACAGAAGATTGGATCATGAAGACTTAAAGAAAAACGAGTTCTATAAAGCCCAATCAGTCCAAGTTTGTATCAAGTCTATTAGGCCCAAGTTTATGTGACAAATGTAATATTGGCAAAGCCCAATTCGAGTCTTGGCTGTGTATATATAAACAGCCTTAATCTCGAGTTGTAGGGGTAGACACGATAGACACTTAAGACAACTAGAGAGAGCATTCAAGTGTGAGAGCTTAAGAACAAAACAGAAATCGGCTGTTAGGTTCTTGTAGATCTTAGTGATTGTAAAACGCTTCAAAGGGTTTGATAATCATAGAAGATCAGTTTGAAAGTTTGCGTGTTTGTGTGTTCGGTTCTTGTTTCTTCTACATACTCTTGTTTCTGTGTTCGAAGATCAATCAAGGGGATTCCGCACCCTTGATAGATTAACAGTCTTGTACGATCCATACGTGATTCAGGGACCTACATTTGGTATCAGAGCGTTTGCTCTTGTGCATGGTTCAAGACTGAAGACTGGATTCAAGTTGTGTTTCGGTTGAAGAAGTTTTGGTGTCTCATTCAAAATTTTCGTGAAGAACTGCAAGAACAAGGAAGAACAGTTCAAAATTCTGAGTTTTGATCTGTTTTGGTAGTTGGTTGTTTGAAAATTTCGTGTTAAAGTTCTGGGTTTTTGCGAAGAACACGAAGAACACTTGAAGAACAGTTTAAATTCGTGTACTTTAATCTGTTTTGATTATTTGTTTTGACTGTTTTCGTGTTTTGTAGGAAATCTGATTGAGACTTTGCTTGAAAAGTTTCAAAAGAGGAAGCAGATTTCGTGTTGGTCAGCTGCTGCAGTTGTTAGCTGCTGCATGTTTCTGGATTGGGTGGCTGAGTGGCCCAATCAGCTCTTGAGCGAATTTAACAGATATCTCGGAGACCAGCGAAATTAAGTGAAACCAGCATATTTATCGGCGACGTTAAATCCAAAGGCGACTTTGGTACGTGTGATTGTCCACAGCGAAATCATCACGGTTTCAGCGACTTCACTAGTCGTCGTAATAGCGAAATTATACCAGCGAATTTGTCCAGCAAAGATAACCAGCGAAATTAACTCAGAACCAGCGAATTTAAGAGAGAAATTAAGGGGTGGAATTTCAGTTGGCAAGCGTCGAAAATATTTCAGAGTTTTGCAAATAGAAATTGATCCGTAGCTCGTTTGAAGAAACTGTTTGCACCGTTGAACTCGTGGGATTTTTAGGACCCGATTTCGGTTTTCGACATTAGATATCATTGGATTCGTCTTTTCGAGGCGATTCTAACGGTGTAATTTGGTAACCACTGTTTTCGGAAAAATTTTGTACGGTTTTATCAGTCTGTTTGCGTTAAAATGTCGAACATGACAAAATTGAATGCACCTAAGATGATGAAGGTGGAGAATTATCTTACATGGAAGGCAAACTTCAAATCCTTCATTGAATCTCAGGATGTACGTATGTGGATATGTATTGAAGATGGGTACATAAACCCTACACATGATTATGAGGGCAGACAACGTCTAACAGACTATGCGAACATGAAAGAGGGTGATAAAAAGATGTATGAGGCTGAAAAAAGAGCATTGGCTACAATAAAGACGTCATTACCTGATAGCATCAAGCATACCTTCACAAAGTACACTAATTCAAAGGATATGTGGGATGCATTACAAAAGAAATATCAGGGAAATGAGAGTGTTACTCGTGCATTCATGGCAGAGATAGTGCCAGTTGATGAGGCTGAAACTACTGTGAGTGATGCTGAAACTACTGTGAGTGATGCTGAATCTGAAGTGAAGAATGCTGAAGCAAAAGTGGATGCTGAAGTAGGGAAAGAGAGTGAAGCTGAACAGGTTGTTGTTGATGAAATCTCAAAAGTTCATGAGAAAGAGGTACAATCTAATTCAGTATGTTTGAGATGTCGTGAACTACAGGGTGAGGTTGCCAGGTTGACAACACAAAACCAAAGTCTGGTAAGTGAGATGTCTAACATAAAAGAAGCAAATTTTTTTGTTAAAAGAAATGAATCGTCATACTTGAAGAAAATAAAAGGTTGTGAAGCTGAAATTGAAGCTTTAACTAGCAAACTAAATGAAAAACTTCAAGTCATAGACTTAGCTCATGACATGATGGCTGAGAAAACAAAAGAGATTTCTGAAAAATGCAAAGAGTTGTCAGATGCACAACTCAAAATTGTTGAACTTGAAAAGAAATTAGGTCAATTCAGAGATTCATCTTTTGTAATGAAACACATGATGGGTGGGTTAAAGAAGAGTAATGACAAGACAAGTGTGGGCTTCCAAGGCTTTAATGAAGTTCCACCTCCTCTTAGTCATGACTATTCATTCCTGCCTAGTGAAAATGAGCTAGCAGACTTTATGGCATCTACACCTAGTAGTTTCGCATCCACATCAAGTCAAGGTGATGGATCTGAGAGTGATGATGCTAAGAAAAATAATAACAGCAAACCAGTTTTGAAAAATAAAACTTCACATCCTAAGAATAAGAATCCAACTGTTTTTAAACAGATTAATTTTGTTCAAGGTAGTGATATGAAAAACGAAACTGCTGTTATTGAAAATGAATCGAATGTAGAGTTTGCTAAAAATGAAAACAAAGAAAAACCTGAACCCAAGCAAACTGAACATGGTTCATCCAAGGGATCATCACCATCTGATAAGGGATCTACCTCAGAGACTCCAGCTAAGAAGTCTTCGAGAAAGAGATCGTGCTTCAAATGTCACGTCAAGGGACATGTAGCAAGCTGCTGTCCTAACAATAAGAGTGAATCAAAACTTGGAAGATTTGGTGATTGGATGCATCAGCTTAGGGGGAGTCTGTTGCTGACAAAGATGTTGCTGACAAAGACAGAATTCATGTTGAAGCTGACGCTATCCAAAGACCAAAGACTGTGAGATTCTGAAGACTAAAGTTTCCTTTGCAAGCTATTGTCAAGGGGGAGTTTGTTGGTGCATGTTATATGACAACAGCTTTGGATTGGTCTTTGGATATTACACAGAAGATTGGATCATGAAGACTTAAAGAAAAACGAGTTCTATAAAGCCCAATCAGTCCAAGTTTGTATCAAGGCTATTAGGCCCAAGTTTATGTGACAAATGTAATATGGGCAAAGCCCAATTCGAGTCTTGGATGTGTGTATATAAACAGCCTTAATCTCGAGTTGTAGGGGTAGACACAAGAGACACTTGAGACATTTTAGACAACTTGAGAGAGCATTCAAGTGTGAGAGGTTAAGAACAAAACAGAAATCGGCTGTTAGGTTCTTGTAGATCTTAGTGATTGTAAAACGTTTCTAAAGGTTTGATAATCACAGAAGATCAGTTTTTTTTTCTTTTTTTTTTGTCCTAAAAATCCCACGAGTTCAACGGTGCAAACAGTTTCTTCAAACGAGCTACGGATCAATTTCTATTTGCAAAACTCTGAAATATTTTCGACGCTTGCCAACTGAAATTCCACCCCTTAATTTCTCTCTTAAATTCGCTGGTTCTGAGTTAATTTCGCTGGTTATCTTTGCTGGACAAATTCGCTGGTATAATTTCGCTATTACGACGACTAGTGAAGTCGCTGAAACCGTGATGATTTCGCTGTGGACAATCACACGGTTACCAAAGTCGCCTTTGGATTTAACGTCGCCGATAAATATGCTGGTTTCACTTAATTTCGCTGGTCTCCGAGATATCTGTTAAATTCGCTCAACAACTGATTTGGCCACTCAGCCACCCAATCCAGAAACATGCAGCAGCTAACAACTGCAGCAGCTGACCAACACGAAATCTGCTTCCTACAAAACACGAAAACAGTCAAAACAAATAATCAAAACAGATTAAAGTACACGAATTTAAACTGTTCTTCAAGTGTTCTTCGTGTTCTTCGTGTTCTTCGCAAAAACCCAGAACTTTAACATGAAATTTTCAAACAACCAATTACCAAAACAGATCAAAACTCAGAATTTTTAACTGTTTTTCCTTGTTCTTGCTATTCTTCACGAAAATTTTGAATGAGACACCAAAACTTCTTCAACCGAAACACAACTTGAATCCAGTCTTCAGTCTTGAACCATGCACAAGAGCAAACGCTCTGATACCAAATGTAGGTCCCTGAATCACGTATGGATCGTACAAGACTGTTAATCTATCAAGGGTGCGGAATCCCCTTGATTGATCTTCGAACACAGAAACAAGAGTATGTAGAAGAAACAAGAACCGAACACACAAACACGCAAACTTTCAAACTGATCTTCTATGATTATCAAACCCTTTGAAGCGTTTTACAATCACTAAGATCTACAAGAACCTAACAGCCGATTTCTGTTTTGTTCTTAAGCTCTCACACTTGAATGCTCTCTCTAGTTGTCTTAAGTGTCTATCGTGTCTACCCCTACAACTCGAGATTAAGGCTGTTTATATACACACAGCCAAGACTCGAATTGGGCTTTGCCCATATTACATTTGTCACATAAACTTGGGCCTAATAGACTTAGTACAAACTTGGACTGATTGGACATATTACATTTGTCACATAAACTTGATCCAACTCAATACAGGGCGATGATTGGTTCTCTAATGTACTTGACTGCTTCAAGACCTGACATTATGTTTGCAGTATGCTTGTGTGCTAGATATCAGGCGAATCCAAAAGAGTCACACATGAAAGCAGTGAAGCGTATTCTTCGTTACTTGAAGGGGAAACCTAAACTTGGGTTGTGGTATCCAGCTGATAGTGATTTTAATTTTGTCGCTTACACTGACTCAGACTTTGGAGGATGCAAGTCGAACAGGAAGTCTACAACAGGTGGTTGTCAGTTCTTAGGAGGCAGGATCGTGTCTTGGCAATGCAAGAAGCAATCCTGTGTGTCTACATCTACGTGTGAAGCTGAATATATTGCTGCGGGTAGCTGTTGCTCTCAGGTTCTCTGGATTCAACAGCAGATGCGCGATTACGGTTTGGATTTCACTCGTACTCCTATTATGATAGATAATAATGCCACTATATCAATCACAAACAATCCCGTAAAGCACAGTAGAACTAAACACATTGACATACGTCATCACTTTATACGGGATTGTGCTGAAAAACGGTTAATTGAATTGCACCGAGTTGACACAGAAGATAACCTTGCTGATCTTTACACAAAAGCTTTTGATCGAGCTCGCTTTGAACACTTAGTCGAACTCAATGGGATGAGGAATCCTGAATAACTGGTTTTTCATAAGAATTTTTGTAAATAGTTTACTGTTTTTCTTAAAAATCAAAAATACAAAAACATCGAAAAAATTTCAAAAACACAAAAAAAAAATAGAAACGCAAAAATGAGTTTCCTGGCGAGCAAAAGAGAAAATGATAGTACATCAGTGGTCTGTCTAAACCTCTTTAAACCTTAAATGAAATATGCTAAGCAGCTCTATATAAGATGTATCGGTAGGCTCACAATCATTTTAAAGTGTGCAGGGTGATATAAACTTAAATCGACTGAAGACCAGGTGGGAACCATTCATTGGCATATGGTCTTAGTACCGAAATTTCGTTTGAGAGATTGCCGAGGTTCTGAAATATTCGGTCTTTATGCTGCTTATCATCTGGGTATCATGGTTGTATCTTTTACCGAAAAATAACGGGGACGCAAGTCTAGATCTTCCATGATATCATACATACGTGTACATATTGCATTCGACCTCAATAAGTGATCAACAATCACATGTCCCCAAAATAAGTGATAATATATCACATTTATCCGGGAGTCAAGTTCGTCTCTCTGCTGTACGAAAGTACTGACCTGTTCACGGACTTGCTCCTGTGCCCTCATGCATCTGAAAATCAAGTTCCTCATCAATAAGTGATTCTATCACATAGGGCTTGTTTTCAATCAAAATAAGTGAGTTTCTCACATCATATACGGTCAAACAGATGATAATCGGTATACTCACCGGTAAGATGAACCCTCGTGCATACCTTGATACGGGAATGTGTCGTGATGTGGATGAACACCGGTCGGTAAGTATAAATCATACCTTAACGTATCCCCTCGCCATGATTACATATGATAAGTTGAGCTTATGTGGACAACAATACCGATAATCGTTATAGGATGCTTATCTAAATGTTAACTAAAAGAACAACAAGAGCGTTTTGACATGACCGTACACTGATATGATTCTCTTACCCTCGAAACTCGCAAAAAGATTGTCTGTAAATATTTATTTACTGCTTTCAGTCTTTACTTTTGAAAATATAAAAATCCAAAAATAGTGTCTTTTTCTGTTAAAATTCTTAATGTACGGAAAACTGTTATTCTTGGAGGAGTTGTTACCGAAAGGGGGAGACTGTGTTAGAAAGTGGGTTCAAAAATATTTAATTCATGCAGGTTATAAGGTGGTTGTTAAAAAATTTGTGCCTGTTGGTGCTTAATTTGAAAATGCTTAATCTGATACAGTTTAACTATCTCTTGCATAATAATAATTTCTTTAACAATGTTGAAAAATTCTTATGGTTTCTCGAGATGTTTGTTTTATAGTATACAGATTGAAGCAGTTTGTTGTTGAGAGGTTGCTGTGAAGAGAGGCGGAGTTTGTTGCTGCTTGGTAGAATCCTCCTTCTACAATGCAGAGTGGATGCTGTGAAGACACATTGAATGCTGAATCAAAACTTGGAAGATTTGGTGATTGGATGCATCAGCTTAGGGGGAGTCTGTTGCTGACAAAGACAGAATTCATGTTGAAGCTGACGCTATCCAAAGACCAAAGACTGTGAGATTCTGAAGACTAAAGTTTCCTTTGCAAGCTATTGTCAAGGGGGAGTTTGTTGGTGCATGTTATATGACAACAGCTTTGGATTGGTCTTTGGATATTAAACAGAAGATTGGATCATGAAGACTTAAAGAAAAACGAGCTCTATGAAGTCCAATCAGTCCAAGTTTGTACTAAATCTATTAGGCCCAAGTTTATGTGACAAATGTAATATGGGCAAAGCCCAATTCGAGTCTTGGCTGTGTGTATATAAACAGCCTTAATCTCGAGTTGTAGGGGTAGACACGATAGACACTTAAGACAACTAGAGAGAGCATTCAAGTGTGAGAGCTTAAGAACAAAACAGAAATCGGCTGTTAGGTTCTTGTAGATCTTAGTGATTGTAAAACGCTTCAAAGGGTTTGATAATCATAGAAGATCAGTTTGAAAGTTTGCGTGTTTGTGTGTTCGGTTCTTGTTTCTTCTACATACTCTTGTTTCTGTGTTCGAAGATCAATCAAGGGGATTCCGCACCCTTGATAGATTAACAGTCTTGTACGATCCATACGTGATTCAGGGACCTACAAACATGTATTCTATAAACTTGACACTTGAAACTTGTTTGAAACTTACTCTATCTGCTGTAAACATGAAACTTGATACTCAGAAACTTGGGACTTGAGACTTTTTATGCTATGTGAACGTTTAATCCTTGTGTGTAGTTCTGCCTTAACAATGGTAGTGCTATAGGAGTAATGCACCTCCCTGTTAGTCTTTGGGGTATTATTAGGAGGAGACATTTTTGCTTTCATTGAGTCTTGGGAAGGCGGTTAACGCATTGGAAACTTGGGCTATCACTTGGACTGCGTTTAATAGCATGGCGAAACTTATTATATTTGTTTATTGCTGGATATTAGTTTTTGGAACGTTTTAAACTATTATACTATTATCTACTCAAACTTGTATACTCGCCAACATTTTTGTTGATACTATTTTAATACATGTTGCAGGTTGATAGTAGCCGGGGAACCAAGAAACATGCTAGGATGCTGCTTAGAAACACGTCTTAGTAAATTTAGAAACTTTTGAACAATGTTTGATGATTGTACTTGATATTTTGTGAACTTAACTGGTGTTTGATGTTTAGACAAATTTTGCATGAAATCAATTAATTACTATTGAAACTTTAGTGTTATGGAAACTCGTGAGCAATCTGAACGCTTAGTGCCGTGCCCCGATCTTTCCGCCATCGGTTGGGGTGTGACATGCTGCTCAACAGAGGTTTTCAATGTAATAGTGCTTAGGCTAATTGTAGATGTAAGGAATTTGTTACTTTGTTAGGCTATTAGATGTAATTGCAATCTTTATAAAAGCATGATGATGAAAGCGTTCTTCTCATTGTCTCTGAGTTTGATTTAGATTATGTGGATGTTGAATTGTGCCTGAACAGATTTTTTGTAAGTCAACAAATGTGAGAATTATTGTTGAAGTTTTGAAATGCGGATAATGGTAAATAATCATTTATAGTGTTTAAAATGCGTCTTATGGTAAATGAAGAGGTTAATTGTTAATATGATAACCTGTTTTTTTTTGAAGGTTTAAAATTTGTCTTTTGGGTTTCTGGATATTTAATTTTATAGTTTTCCCATGAAAACTAATTTTTGAAATGTTTTGCATTAAAAGCCTAAACAATGTCGCATCATATTCTTTAACAGTAAGTTAGTCTCACCATCTATTTAATCATTACCGCCTTCATTGGGGATATAAAATAAATTTATTTGCCTTACATTGGGAAACAACTTTCATCATTACCGCTTTCATCCATTTACTCAATCATCTTCAAAGTTTTTTTGTTTATCAATATCATTACAATCTCTTTGGCTTTCAAACACACATTTGTTCCCTGCAAAAATCAAGATACAAACTGAAGCATCGTCACATCATATCCTTTAACAGTAAGTTAGTCTCACTTGACAATTTTAAAAATATCTCTTTTTTATGATTCTCTTGAGATTTTACAATCAAATTATGAACCCTAAAGTTCTTTGTTTTAACTGTCATTGTAGTTACTCTGTTCATCAAAATTATGATCGGTTTTATAGTTAAAAATATGATATTTGTTTTTTAAATTATTGGTATATTTATATATAGTAACATCCTCATTTCTTATTTATAAACCTTTACATATACAATTGTATTTTATTTGTTGTATTTTTTATTGTAGAACATATAAATCATAAAATGGAAAACATTGAGTTTCAAGTGATCGTTGATGAAATTTTCACAGGGCTCCCTGCAGAAGCTATTGGTCGTTTGAAACCTCTTTCCAAAAATTTTCATAGGGAACTGTCAAGTCATGCATTTGAGATGATGCATTCTCTCCGAAGTGGAAATTCACTAAAAAAGAAACTACTCTCCTTTAAAGACACGTCAATTGTCGTTGACAACATAGTAGCTGGTAATTTGGATGTCGGTACAAGCAAAACCATAAGTTTTCCTAACAATGTCCACCCTACCTTCTTACGTATTCTATCGTCATTTAATGGGTTGTTGTTAGTTTGCAATGAACGTATTTGTTGTGAGTCGATCCTTTGGAATCCAACAACCAGGCGCTATAAGTTTTTGTCTGATGACTACTTTAATAATAGTCATGATTAAAACTCTAATACAGGTGGAATGTATTTTGATGAATCCAATGATCTGAAAGTACTTCACATCAGATGTTACCGTAATGTGGTTACTACTCGTGTTTACTCACGACGTCATGAGTCATGGAGAACGATAAATTTCTTGAGCGTAAATAATTATGGTTCAAGCAGTTATTCATGGCCTCCCAGAATTTATTCCGGTAAAACCATATATTTCATGGTTTCAAATTATTGGTATCCACCAGGTGAGAGGAACATAGTTGCTTTCGATGTTCTTTCTGAGACTTTCAGAATGCTTCGTTTTCCCGAGAGTATCGGAGTCAATCCTTGCCAAGGGCATTTTTTGACCATCGCAAATAGGCTGCATTTGATTGTTGTTGGAAAGTCTGCTGAGCTAACTGCTGATTTGCTCAAATATGAAGAAGAAGGCTAGATCAAGGTGTTTGCTTTCAATAATCTTCGTGTAGTTGATTATGTAGATAGGCGCTGAAGGACTAATATAATTGAAAACAACAAGTGGCTGATAACGCATTTGGGGGGATATGCTTGAAGTTGATCTGAGCAACAAAGTTTTGAAGTACCTCCAACAAGTTGACAACTACAATGGTCCGATAAAAGGAGCTTTATTTATCGAGACTACTGTGACAACTGGCAAATAACTGGTAATTCCGTACAATCTAATCACCATTTATATTTCTAAATCTCATGCATTTAGCGTAATTTAATTACGTAACTGTGTCGTATACTGGATAACAGTGTTAGGACAAGAAAACAAAGCTAAAACATATGTTGGTTTTCGTCGTAATGCGAAACCAAACAAACAATGTCCTAAAAGTGTTGGTAAAAAGTGCTGCATGCACTATTCACGGTTACACTATTCATGCCAGCAAACCGTGAAATCAGACCGAAACACTGAAAACCGACACTCGGATAACATAACTGAGTCTATTTATATACAAAAACATTATTATGAAAACACATCTTGCAAACAAACAATACTTTCTAGTATAACGCCCTAATCTCAAAAATGTCCGTTTCGGCTTAAATTATAGCATTTTTAACGCGTCCGAACCTATAACAAAGCATTTCCGGGACTTCGGAATAATGTCAATTGATGAAAGACATACTAAAACAATAGGATGATATCAACAGAATGTTCATAATCACAAGTTTCCGGTATTACATCGCTATGCACTAAACTAGTCCGTTAGCGAACCGACGAGCTAGTAAGAAATATTTCCGTCATCGTAGCAACCATATGGAAACTCTAGTGAACTAGTTAAGCGAAATTTGGGACTCGGAATCACTTCATACAACTTTCGGATACAAGAAAACAACTTACGGAAAATCCTTATCGGTACGACATAAAAGCATCGTAGGTGAACCGGTGCTTAACCGGGAACCATTTAAACTAGTTAAACACTATTTCAACTAGTCTAGTGAACTAGTTAATGATAATTAAAGTCCTAATCACTAATTACCCTCTAATAGTATACTTAAACCCCTAATCACTATAATTAATTTAATGGTCAAAATATCTCTTATTTTAACTAGTTTTAACCATTTTTTTTATAAAAAATTTACAAAATACCCCCCCCCCCCATTATCATCATGGCCGAAAATATGGGGCCCCACCACTTTGATTTTGTTTGAAAATGAGAAGCTAGAAGCATGGCCTCAAGGAAGTTGTTGTTGAAAAGAAATTACAACACGTTACTTACATCATAACCTACATTTTTCTTCATTCTTATCTTACAAAATCAACAACCAAACACTTCTCCTTCCCCTCATTATTCATGGCAGCAACAACAGCCCCAAACACCACCATTAAACACCACATTTCACACTAAAATTAGCCATTTCAAGACCTTCTAAGAACATCTCAACATGGTTTAAGCATGGAGGATCACTAGGAGCTATCTTGGAGCTTATTTTCTTCTTATTCTTCTTGTTTAAACTCTTGCAAGATTGTGAGTCTTCTAAATACAATATTTAAGCTTCGTTTTACTAATTAATCATAGAAGTACAAGTTGATTATCTTGAATTTAAAGCTTAACATAATCAAAAATCCTAAACACAAAGCTAATAAACACTAAATATGAATATATTATGTGATGATTTATGTTGTTTAGTGTTAATATGTTCATGTTGATTATGTTATTTTTGTTGTGATTAGTAGCTTAAAGCTTATGTTTATGATGATCTTGTAAATTATATCATGTAGTATTTTATATTTGTATTCATCTTGTCATGATGAACATAAATATGTGATTTAAACATGGTTATGTTTAAATCAAGAAAGATCATCATACTCATTTCATGAACTAATCATATAATTTATGGATTACATAAAGAAACAAGGGTTTAAATAGGTTTAAAACTTAATCTTGGGAAGTCTAGTGAACTTTGTTTTTACAAGACAAATTAAACAACTTGTTTATTATGAAAATTACTTTAAAAAGTCTAACTTTTTATGTGTAAAAAGTGTATTATGAAAGTTCATGAAATGTGGAAGTTATGTTAACTTATAAACATGTATAAAAAAGTGGATTAGTGAAGTTTGGAAAATTGATTGTGATTATGATTTAAACGCGTTTTTATAACGTGGCAAACGTCATAGTTTTAGGGGAAACTATGGCGAATTTTTCTAAAAATCTAATCGCGATTAAAGAGGGGATTAAAGGGTGATTAACAATGTTAAACGTGATTAGTGGTCATAAACGTCATTTTGGAAACTCTAATGAGGATATTTAAGTCTTAAATATTCAATAAGTTTTATGGACTTAAACTTACTCTTTTACAAAATTAAATGGTTAAAAGTGTAACCATATATGTATATATAATTTTTGGTAAATATTATATATTTTTGGAAACTTGTCAAGTGCATGTAATATGTGCTATATTTGTATGTATTAGATACCTATAAGGTGACCAATATAAATACACATACATGTTCCTACATGGTCCAAGAAATGCTATTAAATCGGACAATTAAATAAAATGGCCGAAATGGAAATACATAACACTTGATGACGACGAATTGGGCGTATCGACATCGTGAACAAGTTACTACAATGTCGAGTCTAAAAATAACATATTTCTAGACACTAAAACGAACACATAACTAAGTGGTCAAAAACAAGAATCCGGAAAGTCGAAAACTATAAAAATTACCAAGTATTTTTCATGAGAAAAACGAACTTATTAAGTTACATGCTTGGTGAATTTTTGGTAAAAATGCAAGAGTATATTTAATGGACTCACCAAAATTAGATTTGGGCTAGAGCCCAAAAATAAATTATTTGGGTTAGGCCCAAATTACTAACATACATGGGCCCAATGGCAAATATATGGGTCAAGACCCAAATTTCTAAAGTACATGGGCCAAGGCCCAATGACAGTAAAACTAGGGCTAGGTCCAATAACAAGAAAACTAGGGCCAGGCCCAATAACAAGAAAACTAGGGCGAGGCCCAATGACATTAAACACTAGGGCTAGGCCCAATAACAATAAAACGTGGGGTAAGCCCAATGACATAGGTTCGAAGCCGTTCACATATAATTCAATACGTATAGAATGCATGTATATACATAACAATCGAACGAGTAAACTATCAACACTTTAAAATAAAAAGTTGTTCCAAAGATGACAAACGAGAACATAATAAAGAATTCAAGATGAACAACTTGTACGAGGTCCGAAAGACTTAGTGTCTAACGAGATTAGTACACATGTAGGTTATTGACACGTACGTACGAACGCTCACTTCGATTTCATACTACACGGAACGCAAATTTGTGAGTTCATGTCCCTCATTTCAATGATTTCAATGTTTTGTTTTTAAAACAATCGAGGGGAAATACATGCTAAAACTACGGATATGTTAGTATACATGCTAATACTATGGGTGTGTTAGCTATAGGTTTAGATGATAACATGATCAATGTACATAAGTAGGATGATAACATAGTAACCATTAATCACTTAGTGACCAAGGTGCAAAAGGTGTAGATCTATTGAGTTTGAGACACGCTCCACTCCTTTGATAGGCCATAGGAGTGCTTTTGTGATCCCAGAAAATGTCAAAGTTGTCTTGGTTTGGTTACGTAACTTATGGTACATATAGTCAGGGGGCTCGCTACCCACTGATAGATCCTTAAACTCCATATATGCTAATACTTACCAGGATCTCATTCTCATGAATACTACGATTACAAGATTTCATTCTCATGAATACTACGATTACAAGATTTCATTTTCATGAATACTATGATTACAAGATTTCATTTTCATGAATACTACGATTACAAGATTTCATTTTCATGAATACTACGATTACAAGATCTCATTTTCATGAATACTACGATTACATATGATAACAAATACTGCATGAACTCGCTCAACTTTTGTTGACTTTTTAAAACTACATGTATTTCAGGAAACAGGACCTGAGCGGTGATATTCTATGGGATTCAGGATAACTAATGATAACGATTGCCACTTTTGAAGATTTTATCTTCTATATCCCAACTTCGTATGGGTATATAGGGAACAAATCCTTACTATGTGATGTGTAAAATAATTCGATAACTATGTTTTGTTTAACGTTGTAAACGGGGTATGAAACTCGAAACTACTTTTGGAAAAATTGTAAATATTGGTTGAAATCTATATATCTATGGCATCGTTGTTGGTTCATGTTATCAATACATTTGGATGCAATGATTACCATGCTTACGTCACACACAATACGCTTCCACTACTAGCAGGGTGTGACAGATTGGTATCAGAGCTCCGATTGTAATGAACCGGGGAAAAACTTTTATTAAAGTTTGGTCTACAATCACCGAAGGGCTCTCACATGAAAACAAAGTCGATAACATTACACAAGTGATTTCAAAAGTATGACAAAAATGACAAAAAGGTTTTCATTGTGTCACTATAACATGAGGATCTATCACGCGGGCTCAATCACTAGTAACGGATATTGATCAATACATGGATAGTCAATAAGGAATAGACTTGAAAACATTAAGGATTACATGTGAAACACGAGAACAAAAACAACATGAGATTTAGTGATTATATATATAATGTATTTATATATGTGTTGTACGGAATATTTTGCCATGAACGAAAATACCTTCGACTACGAATTCTATTGTTACACTTGACTCACGTGGTGAGAATGATGACCTCGCGTCAATTACGAAGCTTATGGCGGATGTGGTCCCTGAAAGAGACCCTAAAGCATTGATCCCGTGGAAGATGGGTGTTTTCCGTCAGATGGCATATGTCCGGCTTCGGTAATGAAGACGAGGCGGAGGTGGCGGCCTTGGATAACAACTCTACTAGTGAGACGAGACCCCTGAGGCTCATATTAATCGTGATTGATGACACTATCGTCTAGACAAGGAAGATGAACTACTCATCTTTAAGGTGCCCCTCCAGTTATTATTGTTACGGATTTTATTTTTATTTCTATTTCGGCTAACATTGTGCCCTTTCACGAATAATGACAATGGGCGTTAGCACGTGGACCATCACGAATCTCGCAACCCCCGATCCCTTATCTGTCCCGGGAACAGGCGGACGCGATAACATGGTTAAAACCCAAGTTTCTTATTACAATACATTCATAGGGATAAACCCTATTTTATAAAATTTAAAACATCGTTTGTTAGGTAACTTTTATAGCCACATTTTCCCCAAGCCTTCAGTTCTCTCCAGCTGGCTTTTTACTAATTGGCTGTCACATTGGGTTACTTGAAATGCGTTTTAAAAACATTTGTCAGTCGGAAATACTGGTGAGTGAATCCCAGTTTAATCAAGAAACATTTTATCAATTAAGACAGTATTGAGAGCGATCACATTGTTTATTTCTACACAATTACTCCATTTGGTAATATCAATCCTAACTTGTGGGTCATATTACACATTGGCTAACTCATTGTCCAATGGTAACTTATTGTCATCCCGACTTACTACTCACAGTGTAGTACATTTTGTATACAAAACCCCAACATACCGGCATTAATTGAAGAACTACAAAGACTCAATCACCGCTTAATCACATTGTAAAACATTTAAGGTTTTGTAAAACATTACAAAAAGGTTAACAAAAATTGGATAAACTCACATTGTTGTCTTAGGCTTCTCGTAAGGGTTTCCTGGATATAATCTATAATTTATACAAATGTACATTGGTTGGTATCATAACCCTTTGAAAATATTAATGATACCCTCCCCGAGACGGCATTCCAACAACTACGTCGGGCAGAACCACGACAGTTGTTACGGAACCCTAAATCAATCGGGCAGCGTAACTATTACGAAACTGGGGTTATAATACTTACAACAGAGCAGAACCTTGCTAATTAGGGGTATAATACCCGAGTATTATAACTTTCCTACAGAAATTGTGATTCGAGATTGAAAATGTGAGCGACGGAAAACGAAAACTGATGGCCTTCTTATATAGGGCTGAAATCTGGTTCCCAGGCGGCCCGCGTAAGGTAAGGCGAAGCCTTACGCGGCCCGCGTCAACACACGGTCAACATATAGCTTATCCGGATCACCACTAGGCTTGACACGATGATGACACGTGTCATCACCGGGCTACGCCATGTTTCTTGATCTCTAGTGGCCCGTGTAAGTGTAAGCTTAAGCTTAAGCTTACGCGGCCCGTATCAACTTAAGAAATTAGTGAAGTCCGGTATCTACTTTGATACCGCCCGCGTACATGGTTGGGGTGGGTCTACGCGGCCCGCCTCAACTTAACATTTTCTAATTTATATTTATTTTATATGCTATAATATATTTCGGGCTCGGTTTTCACATACGGGGTGTATTTAAGGACATAAGGGAATATTTTAAGATATACTGGGGTGCCGGAAATATTATGTGGGCGTTGGTTTTACCGAGGGTTGTTACATTCTCCCCACCTTATTTTAGAGCTCGTCCTCGAGATCTATTGGAATAAGTGCGGATACTTTCTTTTCATTTCTGATTCAAGTTCCCATGTATACCCAGGTCCTCTTTTGGAGTCCCACTTCACTTTGACTAGAACTAGTCTTTTGTGCTTGAGATTCTTGACTTTCCTGTCTTCAATCTGTAGAGGACTTTCTACAAACTTGAGTTGTTCATTTACCTCTATATCCTTAAGAGGTACTATTAATGATTCATCAGCTAAACACTTTTTGAGATTAGATACATGAAACACATCATGTATTCCTACCATTTCCTCTGACAGTTGTAGCTGATAGGTTACAGGTCCTTTTCTTCTAATAATCTCAAAAGGTCCAATATACCTGGGACTTAGTTTTCCCCGTTTGATGAATCTTACCACTCCTTTCCAAGGAGAGACTTTCAACAATACTTTATCTCCCACTCGAAATTCCAATGGTTTTCGCCTGTTATCAGCATAACTTTTTTGTCGATCACTTGCTGCTTTTAGTCGTTCTTTGACTTGAATAATCTTATCAGTTGTTTCTTGAACTATCTCAGGTCCAGATAGTTGCTTTTCCCCAATTTCTACCCAACAGACTGGGGTTCTGCACTTTCGTCCATAAAGTGCTTCGAATGGTGTAGCATTGATACTTTTGTGATCGCTATTATTATAAGAAAATTCTATTAAAGGTAAGTGATCGTCCCAATTACCTCCAAAATCAATTACACAAGCTCTAAGCATGTCCTCCATTGTCTGAATCGTCCTTTCGCTTTGTCCGTCCGTTTGTGGATGATAGGCCGTACTTAGCTTTAACTTGGTTCCCATTGATTTTTGGAAACTTGACCAAAAATGAGAGGTAAATCGGCTATCCCTATCAGAAACAAATGATAAAGGAATGCCATGTAAAGAAACAATTTCATTTACATACAATTTAGCTAATTGTTCCATACTGAAAGTTTCTCTCATTGGTAGGAAATGAGCTGACTTGGTTAACCTACCTACAATCACCCAGATTGTATTATTACCTTTCTTCGTTTTAGGTAATTTAGTAACAAAATTCATTGTTATCAATTCCCATTTCCAAACCGGCATTTCTAATTGCTGTAACAACCCTGAGGGTTTCTGGTGTTCAGCTTTAACTTGTGAACAAGTTAAACATTTAGAAACATAGGCTGCTATGTCCTTTTTCATTCCTATCCACCAGAAATTTTTCCTTAAATCCTGGTACATTTTATCACTTCATGGATGCATCGTATACATAGATTTATGAGCTTCTTCTAATATACGATTACGCAGGTTTCCTAATTTAGGTATCCACATTCTCTTTTTATGGAACCTCCAAATTCCATCTATTCCTTGTTCCAATTCTTTTAGCATACCTTTTAATTTTTCAGAATCATCCTTGATTACTGATTCTTGTGCTTCTCTTATCTGATCATTTAAATCTACTTGCAGATTTAATTTAAGAGAACGTACCCTTTTTGATTTTTCATGATATTTTCAGCTTAAAGCATCTGCCACTACATTTGCTTTTCCTTCATGATACTGGATATCATAATCACTAAGCATCTCCATCCAGCGTCTTTGTCTCATATTCAACTCTTTTTGCTTGAAGATATACCTTAAACTCTTATGATTAGTGAATATGGTAAACTTACTACCATAAAGATAATGTCTCCAAATCTTAAGAGCAAAAATTATAGCTCCTAATTCTAAATCATGGGTTGAATAATTCTCTTCATGATTCTTAAGTTGTCTTGATGCGTAAGCTATAACCTTTTGACGTTGCATCAATACACATCCATAACCTAACTTAGAAGCATCACAATAGACTACAAAATCTTTAGTTCCTTCTGGTAATGCTAGTATGGGTGTATGGGTTAATTTATGCTTAAGAATTTTAAAGGCTTCTTCTTGTTTTAATCCCCATTCAAACTTAACAGATTTACAGGTTAATTTGGTTAAAGGAATGGCTATTCTAGAAAAATCTTGAATAAACCTTCTATAGTAACCGGCCAAACCTAAGAAACTTCTAACCTCGGTTGGTGACTCAGGGGTTTTCCATTTAGTAATTGCTTCGATCTTTGTTGGATCCACATGAATTCCTTCATGATTAACTAAATGTCCAAGGAATTGTACCTGTTCTAACCAAAATTCGCACTTAGAGAATTTAGCATAAAGCTTTTCCTTTCTTAATAAACTTAAAAGTGCGTGCAAATGCTTTGCATGATCCTCTTAGAATATATTAGAATATCATCTATGAAGACAATTATGAATTTATCCAAATATGGCTTACATATTCGGTTCATCATGTCCATAAATGCAGCTGGGGCATTGGTTAAACCAAATGGCATGACAGTAAATTCATAACGACCATACCTTGTTCTAAATGCGGTCTTAGGAATGTCCTCTTCCTATACCTTTAATTGATGATATCCTGACCTTAAATCAATTTTAGAGAAAAATCGAGCTCCTTGTAGTTGATCAAACAGATAATCGATTCTTGGTAATGGGTACCGATTCTTAATTGTGACCTTGTTTAATTCACGGTAGTCAATGCACATACGCATTGATCCGTCCTTCTTTTTAACAAACAGTATCAGCGCTCCCCATGGCGACGAACTTGGTTGTATGAATCCTTTCTCCAATAATTCATCTAATTGTTTCTTTAATTCTTGCATTTCTGCGGGTGCCAAACGGTATGGTGCTTTGGCAATTGGTGCTGTTCCTGTTATTAAATGGATTCTGAATTCAACTTCTCTATCTGGAGGTTGCCCTGGCAATTCTTCTGGAAATACATCTGAAAACTGAGATACTACTGGAATATCTTTTAAATCCTTTCCTTTAGTGTTAGTGATTATGGAAATCAAATACACTATAGAACCTTTTCTTATACAACTTGCAGTTTTCATCACAGAGATAAATTTAGTGGACCTAGAAGGTTTATCTCCTTTAATTGTGATCGCTTTACCTTTTGGTAAATTTACTTGAATTAACTTTTGATCACATAAAATATTGGCTTTATTGGCTATTAACCAATCCATTCCTAAAACAACATCAAATTCTGCCAGATTCATGGGATACAGGTTTGCAATAAATTTCTGATTTAAAATTTCTATGCTTGCTCCCTGCAAGATTTCAGAAATCCTAATGGTTTCTCCATTAGCTGTCTCTACTAAGCATTCTTGTGGTAGTTTAGTTAATGACTGATTTAGAAATCTGCAAAACGATGTATTAATAAAACTTTGGTTTACACCAGAGTCAAATAATACTTTAGCAAAGACATCATTAACTAAAAACGTACCGGCTATAACATCTGGAATCATCTTGGCTTCATCTGCAGTCAGAACAAATGTTCTAGCATTTTTAGTATTCTTGTTGTTTGTAGCTGGAGCTAATTTCGGACAGTTTGGCCTGATATGACCTTTTTCTCCATAGTTGAAGCATAATCCATTACTGGATTTCTTCCTGCAATTTTCTTCCTTGTGTCCTGGCATCTTACAATAATTGCAGAGAGTGGAGCATTTTCCCGAATGTTTTTTCTTGCAGACCCTGTAGTATGGTGCAGAGGTAGAACCCATATTCCTACGATTGCAATTTGCAGAACGGAATTCTTGAGTGAGCTTTTGGGTTAGGTTCCTTCTTTGATCCTCTTCTCTAGTACGGACTAATTCATCTGCCAAGGTATTTGCTAGTTCTACAGCTTCTTCTATAGTTTAAGGTCTAGCTGCCTTGACTACATGTCTTATCTCTCCAATTAATCCCCAAATATAATAAAGGAAATTAACACTGGTTCTGGTGATGCAAGGGTTGGTACTATTCTAGCATATTCAAAGAATAACTTCGTGTACCCCTTACTATCCACTCCAGTCATTCTAAGGTTTAGGAATTTGTTTGCTATCTGTTCCTTTTCATTAGGAAGGCAGAATTTCCTTTCTACCATATTCCTAAATTCTTCCCAATCCATACTATAAACCCTATCACTTCCTCTTGATTGAAGGATAGTGTTCCACCATTCTAAGACTGAATTCTTAAATAGATTGGAAGCAAACATTATCTTGTCCTCTTCCGCACATTTACTTATTTTCAGAACAGCCTCAGTCTTTTCTATCCAGCGTAGAGCTACAATGGGTTCTTCATTGCCCGAGAATTCTATTGGTTTACAAGACCAGAATTCTTTGTAAGAACAACCATAATGCATGGTTCTTCTTCTTTTGGGAATGGGCATTTGAAGTACAGGTCCATTGTTCACGCTGTTTTCTGGTTCAACTGGTCGCTTACTGCTATGCTTACTTTTATTATCAGCATCCTTAACAGTTTGAAGAATAAATGGCATTGCATCTATAATTCCATGTGCCACTATGTGTTGGATAGCACTATTATCCACTTGGTTTCCATTGTTATTGATGCTTGGATTCTCATTAATCACGTTAATGTTACTTTGGTTATCGTTATTCAGATTTCCTTGATTTCCTTCGTCGGCCATCTGAATTTTAAACATTTACCCCATATTAATATCACAAGATAATAGGTAATATAGTTAATCACATGACACGCAATTTAACCAAAAACGTCGATCATTGCGACTTGTACTCTATTTTCATATACTATGCGTCTATAACACACTAGTACAGAAATAAAGATTACAATACCAACAGAAAGAAAATTACACTAATAGTAATATGCATCCGTACACACATATTTTATTTTATTTTTATTATATAATATTATTATTACTACTACCGTTTCCTCCATTCTCACATTCACGGATATGGATTTATCCAAAAATCCATATTGCGCTCATCGTATTTCCATACGAGACGCTCTCCTACCTGACGCATTCTCTCACTGCTCTCTAAAATTTCCTCCCCAAAAGTCCTAAGTTCTTGGACGTTTTCTGCACTCATTGGGGGTGCAGGTTCTCGGACTGGGTTTGGAATCTGGGGTGCGGGTTCCTGATATGGGGGTGAAAGTTCCTGAAATTGGTAAGGATCCTCTAAGATTTCCCTAATGTAGTTATCATGGTAATAGGGATCTAAAGGGTCCATACCTGGGTAGGCTTCTATGTTCTGTATGGGTGGGTATTCCTGGATAGGGTAACGTTGCACAAAGTCCCTATTATCATCCCACCAGGGGTCGTAATTTGGGTCGAGGGGGTTTGGTGCAGGTACCCTAGGGATTTCTTCTGGGTTAAAGTCATGCATCTCCACTTGGTTTTTGGGATTTTCTATCTCCATGGGTTGATCTGGGTTTTGTGGTTGTGGGGCTACTAGTTGTTCCAGACTCGGGTCAGCATCAGTTGTAGCTAAGATATGGAAATTAGCTAGGCTTCTATTAAGCATATCATGTGTATGGGCATCTGTTCTACACTTAGCAGCCGCTAAAACTCTTTGCTGTTGCAACTTTCGCATTCTCTTCCTACGAGCAAAAGCTTCCTTACTGAACCATCCTCGTTTCTTATGGGGGAATGGCTCTTCTGACTGAGCTCTAAAAGCAAACACTCCTTCTTCCTGATCAGCAGAATACCCAGAAAGGGCAGGTTGCCTTCACTCTTAGGTGATTCAGACAACTAACGATTCATGTCTGATGCTCCTTGATCACTCATACTGTAAACTAACAAATAGTCAAATAACACATAACAAATAAATACAGTTATGCACGCATCTTCATAATTTATTTCCTAACACAAAATTTAGAATTTAAGTGTCAGTAGAACACTTCTTTGGCTCAGACCAGTGGCTAGGCTCTGATACCATCTTCTGTCGCAACCCCCGATCCCTTATCCGTCCCGGGAACGGGCGGACGCGATCTCAGAGTTTTGGTGGTATCAGTTATTAAATCTTGCAGCGGAATTTACATCAGGACCGTAGTTAGGAAATGTTTATCAGAGTAAAACCACCATATTTGATATTAATAATAACATGGTTAAAACCCAAGTTTCTTATTACAATACATTCATAGGGATAAACCCTATTTTATTAAATTTAAAACATCGTTTATTAGGTAACTTTTATAGCCACATTTTCCCCAAGCCTTCAGTGCTCTCCAGCTGGCTTTTTACTAATTGGCTGTCACATTGGGTTACCTGAAACGCGTTTTAAAAACATTTGTCAGTCGAAAATACTGGTGAGTGAATCCCAGTTTAATCAAGAAACATTTTATCAATTAAGACAGTATTGAGAGCGATCACATTGTTTATTTCTACACAATTACTCCATTTGGTACTATCAATCCTGACTTGTGGGTCATATTACACATTGGCTAACTCATTGTCCAATGGTAACGTATTGTCATCCCGACTTACTACTCACAGTGTAGTACATTTTGTATACAAAACCCCAACATACCGGCAGTAATTGAAGAACTACAAAGACTCAATCACCGCTTAATCACATTGTAAAACATTTAAGGTTTTGTAAAACATTACAAAAAGGTTAACAAAAATTGGATAAACTCACATTGTTGTCTTAGGCTTCTCGTAAGGGTTTCCTGGATATAATCTATAATTTATACAAATGTACATTGGTTGGTATCATAACCCTTTGAAAATATTAATGATACCCTCCCAGAGACGGCATTCCAACAACTACGTCGGGCAGAACCACGACAGTTGTTACGGAACCCTAAATCAACCGGGCAGCGTAACTATTACAAAACTGGGGCTATAATACTTACAACGGAGCAGAACCTTGCTAATTAGGGGTATAATACCCGAGTATTATAACTTTCCTACAGAAATTGTGATTCGAGATTGAAAATGTGAGCGACGGAAAACGAAAACTGATGGCCTTCTTATATAGGGCTGAAATCTAGTTCCCAGGCGGCCCGCGTAAGGTAAGGCGAAGCCTTACGCGGTCCGCGTCAACACACGGTCAACATATAGCTTATCCGGATCACCACTAGGCTTGGCACGATGATGACACGTGTCATCACCGGGCTACGCCATGTTTCTTGATCTCTAGCGGCCCGCGTAAGTGTAAGCTTAAGCTTATGTGGCCCGTATCAACTTAAGAAATTAGTGAAGTCCGGTATCTACCTTGATACCGCCCGCGTACATGGTTGGGGTGGGTCTACGCGGCCCGCCTCAACTTAACATTTTCTAATTTATATTTATTTTATATGCTATAATATATTTCGGGCTCGGTTTTCACATACGGGATGTATTTAAAGACATAAGGGAATATTTTAAGATATACTGGGGTGTCGGAAATATTATGAGGGCGTTGGTTTTACCGAGGGTTGTTACAACGAAGGTCCCTTCTATGTTAAGGATATATAAACAATAGTGTCCTTTCTTCGACTGATCGTTTGTTTTGAACGAGAGAATGCTAGGGTGACCATGCAAGACAATTTATTATTACGGGGGCCCACGTAATAACAAATTGTAGTGCATGGGGAATCCTGGTGGGCTCTGCGGGTCAAGCTAACGATCACTATCCATTTGAAATTCTTAAGTTGTTCAAGTTTCTATCTAGTAGAACACTAACCGGGATGGTTACTATAGCACTCTATGATACAGGAGGACCACATGTATTATTCGCACCTAGCATTCGGTTTATAACACGAGTCGTTTGAGACTAGTCGTCGAAAGAAAACAAAACTTGTTGGCCGCTCATGGAGGATTTTCCTCAACATTCTTAGATTTCTTGTACATGGGCTGGTTCTTTGGTGTCCATGACACCCTACCTTATCTTAGTTATTGGAAATGATTACATTGAACTCCGTCGTTTGACATTTGTCTTATTCTAAGGGATAATATGGCATGAGCCATGCTACAACCCCTTAATTGCATTATTCGACATCTATGGAAATTATAACAATTTGTTTGGAGCTCGTGGAGCTCAGGGGATATCAATGTATTCGTCACCCGGGTTAGCTCGGTTAAGGATTTTCCTACGTGGGACGCTCGAAGTCCACAAGGTAGGAAATACATACTGTAAGGATGGAGACGACCGTTTGGTTTCTCCTCCTCCCCGAATTACCTCTTGTCCCACATAGGCATAAGGTCAATACATGCATGAGGTACTGCACATTTTGGGTTGCGTTTATTCATGTTATCATTGTTCAAACATGCATGAACAATGCAGTCTTGAGGTTTCCCAGAAAAATTACACTCTTACTTCTTAGGCGCATGGTAGGCTATATCTATCCAAATACAAGTCTAGACCCTTTGATACTATGTATCAGAAATAACATGCCGTCGAAAAGAAAATCTACGCCCAGAAGGGGTCAGTTAATCAGCGCCCTAATATTAAAGTTGAACTCAAGTTTTTATGGAACGACATGAGGTCGCGGAAATTGCACAACATGAGGTTGCTGAGTCGACACTAGTGATGGTACTGATGGTACCAGTAGTTCAATTGGTTCAAATTCTGATGGGACGAGAACGAGTGGCAATGCCACACTTGGAGATGCAATCACACCAGGTTTTAATTCTAAGGCATCTTCGGATTACAAGCCGCGAGACCTCATCGATACGAGAGGTGCGGTAAGTTATGTCTGCTAAATAAAGACAATGAAGCCAGTTAGCCGAGCTAGTAAATGTACTCCTAAGTAAACGATTTGGTAAATGAATAGTCATCTATTGAGGGAGACGATAACTTGGTGGAATCTCCAAGTGCAAACTATAGGGAGTAATACAACAAAGAGGTTATCATGGGAAGAACTCAAGGAGCTTATGCGAGAAGAGTATTGCTCGCCAGCGGAAAAATCCCAAGGTTGGGAACCGAACTCTAGAACTCGATCATGATTAGAACCAATGTCGTTGGTTACCCTCGACGCGTCTACGATCCCTCAAGGATTGTTGCATATTGGATAACACCTGAGTCCAAACACACTGAGCGTTACTTTTGGGGTTTAGCCCTGAGATACAAAGCTGACATCAAGAAGTACGCTAATAACTTGTCAAAATTCTGAATGAGATAAGTGAAACTTTCACCATGAGGGCACTTGCAAAAGTGCCAAGAGTAGTAGTGTGGTGAGACTGGGCACAAAACAGAATCTAATGAGTTAGTTATATTCAAGAAAGAACAAGGAGGTTTTAATTGTGGCAAAGAGATCACTACGAGGATGGATGTCTGGGGACGAATCAAGCAAGTGAATGAGTGAGTGTATGGGTAGAACTAGGATACTCCACAAAATCCCAATGTTGCCATGGGAATGGTCTACCCTACAACCAGCATGTATCAATTCTTTGGATACCAACGTCAGCTTAACTTAGTGTCTCTAGACATTAAGCCTATACATGAATTAGAGTCAAGTTAACTAATGGGGAATTAGCGGAGTCATGTGAAGTCATTAAGGGTCACTGATACGTTTCCTATCAACCGACCTATTGCATCCATTTTGTTTGATATGGGTGTCAGTATTAGTTTCATCCCCTAGAATTCAAAATATACTTGGCCTAGACTCAAATAAGCTAGACGCCTCCTCATCCCATAGTATTGGCCAACGAAAAATTTGTTAAGTCAGGAGAAGACATTAACGGATGCACACTCGAACTTGGACCACGAAAGTTCAATATCGACCTTTCACTCATTCAATTGGGTTATTACAACATAGTATTTAGCATAGACTAGTTATCTGACAATCGAGCCGAAATCACATGTCATGAGAAGATCATTCGCACCCCCCTGGTTGATGTAGAACATTTGTTGGTTCACAGGGAGAAACAGGACAGGCCCCTATGAATTATAAATTGCATGAAGGCTCGAAAGTGCCTGAGAAAAGGATGCATCGCCTTTCTTGCCCATGTGGTTGATAAAAAGGCCGAGGAGCGCAAGGTGGAAGGCATACCTGTAATGAAAGAATGTCCCAAAGTATTTCCGGAAGACTTGCTGGAACTACCTCCACAACGACAAGTGGAATTCCATATCAAGCTAGTGCCAGGAATGGCACCGGTGGCAAAAGCTCCATATAGACCGGCGCCCTCGGAGATGCAAGAATTATTCACTCAGTTGCAGGAACGGCTTGACAAGTGATTTATTAGACCGAGTTTCTCGTCTTGGGGAGCTCCGGTGCTAATTGTCAAAAAGAAGGATGGAACCTTACAGATGTGCATCGATTATAGAGGACTAAACAGGTTAACAATCAAAAATTGGTATCCTCTACCAAAGATCGACGACTTGTTCGATCAGTTACAAGGTTCCAGTTTTTATTCCATTATTGATCTAAGATCTGGACATCATCAGCTGAGAATTCAAGAGGAAAACATTCCTAAGATGTCGTTTAGGACTCGCTAGGGCATTACGAGTTCCTTGTTATGCCATTCAGCTTAACAAACGCTCCCGTCGTGTTCATGGATTTAATGAACCAAGTATGTAAGCCATATCTCGACAAGTTCGTGATCGTATTCATTGATGACATTTTAATATACTCACGAACCGAGGCAGATCATGAACAACACAAGAGAACTACTCTGGAGCTGCTTAAGAGAGAACAATTGTATGCCAAATTCTCAAAATGCGAATTTTGGATTCGTGAGGTCCAATTTCTCGGTCACGTTGTGAATGATAATGGAATACATGTGGACCCAGCTAAGATAGAAGCCATAAAGAACTGGAACACTCCAAAGACCCCAATAGAAGTAAGACAATTTCTGGGTTTAACGAGATACTATCGAAGATTCATTGAGAATTTTTCTAAAATTGCTCAACCGCTAACCTAGCTCACTCAAAAGGATAGAAAGTTCGATTGGGGTGAAAAACAAGAAACGGCTTTTCAGCTACTTAAAGATAAACTATGCCAAGGACCAATCTTATCACTCCCTGACGGTACCGATGACTTTGTGGTGTATTGTGATGCATCGCACTAGGGCTTGGGTTGTGTATTAATGCAACGTGAAAAAGTCATCGCGTACGCGTCACGACAGTTGAAAGTTCATGAAAAGAATTATACCACTCACAACCTAGAGTTGGGCGCAGTGGTATTCGCTTTAAAGATTTGGCGTCACTATCTCTATGGTACTAAGTGTACCATATTCACCGATCATAAGAGTCTTCAACATATATTCAATAAAAAAGAATTAAACACGCGCCAGCGGCGATGGGTAGAATTGTTGAATGACTATGACTGTGAAATCAAGTAGCATCTGGGCAAAGCAAATGTTGTGGTGGATGCTTTGAGCCGGAAAGAGCGAGTCAAAACTTTACGAGTACGAGCTTTAGAGTTAACCATTCAGACAAACTTTACTACCCGTGTGCGCGAGGCACAGCTAGAAGCTCTAAAGCCGGAGAACATTCAAACAGAATCCTTGCGAGTATTAGAGAAACAAATGGAAGAGAACAAAGATGGCACAAGGTACTTCATGGGAAGAATCTGGATTCCTTACTTTGGCGGATTGTGAGACTTAGTGTTGGATGAAGCACATAAGTCAAAATATTCAATACATCTCGGATCTGATAAGATGTATCAGGATGTAAAGGAATATTACTGGTGGCCTAATCTCAAAGGAGATATTGCGACCTACGTTGGGAAATGCCTAACTTCTGCAAAGGTCAAGGCCGAGTATCAAAAGCCATCTGGACTATTACAACAACCCGAGATTCCCGTTTGGAAATGGGAACATATATCAATGGATTTCATTAAAGGACTCCCATGGACCTCTCAAGGTCATGACATGATTTGGGTTAT
The DNA here is from genome assembly GCA_030545235.1 of Helianthus tuberosus. NCBI lineage: Eukaryota > Viridiplantae > Streptophyta > Magnoliopsida > Asterales > Asteraceae > Helianthus > Helianthus tuberosus. The sequence goes on along the minus strand of CM060415.1, from coordinate 60,768,028 downwards.
CGTCGATCGATTAACCAAGTCAGCTCACTTCTTGCCAATTCGCGAGAAAGACAGTACAGTTAGCTGAGCTTTATCTCAAAGAGATAATAGCACGTCATGGAGTGCCTATTTCAATAATCTCGGGTCGCGATGGTCGCTTTGTATCAAGAATATGACAATCATTTCAAGAATCGCTTGGATCTCATTTGGATCTAAGCACATCATTTCATCCGCAAATCGATGGACAAAGCGAACGAACCATCCAAACGTTGGAGGACATGCTTCGCGCCTGTGTGATGGATTTGGACGGAAACTGGGATACTCATTTACCGCTGGTGAAGTTTTCCTACAATAACAATTATCACACAAGCATCAAAGCCGCCCCATACGAAGCACAATACGGAGGGAAGTGCCGATCACCGTTGTGTTGGGCGGAAGTCGGAGACAAACAACTCATTGGCCCTGAACTAGTCCAAGAGACTACTGACAAGATAGCAAAGATACAAGACCGTATCAAAGCGGCTCATGACAGACAAAAGAGCTACGCGGACAGAAGACGTAAACCATTATCCTTCGAGGTCGGAGACAAAGTATTACTGAAAGTCTCGCCTTGGAAAGGCGTAGCTAGATTTGGGAAACGCGGAAAACTAAACCCGAGATACATTGGGCCATTTGAGATTCTAGAAAAGGTCGGTACCGTCGCGTACAAGTTGAAACTGCCAGAAGAACTCGGTAACCTACACGACACATTCCATGTGTCGAATCTCAAGAAAAGTCCGGTACCGTCGCGCACAAGTTGAAACTGCCAGAAGAACTCGGTAACGTACACGACACATTCCATGTGTCGAATCTCAAGAAAAGTCCGACCGTTGATACAGTTATCATCCAAGCGGATGAAATTCATGTAGACGACACGCTCCAGTTTACCGAAGAACCCGTCGAGGTTATGGACAGGAAAGTCCACAAGACAAGGAGAAGTAATATCGAACTAGTCAAGGTCCGCTGGAATTCATGTCACGGACCCGAGTACACATGGGAACGTGAAGATCAGATTAAGGCAAAATATCCCCACCTGTTCAAGAAGACTCCTGCAAAGGATGGCTCAACTTGAATTTCGGGACAAAATTCTTTTAACAAGGGGAGAATGTGACAACTGGCAAATAACTGGTAATTCCGTACAATCTAATCACTATTTATATTTCTAAATCTCATGCATTTAGCGTAATTTAATTACGTAACTGTGTCGTATACTGGATAACAGTGTTAGGAAAAGAAAACAAAGCTATAACATATGTTGGTTTTTGTCATAATGCGAAACCAAACAAACAATGTCCTAAAAGTGTTGGTAAAAAGTGCTGCGTGCACTATTCACGGTTACACTATTCATGCCAGCAAACCGTGAAATCAGACCGAAACACTGAAAAACGACACTCGGATAACATAACTGAGTCCATTTATATACAAAAACATTATTATGAAAACACATCTTGCAAACAAACAAGACGTTCCGGTATAACGCCCTAATCTCAAAAATGTTCGTTTCGGCTTAAATTATAGCATTTTAAACGCGTCCGAACCTATAACAAAGCATTTCCGGGACTTCGGAATAATGTCAATTGATGAAAGACATACTAAAACAATAGGATGATATCAACGGAATGTTCATAATCACAAGTTTCCGGTATTACATCGCTATGCACTAAACTAGTCCGTTAGCGAACCGACGAGCTAGTAAGCAATATTTCCGTCATCGTAGCAACCATATGGAAACTCTAGTGAACTAGTTAAGCTAAATTTGGGACTCGGAATCACTTCATACAACTTTCGGATGCAAGAAAACAACTTACGGAAAATCCTTATCGGTACGACATAAAAGCATCGTAGGTGAATCGGTGCTTAACCGGGAACCATTTAAACTAGTTAAACACTATTTCAACTAGTCTAGTGAACTAGTTAATGATAATTAAAGTCCTAATCACTAATTACCCTCTAATAGTATACTTAAACCCCTAATCAATGTAATTAATTTAATGGTCAAAATATCTCTTTTTTTTAACTAGTTTTAACCATTTTTTATAAAAAAATTACAAAATACCCCCCCCCCCCCCATTATCATCATGGCCGAAAATATGGGGCCCCACCACTTTGATTTTGTTTGAAAATGAGAAGCTAGAAGCATGGCCTCAAGGAAGTTGTTGTTGAAAAGAAATTACAACACGTTACTTACATCATAACCTACATTTTTCTTCATTCTTATCTTACAAAATCAACAACCAAACACTTCTCCTTCCCCTCATTATTCACGGCAGCAACAACAGCCCCAAACACCACCATTAAACACCACATTTCACACTAAAATTAGCCATTTCAAGACCTTCTAAGAACATCTCAACATGGTTTAAGCTTGGAGGATCACTAGGAGCTATCTTGGAGCTTATTTTCTTCTTATTCTTCTTGTTTAAACTCTTGCAATATTGTGAGTCTTCTAAGCACAATATTTAGGCTTCATTTTACTAGTTAATTATAGAAGTACAAGTTGATTATCTTGAATTTAAAGCTTAACATAATCAAAAACCCTAAACACAAAGCTAATAAACACTAAATATGAATATATTATGTGTTGATTTATGTTGTTTAGTGTTAATATGTTCATATGTTCATGTTTATTATGTTATTTTTGTTTGGATTAGTAGCTTAAAGCTTTTGTTTATGATGATCTTGTAAATTATATCATGTAGTATTTTATATTTGTGTTCATCTTGTCATGATGAACATAAATACACAAATATGTGATTTAAACATGGTTATGTTTAAATCAAGAAAGATCATCGTACTCATTTTGTGACACCCCGACTCGGAGGCGGAAACGTCAAGGGCATCACGAAACTTGATAGAATGCAAATGAGCACATGGTGATTAACTTAAAGTTGAAATATAATTAAGTTGATTTGATAGGATTGCATTCACATCCAAACCAGTACAATACAACACATTGTCACAATACGGTCCTTGTTTTTATTTAAAGCTAAGGCACTTGTCTTGAGCAATCCTATGTGAACCACAAGCAAGCTAACTTCAAACAATCAACACCTGAAACATATGTTAAAATAATTTGGGTCAATAAAAGGTTGAGTGAATTCATAGCTTTGGTTAACTGGGGATAAAAATGTTTAACAATGTATAACAATGTGGCATGTGATAAGACTTATAGCAAATGAATGATACAAGTAATTTGTTGCTTGGTGGAACATTCAAACCTTGTAGACATAAACACGGCATTGATCATCCAGACCCACCATAATGATTAACAACAACAACAACAACAACAACAATTGACAATTGAGTCGGATGGGATGTCACCCCTATAGCGCTATAATGTACCGCTCGGCTTGTACGGAGTTAATGAATGTAAACGTTAAGCAACTATGTCATGAAAACCACAAGTACATGTGGACAAAAATGTGCTATGGAAGTTAGGATAGGGAATATCCTAAGTCCCACGGGAAAAATATCAGGCAATTGCAAAGACGGATCAACATAACCACAAGTTTTGCAAAAATAATTGTAACAACATGAACATATGTTTCACCCCGAAAACAGTGTAAAAAGGGGAAGCTATGAACTCACCTGGTCTGCGTGTAAATTCTTAAACAAGTATATGTGTAGAGTTTTAGCGGGAACACATGATCTTTCCACGTCACTCTAAATGTAATTGAACATGCAATAACAAACAAATATAGGCATAGTATTAACAAGGGCAAAACTGTAATTTGTATTAACGGTTCACTATGTCTAAGGCGTTTGTTCGGTTTGACCGATCCGGTTTGGGGAAGACTTGGTAATTTGGTTAATTTGTGAAGTATTTATATAAAATACCATATTATACAAATAATGAGTAAAAGTGTTATTAGTATATTTAAAACAGACAAATACATATATATATTTAACTCAAGGTTTGTATATATATATATATATATATATATTTATATATAATTTACCTTATAAAATGTCAAGTGAACAATTTATGTAAAATGAGAGTTACAACAATATAGTCCACTTGTTAATTTAATTTATAAAAATTATAAATCACTTTATGTGTTCCAAATATATATATTTTCAGAATATCATGATAACTACCCAATTAATCATATAGATAATTAATTTAAGCAGAATAATTAAAAATAATCTTTTAATTATCTAACATGTATAAATCAGATTTAATATGGTAATCTTGGCCAATATACCTATTTTTTTGAAATAAATAATTACATATTGTTTTAAACATGACAATTATCTAATAATTATCTAAATAACTAGATTAAATCAGAAAAATTAGAAATAACACTTTTAATTACTGAACATAAATATCACTGATTTAAAATAGATATTATGGCCTCTGATTAATTTTATGTAATTAAAATGGAATTAAATGGGTTAAATATCAGTATTTTAGTTTATAAAGATTATTTACCAAAAATAATCTGAAAATAAACAATTTAGTTTCTGAATTTCGATAAACTCAGAAAAATATGTACTTTTTCATAAAAATATTTTTGAGCAAAAATTTGTATAATTATATAATTAAAACTATTAAGTTTAAATTAATGATTTATTTGATTTGATCACAATAGATATTCTGTAAATAACCAAATAGTAAAATAATTTATATAAACTTCAAAATAACATATGTGTTATTAAAAAAATTAATTCTGGACAGAAACTATATCTTATTTAATTTAAACATATAAATTTAAACTAAATAATTAAAGTGATTTAACTGATTTATTTTTGTTAAATAATCTGGAAACAAGTAATCAGTAACATAATTTATACAATCTCAGAATAATGCATGAAATGTCATAAAAATAATTTCGGACAAAATTTATATAGTTTTTTTTATAATCTAAATCAATTAAACAAAATTATATTTTAAAGTGCAAATACTGATTTAATTATAAAGGTATCAAGATTACATGCAAAACCAGAAACAATATTATTTTTATAGAGTTTACTATCTAAACTAATTATCATAAAATTTTCAGATTTTATTTCTGAAGATCAGATTTAATATGAATTTTTGAAGAATAAAACTGTTTTAATAATATAACAAATAGTTTTATAAATATTTTTGTAAGTTTTATATTTTCAATAAATATATCAGTGTCGAAAGTATTTATGTTAAAATTTTCAGAATTTAACTACTAAAAATAGATTTAATATGAATATTTAAAGTTTAACAGTTTTAATAAAAATAAAAGAAAAATAATATTGGTCATCTTCCCCAAAATGGCGGTCAACAGAAGTCAACAGAACCCAAATTCGACTGAAACTGTGATTATAATCTAATTAAGTTTGCAGGAACATTAAATAAGCGTAATTATACCAATTAATCGAGAAACATCGGACCGGTATCGGTGGGGTTGACGTATCGGCTAGCTCCGGCGACTCGATTCCGACGACCAGTTGCAGAGACGATACAGACGGGTTTTACGATGTTTTTGAGTGAATTGGAAGTGGTGTGAGGTTAAGGGATGTTCGGGGGACTTATATAACGGTTCAATTGATTCGATTTCGATACAAAACAGTGGAATTGATTCCCACTAAACTTTTTATAAATTTTTTGAAACTGTAAATGCATGGCCTCGGTCAAGAAACAGGTTTGGACGGGTTCATTTTGTCATGGAGAACAAGCAGGCGTGTGTATTGGAACATTGAATCTTGTCTGGTTGCGATTTGGCTCGAATCCGGCAACATACGCGGTGTTTACCGGTTTAAAAACAAATTTTCAATTTTGTCCCTGTTGGTTCAGTTAAGTCACATATGGTCCTTCAAATAGTTAACTAGGTAGTCTAACTAGGTTAGTCTTTTTATTAAGAAGTCTTATGAAATACTTAACCTGGTTAGATCCTTGGGTTAAATTAGTTTTAGAAATGACAAGAACAGTCCCTGGACTTGTTAACTGAAAAGACTAACTTAGTTAGTTTTTAAACAAGAAATCCTTTCATATTATTTAACCCGGTTAGGGTAATTTAACCAAAAATAGTTTTAAAAATGTCCAAACCAGTCCCTGAAGTATAAGTTTCGAAAAATGACCAGAAGACCCCTTGACTTTATTTCAAAAATAAATTTATTTATTTTATTTAAAATGTAAGTTTCAAAAATGACATTTTAGACCCTAACCTTTTAAAAGTTTTTTTTAAAAGTTTATATTTTATTTATAAAACAAGTTTCAGAAATGTCATAAGGGACCCTAAACTTTATAGTTTTTTCAAAATTTATACTTTTAACCCGAACTTATAAGATTTCAAAAATGACAATTTAGCCCCCGGACTTTTGTACTTTCTAAAAATAACGGTTTTAGTCCTCGGACTTGAAATCAAAGTTTTCAAGCAAGTTTCAAAGAATGACAATTAGGTCCCTATACTTATGCTTTCACATAATGACACGTTAGGTCCCTGTAACTAATGTAACCTTGTTTTCAAGCATGAAACCAAACTATTAAAGCAATTCCTCACGTGTTTGGGCCGGTAAATCATGTAAGAGCACAAAACAAAGCATGAATCAACAAATTTGCATCTCAAAATGCGATGTGTGTATCAAACAAGTACATGTTTGAAATCAGGGTTGTTACAGTCTCCCCTACTTTAGAAAATTTCGTCCCGAAATTTATTCGAAAGAGACCGTAAAAAGGTAATTGCAATGTAAACAAATGTATGTACAAGCAAGTAATGAATAATTCATTTCTCAGAAACGGAAATGAATATGGTTTTGATTCTTGTTAGGCAAATGTTTTACACGCAGACATGGGGTATAAATGCAAACAACAGGTATCAGATAACAACAATACGGTCCAGGTAACATAAAATCTTCAAGTGATTCGGGTAACATTTCAAAGCATAACATAATAAGAACACTTATATATAGGAAGTACCGGTGGCGTATCCACCATGTTCGTATTGCACTATACTTGTCTCATTACCTGATCACCCTAAATTTTATGCCACCATACTTAACAAGATTTACTATGATTCTCATGCGTTGAACCCCGTAATTAAGTGTGCACCCATAATTACGCGTTTCAACGCATGGTCGATATGGCTCTTCTAGTTAAGTACGTAAGGGAAACAAACAAGGTCAAAACACATCTAAATTAAATAGGCATTGTCACATCACAACAATAATTGGACCAGAACATGCTTCATACTAGCAATGATAATATGTTTGTTTTGCATAATACGAATTTATTAGCAGGTGTTTCGTTTAAGTGAAATGTTAACATAAATTTCACATCTAGCCAAACCGATAGTGTGCATTACGCATGAAATGTAAATTTATCATGAAAATGTTTTGAAATCATGAGTTAGTAAGTGTGTATAATATTTTGAGTATGAATGAGAATGTAAACACAGTATAAGTTTAAATATGAACACATATGCGAGCATAACACAAATGTATGAATAAGAGCATGATTATAAGTATAGGCATATCGGGTATGGTAGATGAGTATAAATGTGAGTACAAGTGTGAGCACTTTTGAATAAGTAGGAGGTGTGAGTATCAACACGATTGTGAATGTCAATGTAAACATGATCGTATAGGTGTAGGGATAAGTGAAATGTATATGAATATATATGTAAAACATGTTTAAGTATGAAAAGCGTATAAGTGTGAGTACGTATGAGAATATTTGTATAAACGCAACGAGGGGAAGTGAATATAAGAGTGAATTCGTAATGTATGATTGTTATATGGACTGAATGGTTTTGTTCACCACACAACACACTTTGAAAACATTAATAATTCATTTCTAAAATAAATACACTAAACACAACATTCATAGGCTCATCATGATACAAATATAATACAATGGTACAACAACGAAACAGTATATGAGAAGAAAGTGACCCATTTCTTCTGGTGGAAGGTTAAGAATTAGAAATAGTAATACTCCAAGCATCACACCAGCAATCACCAGAACCAGGCTACCCAGATGCATTTTTGAAGAGGACGAGAAGAAAGGGTGTTTTGAATAAAATGAGAGTGTTGATTGGTTATTTATAGGGGTGGAATATAGCCGTTTTACAACGACTATGTAACCGTTGTATGTGACCATTATACAGTGGTCGTATATATACTTACGGGTTGTAAACTCCTAAGCCTTGAGGTTTTCGATCTGTAACCCTTGCTAATTTGGGAGTATGGGTGTAGGTACAAATGTAAAGTATAAGCGGGAACGTAAACGTAAAATGCACGAATGTGAGTACGAATATTAATACCGTGTGATGTAATGGTATCATTGTGAGTATGGGTATAAACGTACAATGTATAAACTTTGGACTATAAATGTATGGATATAAGTATAAGTGTGACTAATAACACTTATGAGTATAACAATGTTGATATGAGTATGAGGTTAAGCTTAAAAACGTATGGTTATGAATATGACTATGAGTGTAAATACGAATAAAAATGATTGTGTATATAGTATAAAACAATTTAGGCATATAAAACGATCGAGAGATTGAGGATGTAAAACGGATGGCATAGGTGAAATCTTCGCGAGATATTGACTAAAACGTGCATGATTATATGCGCGTGAAAAACGTTGAGTTTACCGAATAAGGTAAACTGAGTTTGTTTTGCAAGGTAGGATCTAGTTCATACATGTAAAAAAGAATATAAATTACTTACTAGTTATGCATGCCATATTTTGTAAGAAATTACTTTTGTTTTAAAAAGGGTTTATATAAGTTGAAAATTGTCCGTTCCTATGAAGTTTTCTTGCCCATGGTCTTAAATTTTAAACAACATATCGTGCGATGGATGGTAAGTTTGCATTATTAAGAAATTTGAAATTTGAAGGTTCTAGTGGAAACATTGATCCTTGAGGGGAAATTTAGCATGATGAACTTAGTGATTTTTGAAAAGTAAATGATTTATTGATTTTAAAAAGAATTTTAGTAAAACGATGTTATAATATCTATAGGATCTTATAGGTATGAGAAAAATTGGTTTGGTTTCTGTTTGAGAATAAATGTCTTTGGTAAAATGATGAAGTGTGCGTGTGTTTTAATGACTAGGAAAAATCATGGGCAAGAGAGTCATTGGACCAGCTATGTATCTCCAAATAGTAGGGGAAATCAAAAGGTCATAGGAATTAGAAAGAAATGTTTTTGGTGAAATTGTTTCATAAAATCAATGAAGACGAGGGAGAAAACACAACAAGATGGACATCGTTTATTATACGAATAAACAATATCAGTGACTAATCAAAGTAGTTGGGTTCTTATAACTTAATGAAGTCATGCTTTAGCCTATAAGTGGACACTCATCCCGAGAATTCCCAGGTAAGCACAACTGGTCTCGCGTCTGATGAGATATATACGAAGTGCTTGCCTAGACAGAAAACTCAGAATACAGGCATCCACCCTTCCAGATTGCACGAGTTCGTTATGAGAGCCCAAGACTTTGACGAGAGTAAAAATCAGTGACGGTTTTGAAAAAGATTTTTTTTTTAAATCACCTGAGGACAGATGATGAATAACTTGTATATCCAAAAAGTTTAAGGAGGGAAATCCGTCGTGTCGAGGCTTTGGTTTCAAAGAATAAGAATAGAAATAAGGATGAGGAAGCGGACAGTGTATCTAGTGGATAGGTGCCCTAGGTAAGTTATAGTCTAGGTCAAAAGTATTTTCTAATAACCTAAATCCCTATAACCATGGCTCTGATACCAACCTGTGACACCCCGACTCGGAGGCGGAAACGTCAAGGGCATCACGAAACTTGATAGAATGCAAATGAGCACATGGTGATTAAATTAAAGTTGAAATATAATTAAGTTGATTTGATAGGATTGCATTCACATCCAAACCAGTACAATACAACACATTGTCACAATACGGTCCTTGTTTTTATTTAAAGCTAAGGCACTTGTCTTGAGCAATCCTATGTGAACCACAAGCAAGCTAACTTCAAACAATCAACACCTGAAACATATGTTAAAATAATTTGGGTCAACAAAAGGTTGAGTGAATTCATAGCTTTGGTTAACTGGGGATAAAAATGTTTAACAATGTATAACAATGTGGCATGTGATAAGACTTATAGCAAATGAATGATACAAGTAATTTGTTGCTTGGTGGAACATTCAAACCTTGTAGACATAAACACGGCATTGATCATCCAGACCCACCATAATGATTAACAACAACAACAACAACAACAATTGACAATTGAGTCGGATGGGATGTCACCCCTATAGCGCTATAATGTACCGCTCGGCTTGTACGGAGTTAATGAATGTAAACGTTAAGCAACTATGTCATGAAAACCACAAGTACATGTGGACAAAAATGTGCTATGGAAGTTAGGATAGGAAATATCCTAAGTCCCACGGGAAAAATATCAGGCAATTGCAAAGACGGATCAACATAACCACAAGTTTTGCAAAAATAATTGTAACAACATGAACATATGTTTCACCCCGAAAACAGTGTAAAAAGGGGAAGCTATGAACTCACCTGGTCTGCGTGTAAATTCTTAAACAAGTATATGTGTAGAGTTTTAGCGGGAACACATGATCTTTCCACGTCACTCTAAATGTAATTGAACATGCAATAACAAACAAATATAGGCATAGTATTAACAAGGGCAAAACTGTAATTTGTATTAACGGTTCACTATGTCTAAGGCGTTTGTTCGGTTTGACCGATCCGGTTTGGGGAAGACTTGGTAATTTGGTTAATTTGTGAAGTATTTATATAAAATACCATATTATACAAATAATGAGTAAAAGTGTTATTAGTATATTTAAAACAGACAAATACATATATATATTTAACTCAAGGTTTGTATATATATATATATATATATATATATATATATATTTATATATAATTTACCTTATAAAATGTCAAGTGAACAATTTATGTAAAATGAGAGTTACAACAATATAGTCCACTTGTTAATTTAATTTATAAAAATTATAAATCACTTTATGTGTTCCAAATATATATATTTTCAGAATATCATGATAACTACCCAATTAATCATATAGATAATTAATTTAAGCAGAATAATTAAAAATAATCTTTTAATTATCTAACATGTATAAATCAGATTTAATATGGTAATCTTGGCCAATATACCTATTTTTTTGAAATAAATAATTACATATTGTTTTAAACATGACAATTATCTAATAATTATCTAAATAACTAGATTAAATCAGAAAAATTAGAAATAACACTTTTAATTACTGAACATAAATATCACTGATTTAAAATAGATATTATGGCCTCTGATTAATTTTATGTAATTAAAATGGAATTAAATGGGTTAAATATCAGTATTTTAGTTTATAAAGATTATTTACCAAAAATAATCTGAAAATAAACAATTTAGTTTCTGAATTTTGATAAACTCAGAAAAATATGTACTTTTTCATAAAAATATTTTTGAGCAAAAATTTGTATAATTATATAATTAAAACTATTAAGTTTAAATTAATGATTTATTTGATTTGATCACAATAGATATTCTGTAAATAACCAAATAGTAAAATAATTTATATAAACTTCAAAATAACATATGTGTTATTAAAAAAATTAATTCTGGACAGAAACTATATCTTATTTAATTTAAACATATAAATTTAAACTAAATAATTAAAGTGATTTAACTGATTTATTTTTGTTAAATAATCTGGAAACAAGTAATCAGTAACATAATTTATACAATCTCAGAATAATGCATGAAATGTCATAAAAATAATTTCGGACAAATTTATATAGTTTTTTTTTATAATCTAAATCAATTAAACAAAATTATATTTTAAAGTGCAAATACTGATTTAATTATAAAGGTATCAAGATTACATGCAAAACCAGAAACAATATTATTTTTATAGAGTTTACTATCTAAACTAATTATCATAAAATTTTCAGATTTTATTTCTGAAGATCAGATTTAATATGAATTTTTGAAGAATAAAACTGTTTTAATAATATAACAAATAGTTTTATAAATATTTTTGTAAGTTTTATATTTTCAATAAATATATCAGTGTCGAAAGTATTTATGTTAAAATTTTCAGAATTTAACTACTAAAAATAGATTTAATATGAATATTTAAAGTTTAACAGTTTTAATAAAAATAAAAGAAAAATAATATTGGTCATCTTCCCCAAAATGGCGGTCAACAGAAGTCAACAGAACCCGAATTCGACTGAAACTGTGATTATAATCTAATTAAGTTTGCAGGAACATTAAATAAGCGTAATTATACCAATTAATCGAGAAACATCGGACCGGTATCGGTGGGGTTGACGTATCGGCTAGCTCCGGCGACTCGATTCCGGCGACCAGTTGCAGAGACGATACAGACGGGTTTTACGATGTTTTTGAGTGAATTGGAAGTGGTGTGAGGTTAAGGGATGTTCGGGGGACTTATATAACGGTTCAATTGATTCGATTTCGATACAAAACAGTGGAATTGATTCCCACTAAACTTTTTATAAATTTTTTGAAACTGTAAATGCATGGCCTCGGTCAAGAAACAGGTTTGGACGGGTTCATTTTGTCATGGAGAACAAGCAGGCGTGTGTATTGGAACATTGAATCTTGTCTGGTTGCGATTTGGCTCGAATCCGGCAACATACGCGGTGTTTACCGGTTTAAAAACAAATTTTCAATTTTGTCCCTGTTGGTTCAGTTAAGTCACATATGGTCCTTCAAATAGTTAACTAGGTAGTCTAACTAGGTTAGTCTTTTTATTAAGAAGTCTTATGAAATACTTAACCTGGTTAGATCCTTGGGTTAAATTAGTTTTAGAAATGACAAGAACAGTCCCTGGACTTGTTAACTGAAAAGACTAACTTAGTTAGTTTTTAAACAAGAAATCCTTTCATATTATTTAACCCGGTTAGGGTAATTTAACCAAAAATAGTTTTAAAAATGTCCAAACCAGTCCCTGAAGTATAAGTTTCGAAAAATGACCAGAAGACCCCTTGACTTTATTTCAAAAATAAATTTATTTATTTTATTTAAAATGTAAGTTTCAAAAATGACATTTTAGACCCTAACCTTTTAAAAGTTTTTTTTAAAAGTTTATATTTTATTTATAAAACAAGTTTCAGAAATGTCATAAGGGACCCTAAACTTTATAGTTTTTTCAAAATTTATACTTTTAACCCGAACTTATAAGATTTCAAAAATGACAATTTAGCCCCCGGACTTTTGTACTTTCTAAAAATAACGGTTTTAGTCCTCGGACTTGAAATCAAAGTTTTCAAGCAAGTTTCAAAGAATGACAATTAGGTCCCTATACTTATGCTTTCACATAATGACACGTTAGGTCCCTGTAACTAATGTAACCTTGTTTTCAAGCATGAAACCAAACTATTAAAGCAATTCCTCACGTGTTTGGGCCGGTAAATCATGTAAGAGCACAAAACAAAGCATGAATCAACAAATTTGCATCTCAAAATGCGATGTGTGTATCAAACAAGTACATGTTTGAAATCAGGGTTGTTACACATTTCATGAACTAATCATATAATTTATGGATTACATAAAGAAACAAGGGTTTAAATAGGTTTAAAACTTAATCTTGGGAAGTCTAGTGAACTTTGTTTTTACAAGATAAATTAAACAACTTGTTTATTATGAAAATTACTTTAAAAAGTCTAACTTTTTATGTGTAAAAAGTGTATTATGAAAGTTCATGAAATGTGGAAGTTATGTTAACATATAAACATGTATAAAAAGTGGATTAGTGAAGTTTGGAAAATTGATTGTGATTATGATTTAAACGCGTTTTTATAACGTGGCAAACGTCAGAGTTTTAGGGGAAACTATGGTGAATTTTTCTAAAAATCTAATCGCAATTAAAGAGGGGATTAAAGGGCGATTAACAATGTTAAACGCGATTAGTGGTCATAAACGTCATTTTGGAAACTCTAATGAGGATATTTAAGTCTTAAATATTCAATAAGTTTTATGGACTTAAACTTACTCTTTTACAAAATTAAATGGTTAAAAGTGTAACCATATATGTATATATAATTTTTGGTAAATATTATATATTTTTGGAAACTTGTCAAGTGCATGTAATATGTGCTATATGTGTATGTATTAAATACCTATAGGGTGACCAAAATAAATACACATAGATGTTCCTACATGGTCCAAGAAATGCTATTAAATCGGACAATTAAATAAAATGGCCAAAATGGAAATACATAACACTTGATGACGACGAATTGGGCGTAACGACATCGTGAACAAGTTACTACAATGTCGAGTCTAAAAATAACATATTTCTAGACACTAAAACGAACACATAACTAAGTGGTCAAAAACAAGAATCCGGAAAGTCGAAAACTATAAAAATTACCAAGTATTTTTCATGAGAAAAACGAACTTATTAAGTTACATGCTTGGTGAATTTTTGGTAAAAATGCAAGAGTATATTTAATGGACTCACCAAAATTAGATTTGGGCTAGAGCCCAAAAATAAATTATTTGGGTTAGGCCCAAATTACTAACATACATGGGCCCAATGGCAAATATATGGGTCAAGACCCAAATTTCTAAAGTACATGGGCCAAGGCCCAATGACAGTAAAACTAGGGCTAGGCCTAATAACAAGAAAACTAGGGCTAGGCCCAATAACAAGAAAACTAGGGCCAGGCCCAATAACAAGAAAACTAGGGCGAGGCCCAATGACATTAAACACTAGGGCTAGGCCCAATAACAATAAAACGTGGGGTAAGCCCAATGACATAGGTTCGAAGCCGTTCACATATAATTCAATACGTATAGAATGCATGTATATACATAACAATCGAACGAGTAAACTATCAACACTCTAAAATACAAAGTTGTTCCAAAGATGACAAACGAGAACATAATAAAGAATTCAAGATGAACAACTTGTACAAGGTCCGAAAGACCTAGTGTCTAACGAGATTAGTACACATGTAGGTTATTGACACGTACGGACGCTCACTTCGATTTCATACTACACGGAACGCAAATTTGTGAGTTCATGTCCCTCCTTTCAATGATTTCAATGTTTTGTTTTTAAAACAATCGAGGGGAAATACATGCTAAAACTACGGATATGTTAGCATACATGCTAATACTATGGGTGTGTTAGCTATGGGTTTAGATGATAACACGATCAATGTACATAAGTAGGATGATAACATAGTAACCATTAATCACTTAGTGACCAAGGTGAAAAAGGTGTAGATCTATTGAGCTTGAGACACGCTCCACTCCTTTGATAGGCCATAGGAGTGCTTTTGTGATCCCAGAAAATGTGAAAGTTGTCTCGGTTTGGTTACGTAACTTATGGTACATATAGTCAGGGGGCTCGCTACCCACTGATAGATCCTTAAACTCCATATATGCTAATACTTACCAGGATCTCATTCTCTTGAATACTACGATTACAAGATTTCATTCTCATGAATACTAGGATTACAAGATTTCATTTTCATGAATTCTACGATTACAAGATTTCATTTTCATGAATACTACGATTACAAGATTTCATTTTCATGAATACTACGATTACAAGATCTCATTTTCATGAAAACTACGATTACATATGATAACAAATACTGCATGAACTCGCTCAACTTTTGTTGACTTTTTGAAACTACATGTATTTCAGGAAACAGGACCTGAGCCAGTGATATTCTATGGGATTCAGGATAACTAATGGCAACGATTGCCACTTTTGAAGGGTTTGTCTTCTATATCCCAACTTCGTATGGGTATATAGGGAACAAATCCTTACTATGTGATGTGTAAAACAATTCGATAACTATGTTATGTTTAACGTTGTAAACGGGGTATGAAACTCGAAACTACTTTTGGAAAAATTGTAAATATTGGTTGATATATATATATATATATATATGGCATCGTTGTTGGTTCATGTTATCAATACATTTGGATGCAATGATTACCATGCTTACGTCACACCCAATACGCTTCCGCTACTAGTAGGGTGTGACAACTACTGTTTCACCCATTGATTAGAAATTATTATGCTGTCTTTTACTCAATGGTGTTTCGTTTTTCGAACTTTCTTTATCATATAGTTAGCTCTGTTTGACGCTTTCATATTTTATATAATTAGTTGTGTTAAAATTATTAACCATGTTTGTTATTTAAATTAATTAAATAAATATTTAGGGTTGAGAGCTTAAAAGCTTGTAATAGTGGCAAAGGTCTGTTTATCTTTTGAAAGGTCTGTTGTTGTGAACAGATGTTTAAAAATAAAATAGTGGTTGATACATCTATTGACTTTGGTCAACAGATGGATGAAAATGGATGTTTGAAACCACTGTTGGGTTAAAACAGAGTTTTGTGGAGAAAACAGTGGTTGAAACTGCTGTTGGGTTAAAACGGTGGTTTAAAACCACTGTTGGGTTAAACAGTGTTTTTTGGAGGTTGAAGGTGATTGAAACGACTGTTGAGTTAAAACAGTTTTTTTTTGGAGAAAGAACATGCATGAATGCAAATGTTATTTCGTTCACAAAGATTAATAAATTGTATATTTGCATATCTTTATACTCTAAACTTTAAGTATTTACCGCCTGACTTATCTATTTATAAATATAACCATATTCATCATTTATATGTGCGGATGTGTCAATTATTAATAAGTGTGGATCATATCACTAGAACAAATACGGACACTTCATAAAACTACATGTGCGAACAACTTTACTAAGTTATAAGTGCGGATTTTTCAAACCATTACAAGTGCGGACCATTGAAGAGGTCCTATGTGTGGACTGTGTATGCTATGTGCGGACCCTTTAAATCAATTTAAGTTCGGAAATCTTAAAATGAATAAGTTCTGATCCTTGTTTAATTGACACAAACACGGACCTCAAATATAATCTCTAAGTGCGGACTATTTTGATATTTATAAGTGTGGTTGCCAAATGGATCACATATGCGGACCACACTTAACTTATTTAAGTGCGGACAAGTTGAACAATAACAAATGCGGACTATATTTTAAGGTTGCATAAGTTTAATAAATACGGGAAGCTTTGTGACTTCACAAAGTCTGACAATTCAGAAATCCCTTTCTTCAAAGTTTTCACGAACAGAAACACCAGATGCACAAGATGCACAGAAATCAACAATGTCAGTAATCAAATCAATCATTCTAACAGTGTTATCATACCACAAACATCAAACAATCATTATACAATCATTTAGCCTAAGCAATTACATATTCATTGGCATAATCAATCACACACAATCAATTGTTTGGATCATCAAGGGTTTTGTATGAATCAACAGAACAAGATTAACAACGTATCATATAATCATAAACACTTACCTTTGATTAAATCTAGATGGATTGAAGATCAAGGATTAATGTTTGTGAACTTGTGAAGCCAAATGATTGAAGAAGGATTAGAGATGATTAGAGAGTGTAGAAACTGTCATACAGTGAAGTTATGGGAAGTTTTAGGGTTTTGAGTAGTTTATTAGAGTTTCGCAATTACTCTAAGCACCCCTTAATAATATAACTTTTACACAAAGGCTAGATAATACCATGTGATTTACAATTAAAGAGTATAGTTCACGTATTTGTCATGCAGCACATAAGTTTCATATAAACCATCCTTTTATAATTATTATTCGCGTTAGTCGACAATGTTCGAGAGTTATCATGTGTGTGTTCTGGTAATTCCCTGAATTACCAACGTAGACTCGTTTAACTAACCCTAGTTAAATGCAGTGCCATGAATGTATGATCAAATTAACTGTGGTTAGGTTAAAGTAATAACCTGAAGTTACGGGTTGTCGCATTCCTAGGTTTTCTCGATGAAGAGGGTATTCTCCCAATACTTACATTATATATATAGGGTAAGGTTCATTTGAGAACCACCTTTATTGTGAGAACCGCGAGAAGCAATGTGAAAACATGGCATTGTTGTAAATACATAATGAAAATTAAATCAGTTGCCTCCTCCTCCTGGACTCCAAACATCAGATTAAACCATCATTTATATTCAGTTCACATCCGGATCCAATCTCTACACAATTCATCATCTCAGTTCACGTCACACTCCAAATCCCCCAAAATTCATCATCTCGATCTTATAATTCATCATGTATTCGTCATCAAAATTAGTCGATATCAGTGGATTAACAACATAATCACCGATTGCACATTCGTATTCCGATCTAAATTAGGGCAAAACGATCGTAATGCATAGATAGGGATAATCGAAAGAACACAAGTCGTCTAACGGACTATCGATCCTCTGTTGCAGCGTTCCGTGAATTTGTAAGTTCATACACCTTGTTTTGTAGTCGTATATGATAAAACAACTATCGACCGTCGATTCAGACATGTTATTATGTGGTTATTACATTTAAACAGTTGTTTCATAAATGAATTTTTGAAAATCGTGGTATATATATGATTTTTGAGTGAACAAAAGGGCTAATGTTGTGATGAACTATGTGTAATGTGGTACTGATGTGTTGTTTTATGTATTTTTTTTATTAAGGAATGATGTTATATGCATAATGTTGGATATGATTGGCAACACGAAAGTTGATTTGGTAAATGATAGGGTTTTTTACTACTGAATTATGACTATCGACAAGTTATGTGGTGTTAATGCACATGTGCATTAACACGATAGAATAGGCAAAATAGGCTTATACGGAACATGATAATAAGATAATTTTATGATATATACAGTTAATGCACATGTGCATTAACACGATATAACAGGATTGTACAAAATAGGTTTATACGGAACATGATAATAAACTAATTTTATGTTCTATACAGTTATACACATGTGCAAAGTTTGACAAATTACGATTACACTGAATAACACAATGAGGTGTGTGATACATAGTTATGCACATATGCATAAAACGTAACAGTATGTTAACATGTACATAAATTTGAATAGGATTCACTTAATAAATTAGTATAATAAGGTGATTTTGTTTTTTATATAGTCATGCACGTGTGCATAAATCGTCACAATTGGTTAATATGCACATTAATTTGAATACTAAACCCAATTATTTATTCATAAATGATATATAATTTGTATGTATTGTTGTTTTGGTGTTGTTTTTTGTTATGACATGCAGTTATGCAGTTATATTAATATGTAATCAATTATATTATGAAGTTATATGAACTTGTAACTCATGGTTGAAGATGATAATAAGGTAGCATTGTGTGATATACAGTTATGCACATGTGCATAATTTGATAGAATAGGTTAATAAGGTCATTCATGTTGATGTACATGTGCATAGTTTGCCATAATATGCTAACAAGGCCAATCATGTTAATGCACATGTGCATAATTATGCACAAAACCCGTTTCCCAAATATATTTAGAATGGAACAAGAGAAACGATGACTGGTGGCGGACCGGTACAATCAGGATAATATAAACTTTATGGGGGTTTGGAATTTGTCGAGAAGCCCAAGCTCTGCCGAATAATTACTGGAATGACACGAGTTGATCGGGTTCCTCGATAATGTCACTTTGTCCGATGGCAAAGATAGTTGGGAAGTAATGACTCTGATTTTTCAGTCAATGTTGTCAAGAACTTCCTGTATAGCGGCTCCGATTTCAGCAACAGGCACGTTGTGAAATGCAGCAGCAGGCACGTTGTAAAATGGTCGAAATGGGTCCCAAAAATGCAATATTTTTGTTTGGAGGGCAGTTTTAGATCGTATTCCCACGCTGACTGCACTCCGGGATCGGAACTGTTGGGGCGGAGACGTGAAATGTTGTCTGTGTGAAGATGGCGATGAAATAGCTGAACACCTTCTTTGTTCGTGCAGGGTAGCATCAACTGTCTAGTATCACATCAGTCAGTGGTGCAAGGTGAGTCCTTTTATTCTGTTTTCGGCTAAAGATATCGTAGTTGTCTCTGAGTTTTGCAATCTGGATAGAGAAGTGAAAGAAGCTTTACATAGCATTATGTTTGTGACAACTTGGTGTATACGGTTAGCCAGGAACAATAAAAGGTTCTCGGAGACTCGAGTTAACCCCAGATAGATTATCCGTAATATTAAGTCCGTCAGTTTTTTATGGTATAAGAATTGGTCCAAAAATAGGTCCACGAGTTGGGAAAAATGGTATAGGTTCGATATAAGGTAGTTGTTAGTTTTCAGTATTAAGGTTCTTGTGTTGAGTTGTTGTTTTTCGTTTTGCTGTAGTGGTTGGTTCGACCACCTCTGTTTTCCGCCTCTGTTTTGGAGGTTGGCTTCTGTGAATAACATTTGCGTTTAAAAAAATGTTATGCACACGTGCATAGTTTGTTATAATAGTTTTGTTACAAATTGATGTTAAATATGATTGGTGGTAATACGAATTTTGATTTGGTAAGGGTTAATTTTTTCTTGAAACAAACCAGTTGATAAGGTCAGTCATGTTAATGCACATGTGCATAGTTATGCACATATGCATATTTTGTCAGATTAAGTTAATATGAATGTATTACGGCATATACGCACGTGCATTATTACCTAAAAATATAAGCATTGTACATATTGTATGTAATATGTTTACTGCACATGTGCATACATGAAATAATTGATGTAATATATATAATGTATGCAGGGAAAAATTATTTGAAACTGCTAATGGATTAACAACAAGGACGTATTTGATTAATTGGTTGACGGATGAAAAATTATCAAAAAACGATAGACGAAGAGGCATTGAAATAGGAGGGGTGTTGGGAGATGCGTAGAAATTGGAAAGAATAGCAGAATGTGTGAGGTTGTGAACTAAAGTGAATGTTATGTGTAGGTAGTTTGTGGACATGCAATACGGATGATCATGTTTGTTAATATATGATGTATGATGTTGTTTGGCAGAGGTAATGTTGGTATTGCACATGTGCAAAGTTTGATATAACATACATATTGGTATTATATAATGTATTACGAATGGTTACATTTGTTAATTTAGGATGTCATATTTTG
Organism: Helianthus tuberosus; assembly: GCA_030545235.1. Lineage (NCBI taxonomy): Eukaryota > Viridiplantae > Streptophyta > Magnoliopsida > Asterales > Asteraceae > Helianthus > Helianthus tuberosus. The sequence continues at coordinate 60,747,030 of CM060415.1, read as the reverse complement.
TTTAGTATAGTATATGTCGGTGATGCATATGTGTAATAACGATTGTTGTTCGGATTATGTGATTCCTTATGATAAGGGTGTTATATTTACTTTTTGTTAAACAAAAGTTGTGTGATAGTGTGTTAATATTGGTAATGCACCTGTGTATTAATAAAACTGCATAGTTTAGCACCTTAACGAACCGGTAACCATCCGAATAACCGGACACTACCTGAAACACCAAATTTTCACTAGAAGCATTGTTTTAACATTACCGAGCTAGTTATGATCCCCGGACATCATAACACACTATATAACATCTTACTAACTAAAAACCTAACTATAACACTTAGATTTCAACTAAGTGATCTAACTAGAGATTACACCCTAATCTAGAAACACCCCCCCCCCCCCACCTATTCACGACCAACAAGCATGGTCCACTAGTGATTTTATTTTGTTGTTTTAATAGATCATGTATACAACTTTACTAAACATATAAACCACTAGACAAACTTGTGTTGATGGATTATAAGTAAAACTCAAAGTTCATAACTCATCATTCTCACAACTCACAAACACTTGAACTCATCTTCTTCCCCTCTCCCTCACTTATGGCCGAGAACACACACACACCACCACCACCTTCATCCTTCAATCTTCATCCATTCTCTACATATACAAAGGTGTAAGAAGCACTACAAGGAAGCTATTAACTCTTGGAAGTTGAAGGACATCTCATACAAGGTTTTAACCACCTCATCTTCATCTTGTTATCATCCCTAGCCTTGAGCTAGTAGTAAGATCATCTACACTCCATTTTACATCTTATTTAGTTGGTTAAAGAATGATACAAATAACTAATCTTGAAGAACACTAATGAACAAGAACATGAAACATAAACATAAGCTTAAAAATCATAAGAAATCATGTTGTTAAGTGTTGTTATGCTTCTTGGTTGATGATTGTTTGTGTTTATGATGTTAAACATCATATGATCTTGCTAGATGGTGATTAAAGACATAATCTAGCAAGATGAGAGGATGATTATGTTGTAAGTGCAAAGTGATCATCCTTATGTAAAGCATGAACTTGAAGTGTAAATTGTTTTTCTTGAAAAATGATGATCAAAGTGAATATAAAGTCTTGTAAACATATGATTTTAAGAATAGTTTTTCAAGAAACTGAGTTAAAAATACAAGATTTACATAAACTTGGTTCTTAAAGAAATTAACCATATTTTTAGTGGTTAATCAAGTGTAGGATCGTGTATTTAACAAGAAAAACTCAAGAAGAAATATTTTTAGAAAAATGATTTACAAGTTGTAAACACCTAAATCCTTCAAAAATGATGTTTTTAAATAAATAACCACACTTTAAAGGGTAACTAAGCCTATTAAACACACTAGTAAGTTACTACAATTTTTTTATAAATTTTCAAGTTCATGAAGTAGTGATTATGGCTTGATTTTGGCAAATTGGTAAGTGTTAGTTGATTTGTTGTTGATTGTGATGATTTATAAAGGAAAATGATATGCTTTGAAAGTATGGAAACCTCCATTTTTAGGGGAAACTATGGCAAAAATTTTCTAGAAATTAAACACTTAGAAAAATATTTTTAAACAAATATTTACAAGTATGTTTTCTTGAAATTATTAGAAGATATATTATTTTTGGGAGAAAATATATATTTTCTTAAATAAACATAAAATACATTATTTTTGGATGAAAAATATATTTATATATAATTTCTAAGTTAAACTTGAAAATATGTTATTTTTGAGGCTTATATGAAAATACTATTATTTTTGTCAAGGAAAAAATTATAAATGATTTTTTCTATGTAAGTTTTCTTAAAATATATATTTTGAGAATATATATTGATGAATTTTTATTAAGAATATTATTCCGGAAAAATTAACACAGAAATTAAGTATAAGAATACTTAATAAACACAATAAAAATGTGTATTCTCGTACGTATAAATATACACCGTAATACGCCACCGATACTTGGCAAAAATATACAGGTATAAGAATACGAGTATGAATACACCCGTCTTTGGGAAGTTATACATGTACAAATACAAAAATTGTGACAAGTTAAAATATATTATTTTAACAAATATTCCAAAAATTTAATAAATATAATTTAAGTTAAAATATTTATTATTTTAACAAATAATTATATAACTTGGGATAATATTAATGGCGCAAAGAAACGTAACTCAAAGACACTAATTAAGACTAAGGTCAAGGCACGACCCACTCGTCTAATAAACCGTAGTACGTTGTAGATAGTCATGCACACAAGTAGCAGCTTTGGGTTACATTGGATACGAAGAACGTAAGACTGTGTGTTCATGTCCCCCTTTTCTCTTAACTGTTTTCGATTTTATAACTTTGGGGGTGAAATACATGTTACAAAATGTTTACAAACGTTTACAAATGGTATGGTTAGCTAAGGAATGAACTGTTAGATCATGTGAATGGGTAGGCGCACACTTAAGACCATTAATCCTCGTATAAGGACCGAGGGACATGAGTGATAGATCTATTTGGGTGTAGCGAGCCCACACCCATGAGGACCGGGATTTGGCCCATGAGGTGACTATGTCTTACAGCCGGAATCCCGGTACAAAATCCGCTAGATTTGAGCCTTCCTACGCCGTTGCACACATGTTAATGGCCTTGCAAACCATTAATCGATCTTTTTTCCTTGTTACTTTCATACCGGGATTAACAAATACATACATACTATGGTTACAAAGTTTCTTACGAGCTCACTTACAAAACACATGAACTCGCTCAACTTTTGTTGATGTTTTCAAACTACATGTATTTCAGGAAACTAAATGTGGATCTGGCGGGCGCTGAAGTTTTCAAGTCGTGTCACTAATAAAAGACGTCATCCTGTGTCTAAGGATTCTTTCTCGAGTCTAGACTACAATCATTAGGGCTCTCACGAAAATATTTTTACAACATGCTTTCATTGCATACACGAAATGCCCAGATCCATGGAACAAACGTTTACAAAAGGGAAGACAAGAAACATGATTGCAAGGTCACATTTGTGGTTTAGTCTGGGGTAGACTAGGAAAGATAGAAAAGGTTTCATGAAGGATAATGCGAATACATGATTGAGTGATAGTTGTCTTGATTGCATGCTAAGTGATAGTGGTTAATATATGTGCACATGTTATGATTGTTATGTTACAGGCATCATGTCTTCTTCAGAGAGCGGATTATCAGACGTTGATGACCCGATGGCTGTCGTCTCAGATGATGAGATTGCACCTGAGCCGGAGATACTTACGTCAGACACCGAGAGTGACCCTGACATGCTATCGGATGACGAGGACGACTTCCAGCCGTTCGTGTTGCCCGAATTTGGCGATGATTTACCCCTTGCTGATGGTATTCCTGACGAGGATCCTTTTGTCATTCCTATTCCAATCCATGATCACCTCATCATTGGTCATCCTGATGGTGAGCACATCGTGACTCCGATCCTCAATCCTGCTCCTCTCGTGGTCATTCCTCCAGAGGATTGGCCTTTCGACGATATGTTTGGTGATGACGTTGATTTGTTTGTTGATGGTCCTCCTGTTGATGCCCAGGGTGATGGGGAGATAGATGAGGATGTCGTTGCTATCCCACCTCCTGAGATTCCTCTTATTGAGTTATCCTCTAATTCTAGTTTACACTCCGTTTTAGATCCCTTTGAGTCTGTGACGTCTTCAGCTTTATAGGCAGTCGGATTACGACGTTATGCTACTGATTCTGATGATGATACTGCTATGTTAGCTGCACCATCTCCTCCACACGACCCCGAGCCTGGTCCTGGGCCAGATATTGTTCCTTTTGATCAGCCTGATGTTGCACCTGCTGATCCTGAGCCGATACCTGATCACGACCCTATTCCTTTTGGTTTACCAGACATTTCACCTCTTATTCCTGACCCAGTTCCTGCACCTGTTGACCCTCCTTTTGTTGAGCCATTTATTCCTCCACCCGCACCCGCTGATGTTGATCCTCTCCCTCCTGTAGAGTCCGATGTCCAACGCACCGACTTACCTATCTTTTTCTTACAGGACATCCCTGCACCCCATCCAGGGGAAGGTACTTCAGGTTAGCACCCGCGTGACGATCCTTTTGCTTTAGCAGCTTTTTCTCAGATCCCTCAGGCTACACCGTTTGCTCCTTTCACTTCTTCACCACTTGATGAGCTATTCCGATGGTTCCCACCGTACTCTATGCCGATTTCGGTTCCCTACCATCCCTCTCATTTTGTTGGTTATACACGGGATGAGTTACATTTATCACTTCAGCTTCAGTTTGAGATTATGAGTCATGGAGTCTTGGAGCTTGAGCTGACTCCGCGTCCCCTACCGTGTCCTTGCCAGCCTACTTTTGTTCCTCCATGTTCATCACCGTCTCCTTTTGCACATCCACCTGCTCCTCTTACTCCTTTTCCAGAGTTTGATGCTCGATTTCTTACTGTCGAGCATCAGATCAGTTATTTGCTCCTTTGTGTATACGAGCTCGAGGAGGAGCTTGCGCATGTTCGCAGCTTGCTTTTCTTCCATCCTCCTCCACCTCCACCATCAGTATAGTTGGTTTTTGGTCTTATGCAGATTGCATTACTTTTGGTGAGAGCACCACTATTAAGCCGAGATTGTGAAGACTCTTGAAGACCACTTTTTAATCATGTGATTTTGTATATTGATAGACTTATTGGGCAAGGGTAGTGTAACCATGTGTCCCTTTTGATGAGATACACTTTGTAAACAATGTAACTATGTTCGATGATTAATGATAGCTCAATCGTCATGTTCTCACTAACATATTGTTGGATTACTTGCCTATGTTGTGATTGTGTTGTAACATGATTGCTTGCTATGATAAATGCTATTATCTATATGTACTATATATTTACTTAGCGAATAAGACCTGACCCATCTGATCTTCTTCTTAGAAGATGCCGCCGCGAAGGAACACCGACACCAACAATCCTCTGTCGACGACCGAGGCAGAATTACAGGAACGCATCTCACAGGCCGTCGCACACCACGAGGCCCTACGCTCCAAACACAGCGGGGGTACCCCAGGGAATAACCCACCTAACGGTAATGTTTAAGTCACCTAAGACACATTACAATACGTTTGGACATTTCCACGTGTGCTTTGCTAATGCTTTCTGTGATAATGTTGCTTGTGTATAGGCTGTACTTACAAGCAGTTTTTGGACTGCAAGCCTCTGAACTTCGACGGTACTGGAGGTGCCGTAGCTTTTGTGAGATGGGTTGAGAAGACGGATTCTGTGTTGTGGATGAGTAAATGTGCGACAGAGCATCAAGTTACGTACATTTCTAGACTATTTCTAGATGGGGCTCTGTCATGGTGGAACCTTCAGGTTCAAACTCTAGGAGAGGCCGCAGCGTATGCTCTGACATGGGATGAGTTGAAAGAGCTGATGCGAAAGAAGTATTGTTCGAGGGCAGAAATTCAGAAATTCGAAACTGAATTTTGGAATCTGAAAATGGATGGTCCTAAGATAGCTGAGTATGTTCAGATATTCCACGATTTGTCTCGTGTTGTCCCTTACTTGGTGGAACCAGAATTTAAGAGGATCGAACCTTTTATCCGGGGTTTGGCGGCTCAGATACTGAGCATGGTGACTGCTTCTAAGCCTCCAACGATCACTGAGGCAATCGACTTGAGTGTGGTACTGACTGAAGAAGCGATCAGGTTGGGCAAGTTCACGATTTCTGAGGGAAATAAGAAAGAGACTCATGTAGAGTCGTCTGGAGAAAACAAAAGGAAGTTTTCGAATTTTAAGAAGGGTACCCAAGGGAACAACACCAGTGCTAACAAGCGGAGATATGCTAACCCACCAGCCGAGGTCAGGACTGGTGCTGCCAATACTAAGAGCAGAGGAAAAGGGTATATGGGCACCCTGCCCAAGTGTGATGTATGTTAGTTTCATCATACCGGTCAGTGCAGCTTTAGGAAGTGTGGTAATTGTGGAAGGAATGGTCATTCGAAGGAAACGTGCTGGGTTGGAACCGGTCGTGGAAATGGTGGTCAAGGAGGAAATGGAAATGGAAATGGTAATGGCAATGGCAACCGTGGTGGAAACGGTTATGGGAATAGAAACCAGGGAGGTAATGGAAACCGGAATGGAAACGGAAATCATGTGGGAAATGGAAACCGCGGAGGAAATAATAACAACAATCAAGGTGGAAATGGGAATGGACGCGGCCAAGGTTGTTATGGTTGCGGAGAGATATGGCACTTTAAGCGGGACTACCCAAAGAATAACCAAGCTCGTGGAAGAGTTTTCAACATTGGAGCTAGGGAAGCTCGCCAGGATCCGAACGTAGTCACTGGTACGTTCCCTATTAATCAACATTTTGCATCTGTGCTATTTGATACCGATGCCGACTTGTCACACCCCAACCAATGGCGGAAACATCGGGATGAGACGAAGTGTGAAGATTGCTCGAGACATCACAACGCTATTTGTGGCAATATTTAATTTAACCCATTTTCATCTCATAACTACATTGTCAACAATACAAGAATGTCGAATAGCAAGTTTCAAAATACGAAATCAACATATCAAAATTTGTCACAACGTTTTAGACCTAAACGTCTAGGTGTGTATCTATGCATCAACGCTACTTCATTTCATTTCATCGTCATCAACCTGTAACATGTTAAAAATAAAAGTCAATGCAAAAGCAAAGGCGAGTATACAAGTTTAGGCATATGTATAAGCATAAAAATGTTTAAAACGAATCCACATGGCAACTTTGTTAATACAAGATCTAACATGGCATGCAATATTTCTAGCCAAACCAATGTTTACGCAAGATGTTAATACATTCAACATGACCCGAGTATAAAGGGGGCGGTGCGTAACTCCTATAGCGCTATACATGTCAAATGGAGGCTCGTGAAAGCTAATGACTAAAACATATTACATAAGTATCATCCACGAAAGCATCAAGTATCATAGCATAGTATTCATGTATAAGGATTGTTTTGTATGTTGCAAAAAGAATAAGTGTGAGTGTGTTTAAATAAGGTAACATGTTACACCCCAAAAAGTGATAAAGGTAAAAAGGGGGAAATACGAGTATACTCACAAAATTGCTAAGTCTTCTGATTATCCAAGTGTTGACGAGTGGATGCGATTAGGAGTATGGAACACCGAGGTCACCCTATATGGGCAAACGAAGGTGTAAGAGAATTCGGGATTACGACGAAGGATTAGAATTGGAATTTAGAGTATAACTGGTTGATATATATGTGTATATATTCATATATATTTTATATAGTTTATACAACAATTCTAAATTAAGTTTATCAAAAATTATTATAGGAGTATCGTCCAAAAATAGATGAATAAGTAAATATACATTCATATTTATAGTTATAAAAGTTATTTGAATCCGATACGTTTTCATTAGTGCTTCGACTAAAAGTATAAATATATTTTACGAAAATCGGGCAGAGTTTCCCTTGTTTTTGGACGATCCCGACAACTCTACGTGTCGATATAATTTTCAAAATCCAATACTCAATAAATGGATCAATATAATTATATACATATATTTACGTTTTGTTACAAGGTGCAAAGGATTCGGTTTCGCGATTAAAACAATATTTGAATACGAAATAATAAATCTAATATACGTGTCATTATACCGAGTCTCGTGTTTACTGTTTGACAAAATTTGACCAGCTTTGACCCGCACTTTGAAACCGAGCATGAATCTGAATGTCGTGGTCTGTTTGACCACAGTTGACCCGAGCTTGACCGAGACCCGAACCGAGGTTGACCCGGCTTGACTGTTGACCACAGTTGATCAGGTTTGACCGAACCAAAATTGAACCGAGTGCACCTGAACAGAAATGGAACAAGGTTAACCGGACACGAATCAAAGTTTAAGCACAATAAAACCCGAAACGGAAACTGACCGAACTTGAAACCTGAACTGAATCTGAATTAGGTCGAACCCGAGGCTGCCGACGCGAACCCGAGTTGAACTAATCTGAAAACCGACCCGAAGCTTGAACCGTCTGAGTTGATACGAGAGCCGAAACCACCAAATCAAAACTGATATTAAGTTTGAAACTAGAATATGACCTGAACCGCACCGGAAATACCCGAATCGTTTGAAAGCCGAACTAGCCGACCTGAATCGCGCCGCCGTAGACTATGTCGGAGCCGCCGTCATCGTCATCGCTGTTGTTCTCGATCTCCTTCTTCTCGATCTCTCCATCTCGTCATCTCTCCCTCGTCACCAAACCGCCACAGACGGTGGTGGTGGTGACTGGTCGTTCGACGGGTTAGGGGTGGCTGAGAGAAGTCGGGTGTGGTTGAGGGGCTGGGTGATACATGAAGGTGAGTGTTTGGTGGTGGAGGAGAGTGTGTGTCTAGGGTTTCAATTGGAGAAGATGAAGTAGCCAGTGATGTATACGAAGAGCTGCAGAAGGAGGATTAGGGTTTTTATTTTGTTGAAGATGGTGAGTAGTAAAGTCTGGTGTGTTGTCTGCACTTATAAATCGAGGGGTATGTAGGGTTTGTAATTCAGTTTCTTAGGAAAGACCCATATGACCCCTTAACTTAAAAAGGTTTAATGAATTAGTGGTCAAATTAACTTGGTTAATTCACATAACTTAAGACTTAATTAAAGTTAACTAGGTTACTTGTTATTTAACCAAAACTAAATATGTTAATCAATAACTTTTAAAATCTTTTAAATTGAAATATTAATTTAATTTAATTAATTAAACAACAAATAAATAAATAACCATTTTTATAACGGATTAAATTAAAGATGAAGCTTTTCGACGATTATAACAAAACGACCAATACAAGGATACAAAGTTTCCAAAAATAGGAATATGAACAATGGTTTCTAAATATGGAAAGTTATGAAAACGCGGGGCGTTACAGTCTCCCCTCCTTTAGGAAATTTCGTCCCGAAATTTATTCAGAATGAATACTTGAAAAGGTTTTGGCAAACAGAAGAGGATTGTTAAAATTGAGGCCTTGGAGTTTGAGACAACAGAGAAAAATTGAGATATATGGGTGAACGATGGATCTAATAACGATTACGAGTGTAAGAATAGCATAAGTATCGGATAGACAAATGCAGTGTTAGGGATGAGGTCTCGTCTTGGATAATCGGATATAACGCGTTTAGCAATGCTTTGTGAGTTGTTAAAGTTTATGTATTAGGTCTAAAATAGGTCTGCAAAACACCGAATTTCTCATGGCACGTTTTACGAAAATTTGGTAACATGGTGAAAGCACTTATATATAGGAAGTACCAGCAGCGTATCCACCATGTTTTTACCATATTACGTCCGTTTCGTATCCGGTGTCATGTTACGTTCCGTGTCTTACCATACACAGTAGTACACTCCATGGTTCTCATACGCCTATCCCTATAATCCCGTGTGCACCCGTGATTATATTGATCGTCGCATGATCCGCATAGCTTGTACTAGTTGTGTATGAATTTGGGTGGGTATACTTAAAATAATAAGAATGTGTGAGTATAAGAATAAAGTATGTAAGCAAGTCCATGCTTGAGTAGGTATGGGACCCACGCAAGCAATTCCTTTGGATTACACTTGCGTACGGGTATGATTGTATGAATCGTGTGTATGAATAAAAGTATGAGCATAAGTATAAGTTTAAGTATGAATAAGCACGCAAGTATGTGTATCAACATAACACGTACGAGTAGTACATGTATACGTATACGCATGCAACGTATGAGTATAAGTAAAAACATGAATCATATGAGTATAGGTAAAACATGAAACGTATGATTATAAGTAAAACATGAAACGTATGAGTATAAGTATGAATACGATTATAAGTATAGGCATAAAACGTATGAGTGCAAGTGTAGGTATGAATATTTAAATTTACGTATATAGTGTATGTTGGGACATCACGGATTTAGGTGTATAAAATCGTCCAAAAGGTTAAGTATGTAAATACGAACGATTATAAGTGAATTGTCGTGTTAAAACGACTAAACGTGTAGGATGATATGTGTGTATAGTTGTTTAAATGAAACGTTGAGTTTATTGTATCAAAATTAGATTGGGCTTGGTTTGAAAGGTAGGATATAGTTTGTAAATGTAAAGGAACATAAGGTACTCATTGGTTATGTATAACGTATTTTGTAATGAATGGAAATGCTACTTTGTCTTAAAAGAGTTTGCGTATATTGAAGGTTATCGGTCTCCATGAAGTTCTTTTGCCCACGTGTTTTGAAGTTTGATTGATGACTTAAGCGGTGTAGAAAAGTTTTCGAAAATACTAAGTTCGCTTCATTTGCACCCAAACAAGAAATTTTGAATTTTGGAGGTTCTTGTGAAAACGTCGATCCTAAAAATAATTTTTTTTTTTTATCAAATGATTTTTTGTTGTTGAAAATAGTCATAGGTAAAACGATCTTAGAATATTTATGAGATCCTATATGTAATTGGGAAAGGTTGGTTTGGTTTCAATTAAGAATGGAAGAATGACGATATAATGCGAGCATATTTTAGTGATTAAGTCAAAGATGAAGTTCATGGGCAAGAGTTTCATTAGACCGATTAAATTGATAGGTAGCATTTCGTAAGGTTTGGAAATTTGTGTAGCAAAACGTTTAAGGTAAGATTAAGAATCTCGTGTATAAGAGTTAAGTGAAAATAGGTTGTAGGATAGAAAGTACGCTTGGTAAAACAATGTATTTTGAAAGCATATACGTATATATTTTGAATAATGATAAATAATTTAGGTATAAAACATGATCGAATTTGAATAATAAGATCTTTTGGTAGAGACGTTTTGGTAACGATCACCTAGGTAAGGGAATCACCCCTAGCTCGTTGGTGATGTCGTTTTAAGAAAAGGAGAGTGGGGTTAATCGTCAAGGTAAGGAAATCACTCCTATCTCGATGATTTGTCTCCACCTTTCGTTACAAGAAATATAAATTTAAATTATATGAAATCATGTATATGTATAAGTGTATGAAAAAGATTTAGTATGTTGTGTGTGTGAGAGGAAAATATCGAAGGTAAATTCGAATTTGAAAGATTTCATCGTATAAAATAAATAATAGTAACACATGTTTGATTAAAATTCGGATGGTTCCAAAACGGAACGTTGACTAACCAAGGTGGTCGAAAAGTCTTTCGAATTTGAGGAGCATGCTTTGGCCTAATAGGTAAAATACTCTTGCCGACAAGTCGGTTAACGGTATTTACCCTTCCGGTTACTACATGTCCCAAATTCAATTGAAAATTCGAGACTTGGCGGGATTTAATGAAAATCAAAGAGAGGAACTAGTCGACAAGGTGCAGGTTTCAACCCTAACTTGGCGATTTAGTATCCGGAGTGTGGTTGGTACTCGTCGGGTCAAAAGTTAATTTTGACACTTTGACGAGGGTCCACTAGAATTTGAAATTCGAATTTCTCCATCAAGGTGAGGATTTCACTCCTAACTTGGTGGTGATTTTCGTGTAAGAAAAGAAAAGTAGAAGGATCGAGAGTCTTTCACCAAATTGTGGGTTTCACGACTATTTTGGTGAGGTCGTCTCATTTTTCGTAATATGAGTGTTGTCGGATTTAGAATAATCGAGTAAAATGCATGAGGGAAGTGTATGTCCAAGGAAATACATAATCAAGTATAAACACATAAGAAGGCATATCAAGAATGGTGCTTGGATAACGAAATGATAAAACATGTATTAACACATAGAGAAATATGTTTAGAGTAACACATAAAGAATTGAACAATGAAGCAAGTATTAACACATAATAAGACAAGCATTAATGCATAAGAATAACATGTTGAATATTTCTCACGAGTGATGCATATGTATAAAATGGCATAAATAAGAACAAATAAGGTATCATGTAGTAGTTCAAGCAAACATACGAATAAGGCTCTAAAACTATAGACTAGGTAAAAGCATTCCTACTTTTCCTAATTCCCTATAGTTATGGCTCTGATACCAATCTGTCACACCCCAACCAATGGCGGAAACATCGGGATGAGACGAAGTGTGAAGATTGCTCGAGACATCACAACGCTATTTGTGGCAATATTTAATTTAACCCATTTTCATCTCATAACTACATTGTCAACAATACAAGAATGTCGAATAGCAAGTTTCAAAATACGAAATCAACATATCAAAATTTGTCACAACGTTTTAGACCTAAACGTCTAGGTGTGTATCTATGCATCAACGCTACTTCATTTCATTTCATCGTCATCAACCTGTAACATGTTAAAAATAAAAGTCAATGCAAAAGCAAAGGCGAGTATACAAGTTTAGGCATATGTATAAGCATAAAAATGTTTAAAACGAATCCACATGGCAACTTTGTTAATACAAGATCTAACATGGCATGCAATATTTCTAGCCAAACCAATGTTTACGCAAGATGTTAATACATTCAACATGACCCGAGTATAAAGGGGGCGGTGCGTAACTCCTATAGCGCTATACATGTCAAATGGAGGCTCGTGAAAGCTAATGACTAAAACATATTACATAAGTATCACCCACGAAAGCATCAAGTATCATAGCATAGTATTCATGTATAAGGATTGTTTTGTATGTTGCAAAAAGAATAAGTGTGAGTGTGTTTAAATAAGGTAACATGTTACACCCCAAAAAGTGATAAAGGTAAAAAGGGGGAAATACGAGTATACTCACAAAATTGCTAAGTCTTCCGATTATCCAAGTGTTGACGAGTGGATGCGATTAGGAGTATGGAACACCGAGGTCACCCTATATGGGCAAACGAAGGTGTAAGAGAATTCGGGATTACGACGAAGGATTAGAATTGGAATTTAGAGTATAACTGGTTGATATATATGTGTATATATTCATATATATTTTATATAGTTTATACAACAATTCTAAATTAAGTTTATCAAAAATATTATAGGAGTATCGTCCAAAAATAGATGAATAAGTAAATATACATTCATATTTATAGTTATAAAAGTTATTTGAATCCGATACGTTTTCATTAGTGCTTCGACTAAAAGTATAAATATATTTTACGAAAATCGGGCAGAGTTTCCCTTGTTTTTGGACGATCCCGACAACTCTACGTGTCGATATAATTTTCAAAATCCAATACTCAATAAATGGATCAATATAATTATATACATATATTTACGTTTTGTTACAAGGTGCAAAGGATTCGGTTTCGCGATTAAAACAATATTTGAATACGAAATAATAAAACTAATATACGTGTCATTATACCGAGTCTCGTGTTTACTGTTTGACCAAATTTGACCAGCTTTGACCCGCACTTTGAAACCGAGCATGAATCTGAATGTCGTGGTCTGTTTGACCACAGTTGACCCGAGCTTGACCGAGACCCGAACCGAGGTTGACCCGGCTTGACTGTTGACCACAGTTGACCAGGTTTGACCGAACCAAAATTGAACCGAGTGCACCTGAACAGAAATGGAACAAGGTTAACCGGACACGAATCAAAGTTTAAGCACAATAAAACCCGAAACGGAAACTGACCGAACTTGAAACCTGAACTGAATCTGAATTAGGTCGAACCCGAGGCTGCCGACGCGAACCCGAGTTGAACTAATCTGAAAACCGACCCGAAGCTTGAACCGTCTGAGTTGATACGAGAGCCGAAACCACCAAATCAAAACTGATATTAAGTTTGAAACTAGAATATGACCTGAACCGCACCGGAAATACCCGAATCGTTTGAAAGCCGAACTAGCCGACCTGAATCGCGCCGCCGTAGACGATGTCGGAGCCGCCGTCATCGTCATCGCTGTTGTTCTCGATCTCCTTCTTCTCGATCTCTCCATCTCGTCATCTCTCCCTCGTCACCAAACCGCCACAGACGATGGTGGTGGTGACTGGTCGTTCGACGGGTTAGGGGTGGCTGAGAGAAGTCGGGTGTGGTTGAGGGGCTGGGTGATACATGAAGGTGAGTGTTTGGTGGTGGAGGAGAGTGTGTGTCTAGGGTTTCAATTGGAGAAGATGAAGTAGCCAGTGATGTATACGAAGAGCTGCAGAAGGAGGATTAGGGTTTTTATTTTGTTGAAGATGGTGAGTAGTAAAGTCTGGTGTGTTGTCTGCACTTATAAATCGAGGGGTATGTAGGGTTTGTAATTCAGTTTCTTAGGAAAGACCCATATGACCCCTTAACTTAAAAAGGTTTAATGAATTAGTGGTCAAATTAACTTGGTTAATTCACATAACTTAAGACTTAATTAAAGTTAACTAGGTTACTTGTTATTTAACCAAAACTAAATATGTTAATCAATAACTTTTAAAATCTTTTAAATTGAAATATTAATTTAATTTAATTAATTAAACAACAAATAAATAAATAACCATTTTTATAACGGATTAAATTAAAGATGAAGCTTTTCGACGATTATAACAAAACGACCAATACAAGGATACAAAGTTTCCAAAAATAGGAATACGAACAATGGTTTCTAAATATGGAAAGTTATGAAAACGCGGGGCGTTACACGACTATAGCTTCATATCTCTAGAGTTTAAGAATATACTCGGTTTAGTAGCAAGTAGGTTAGACATCTGATGTGTGTGAAGTGTCGTATAGTTTTTAATGTATATTTTAAGCCCTTTAACACTTTTTAGCCAAGTTTTAAATTTATAAAACACGATATTTACTAACACTAAACACACATATGGGCAAGTGCACCCATCGTGAGCATATTATATTGTTGGTAAGATACCGAGGTCGTCCAAGGACACAAGAGCTTTTAATACCGGTTTATCCTCAACGTCTAATCAAATCAAAAGTTTAGAAAAATGTTTTAAAACTAGGAAAATAAAACTAACTAAAATGCTGAAAAAAAAATAAAAAAAAACAGATAGACAAGATGAATCACTTGGATCCGACTCGTGTTTAGTATAACCTTTGATTATTTCCGCACTTTTTCACTTTTTAAGAGATTATCTTAGTTATTGTAGTAGGCCCCTCTTCTGAAGGTGTCGTTACCCTCAACCCAGTGGTTTGAGTCAGCAAGGATACAATCCTAAAGGGTTGGATTATTGAAAGATAATTAATTAAGTTATTAACGCATATTGTGGTAGGCCCCTCTTCTAGAGGTGACGTTACCCTCGGCTAAGTAGTTTGAGTCAGCAGGGATACAGTCCTAAGTAGCCGGGTTAAAGTTTTAATAGTAGTTTACATATGAGGGGATCAAGGAGTTCGGACCTCCACCATCTAATACTAGTGGGTATTGAAGGAGGTCCTACTAAAGTTGACCCAGGTCCTTGCAGGATCTATACACTGAACAAGGCAAGACTCTTACCAAACCGTTCCCTTAACCCCCGACCAGGTAGCCAACATACCTGCATATAGACCGTGGAGATATGAAAGGTAAAAATATTTTATTTTATATAGACAGTAAAATAATGCCAAGACACCACGGACAAACGATAAGGAAGACTCACCTTCAACATAAGAAACTAGTTATTAAAGTCATTAATACATAACCAAATAAAAAGTGTGAAAATATTAAAAATAAAAAGTATTATACTAAACACTTGTCTTCACCAAGTGATGTAAGAGACTTAGGCAAACATGGCCTTTGATTGTCAAGAACTCTTACGATCAATCTTGGATCCCGAGACTACTCACACACTCTATGATGGATGATGGATGATGGTTGTGGATGTGGGTTGTGATGGTGGTGGTGGGTGGGTGAAGTGTGAGAGAGGTGGTGTGCCAAGGGATGGTTTGCAAATGAGTCAAGCACCCCTATTTATAGCCTACACAAAGGCCCGGACACGGCCCCGTGTCCATTGGGCACGGCCCCGTGTCCACCCGTCTTCTCTTTCTTCCTTAAATGCAGTTTGTCAGCATTAGTTGACCACGCCCCCGTGTCCGCTGGGCACGAACCCGTGTGCAGAAGCGTATCTGTACTATCAAGATTTTCCTAGATTCTGCGAATCTTAGAGTTGACCATGGCCCTATGTCCGTTGGACACGCCCTCGTGGTGGGTGATAGAAGCTTCTACAACTTTGTCTTTTTCTGCAGATACTTGGGCATGCCCCCGTGCTCATTGAGCACGGGGCGTGTTCAGCCTTCTGTTCTCTTGTTTTTGCTTGGGGAGATGCTGTCGAGGGGTCGGGCATGCCACTTTTATTCCTTTTCTTGTATTTATGTTAGATTTAGCTTCCTTTTTACTTCTTTTGTTCATTTGAGCTCATTTAATCTTGAAAATACAAAAGGAAGACAGAAACACACTTTTTCCAACATTAGTACTAAAAAGGGGTTGGTTTTATGCCACATTTGATGTAATTTAAATGTTGCATTTTGCACACATCAAATACCCCCCACACTTGAATCTTTGCTTGTCCTCAAGCAAAACTCTTTAAAATGTGGCTTTACACCCCCAAATGGAATGGGTAGAAGAGAAGGTTTTTGTGCTTGTCATAGAGTGTCAGGATTTCCAAGATTCTTTATTAAGTTTTATTTTTATTTATTTACAATCTTATTCGTCATGATTTATTTAAAACATTACATAAGATAAATTACTTATTACGGCATAACATGCCTTTTTAAAATTCCATTTATATACAAGTTCACATACCTCACGGGGGATCACTCAACACTCGGCTGAAGATGTATTTTTGTGAAACACTCGAGAGCGACATGGAACTTACTTCTACCATAAGCTTGCCAAGCAATCAATCGTCCTCCTTTTTAACTATATACCTTTGTAAATATCAAGAGGACTTTGGGGGAAGGGTTAGGCTTGGGTTAAAGGTAGGTGGTTGGGTTAGTGGTTAGTAGAAAAGGGCGAAAGGCGTAAAAAGCATCGGTTTTCGTAAAACTTTTTATTTTTGTAACTTTTTATTTTGATGAAGCAATTATTCAAACAAAGTTCTTTTTTTTTTTGATAAACTTGTTTGTTTATTTCTTTTGGCTTCATCATCGTCATTTTTTTTTCTTGATAAGGAAGGTCATATGAGAAACCGAGCTTTGTTACTAAAATAAAGGGTTTAAAATGAAAAAGGGTTTTAGTGGGTAAAAGGGTGTTTGTTGGGTTAAGAAATGAAAAGGTTTAGGCTCAAAGGGGTTAACTAGGGGATTTTGGGTAGGTGGTAAAAAAAAGAAAAACAATGGTGTTGAAATAAAAAGGGGTTAGTCCTAATGCCTCCATCATTTACTTACTCGGGTTTAAGTTGGTAAGGACCGGGAATGTATCGTCGTGGCAAGTTCTAGAGTTGTAAGAGCCAAGCGGCTATTCACACAAGAAACGAAAAATGAGCATTTAGTTTAAAGATGTGTATTTGTATGCTCAATAATGGCTCAAAACTCACTTTTTGTGGGAATGGGTTTTTATGTGATCAAGTATATATAATCAAATTTTAACATTTGTCATGCCGTTTCATCATTTTCTAATGTTGGTTCTTTTTATCACGACGCTATCGGTTGTAAATTTGTAAAAATATCACATTTTTAGAATTTGAAATTCCCAAATTAAACCTAGAGAAGTAAAAAAAATGAAAAAATTTGGGGTGTTTAGCGGTTCCAATAGAGTTTTGTGTAGGGCTTGTAATTAGGACTTGCAAAATTCAAGGTTTTATCATCCCCCCCCCCCCCACTTAAATTACACATTGTCCTCAATGTGTCCCAAAAATAAGTTTTTAGGTTGATTGAATGCGTAAAAAGATGTGAAAAAAAAGAACAAAGATTTATGTTACTGGGCGCCTGGACACGGCCCCGTGTCAGATGAACACGACCCCGTGTAGACAATATGTAAAAGTGCAAAACAGGTTTCTGGCTTCGATTTTGCTGTCCCGGCTTTAGTAGCACTAATGTTTTAGTACTCTAAGCCTCACATGTACCTGTTTTATCAATAAACACTACACCAAACCATAGCAAGCATCCTAAATTACCATTGTTCAAACATCCATACCATAAAGTTAAAATAAAGAAAATGCAGAAAAGTAAAAAGTGTTAGAGGAAAGTAAATTGTTCAACACATGGCACGCAGGCCGGAAATTGTTCATGAGATAAGGGATTAACCTGTGGACCTCCAACCATGAGCCGCTACCTCCACTCCTCCCGCCTAATCCATGTCCTCGTCTTCATCGTCATCGTCTCCTCCGTGCCCCGCAATGTACTCCCGGATGTTCCCAATGTCATCCTGTATGTCGGATATGTTCCTCTCTATTGCTCCGACCTGGGTATACGTGTTGTTGGCCATATTGTAGGTGTTCCTGGTGCACATGAGGTTTTCCTGCAATAAATCTTGTAAACTTTGGAAGTTAGGAAAACCACCTCCTTGAGAGGAGGATTGACCCGGATCACCCTGGGGCTGGTATTGGTATTGAGGAGGAGGTTGGAAGTGTGGAGCATGTAAGACGAGTGCCTCTTGCGGGTTCCATGCATGCCCCTGGACTCTTTGGAAGCTGATCGTCCCGTCTTCTGCTTCATAAATCAGGTTCATTGAGCGGCAGATGACCATGTCCACCCTTCCCGACCATGGGCTCTTTTTGAAAGACCGGGGCATGTTCACGAAATGCTTGAAGAGACGGTAGATCCATCCCCCAAAGAAGATGGGAGTCGGTGGAGTAGCCAGTTGGTTCACGTGCATGTTTCGGAGCAGGAGGTACGGAACATCAAGGTTGGTGCGGGTATGAATGCAATAAAGGACCACCAGATCTCGCAACCCTACAACGCCACTGCTATCATGCATTTGGCTAAGAGAGTAAGTGAGGACCCTATGGATGTAGCGGTAAAGAGGGTCCCTCGCGGAGACCGGCGGTGTTTTCTTCATCCCCCGCTTCTTCCTCCACATACAACCCAACTATCGACCCAAACTGTGCTATCGAGACCGAGACCGAGTACTTAGTCCCTCCACACCGGAATTCGACTCCATCATTATCGAATGGATCGGCTCTCGTTTTGAAAGCTAGTGTGCTGTAGAATTCAAGGTTATATTCATGGACTGAAAGAAGTCGAGTGCACAGGGCTGCTCTTAGTGGGCCGGTGACTAGGTTGTTAAATCGGTCAAGCTGGTTCACTGCTCCTAGAAGATCCATGCATACTGTTCGTGGGTATTCCTCCGGCCTGGTTCGAAGCATGTCGAATCTTGCCTTAGCATCCAACTCATTTGCATTGAACCGCGTGAATTTCTTGGACATCTGAAAGGAAACACCAAACAATTAGCATGAAACAGTGAAATTTTCAGAGAAAACTGAAAATAGTCGGCTGAACACGGCCCCGTGTTCAGCGGACACGCCCCATGTTGGCCTGAAATTGGCTGGACACGCCCCCGTGCTCAGCGAGCACGACCCCGTGTCCAGACGTCTGTTTCCCAAAAATCCCATTTTTCGACCCGGTCCGAAAACTTGAAAACTTTTGGTCCAGTAGGGGCGGTTTTCCTCGAAAATGAAACCCCAAGTACCGTTTTTCCCAAAACAAATCGTTTACCCCTTCAATTTTATCTTTTTCGGTTCAAAAACAAGGGTTTGAGGTTTTTGTGAGAAATCGGGCAAATCTATGAACAATACAAGTTGATTTACTTCCTATAACATGTATCTATACTAATGCTAATAGATCTAAGCAAAAATTTGAGGTTCAAACCGGATGAAGTTCAAGAACCCTAGATTTTTCCCTAAATTTTTGGTGTTTTAACTACATGCAAATGCTTAATCTAACTACTAAAGATGATAGAATCATACCTTGATGTTGTTAGAAGTAGAGGAGACGTCGGAATCTTGCAGAAAAATCGCCTAAACCAGCGAGTTTTCAGGAAAACGGGGCGTGTGGAAATGAAGAAACTGTTTGGAAAAGGGGATTTATCCCGACAGTTGCGCGGACACGGCCCCGTGTCCAGTGGACACGGCCCCGTGGATGGGCAATTTAAATTTTTTTTAGTGCTCGTGTGAGTGCCCTGTTTCCCAAAAACTTGGTTAGAAGACTTACGGATTTAGATGTCAATCCGCTCGTTCGTAACTTACCAGGTATGATGTTGATGCTTTCATCCTTCGATCGTTTGAAATGAGATTTCTTCCTCCTCATCCTCAATGAATCCTTGATATAGCTTCAGCCGTTGGCCATTGACTTTGAATGGATTTCCATTTCGAGATTTAATTTCTACTGCATCGTGTGGGAAAATATGGGTGATGGAAAAAGGTCCTGACCACTTAGACTTTAGTTTACCAGGAAATAGCCAAGTCGTGAATTAAACAATAGAACTCGATCTCCTACTCGAAATTCATTAGGTTTAATGTGTTTATCATGCAAGTTCTTCATTCTTTCCTTATAAATTTCGGAGTTAGAGTATGCATAATTCCTTAGTTCGTTTAATTCATTTAATTGACAAAATCGGTTTTTTCTGGCAAATTCTAAATCTAAGTTTACATTTTTAATTGCCCAGTAGGCTTTGTTTGCAATTTCTACTGGCAAATGACAGCTTTTTCCATAGACGAGCTTATATGGGGTGGTACCTATTGTAGTTTTATAAGCAGTTCGAAAAGCCCATAAAACATCATCTAATTTATCGGCCCATTCTTTTTTATTTAACCCTACGGTTTTTTCGAGTATCCGTTTTAAACCTCTATTAGTCACTTCGGCTTGTCCGTTTGTTTGAGAGTGATATGCCGTTGAAACCCGGTGATAGACCCCATACCTTGTTATAAAAAATTCAAGTTGATGGTTACAAAAATGGGTACCTCTATCACTTATTAAAGCTTTTGGCGTTCCAAAACCTAGAGAATAATCTTTTCAGAAATCTTACCATGACTCTTCCATCGTTGGTTGGAAGTGCCTCGGCCTCGGCCCATTTAGACAAGTAATCTACCACCACAAGTATATATTTGTTTCCCTTTGACGGTGGGAAAGGTCCCATAAATTCGAGTCCCCAGACATCAAAAATTTCACAAACAAGAATGCCATTTTGTGGCATTTCGTTTTTGGAAGAAATATTACCTGTTCTTTGGCAAGCGTCACATGTCTTGACAAGACTTTGGGCGTCTTTGTAAATGGTTGGCCAATAAATTCCTGAATCGAATACCTTTCGTGCGGTACTAGCTGCACCATGATGTCCTCCGTATGGACCTTCATGACAATGGCGGAGAATTCGTCTTGCTTCGCTGCCATGTACGCATCGTCGGATGAGTTGATCAACACACATTTTGAAAAGATAAGGATCTCCCCAAAAATAATGCTTCACATAGGAAAATAATTTTTTTTCTTTGATGATGTGGCCATCCTTTGGCGACTATACCGCTAGCTAAGTAGTTAGCATAGTCGGCGTACCATGGTTCTTCTTTGTATTCCACCATTCCCAAGGACTCCGTTGGAAATTTTTTATTGATTTGTTCATCCCTGGTTGCCTCCAAAGCTGGGTCTTCTAGGCGCGAAAGATGATCTGCTGCGGTGTTTTCTGCTCCTCTTTTGTCTTTGATTTCAATATCAAATTCTTGGTGGAGTAGAATCCACCGAATCAAACGCGGTTTAGCATCCTGTTTCTTGAATAGATATCGAATGGTTGCATGATCTGTATAGACTATTGTTTTAGAAAGAACAAGGTAAGAACGAAATTTATCAAAAGCAAATACCACATCTAGCAACTCATCGTTAAGTGTTTTACTAGCATAATAAATTGGGTGAAAATGCTTTTCTTGTCTTTGTCCCAAGACTGCTCCAACTGCAAAGTCACTTGCATCACACATGATTTCGAAAGGTAATTTCCAACCAGGCGCTATCATGATAGGTGCATTGACTAGCATTTCCTTGAGTGCTAGAAATGCTTGATTGCAATCCTTGTCAAAGATGAAAGTGGCATCTTTTTCAAGTAATTTTCTTAGAGGTCTTGAGATTTTAGAAAAGTCTTTGATAAATCGCCTATAGAATCCGGCATGTCCTAAGAAACTTCTGATAGCTCTAACGGAGGATGGGGGTGGTAATCGAGAAATAGTGTCTATCTTTACTCGATCAACCTCCATTCCTTCGCTTGAGATTTTATGACCGAGTACTATTCCCTCCGTTACCATGAAATGGCATTTTTCCCAATTAAGGGCGATGTTGGTTTCCTCACATTGGGATAGCATTCGTTCAAGGTTATCGAGGCATTGGTCGTATGAATCTCCAAAGATAGAAAACTCGTCCATGAAGACTTCCATTGTCTTTTCTATCATATCATGGAAGATGGCCACCATGCAACGTTGAAAGGTTGCAGGGGCATTGCATAGACCAAATAGCATGCGTCGATAAGCAAAAGTTCCATAGGGACACGTGAAAGTTGTCTTTTCTTGGTCTTCGGGTGCTATCGGGATTTGAAAGTAACCTGAAAAACCATCCAAGAAACAATAAAATTTATGACCGGATAACCTTTCTAACATTTGATCAATGAAGGGTAAAGGAAAGTGATCTTTCCTTGTTGCTTCATTTAATCGCCTATAATCTATACACACCCTCCATCCTGTGACGGTTCTTGTTGGTATTAATTCATTCTTTTCGTTAGTTATTACCGTCATACCTCCTTTCTTTGGAACTACTTGGACGGGACTTACCCAAGGACTATCGGAGATAGGATAAATAAGTCCAGCGTCAAGTAATTTGATGACTTCGTTTTTAACCACTTCTTGGACATTTGGATTTACTCTACGTTGTGGTTGTATTACCGATTTGTAGTTATCATTCATTAAAATTTTGTGCGTGCACATGGAAGGACTTATTCCTTTAATATCTACTAGCTTCCAAGCGATCGCATTTTTGTGTTTTTTTCAAAAGTGTAATTAATTTTTCATTTTCTAAGCTAGATAATTTAGACGAAATAATTACAGGTGATTTACCATCTTTGTCGAGAAAAGCATATTCCAAACCTTTTGGAAGTTCTTTGAGCTCAAGAGGAGGGTCTTTAGGAGACTCCTTATTTGGATGCTCATTTCGATCAAGAACTACAAAAGTTTGTTCTATGGCGACCTCTTCTTCAACAAAGTGGTCAGTTTCTTCTCTTGTATTGGGTGGTTCATCTTCATCTTCAATTAGGGGGTCATTATTGCCGAATGGATATTTCATTGAACGCTCAAGATCGACACTCTTTTTAAATGCCCCTAATTGGATAGGTAGATTGTTGCGCTTCTGGTTTTTCAAAGCTTCGTGGGGTTTCACAAAAGGTCGTCCCAACACTAGAGGAGCGTTATCAAGGATGACAAAGTCGGTTTGGATTACCATTTGATTTGTTTGAACCAAGACATCCTCAACTACACCGATTGATTTTATTACTTTCCGATTGGATAGAAAAATGGGTATTTGAAGTGGAGAAAAGTCACCAATACTTAATTTTTCGAAAATGTAGTTCGGCATTATGTTAACACAAAGATCTTTATCAATTGTGATATTACTAATAAATGAATTTTGAAAAAAACATGGAACCGCTGTAATGTTAATTTCAAATGGTTCTTCTTTTATTAGCGAAGTTTGATCATTAATTAACTTAATGCTTACCGTTTCGTCAATTTTAGTGTTAGTGTTTAACTCTTTTAAAAACTTAGCATGAGTGAGAATTAAACAATGATTGTCAAAAGAAGGTGACAAGAGATTAATTTTTTCAAAATTAGACTCTTCTTGAATTTTAACGTTGTCGGACTCACCTTTTTCGTTGTTTAACTCATGTGTCGGTTTTTCACTTATTTGTTCTTCCATTTTTATATTTTCAACTATCTCTTTTTTATTTAATTCTTCTCTTGCGTGGGACTCCTCTTCCCTTGCGCGAGATTCCAATATGCAACGTTCGATAGTTTTATTTTTTTTCTATTATCCTATCGGCTATGTCAGTGATAGAGTAAGGATCGGGATCCTCAAAGCTTGAATCCGATTGTTCGATCCTTTGTTCCTCATAATACTCATAGGAAGTAGATGGTTCACACCATTGTCCTTCATTGTAAGTATATGATGGATAAGGGTCGTAATTTTGTTCTTCATAATACTCATACGAGGTGGGTTGTTCACGCCATGGTTCCTCATAATAAGCATATGAAGGTGATGGCTCATATTGTGGTTCCTCAAAGTATGAGTATGAAGGCTCATACCTTGGTTCTTCAAAATATGAGTATGAGGGAGGAGGTTCATACATTGGGTCTTCATAGGATGTGTATGAAGTTGATGGCTCGTACCTGGGCTCCTCATAGTAGGTGTATGAAGTGGATGGTTGAAATAAGTCACAATATTGAACCGAGTGCGGGTAACCACAAATGGTGCAATAGTCTTCCCTATAATCATCCTCCTCATAGGTGTAGTTGTAACCTCCTGAGTATTGATCAATGAGAATCACTCAGCAGACCACAACAAAGTCTCGATACCAGAAAACAAAAATAAAAACGGAAACAGAGGCTGGACACGGCCCCGTGTTCAGTGAGCACGACCCGTGTTCAGATTCTGTATCTGGGCGTTTTAATTAAAGTTACTGATTTCGTTGAGCACGGGGCGTGTTCAATGAGCACGGCCCCGTGTTCAGGCTACTGTAAATGCAAAATCTAACTAAAATGCAGAAAAAAATGGGAGCGTTTTAAAAAGGTTTTGAAAAACTGATTAGGCCGTCGATTTTAAGCTTTCTTAAAATCCTTGTGTCCCCGGCAACGGTGCCAAAAACTTGATGCGTGTGAAGTGTCGTATAGTTTTTAATGTATATTTTAAGCCCTTTAACACTTTTTAGCCAAGTTTTAAATTTATAAAACACGATATTTACTAACACTAAACACACATATGGGCAAGTGCACCCATCGTGAGCGTAGTATAGTGTTGGTAAGATACCGAGGTCGTCCAAGGACACAAGAGCTTTTAATACCGGTTTATCCTCAACGTCTAATCAAATCAAAAGTTTAGAAAAAGGTTTTAAAACTAGGAAAATAAAACTAACTAAAATGCTGAAAAATAAAATAAAATAAAAACAGATAGACAAGATGAATCACTTGGATCCGACTCGTGTTTAGTATAACCTTTGATTATTTCCGCACTTTTGTACTTTTTAAGAGATTATCTTAGTTATTGTAGTAGGCCCCTCTTCTGAAGGTGGCGTTACCCTCAACCCAGTAGTTTGAGTCAGCAAGGATACAATCCTAAAGGGTTGGATTATTGAAATATAATTAATTAAGTTATTAATGCATATTGTGGTAGGCCCCTCTTCTGGAGGTGACGTTACCCTCGAATAAGTAGTCTAAGTCAGCAGGGATACAGTCTTAAGTAGCCGGGTTAAAGTTTTAATAGTAGTTTACATATGAGGAGATCAAGGAGTTCGGACCCCCGCCATCCAATACCAGTAGGTATTGAAGGAGGTCCTACTAAAGTTGACCCAAGTCCTTGCAGGATCTATACACTGAACAAGGCAAGACTCTTACCAAACCGTTCCCTTAACCCCCGACCAGGTAGCCAACATACCTCCATATAGACCGTGGAGATATGAATGGTGAAAATCCTTTATTTTATATAGACAGTAAAATAATGCCAAGACACCACGGACAAATGATAAGGAAGACTCACCTTCAACATAAGAAACTAGTTATTAAAGTCATTAATACATAACCAAATAAAAAGTGTGAAAAGATTAAAAATAAAAAGTATTACACTAAACACTTGTCTTCACCAAGTGATGTAAGAGACTTAGGCAAACATGGCATTTGATTGTCAAGAACTCTTACGATCAATCTTGGATCCCGAGACTACTCACACATTCTATGATGGATGATGGTGGTAGATGTGGGTTGTGAGTTAAGTGTGAGAGAGGTGGTGTGCCAAGGGATGGTTTGCAAATGAGCCAAGCACCCCTATTTATAGCCTGTACAGAGGCCCGGACACGGCCCCGTGTCCACCCGTCTTCTCTTTCTTCATTAAATGCAGTTTGTCTGCATTGGTTGACCACGCCCCCGTGTCCGCTGGGCATGACCCCGTTTGCAGAAGCGTATCTGTACTATCAAGATTTTCCTAGATTCTGTGAATCTTAGAGTTGACCACGGCCCCGTGTCCACTGGACACGCCCCCGTGGTGGGTGATAGAAGCTTCTACAACTTTGTCTTTTTCTGCAGACACTTGGGCACCCCCCCCCGTGCTCATTGAGCACGACGCGTGTTCAGCCTTCTGTTCTCTTGTTTTTGCTTGGGGAGATGCTGTCGAGGGGTCGGGCATGCCACGCTTATTCCTTTTCTTGTATTTATGTTAGATTTAGCTGCCTTTTTGCTTCTTTTGTTCATTTGAGCTCATTTAATCCTGAAAATACAAAAGGAAGACAAAAACACACTTTTTCCAACATTATTACTAAAAAAGGTTTGGTTTTATGCCACATTTGATGTAATTTATATGTTGCATTTTGCACACATCAACATCCCGTACTCAATAGAACTAGCTAATGGGAAGCTAGTAGAAGCCAATGAAGTGATTAGAGGCTATGTTATAGAGCTTGGAGAGCGTAAGTTTTCGATCGACCTTCTGCCAGTTGAGTTAGGAAGCTTCGACGTAGTAGTTGGGATGGATTGGTTGTCGAATAATCGAGCTGAGATTGTTTTCCATGAGAAGATTATTCGCACCCCGATGGAGAATGAAGAGACGATTGTAATTCATGGGGAGAAGCAAGATACGCGTCTACGGATTATCAGTTGTTTGAAGGCACATAAGTTTTTGCGTAAAGGATGTGTTATCTTCTTAGCTCATGTCGTGGATAAAGAGGCCGAAGAACCGAAGCTCGAAGATATCCCAGTGGTAAGGGAATATCCTGAAGTCTTCCCTGAAGACTTGCCAGGATTACCTCCTCAACGACAAGTCGAATTCCACATTGACTTGGTTCTAGGCATCGCGCCTGTAGCCAAGGCACCTTATCGACTTGCGCCTTCAGAGATGCAAGAGTTATCAGCGCAGCTTCAGGAGCTACTGGACAAGGGATTTATAAGGCCAAGCTTCTCGCCTTGGGGAGCTCCAGTACTGTTTGTCAAGAAGAAGGACGGTAGTTTCCGCATGTGCATCGACTACCGAGAGTTGAACAAGTTAACCATCAAGAATCAGTATCCCTTGCCGAGGATTGATGATCTATTCGATCAACTTTAAGGATCAAGTTACTATTCCAATATCGATCTTCGATCAGGTTATCACCAGCTGCGGATTCAAGAAGAAAGTATACCGAAGCCTGCCTTCAGAACTCGTTATGGACATTACGAGTTTCTAGTGATGTCGTTTGGGTTGACAAATGCGCCAGCAGTATTTATGTATTTGATGAACTGGGTTTGCAAGCCATATCTTGATAAATTCGTGATTGTATTTATCGATGATATTTTGATCTATTCGCGGACGAAGGAAGATCATGAGCAGCACCTCAGAGCCATTTTAGAGCTGCTAAAGAAGGAGAAGCTCTACGCCAAGTTCTCAAAGTGCGAGTTTTGGATACGTGAGGTACAGTTCCTCGATCACGTGGTAAATGAGAATGCAATTCATGTGGATCCCACCAAGATCGAGGCGATTAAGAATTGGGAAACTCCGAAGACGCCAACCGAGATCCGACAGTTTCTGGGTTTAGCAGGGTATTATCGCAGGTTCATTGAGGATTTCTCCAAGATTGCTCAACCGCTGACCTCCCTTACTCAAAAGGATAAGAAGTATAAATGGGGAGACAAACAAGAAGAAGCTTTTCAACTGCTTAAGAATAAGATTTGTGATGCACCTATGTTATCCCTACCCGAAGGCACAAACGACTTCGTGGTATATTGTGACGCCTCGCGTTAGGGTTTGGGTTGCGTGCTCATGCAACGCCAGAAGGTTATCGCTTATGCTTCTCGCCAACTGAAGTTCCATGAGAAGAACTACACCACGCATGATTTGGAGTGAGGCGCAGTGGTGTTTGCTTTGAAGATTTGGTGACATTATCTTTATGGTACTCAATGTATGATTTTTACGGATCACAAGAGCCTTCAGCACATATTGGATGAGAAAGAGCTTAATATGAGACAACGACGTTGGGTTGAGTTGTTAAAAAATTATGACTGCGAGATTAAGTATCATCCAGGAAAGGCGAATGTGGTGGTAGACGCCTTAAGTCGAAAGGAAAGGATCAAGCCCATAAGGGTTAGGGCTTTAGAGATGATTATTCAGACAGATCTCTCATTGCGTATTCGTGCTGCATAGAAAGAAGCTCTTAAAAAAGAGAACATTAAGGATGAATATCTCTGAGGAATGGAGAAAAAGTTGGTACCTAACGAGGAAGGAACCTTGTATTTTATGGGATGTATTTGGGTTCCGCTTTTTGGTGGTCTTAGAGAGGTTATTTTTTATGAAGCTCATAAAGCAAGGTACTCGATCCATCCAGGATCGGATAAGATGTACCAAGATTTGAAGGATTATTATTGGTGGCCAAGACTTAAAGGTGATGTTGCTATGTACGTTGGAAAGTGTTTAACTTGTGCCAAGGTGAAGGCTGAGTATCAGAAGCCTTCAGGTCTTCTGCAACAACCAGAAATACCCATGTGGAAGTGGGAGCAAATTTCTATGGACTTCATAACCAAGTTACCCAGAACTCCCAGAGGTCATGATATGATTTTGGTAATAGTGGACTGATTGACAAAGTATGCGCACTTCTTACCGATTAGAGAGAAGGATAACACTGGTAAGCTAGCTGAACTTTACCTAAGGGAGATAGTTGCACGTCATGGAGTGCCTATCTCAATTATATCGGACAGAGATGGAAGGTTTGTGTCAAGGATTTGGCAATCCTTTCAAGAAGCTTTTGGCTCTCAGTTGAATCTGATTACAGCTTTTCACCTGCAAACGCACGGACAAAGCAAGAGAACGATTCAGACGTTGGAGGATATGCTACATGCTTGTGTAATGGATTTAGGTGGAAGTTGGGATACACAACTGCCTTTGGTTGAGTTCTCCTATAACAACAGCTACCATACAAGCATCCAAGCTGCACCATTCGAGGCTCTCTACGGACGTAAGTGCCGCTCACCGTTATGCTGGGCAGATGCCGGTGACAGACAGATGGTTGGTCCCAAACTGGTCCAAGAAACGACTGATAAGATCACACAGATCCGAGAGTGCATCAAGGCGGCTCGTGATCGACAGAAGAGTTACACAGATCAGAGACGATAACCCTTGGAATTTGAAGTGGGTGATATGGTTTTGTTAAAAGTCTCACCTTGGAAAGGTGTGGCACGCTTTGGGAAGCGTGGTAAGTTAAACCCACGTTATATCGGGCCATTCAGGATTCTAGAAAGGGTTTGTACAGTAGCATACAAGTTGGAGTTGCCAGAAGAACTTAATGGTGTTCATGATACATTTCATGTATCTAATCTGAAGAAAAGTCCAAAACAAGAGATAGTGGTCATCCCTGCAGATGAAGTACACATCGACGACACACTCCACTTCACAGAAGAACCCGTTGAGGTTATAGATTGGAAGGTTAACAAGACTCGGAGGAGTAGTGTTAAACTTGTCAAGGTTCGATGGAATGCACGTCACGGCCCAGAGTTTACTTGGGAGAGTGAAGATTGTATGAAAGCAAAATACCCACATTTGTTCCCTAACTCCCCTGCAGCTAATAGTAAAGCTTAAAATTTCGGGACGAAATTTTCTTAACAGGGGGAGAATGTGACAATTGTCAAATTTGCATGTATCCGTACAATTATTAAACAATTATTAGTGCTTAATGACTGTGCTGAATTACAATTAATGACTTGAATTGCTTTCTGATTATTGTTATCATACATACATGTGCATCATATATTGCAAATGACATATCATTATTGCATGCAACACTCATTGATTCAAATGATGCACAAAACAAAGTTAGCGCAGTTATCAGATAAATCAGAAAAATGCTGAAGGAGCTCAGTACATAGACAAGCCTGGTATTGAGACACAAAATGAGCCAGAAACCAAGAGTTACACTAGTATAGCGTGTAGGAAAGTAAGGATCATAAAATTGCCTTCCTAGAGATAGTTTAAGTGTCGGAAAGTGCCTAAAACTCACATAAATTGCATAATTCTGCAGAATTCAGCAAAATTCAGCATTTAAACAACTTAATATCATGCATAAATATGGTTAAATGGTCCAGAATGCTTTCCTAAGTGTCAGGAATCAAAACTGTCACAAAAGGTAACATAAAGCACACTAAACTGCATAGTTTAGCACCTTAACGAACCGGTAACCAACCGGACACAACCCGAAATACCAAATTTTCACTAGAAGCATTGTTTTATCATTACCGAGCTAGTTATGGTCCCCGAACATCATAACACACTATATAACATCTTACTAACTAAAAACCTAACTATAACACTTAGATTTCAACTAAGTGATCTAACTAGACATTACACCCTAATCTAGACCCCCCCCCCCCCACCTATTCATGGCCAACAAGCATGGCCCACTAGTGATTTTATTTTGTTATTTTAATAGATCATGTATACAACTTTACTAAACATATAAACCACTAGACAAACTTGTGTTGATGGATTATAAGTAAAACTCAAAGTTCATAAATCATCATTCTCACAACTCACAAACACTTGAACTCATCTTCTTCCCCTCTCCCTCACTTATGGCCGAGAACACACACACACACCACCACCTTCATCCTTCATCCTTCAATCTTCATCCATTCTCTACATATACAAAGGTGTAAGAAGCACTACAAGGAAGCTAGGAACTCTTGGAAGTTGAAGGACCTTTTATACATGCTTTTAACCACCTCATCTTCATCTTGTGATCATCCCTAGCCTTGAGCTAGTAGTAAGATCATCTATACTCCATTTTACATCTTATTTAGTTGGTTAAAGAATGATACAAGTAACAAATCTTGAAGAACAGTAATGAACAGGAACATGAAACTTAAACATAAGCTTAAAAATCATAAGAAATCATGTTGTTAAGTGTTGTTATTCTTCTTGATTGATGATTGTTTGTGTTTATGATGTTAAACATGATATGATCTTGCTAGATGGTGATTAAAGACATAATCTAGAAAGATGAAAGGATGATTATGTTGTAAGAGCAAAGTGATCGTCCTTATGTAAAGCATGAACTTGAAGTGTAAATTGTTTTTTCTTGAAAAATGATGATCAAAGTGAATATAAAGTCTTGTAAACATATGATTTTAAGAATAGTTTTTCAAGAAACTAAGTTAAAAATACAAGATTTACATAAACTTGGTTCTTAAAGAAATTAACCATATTTTTAGTGGTTAATCAAGTGTAGGATCATGTATTTAACTAGAAAAACTCAAAAAGAAATATTTTTAGAAAAATGATTTACAAGTTGTAAACATCTAAATCCTTAAAAAATGATGTTTTTAAATAAATAACCGCACTTTAAAGGGTAACTAAGCCTACTAAACACACTAGTAAGTTACTACAAATTTTTATAAATTTTCATGTTCATGAAGTAGTGATTATGGCTTGATTTTGGCAAATTGGTAAGTGTTAGTTGATTTGTTGTTGATTGTGATGATTTATAAAGGAAAATGATATGCTTTGAAAGCATGGAAACCTCCATTTTTAGGGGAAACTATTGCAAAATTTTTCTAGAAATTAAACACTTAGAAAAATATTTTTAACCAAATATTTACAAGTATATTTTAAACCATGAATTTTCATATAAAGTTTGCCATAATTTTTGTTACAAAAATTACAAAATATTGGAGGATGGTTTTTGATAATAAAAGTGACTAAATATGTATTTAGGAGAATATATATTTAGATGTCACCATGTGTGTGATTATTTGTATATTATGTGTATTAGTTATATTATTTTAGGGCTTGAAATAATATAACTCACCAAAATACCAAGAAATTACAATACAAAATATTACCAAAATTCCAAGAAATAAATATACAATTTATACCCAAAATATTGGAGAAACTGAACAAGGAATATAATTTACATAAATATTCCGGAATTTAATTCATAAGTATATTTTGGTAATTGGTATTTTGGACACCAAGAGAACAAAAATATGATTTTTACAATTATTACAAAATATATCATATTTTTTACAAGAAGAAAATATATTATTTTTGGGAAAATAAAAATGTATGTGTTTTCTTGAAATTATTAGAAGATATATTATTTTTTGAAGAAAATATATATTTACTTAAATAAACATAAAATACATTATTTTTGGATGAAAAATAGATTTATATATATTTTCTAAGTTAAACTTGAAAATATGTTATTTTTTAGACTTATATGAAAATACTATTATTTTTGCCAAGGGAAAAATTATAAATAATTTTTTCTATGTAAGTTTTCTTAAAATATATATTTTGAGAATATATATTGATGAATTTTTATTAAGAATATTATTCCGGAAAAATTAACACAAAAATTAAGTATAAGAATACTTAATAAACACAATAAAAATACGTATTCTCGTACGTATAAATATACACCGGAATACGCCACTGATACTTGGCAAAAATATACAAGTATAAGAATACGAGTATTAATACACCCATCTTTGGGAAGTTATACATGTACAAATACAAAAATTGTGACAAGTTAAAATATATTATTTTAACAAATATTCCAAAAATTTAATAAATATAATTTAAGTTAAAATATTTATTATTTTAACAAATAATTATATAACTTGGGATAATATTGATGGCACAAAAAAACGTAACTCAAAGACACTAATTAAGACTAAGGTCAAGGCACGACCCACTCGTCTAATAAACTGTAGTACGTTGTAGGTAGTCGTGCACACAAGTAGCAGCTTTGGGTTACATTGGATACGAAGAACGCAAGACTGTGAGTTCATGTCCCCCTTTTCTTTTAACTGTTTTCGATTTTATAACTTCGGGGGTGAAATACATGTTACAAAATGTTTACAAATGGTATGGTTAGCTAAGGAATGAACTGTTAGATCATGTGAATGGGTAGGCGCACACTTAAAACCATTAATCCTCGTATAAGGACTGTAGGATCGTGTATCGACCCGAACGAGTCGTTCAGAGGAGTTTAACTTTGTTTCAGAGGCGGAAACTAAGAAACAAAGGTAGAAACAGCTTTATCTTCACCTTTAACACTGATTGTATTGATTGACAATGTTTACAGCTCAATCCTCACACCGGCAACACTTCGGCGTGGAATACAAGACTTCACTTAGAACTATATTCTGATTCCCCACCAAATGACCTATTTATATTATTTCTGATTCCACTCCTAATGACATGGTGTCATTTGGAGTGGAATCAGCATGTTACTTTCGGGTGGAATCAGAATTTAACATTACGGGTGGAATCAAAATTTAACATTAGGAGTGGAATCAGAATTTAACATTAGGAGTGGAATCAGAAAGTTAACTTTCGAGTGGAATCACTCCTAAATATTCTGATTCTTGGATTCCGTGCTCTATTCTATCTATCTCTAAACAAGACTCGATGTAAGACGAAGACGACAGATGTGTGCACCAACAAGGACCGAGGGACATGAGTGATAGATCTATTTAGGTGTAGCGAGCCCACACCCATGAGGACCGGGATTTGGCCCATGAGGTGACTATGTCTTACAGCCGGAAGCCCGGTACAAAATCCGATAGGTTTGAGCCTTCCTACGTCGTTGCACACATGTTAATGGCCTTGCAAACCATTAATCGATTTGTTTTCCTTGTTACTTTCATACCGGGATTTACAAATACATACATACTATGGTTACAAAGTTTATTACGAACTCACATACAAAACACATGAACTCGCTCAACTTTTGTTGATGTTTTCAAACTATATGTATTTCAGGAAACTATATGTGGATCTGGCGGACGCTGAAGTTTTCAAGTCGTGTCACTAATAAAAGACGTCATCCTGTGTCTAAGGATTTGGATTGTGTATCTTATCCTAGATAAGATACATAGTTCAAAGCCTAGTGTTTATTAGTGTCTTTTGTCGAGTCCTTATGGAACTCTAAACAATTTGAATGGTTTGTAATATGAATTTGAAGTCTGCGTTTGGGATTTTAAAACTTATTTGTAATGTTTTAAAACTTATCTATGGATGAACATCTTGGTTTTATCATATAGTTGTTTGTTAATGTTGAATGCAATGATATTAAGCAAGTCACACATAATCATGCTTCCGCAAAAGTCAGGTTGTGACATGTGCATTGGTAGAAACAATAACAATGTGTAGTGAAACAGTAAACATGTATGCACATGTGCATTGTTTGAAACAATAATCATGTGGAGTGTATGTGGTACCCTATTACATATGGGGTACCACATTACATATGTCGATGTATATGTAAATGAAAAAGGATTAAATGTAGTTAAAATATTTATGTATGCAGATATGCATTGGTTGAAACAATAACAATGTGAGTGACAAAAAAAAGTATCATCCGTGCAAGTGCAATCATAAACAGTGCAAGTGCAATCATAAACATCGGAATTTGTAATCATAATATTGGAATACATAGTTTAAATGATGTTTAATCGAGTAGTTCAAAGTAAACGAGTAGTTCAACGTAAACGTGTAGGTCAAATTGAATGTAAACAAACTAAATTAAATGTAAACAGTAATTCAACATAATCAAATTGAACGCATAAGTTTCAAATTAAATGTAAACAACAGTTCAACATAGGTGAGCAACTTGAATGTAAACAGTTCAGATTAAATGTAAAACGAATAATAAAACAAAATGATCAATATTTTGACGATGAACGTAATCGAATTTTTTATGGTTGGGTGCATTATGACGTCTGGATAAACGCCTAAGGGGCTGTTCATGTACATTTATATGTGCAGGGTCTTCAGAATCATCATATGTATCTTCATCAGTATCATTATTATCATTGGAATAAGAATTGGTTTCATCGTTAGGGGGGGTACGGAATTCCAGCAGCAATGGTAGCAGCTTCATTGTGTATGAATGTTCCTGAAAATATAGAAAGAATGTTAAAAAGTGAATAAAGAAATGGTAAAAAGTGATATTTAATAAGGTAAATGTTATGTGTAAGAATGTTGTATAAATGATAAACAGATTATTGGTGATGATTATAGGGTAATGGTAATGTGCTGCACATGTGTAGAATGTAGATTATTGGTGATGGTTATAGGGTAATGGTAAAGTGCTGCACATGTGCAAGATGGTGTATTTATACAAAAATCACGTCCGACACTCAAATTGCATCAGCAGTTCTCGGTTCTCAAGCATCAGCAGTTCTCTGTAGTTCATCTTCGTCATAGCGTCTTCGTCATAGCGATAACAATACACCATAAATCGTTCGTCATATGGATTTTACCATCAGACATTTCAAAATTCATCGTATAATTGAGGTTATTGCTACAAAATTCGTATTATAATCGATATTGTTGCAGCAAGAATATAATCATAGATCATATATTCTCGATCGATTCGTAATCGAGTATTCCATTCGTAACTAGGGCAACATGATCAGAATCATCGAGGAGTGTGGCACGATTAGGGTTACAGGAGGAATGGCACGATTAGGCTTACAGGAGGAACAATGTATGTGAAGGATCATCGGTTATATGAGGATCGACACGTGATGAATCAGAAGATGCCATATACCACCGTAAACATTGTGCTGACTGCCACCACCGTGAAATATGTGAACGGCGACTACCTCTCTGCCGTGAAAACCACCATGAACGCGTCTCTGCCACTTTTGAAAACTGTGAACTGATGAAACTTTTGAAACCCTAAAACAGAGAACAGTAACAAAAAAGGAATGTGCGTGTTTTATCATAAACATATTATAATTACAAAAATACCATGTGTTCACACGGGTTCTCGCGGTTCTCGTAATAAAGGGTGGTTCCTAACAAATCCTTCTCCTTCCAAATACCATCACGCTTTTTTAAAACTACCTTAAACTATATAACTAAAATATATTGAAAATTGATTAACTTTTTTGTTTACATATTCTTTATTTTATTTTACATGTAAATATATAAATTGTTTTAAAGTTTAAATTAAATTAAAATAATTTGTTTCGGGGAAATCTGGGACGACAACGCATAATCTGAGAAAAACCAAAAAAAAAAGCATATGTGACGCTAACGTGTCACACGGGAAAAACGATGAAACTAGGACGACACCCTTCACCCCAAGAGTCACAAGAAGTTGATAAAACCAATTGAAGCTCACCCAACAAATGACAATTCTACACTACACTACAATCAAAATAATACATTCAAGAACCGCCATTTTATATGACCAAAAATAAAAGATAACAAAGTTATATAATAAAAAATAATTATAAAAAAAAAGTATAATGAATGAATCCAAGATGATGGTGTACTACTATAGTTCGGTTTTAGTCTTGGTATCAAAGTTTGGGAGATGATTAAAAGAGCCACCATGGTTAGCAAGTGAACTGGCTCTATGATAGCGACACCTGAAAGATCCAACGTGGGTGGTCGGGGAACAAAGACAATTAGGTTTCGAATCTGTGTGTCCCCTCGGTGAGGCCAAATGTGCGATCTCTGCGTAGCAACGAGTTGTTGTCACCCCGGTGTGCCCACTCATCGGCATCTGCTGTTTTTTGGTTTCTTGCAATTGAAGTTTTCCTGGCTCAAAACTTATGTGTTGTGGCCTTTCTTGTTTTCCCTCCATGTTTTATCGTTCTTTCTGTCTACAACTGTCACAAAATATGTACAATAATTGTTTAGTCTTGTGTTTCAAGTATGAAGGACCATTTTGAAAATAAGACGCATGTAATCATATATAAGATGCGTTAAACAAATGTTCACTACTAGAAAATTGAGGGTTTGCAACATTATTTCAGTTGCAAATGCCCAATTTTCTAGAGTGGGTTAATTACCTCGGTTTGACATTTTTCAAAAACGACCGTTTAAAACCCCGTGGATGAATAATCATTGATGAGGTGTTTACAATGAATGTGGTTCGTAAACATATTAATAGAAGTCTCCTTCAAGACGATGTCCACTAAATGAAACCAAAACATCCCGCAGAAGGTTAATATTCATGATTGGAAACTGATGTTAGATCGGCTTCCTACGAGAAGTAACCTTGAAAAGAGAAGGATTGACATCCCATACATTTTGTGCCCTATTTGTGATTCTCAGGTTGAGATTGGAAATCATGTTTTTGGAAATTGTTCGTTTACTAACTATGTTTGGATGGTGTTTGGATGGCTATTAGCCGTTGGTTTGAGATCACTTGGCCGAATCTCAAAACTCGGATTAATTGTGTTCATGGTTGGATGCCTTTATCACATCCAAATCGAAGAAAGAGATCATCGAAGAAATTCTTTTTTCTACTTGGTGGCTCGTGTGGAAGCTAAGAATGATATTATGTAAAAAAAACTTGTTAAAAACAAATATTAAAAATAAATTTGATGTAAATAAATTAATTAAATTTGACTTGAAATCGTCACTTAGACTATGGGGAGTGAGGGAGTGGAAAGAGACGTGGGTTGTTGTGGCATCCCAACCATGGCGTGGAATAGCGCCCCCTATAGCGTGAACCATGCTTGTGGTGGGTTGGCATGAAGACCTCCACGGTGAGGAGTCTGGGCGTGGAAGATGGGGTGTGTGGCGTGAAGGCCAACCATTCGGTGAGGCAAGATAGATTTTTTTTTTTAATGGGTGTGGAGTTTGGATGTGAAAAGTGAACACCACCTCATGCATGGAAACCGTGTGGAAATGATATGACGCTAAGGTGATAGGCGTGGAAGTGAAACACACCCAATAATCTTATAGGCAAATATTGATAAAAAGTTGCTTTACATATTCAAATTAAAAACTAATATAATTTAAAAAGGTAAACAAACACGAATAATAAAATCCGTGTTTTGTTTGGTCTAACCGGTTGGTTTAGACATTTAAACCTTGTATCAAACCGTTGTAATCAAATGTATACAACGGTTTCGAAAATTACAAAGCGTAACGTATCAAACATTAATCCGGTCTAAATCGTTATGGTTTAACCATTATGTTTGGCTCGGCATGAACCGTACACACCCCGGCGATAACAAAAGAACTTCATATCAATAATACTAACCTGCCGGTAATTGCTTTCAAAGTTCTGTCGAAGAGAGATAGAGAGAAAGGGCGTGCAAGTTTTGGTGCAAGAAAATAAAATTTTGGGCAATAAAAAATAAAAGTAAAAACTTGTGAGGTGATGAACAAACACCAATAATTACTAAATTTGGATGGTGCTTTTGTGACCATTAGTTATTTATCAGTCTGCATCAAGACCTGAATTTGTTATCCATTTCTTAATCCAACCATATATTCGTTGTTACCAAGTAAACACATGTTCAAATATTATTGTGGATAATTTAATATCCGTTTTCTTCTCGAAATGGCGAGTCCAATTATTTTGGATAATTTAATAATAGTAGCCCATGAATTTTTCAAACACACACACTCACATTTTTTCTAACAGCAAAATCACTCAAGGTTCAACATCTTTTAAACCTAATTAATGATGTTTTTGTAATTGTTTAAAAAGCTTTAAATAAGAAAAGTGAATGCAACATATCTAACCTTTGATTGCTGTTTAAATTGTGTTTCATTTTCGTACGGGAAGGGGCACTTTAGGGTAAGTATTGTACTATTGACCAACCATCATTTGACACGTCAAAAAGTGCATCAAGTACTCATTAACCAGTAAGTGGTACCATAGCCACAAACTTTTATTTAAATAAATTCTCAAAATTAAATATCATTAAAACTTAAATTTTAACATTAAATAAAGAGTAAATTACAAGTTTTGTCCTTTATGTATATCCCAAATTGCAGGCGCTGTCCTTTGTCTTTAAAATTGAGAATTTACTTGTATTGTCTTTTCACATCCTAATTTATCTAATTTATAAATAAAAGTTTGTGGGTAGCATTGTCTTTTCACATCCTAAATTACAAGAGAGTGAAGATGAGGGTAGCATTGTCTTTTCACATCCTAAATTACAAGAGAGTGAAGATGAGGGTAGCATTGTCTTTTCACATCCTAATTGAGAATTTACTTGTATTGTCTTTTCACTTAACTTTTTGGTTAAATCTGGTCATGTGCAAGGCACATGAGGGTAGCATTGTC
The DNA here is from genome assembly GCA_030545235.1 of Helianthus tuberosus. Lineage (NCBI taxonomy): Eukaryota > Viridiplantae > Streptophyta > Magnoliopsida > Asterales > Asteraceae > Helianthus > Helianthus tuberosus. Next base: position 60,707,965 of record CM060415.1, on the reverse strand, counting down.
TTTTCACATCCTAATTTATCTAATTTATAAATGATTTTTAGAAATCAAATAAAACATAGCCAATCACCTGCCGCCACCACCTTCCACCCTCACCTGCCGCCGACCACCACCAGCTCCCACCCTCACCTGCCGCCGACCACCCACCATCTCCACCATCGCCTGACCCACCATCACCACTCACTCCACTCTCTCTTACCCAACCACCGCCCCACCAGCCACCACCGTCCCCACCTACCACCGTCACTGTCAACATCATCATCTGCCACCGCCCCCACTCTCTATATCTCTCTCTACCGTCGTCCTTCGTCTTCCGACCCTGTTACATAAAAGATCGCATAGAGAGAAACCCCCAACAAAAAAACCCTAATTCAACTACTCAACATCATTAAACCCAACCACAATCAAACCCATATGCCCAATCATCAAATCCTCCATCCTTAATCAAACCACTAGCATCAAACCTAGATTGTCGGTGATGCAAATGACAGACCGAAATCAAAATAAAAACACCAAGAATCAAAATAAAAACACACTTGAAACTGAAAAATCGAGCAAATCTTGAATAACCCTAATCTGCAACAACACCAGATTCAATTTTAACATTCATCTCTCTCGAAATTAAACCTACACGACCTCTCTAAATCAACAAATCTTGAATAACCCCCAACAAAGAAGGACGGCGAATCGCCGATAGAGAGAAGAGATAGAGTGGGGGCGGTGGCAGTTGGTGGTGTTGACAGTGGTGGTGGTAGGTGGGGTGGGGGCGGTGGTTGCAGGGGTGGGGATGATGGTTGCAGGGGTGAGGATGATGGTTGCAGGGGTGGGGGCGGTGGTTGCAGGGGTGGGGATGATGGTTGCAAGGGTGAGGATGTTGGTTGCAGGGGTGGGGATGATGGTTGCAGGAGTGAGGATGATGGTTGCAGGGGTGGGGGCGGTGGTTGCAGGGGTGGGGTGTCACACCCCAACCGATGGCGGAATCATCGGGGCGCGGCACTAGGCGAATTAGATTGCTCAAGAGAATCCATAACAACTATATTGCGATAATATTTAATACATTCGTTATCCAATACTAACAAATAATACGATCACATAAGTTATCACAGATTTCTTGTCCTCTTGAACGATACAAATCCGACAACCTAGATTTTAGTTGAGTTTCTAGACCTCCTAGCTTGATTTGATATAGTCTGCGATCTAATCTGCAACATACGTTAAAAATATCTATCAATACAAAAGTATTGGCGAGTATACAGGTTTGATATGTATAGCGTAATAGATAAAAAGTGTAGCGAATTTCCATATGCAAGAACGTAACACACGACATATATACTCACAAAGCTGATACTACCAACTAAGTCCTCGATGCTCGAATATGCAATGGCAAACTAGACCCCGTCGGGCGCAATAGTACTATACTAGTCATGGTGGGACGTCACGAGTATAAGCCCTAGCACATATGCAACTAGCATCACGTATATCTATGCATAACAGTTATTCGCAAGTGATAATTCGATTGATTGAATAATTCGTTTGATAAGTTCGATTTGCTAGAAACGTATGTTACACCCAAAATACGATTAAAAAGGGTTCAAGTATACTCACAATGCGTATTTAGCGGGGATGCAACTTGATTGGGTCGGTTGCGAGCACGTCTGCGTTAATCGTTGAAGAATAGAGTAAACGATGTACGGTTAAGCGAGAATAGCCTTGAAAAGTCATTTATTTGGTCGGATGGTGCTCATCCATCCGGATGACATGTTATCCGTCCGGATGACAAGTGATCCGTCCGGATGACATGTTATCCGTCCGGATGGCATGTGATCCGTGCGGATGGCATGTGATCCGTGCGGATGGCATGTGATCCGTGCGGATGGCATGTGATCCATGCAGATGACACGTCTGTTTCGCATTCTGAACACTGTTTTTGAGTGTTTATCGGAAGGAATACGTGCGGAGTTACCGGGACAGTGTAATTTCGCACTAACACTTGAAATTCCATCAGTTCCGACCCGCTCTAACGGCCGGGAATCACCCCGCTCCATCAGAACTGGCCGTTCTTGACGGTTTCTCCGGTTTAGCTCGAAATCGCACAGTTCCTTGGTTGAATACATAGATTTAGGTGAGATTCGTTATCAAATCATGTGGAAATCACTCAGATCTGAGGCGCTTATGGTGGGATGAGGTCACAACTTGAAGTTCATATGAACTCTTGGTGACATCACCTTAAAACACCTCAAAATCAATAGATTTCACGGTTAAAAATTGAGTTTTAAAAGATAGAATGATGTAGAATTGAGTGTAGATCGTAGAAGTATAAGTTTTAGGTTGAAATCTTACCGGAATCGTGAGGAATCGAGAGAAAAGGGTCCTAGAGCGTGTTTGGTCGAGTGGGAGCTGTCACATCACTGTTAGAGTGATGTGACTTGCTATTTATAGGCAACAGAGGGCTGAAGTGGATTTTGGGTTGGATGGCCCATCTGTCCGGATGGCTATCCGTCCGGATGGCCCATCCGTCCGGATGGCTATCCATCCGGATGGCCACTCCGACGCGATGGATTTCTCTGTTTTTGAGCATTGCGATCGACTTTGAAGTGCGTGCTTTTTATATCATTATTATATATACCTATAGATATCACTAGGGGTCGTATTTACGTATCCATAATCCACAGTTTCGATAATTACAGTCGGTTTTCGTTTCGAGTATGCGATTATTAGCGACGTTTCACGGCCATTAAGGAGGGTAGTATAGGTCCTTTCTTGATGTCATCGTGAACGTTATTGTGTTATGTGCCACAAAGACTGACGGGGTACCATTTACTCGTATTGTCATCATCGTCACGACGGCTAGAGCTATAGCACTCATCCGAGAGTCTTTGTTAGCGTTAATTGTCTGCATTTCGACACACCACGGCCACTGAGGAGGGTAGAATAGGTCCTCACCCAATGTCATCGTGAGTGTTAGTGCTTGTGATTGGTGTAGTATAGTGATATTGTATTTCGAAAATATGTGATTATCCTTCGAATAGCGATGTATGCGATATAGTTACATTATGATCTGAATCTCTGGTGCTAGGCGTAACGAGTATAACGAGTAGTGACAATGCACAAAAGTGCGGGTTGTTACAGTCTCCCCTACTTTAGGAAATTTGGTCCCGAAATTAATCCAATAGGAAGACTTCTGAGAGTTGATCCCACGTAAGTAGCGTTACAGCGAGTGATCTGACCGTGAGTTGACGAATGAGAGTGCTTCGAATAAGAGGTCGATTGCGATAGCGAGAAAGTGACGTAAGAGACAAAAGTAATATCCCACGAGTTGGCGTTTCAGAGTACCTCCTGTCGCGAAGAATTCGTTAGTTCGATGCGATTGAAATTTTAAAGGATTTGAAAAGGTTTCTCCTGACGTAGAATTAACTGAGTCGATCGTTAACCAACGTTACAAGAAGCGTTCGTTTTAGATGTTAACCAACGTCTCAAGAAAGTCTTGTTTTTTTTTTATATTGCAAAAGGTTTTAAGGAAAAATTTGGACTCATGAAACTCCCCTTGGTCATGGAGCTAAGCCAATTCGATGTTACCTCCACATCGTGAGGAATTTCACTTGTCCAAGGTTTTTAATAAAAGTTTCATAAAAATCAGTTTTAACCGTTTGGAAAAGATAATTTAGCATCGGGCCCCACTTGGCACTTTCCCACGGAAGTTCGTTAATATGATTAAAACATTTATATATAGGAAGTACCAGCGGCGTATCCACCATGTTTCTCCCATATTACTTCCGTTTCGTGAGGCGGTGTCATGTGCACCGATACAAAACGGATAGAATTGCGCTCACTCGGTCCAATCGATAGAAAGTCAGACTGAGTATAAGATATAATCGAATAGGTTAAACCGGCGAGTTAAGTTGCGAACGTAGCTACAACAGCGTGCGCGAGTAGCCTAATGACACAAAACATTTATGTGTCGTGTCTGGGTAGGCGTCAAGCGATAAGCGGTAAGCGAATAGCGCGTTTTCGATTAGATTCCACTTTGAACCCACATGGCACGTTTCCACGAGAGTTTGCTAACGTGGTGAAATACCACGTTTAACCAGGTTAGCTTCGTCTCGTGAAGCGATGTCATGCGTATTAATACCACACAGCCATTTCGGCGACGATGATAGAATCACGATAAGTTGCGGTTGTTGCATTGCAAGCGATGGAGGTACGCGCGATTTATGCGGTTCGATTTGATTGATTAACGCCACAGAGTTTAACTAACATCAGACCCCACATGGCCTTTTCCACGAAAGCCCGCTGATATGACTAAAACACCTTGCTTTAACCATATGAGCTTCATCTCGTGAAGCGAGGTCATGTGTGCTAACTTGACACAAACATCACAGATAACGGTAGGCAATAGTGATAGATTGATTCACAGCAAGCGATATAGATTCACATAATGAGCGATGGAGATTCTCATAATAAGCGATAGAGATTTCGAGATACACATGATAAGCGATTACGGTTAGCCGGGTTTCGTTTCGAATAAGCTTAATGTTACGTCGCGACGCGTCATGGTTATCGAGGAGGGTAGAATAGGTCCTCACTCAACAATATCGTGAGCGTTTATATACTTGATGAGATTTCGTTGCGACAGACTTACGACCAATCTTGCGTCGATGCATTTGCCCTGCGAGGTAGACTCTCGGAGTCCATCGATGAGGCGATTGCATTGCGTTTGCAGACTTGCGTTAAGTCTCGCGATGGTGCGATTTAGTTGTTACGCCTTGTGATTAGGTGTAATGTCTTGAAAATAATCACAATAGTATAATAGGTCTAATAACGTTCAACTCCACGTGGCACTTTCTTCACGGAACTTCGGTAGTATGATAAAGCACACCTTGCTTGACCCCTACCACTTAGATCCCGTGGTTTGGTGTCATACGTTGCCGTAACGCTTTTGGCACCTTAGAATTTACTACGATCTCTGTGCACTGACCCAAATAATCCTGTGTGCACCCGTGATTAGTCGTTCCTTGCACGTTTATCGTACCTCGTTCTAAGAGTGTAGTGAGGGTAAAACACATTATTTCGTGATATAGTGTATAGTATGTGCGTGAATCTAGTCTAGGTGTGACGACTAGAGTGTGAAAGAGAATACGAAAACGAGAGTTAATGTTACGCATAGCGGCAACATCGAGTAATAGAGTGGGTTCAAAACTTAGAAATTAACGCCGAAAATCGTATCATTACAACTTTATCCTACGCTTGCTAAATGCTTGATGCTGAAGGCCTTTGCTGGAGCTGTTGTTGTACTCAAGTTCGCGGTTCGATGCGGTAGTTACGAGTGAAGTGACCGTAACGGTTGCAGTTACTACAATAGCGACAGTCAGCTTCAACTGGATGATGATAGTATTAGCAGCGTATTATTATTGTGTATTATTATATTGTATTTATTGCATTCATATTAGGATTATCCCCTTTCCTTGTATAGTGGGGATATAGTTATGATTGATTCCTTTTCCATGTTTATCTCTTGTATTCTCCCCTATATAATGGGGCTTTCATTTTTCAATAACAGACAGAGAATTATATTGATAACCATAGCTTTAATGGTATCAGAGCTACGGTTCTGATTACCTTGCTCTTTTTTTGCCTTCAATCGATCATCAGGCTTCGACCGCATTCTGTTTTCTGCTTCCTTCTTGTCTGCCGTGCCACAGCAACCACCACCATAAACCCTTAACCCGATTCCCTTGTCTGATACATCTCCACCATAGCCACCATGACCAAATCTGATCAAGAATCCTCAAAACCCCCTGCCCTCCACCCTGCGTATTCTGTCACGAACATCCAGTCCAAGATCCCGACCCTGGATGGTTCCACCATGACTTATTCTTCCTGGGTGAAGATGTTTAATCTTCATGTCACCGGATACAAAGCTGCCAATCATATTGATGGCACTCCACCCCCTGATCTGGTTGCCCCTGAATATGAATCCTGGAAGGAGCTTGACGCGCTCGTTCTGCAATGGATCATAAACACTGTTTCTGACAAATACCTTGGCCGCATCCTTGATAAACCCACAACCGCTAGAGACGCTTGGGTGCAGCTTGAGAAAATCTTTCTCAGCAACAAGAAAGCTCGGTCTGCTACCCTTGAAACCCGTTTCTGTAACCTAACTTTGGCTGCCTGCACGTCCCTAGATGACTATTGTCAACAATTAAAAACCTTGGCCAACCAACTTGCGGATGTAGATCATCCCGTGAGCGAATCCAGGCTAGTCCTTCAACTAGTTCGTGGTCTCCCAACCGAGTATAACACCACCGCCTCCTTTATCAACAACCGCGATGCGGACTGGGATTTGGCCCTTAGCTTACTTCATGACGAAGAGATTCGGATTGAAGCGCAAAAGGGTTCCTCATCTTCGGTTCTTGTCGCTACCACCACACCACATAACCCGTCCCCTCAACCATCAACCCCATCTGACCCACCACAAACCTACACCAACCAATCCTACCCTAACCATACAGGACGTAGCAGGGGCCACGGCAACCATTCCCGTGGACGCGGCAGAGGCAGCAGTGGCAGAAACTACTTCGCGGGCCCTCAAACTGGCTACGATCAGCCTGCTGTTTACCCCAACTGGGCCTGGTGGGCCCCGCCTCCATGCCCGTATCCAATCCAGCCCAGTTGGCGGCCCACCAACAATTCTGCTCAGCCCAATCAGCAGCCTTCACAGACCTATTTCACAGGCTTTTCTGGACCAGCTTCATACGGTTCCTATGGGTCTCCTCAATTTGGGTATGATGCTCTTAGCCCCACTGACTTGAGTGCCGCCTTTGCTAATATGCAGGTTAATCAACAAACTGGCTCATGGAATCAAGACATTATGGATACCGGGGCTGAATCACATGTCTCACGAGATCGAGGTAAAGTTATTATTCCTAACTCACATCCTTTAAATATGTCAATTCTTGTCGGTAGTGGTCATTGTGTCCCAATTCAAGGATCTGGCACGGGCTTTCACACCCTACCAAACCGAACCTATATACTTCCCAATGTCCTATATAGCCCCCATGTCATTAGAAACCTTATTTCTGTGAGACGCTTTACTCGTGATAATAATGTATCTGTCGAATTTGACCCTTTTGGCTTTTCTTTGAAGGATCTCATCACTAAGCGGACTCTCTCACACCACAATAGCACCGGGGATCTCTACCTTTTCACACCTCCTCAACTTCCTCCTCAAGCCTGTTTCATCACATCCACTTCTCTACCCTGGCACGAGCGTCTTGGTCACCCAGGAGCTCAAGTTTTAAATGTCTTAAGTCGTAATTTTCATTTCTCTTGTAATAAAGACAACTTGTCTACTCTTTACAATTCATGTCAACTTGCTAATAGTAAACGCTTACCATTTTATGATTCCAATTCTTTTACTTTTGCACCATTTGACATTATTCATTGTGACCTTTGGACCTCACCCGTACCCAGTAAATCCGGGTTTAAATATTACATGGTCCTCATTGATAACTTTTCCAATTTTGTTTGGGTTTACCCACTAAAATACAAATCAGAAGCCTTCCCCACCTTTTCTAAATTTCACAAATTAATAGAAACCCAATTTCATAGAAAAATTAAAACTTTCCAATGTGACCTCGGGGGCGAGTTTGATAACCACGCATTTAAAAGCTTTGCCTCCCATCATGGCCTCGTATTTCGTTTTTCGTGTCCTCAAACATCACCTCAAAATGGTCGTGCGGAACGCATGATTCGCCGACTTAATGATATCATTCGTGCCCTTCTTATACATGCTAACCTACCACCATCCTTTTGGGTGGAGGCATTACACACCGCCACCTACCTTCACAACATTTTACCCACCAAACGTCTAAATTTTTACACCCCTACCTATGTCCTTTATTTACGCCACCCTGGCTACACTCATCTCCGAGTATTCGGGTGCGCGTGCTACCCGAACACCTCCGCCACTTCCCCACACAGACTTCATCCCCGGGCTATTCGTTGCATTTTCCTCGGGTATCCCCCGGACTTCCGAGGATACCGGTGCTTAGATCCTACCACCGGTAGAGTCCACATCTCTCGACATGTCACGTTTGATGAACATGTCTTTCCTTACACCATCCCACACCCGCCCATCTCATACAATTTCCTTGATGACCCACCCTCCATTAACTTACCATTTCAATTTCCCAGTCCCCGGACCTCCCCTACTACCCCATACCCCATAACCTATTCACGACGGCCTAAACCCACACACCCGAAACAACCAGCCCAGCTCGTCCACTCACATCAGCCCACACATCTGCAACACCCAGCCCAGCCTGTAAACTTACATCAGCCCACGGCCCAACACCCTCAAACCTCCACTGCCCCACATCCGGACCCACCACAGCGTCCGCCTAGGCCCAATCAGCCCACTCACCAACCGCTGACTCCCTCTCAGCCCACTTCGGACTTGTCCGCCCCGCCACCTCCCACCAACCAACACCCCATGACCACCCGTTCTAAATCCCGCTCCACTAAGTCGGCCGCTACCTACACTACTACTACCATTTCTTCTGTCCCCACCACCTATGCCAGAGCCCTTGCCGGTCCAAATTGGGCACGTGCCATGCAGGTAGAATTTTCAGCTTTATTGGAGAATGAGACTTGGGAACTCATTCCTCGCCCTACAGATCGCCCAGTCATTCGGTGTATGTGGTTGTTCCGCCATAAGTTTCATGCGGATGGGTCATTAGAACGGTATAAAGCTCATTTGGTAGTTAATGGAAATTCACAGACGGTTGGTATTGATTGTGATGAGACTTTTAGTCCGGTTGTAAAACCAGCAACCATTCGTACTGTTTTGTCTCTTGCTATTTCCAGGTCATGGCCCATTCACCAATTAGATGTAAAGAATGCATTTTTGCACGAAGATTTAAAAGAGACTGTTTTCATGCATCAGCCGCCTGGCTTTGTTGATCGACGCTTCCCGCACTTGGTATGTCAACTGAAGAAGTCGTTATACAGGCTTAAACAAGCCCCTAGGGCATGGTATACTCGGTTCACGAATTATATTACTTCACACGGCTTTCGAGCCAGTGCCTATGATCATTCATTGTTTATTTATAGGCGTGACCCCGCGAACATGGCCTACTTATTGCTTTATGTTGATGATATTGTCCTGACAGCTTCTAATGATGCTCTCTTACGAGATATTATTGCCACACTCTCACGAGAGTTTGCTATGACTGATCTTGGGCGATTACATCACTTTCTGGGTATTCAGGTCGATCACCAGAAAAATGGCATTTTTCTTTCACAGTAACAATATGCCAAGGATATTATCTCGCGTGCTGGTATGACCTCCTGTAAACCGTGCACGACCCCAGTTGATCTTTCCTCAAAACTTAGTGCTATGGATGGTTCTCCTTTTTCAGATCCTACGTTATATCGTAGTTTGGCTAGTGCGTTGCAGTATTTGACCTTCACTAGACCTGACATCACTTATGCCGTACAGCAGGTCTGTTTATTCATGCATGACCCTCGGGACACTCATTTTGCGTTTATGAAACGCATCATTAGATATATATACAGGGCACTACTGATTATGGCATCCGTATGGTCAAGTCATCTACTACTTCTTTAGTCGCGTATTCTGACACGGATTGGGGTGGGTGTCCTGACTCGAGACGTTCTACTAGTGGTTATTGTGTAGTTTTGGGTGACAATCTTTTATCTTGGTCTTCTAGACGTCAGCCAACGGTCTCACGATCTAGTGCCGAGGCTGAGTACCGTGGAGTGGCAAACGCTGTGGCTGAAGCTTCTTGGTTACGCAATTTATTATTAGAGTTACACACTCCACTTCGGCAAGCCACCATAATCTATTGTGATAACGTCTCAGCAGTCTATTTGTCGGACAACCCCGTGCAACACCAACGCACAAAGCATATTGAAATTGATATTCACTTTGTCATAGAAAAGGTTCGTGTGGGCGACATTCGTGTTCTTCATGTACCATCAGCCTTACAGTATGCCGACATATTTACCAAAGGGCTCTCCAAGCAACTGTTCCAATCTTTTCGATCTAGTTTGAGCGTTTGTCCTACACCCGTTCAAACTACCGGGGAGTATTAGCAGCGTATTATTATTGTGTATTATTATATTGTATTTATTGCATTCATATTAGGATTATTGTAACACCTGTGTCTTTTCAACCATCAAACAAATGCCAAACCAATGAAATATTGTATTTCATACTTTGGACTTGTATAAATATGTGTATCGTTTACACATATCAATTCTTGTTCGATTTCAAGCTCTAAATCGCTTTCTGGAAGGTTATACGCGCACTAATGCGTAAATATAACCAGTTTAATGCAACGAACACTCCGGAATAGTGAAATAGGCTTAACATACCTTAAATAACCTTTACATAACTTAGATATAAGTTTTGGAAGGTTTGGTGTGGTGAAATCAAAGTTTAATCACTTACAGGGACTAAATTTGACAAACTGCGAAAGTATGCCAATTTGAACTGTAACAGACGTTTCGGAACATGACCATAAGTTAAACATACCATAAATATCCTTTACATAGCTTAGAAATAGGCTTTGAGGGGTTCGGTGTGCTAAAATAAACTTTTGTGTCATTCAGGGACTAAAAGTGTCAAAAAGTGCACAAGTTTGCATTTTCGCGCATAACTTACGTTCTGAATACATCCGGACATCCAAAAATTTATGTAAGCATGACTACATTATATTTTAGTGTTCGCCTTAAGAAAAATCCATTCGTCGCGTCATTTGGTTCGTTTTTCGCGCTTATGCGCATTCCGTCGTAATTAAGCGAACATCGCGATCGTACGGCCAAACGAACCGACATCCTAGATATTTTTTAGCATATTTTGAGTTCCCTATACTTTAACTTCATTTTAGAGCCTTAAAATGAGGTTAACGGGGTTCAAACGCGTCGAAAATCGCTTAAACAAGGTGCAGGGACCATTTCTGTAAAATCTGCCAAAACAGGGGCCTAGCGTGACGCGACGGGCCTTAGCGTCACGCGAGCCCCCTTCTGGACCAGATTCCATGTTTTTAACAGCGGGTCCCAGCTGATTAACCACAACCACATGTTTGCAACTTGCTTAATCACTAAGATTAGGAGCATATGTGGCTCCATAACCTTTGTGACAAGTGTACGGCTCGGATCGTGGCACGATATTCAAGAAACGATCCTAGCGGCTCTACTTTATCTATAAATACCCACCCCCCTTTGGCTTAAAAACCCACAAATCTGATTGAAAAGACTCTAAGTTGGAACCTTCGTTTCATACCTGAGCTATTTTGATCTGGGTTAGCATTCGGGGACCCTGGGTAAGTATTCTTTCGTTCTTTTCCTTATTTTACTGCTTTTCGAGTCAGAAAGTCAAACTTTGTTTGACTTTCAGCGTTGACCAGTAATGGTCAATGCGAAGTTCGTTTGAACTTCGCAACGTGAGTGTAATCACGTTGGTCATAGTCCCTTGGGACTATGCCCACTGACTACCACGTTGTCTAGGGTCGTAGGGTAAGCGATCTAATAAATCGCTTATACCTCGAACTCGACCCAGTTTGGTCGATCATTAGGATCCGACCAAACACAGTAGGTGACCATAGTAGGTAGGGAATAACCTTCCGAGGTTATACCCTATGGTCACATCGTTTAAGTAGTTGTATGATAGGTAGTTTATATGCCTTAGGTAAATTACCAGAATACCCTTTTCATGTATAATTGGTAATTAAGCATATGTAACCTAAACCTTTGTCACATAACTGGTTATGTAACATGTTAAGGCATATATTACTTGTCATAGGACTAGTTAGGCGGTCTGAACGCGTTTCACGCGAACGACGCGTTAAAGTAGCATAAGCTACCTAAACGGGTCGTAATGGGTCGTAGACACTTAGGTTAAGTTTCATTTAGTATGTAGGCTTGTTAAACCAAATGACACGAGTCTCAACACTCGTTTGGTTTACAAACCCTAATGCTACCCGATCTTCCGATCTAGGTCCGGTTAATTAACATAGTTACCTATATTAGGTGCCGTTTGATATCCGCGATCTCTAGCATTGTTTGGTTGTTACTCCAGAACTACTGAGCAATCTCAGGTGAGTACATAGACCCCTCTTTTACTGTTTTCCAAACTGTTTTGGGGTGGAACACATGTGCCTACTTGTTACTTTCCTGCTTTCCTGTTTTGACATCATATACTTGCTATGTTCATTAGTACATTATAGTACATGATTTCATTACATTTCATGCTATGTATTGCCATTGTGTGCATTACTTAGTACATTGTTTTACATGACATTTCGACATAGACATTTTAACATGATTGACATTGATCATGTATTTCCCACAAAACATAACTTTGATTTAAACCAAGTTTTACTTCAATACTTTGTTGTTGTGCATATGGTTTAGTTGAGACATTTCACTTGCCATACATGGATATTTGACATAGACATTTGACATGGATATTTGACATAGACATTTGACATGGATATTTGACATAGACATTTGACATGGATATTTGACATAGACATTTTGACATGATTTACATCTTGACATGAATACTTTGACATATTATTCAATACATTTGACAATTTATTTAAACATAGACATTTTACATTGTTTGGTTTGGTTTGATTAAGTGATTAAGTAACGATGTGTGTGTAATATGATACAAGCATGGTGGATACGCCGCTGGTACTTCCTATATATAAGTGTTTGTATGGTATTACATATCGTAGCGTTATTTGAATCATTTCAGTTTGATACATATAACATTTTATACAAATAACATACTTTTCACAAGACATTGATTTACAAACAACTTATCTTTTACAAACTCATTATATGGTTATTCATTTAACCATACATTATTTACATTTATTTATACATATCATCTGAACTTATCGTTTTTCAAATGATTTACAAGACAAAGCAAATTACAAGGTTCATGACTAAACATTTTTCTCAAACATAGGTCATGAATCTTATTTTCACAAAACCTATGTATCTCACAGGCATTTTTATGCTGACGTACCTATTTTCACATGTGTTTTCAGGAGATGAAGCATAGGACTTATCAAGACATACTTAGGCGGACCTGTGCCTTAGTGACATTAAAAGATGCAAGACTAGTTAATTGTGTTGTACTTCTTTGTTTATTTAGACATTGTAACACTTTCTATCAATAAAACAAAACTTCAATTGCCATGGATTTGAGACAATTAATTCTGTTACAACACTCCCCGATGTTTCCGCCACGTTTTGTATGTTCCACGTGGTCGGGGTGTGACAGAAAAGATGGTATCAGAGCCAATGGTTATAGGGAATTAGGTTATTAGTAATGCTTTGACCTAGTCTATAACCTTCTTAGGACCCTAACGCGAGTTTACTTGCGTTTAGTCATAAAACAATACCGTCACCTATCCTTAGGCGACGACCACAATAAGAAAATAAATTTCAAAACCACTTTGAAAACTAATCATCTGTTCTAGGATGATTGATTACTAGGTTTTGAACCCTCTGTTACATGGTTTTGAACCCCTTTGAGTTTTCAAAACTCTCGTCAAGGTTTTGGGTTTTTAATAATGTGAACACATGCAAACTGGAAGGGTGAATGCCTGTATTCTGGGTTTTCTGTCTAGGCAAGCACCTCGTATACATCTCAACCAGACGCGAGACCAGTTGTGCTTACCTGGGAATTCTTGGGATGAGTGTTCACTTATAGGCGAGCATGTCTTCGCGATACATTATTTTTGACCTATTTACTTTGATTTTTCACCGAGGTCGTTTGTTGCTTTGTAGTAACAAACAAATGACCACTATCCTTGCTTTCATCAGATTTGTTTCATCTCATTCTTTTCATCTAATTCTTTCACTCGTTTCCTTTCATGTTTCCTCTTTTAGAATGCCTCCACGACGCGAAAATCCGGTATCTGTTGACGAGCTGGCAGCTGTCATTACACAGCAAATAACTGCTGCAATCCCAAACCTCATTGCCCAATGTCACCAAGCTATCAACAACAATAATGCTCTCTGCAGCTTCAAGACGTTCAACTCGGCCAAGCCATCAAAGTTTTCTGGGTCTCAAGGAGCGACTGCACTTCTGCAATGGTTCGAGAGTCTAGAGAGCACTTTCAGGCATGTTCAATGCCCAAACGATCGAAAGGTAGATTTCGCATCCAGTGTCTTTGAGAAACGAGCTTTGACATGGTGGAACGGGGTGGTGAGAGATAGGGGTGCCGATGTGGCACTGGCCCAAACTTGGGAAGAACTTCGAACACTGATGATGAAGGAATTCTGTCCTCGTCACGAGATCAGGGCATTGGAAAGGGAATTCGACGATCTTAAGCAAGACAGCGGTGAACATCGAGCATACACTGATCGATATGAGGAGCTGAGCCTGTTGTGTCCTACCATGGTTACGCCTTTGGATAAGGCGATCGAAAAATACATTGATGGTCTCCCTGACTTAGTTCAGGACATTGTTACCGGTAGTAACCCCACTACGGTTAGGCAGGCCATTGAGCTATCTGCAACGTTGACTGAATCTCAGATCAGGAAACGTAAGCTTTTTCGAAAGGGTGACAAGAAACCAGTTGAGGAATCAAAGACCATGGATGTACAGACTGAATTCCCTGAGAAGTCAAAGAAGCAAAAGGCTTCTCAGAACTTCTCCATGGTTACTTACAGTAATCAAGCTATCCCCAACCAACCAGCTCAACCCCGTACTAGGAAGCCATACAATGGAACTTCACCCTTGTGTAACCGATGTGGCCTACATCATCATGCTAATGTGAAGTGCCGCGAATGCCAAATTTGTGGACTTAAAGGTCATGTGGCAAAAGTTTGCGTTGCAGCAGTTGCACCGAATCAAGCCGACAACAAACCCGCTCAAGCTCGCTTTCCACCAGGTTCTTGCAACAAGTGTGGTGAGATGGGACATTTCCGAAGAAATTGCCCAAAGCTTGCTAATGCTAATCCAGCACAGAGATGAGCATCTGATCGACTAGAAGACAACACTCTTTAGAAATAATCATATCTTATGTATTATTTTCTTTTGTTGTCAAGGTCCATGAAACAGTTGTTATCATTGTTAATAAATAAATCTTTTTATTTACATTACAATGTATATCATGTGGTTGTATGCATAAACAACATATCCCCTATAATACCGACAATCAAGGAATCGTATTACTTGAAAAGCAAACTACCCCCAAAATTCTTCCATTTTACAATCTCTTGCGTTTTTTTCCACAAAGATCCTAAGTACCCGTCTCTTGCAAAGAAACGAAGTACAAGGTAAAAGTTATAATTCTGTACGAATACCGCAAGTACCACTATAAATTTTAATAGGGTACCCAAGGGTATTTCCGTATGTCCTAAATTATTGTGTACCTTAATTCGAATATTGCGTTTTCCTGAAAACGAAAATCGAAATTTTGGTAGATCATCCTATCTTCATGAATGTATTCTTGAAATGAGTAAAGTGCCAAATGAAATCCACGAATTGGATTCCTGGTGTACTTTAAGTATCCGCGTCCAAAGATAACAAGTTAATACCAAGTTAAACAATTATGTGATTATGTGCTTATGTGTTCCCTTTTATGTTATTGTGTGATACAAATTCTTGTCATCCAAATCCTCGTAGAATCTTCCATATCTTTGGGTGCTATATTAAATCCTCAACGGGCTTGTACGTAATAGTAAAGACCCTTGGATTATATTGTACCATTCATAATTAGACCCTGAGAGGTCTAGGTAAACAGATTGATCCAAAAATCTGGTTAGGAATATCATGTGATGATATAGCTGAAAGGACTCCTTGGCGGCCTAATTAAAAGGATCATTTGTCGATCTAATTAAAAGGACCCTATGGTAGTCTAGTCACACTCATCATCAGGTTTGATTTTTCCTCCCCTTCACATTTCAGACAAATTGTGCGGACTATGCAAGGAATTGCGTAATTATGGATGCATACATAATTATGAAATTCAGTGCACAGAAACCACAGCGAATCTTGTCATGTGTCTAGAGTCTATTCCGTTCATTTTTGTTTCTGAAGATGTAAAATGACTATTCCGTTCATTTTTGTTTCTGAAGATGTAAAATGACTATTCCGTTCATTTTTGTTTCTGAAGATTTAAAATGACTATTCCGTTCATTTTTGTTTCTGAAGATGTAAAATGACTATTCCGTTCATTTTTGTTTCTGAAGATGTAAAATGACTATTCCGTTCATTTTTGTTTCTGAAGATGTAAAATGACTATTCCGTTCATTTTTGTTTCTGAAGATGTAAAATGACTATTCTGTTCATTTTTTTTTCTGAAGATGTAAAATGACTATTCTGTTCATTTTTGTTTCTGAAGATGTAAAATGACTATTCCGCTCATTTTTGTTTCTGAAGATGTAAAATGACTATTCTGTTCATTTTTGTTTCTGAAGATGTTGTGGAAAATGACTATTCTGTTCATTTTTGTTTCTAAAGAATGCCTGTTGAAAATAACTCGGTTCGTTTTTCATTTCTGAAAAATGTTCATTAAAGAGAAATTACAGGATTTCTTCTTGTTCATCTTTGATGGTTATTTAACACAAAGTCACAAATAGACTCCTACGAATTAATTTCGGGACGAAATTTCCTAAAGTAGGGGAGACTGTAACACCTGTGTCTTTTCAACCATCAAACAAATGCCAAACCAATGAAATATTGTATTTCATACTTTGGACTTGTATAAATATGTGTATCGTTTACACATATCAATTCTTGTTCGATTTCAAGCTCTAAATCGCTTTCTGGAAGGTTATACGCGCACTAATGCGTAAATATAACCAGTTTAATGCAACGAACACTCCGGAATAGTGAAATAGGCTTAACATACCTTAAATAACCTTTACATAACTTAGATATAAGTTTTGGAAGGTTTGGTGTGGTGAAATCAAAGTTTAATCACTTACAGGGACTAAATTTGACAAACTGCGAAAGTATGCCAATTTGAACTGTAACAGACGTTTCGGAACATGACCATAAGTTAAACATACCATAAATATCCTTTACATAGCTTAGAAATAGGCTTTGAGGGGTTCGGTGTGCTAAAATAAACTTTTGTGTCATTCAGGGACTAAAAGTGTCAAAAAGTGCACAAGTTTGCATTTTCGCGCATAACTTACGTTCTGAATACATCCGGACATCCAAAAATTTATGTAAGCATGACTACATTATATTTTAGTGTTCGCCTTAAGAAAAATCCATTCGTCGCGTCATTTGGTTCGTTTTTCGCGCTTATGCGCATTCCGTCGTAATTAAGCGAACATCGCGATCGTACGGCCAAACGAACCGACATCCTAGATATTTTTTTAGCATATTTTGAGTTCCCTATACTTTAACTTCATTTTAGAGCCTTAAAATGAGGTTAACGGGGTTCAAACGCGTCGAAAATCGCTTAAACAAGGTGCAGGGACCATTTCTGTAAAATCTTCCAAAACAGGGGCCTAGCGTGACGCGACGGGCCTTAGCGTCACGCGAGCCCCCTTCTGGACCAGATTCCATGTTTTTAACAGCGGGTCCCAGCTGATTAACCACAACCACATGTTTGCAACTTGCTTAATCACTAAGATTAGGAGCATATGTGGCTCCATAACCTTTGTGACAAGTGTACGGCTCGGATCGTGGCACGATATTCAAGAAACGATCCTAGCGGCTCTACTTTATCTATAAATACCCACCCCCCTTTGGCTTAAAAACCCACAAATCTGATTGAAAAGACTCTAAGTTGGAACCTTCGTTTCATACCTGAGCTATTTTGATCTGGGTTAGCATTCGGGGACCCTGGGTAAGTATTCTTTCGTTCTTTTCCTTATTTTACTGCTTTTCGAGTCAGAAAGTCAAACTTTGTTTGACTTTCAGCGTTGACCAGTAATGGTCAATGCGAAGTTCGTTTGAACTTCGCAACGTGAGTGTAATCACGTTGGTCATAGTCCCTTGGGACTATGCCCACTGACTACCACGTTGTCTAGGGTCGTAGGGTAAGCGATCTAATAAATCGCTTATACCTCGAACTCGACCCAGTTTGGTCGATCATTAGGATCCGACCAAACACAGTAGGTGACCATAGTAGGTAGGGAATAACCTTCCGAGGTTATACCCTATGGTCACATCGTTTAAGTAGTTGTATGATAGGTAGTTTATATGCCTTAGGTAAATTACCAGAATACCCTTTTCATGTATAATTGGTAATTAAGCATATGTAACCTAAACCTTTGTCACATAACTGGTTATGTAACATGTTAAGGCATATATTACTTATCATAGGACTAGTTAGGCGGTCTGAACGCGTTTCACGCGAACGACGCGTTAAAGTAGCATAAGCTACCTAAACGGGTCGTAATGGGTCGTAGACACTTAGGTTAAGTTTCATTTAGTATGTAGGCTTGTTAAACCAAATGACACGAGTCTCAACACTCGTTTGGTTTACAAACCCTAATGCTACCCGATCTTCCGATCTAGGTCCGGTTAATTAACATAGTTACCTATATTAGGTGCCGTTTGATATCCGCGATCTCTAGCATTGTTTGGTTGTTACTCCAGAACTACTGAGCAATCTCAGGTGAGTACATAGACCCCTCTTTTACTGTTTTCCAAACTGTTTTGGGGTGGAACACATGTGCCTACTTGTTACTTTCCTGCTTTCCTGTTTTGACATCATATACTTGCTATGTTCATTAGTACATTATAGTACATGATTTCATTACATTTCATGCTATGTATTGCCATTGTGTGCATTACTTAGTACATTGTTTTACATGACATTTCGACATAGACATTTTAACATGATTGACATTGATCATGTATTTCCCACAAAACATAACTTTGATTTAAACCAAGTTTTACTTCAATACTTTGTTGTTGTGCATATGGTTTAGTTGAGACATTTCACTTGCCATACATGGATATTTGACATAGACATTTGACATGGATATTTGACATAGACATTTGACATGGATATTTGACATAGACATTTGACATGGATATTTGACATAGACATTTTGACATGATTTACATCTTGACATGAATACTTTGACATATTATTCAATACATTTGACAATTTATTTAAACATAGACATTTTACATTGTTTGGTTTGGTTTGATTAAGTGATTAAGTAACGATGTGTGTGTAATATGATACAAGCATGGTGGATACGCCGCTGGTACTTCCTATATATAAGTGTTTGTATGGTATTACATATCGTAGCGTTATTTGAATCATTTCAGTTTGATACATATAACATTTTATACAAATAACATACTTTTCACAAGACATTGATTTACAAACAACTTATCTTTTACAAACTCATTATATGGTTATTCATTTAACCATACATTATTTACATTTATTTATACATATCATCTGAACTTATCGTTTTTCAAATGATTTACAAGACAAAGCAAATTACAAGGTTCATGACTAAACATTTTTCTCAAACATAAGTCATGAATCTTATTTTCACAAAACCTATGTATCTCACAGGCATTTTTATGCTGACGTACCTATTTTCACATGTGTTTTCAGGAGATGAAGCATAGGACTTATCAAGACATACTTAGGCGGACCTGTGCCTTAGTGACATTAAAAGATGCAAGACTAGTTAATTGTGTTGTACTTCTTTGTTTATTTAGACATTGTAACACTTTCTATCAATAAAACAAAACTTCAATTGCCATGGATTTGAGACAATTAATTCTGTTACAACACTCCCCGATGTTTCCGCCACGTTTTGTATGTTCCACGTGGTCGGGGTGTGACAATTATCCCCTTTCCTTGTATAGTGGGGATATAGTTATGATTGATTCCTTTTCCATGTTTATCTCTTGTATTCTCCCCAATATAATGGGGCTTTCGTTTTTCAATAATAGACAGAGAATTATATTGATAACCATAGCTTTTAGATAGGTGCATGAGTAGCACTGAGGATGAGCTCCAGCGTACGCTCGTTTTGGAAATGTCGGAACTGCTTGAAGAGGCTTCGGCTGCGGCAGTTCGGTGGTTGACGAGTTCGGGCTTAAAGTCTTTCGTTTGCGGCTGGGTTTGTCGGTGTCTTGCGAAGAGGTGTCGTCGTTGGAGGATTCGTCTGAGGACTCACTTGCAGAATCTTTGGCCGACTTGTCGGAATATCCGTTGGCAGATTTGTCAGAAGAACCGGCAGCAGATTCGTCAGAAGAATCGTTAGCAGATTCGTCAGAAGAATCGTCAGCAGATTCGTCCAAAGAATCGTCAGCAGATTCGTCAGGAGAATCATTGACAGATTCGTCAGAAGAATCGTCAGCAGATTCGTCAGGAGAATAGTTGACAGGATCGCCTGAAGAATTAGTGGCGATCGCTTGATAAGCTTGCTTGACAGGATTCTTTGAGAAGAACCCTTCCCTAAGTCGTTTGTTGTTGATTTCTGCGGCTAAGCGGTAGGTTTCTTCGATGGTAGCAGGTCTTGCAGCTTTGACAAAATCACCCACACACTCAGGCAAGCCACGAATGTACTTCGCGATGGTTTTCTCTGGAGTGTTGACTTGACTTGGGCAGATTATGCTAAGCTGTTTGAACCTTGTGGTGTAGTCAGCATTGTTGGTTCCGTCTTGCTTGATTTCCCAAAATTCATTTTCTAGCTTCTGAACTTCGTGGGGAGGGCAATACTCTTTCTTCATGAGCTCTTTCAGCTCATCCCAAGAGAGAGCGTAAGCTGCGGAGATCCCACGTTTGTTACGTTCGGCGGTCCACCAGTCGAGTGCTCGCGATTGAAATACTCCGGTAGCGCAAGTAGTACGGAAACTATCGGGAAACCCACTTTGACGAAGGGTAACTTCGATAGAATCGAACCACTGGAGTAGTTGAGTCATACCTCCTTCACCTGTGAATTCCATCGGGTCACAGGCTTTGAAGTGTTTGTAGAGAAAAGCAGATTGCGGCGCTTCCGTCTTGGAGTCTTCCGAGGCTCGAGAGTGGCTGAGAGAGTGCACTCGAGCGGCAATTTGAGGAATAAGCTTAACCACTTCCTTAGTCACAAGTGATGCAATCCTCTTATCGGCGCTTCGTTTGGCTCTTCTCCTGGCTACTCGTCTCAAGGTAGAGTTGTTGGAAGGCATCTAGACAGGAAGAGACTTGGAATGAGATTCGATCATAATGATTTTTGAGTTTCGCGATGCGATTGAGCGCGTTCAAAACTTGATGCGATAGTATATTAGTAATGCGAATCACATAGGAGCCACATAGGAGACACGAAATCCCTAAGTTCTCACACATTGACTTGTTTGTTTATACGTATTTATATACCTATATAATTGTAGTTTGTAATCATACACATACAGGTCGATTTAGAATAAGCGAGGACGCGTTGAGGTGAGAAAATGATAGCGAAGGCGATAGATTATGCATTAGTTTTGTTGCGAACATTCGGGTTTCGTTTTAGATTGCGATGGCGGTGCGAGTTGTGCGTTTATAAAGCAGGGAGTGAAAATTGTTAAATCGAGAAATCGAGAAATCGATAAAGCGTAAAGTTTCAAATCGTAAATAAGTTCTAACCATTGGTAAGATCGGCGGTTCGTATGATAGAGTGCCTTGGGTGTTTAGGCGTCGACTACCCAAGGTAACCCAACTATATTTAACAAGTTCGTGCGCGCGCGTTGACCTAGAAGACTCCATGCTTCCACTGGGATGCAGCTCATGGCATTCGTCTTCCTAGTCATCACGTGGCTCGAGTTATCATGATAGTCGAGTCCTTGGTGAGAGCTTTTGAAAACCAATTTAGAGAGTGGAACGACTTATTAAGGTACGGGTTTCACCCCTGACTTAACAGCTTCGCTCCTAATTGTGGTTATACTCTTCGAATAAATTCGCGAGCTCCACTAGATTTCGAAATGAAGACTTTCGTCGAGATGTGGATGTCACTCCTAACTCGATGAAAGGTTCTCGTGCTAGAAAAATGCGTTGAGTGAGCAATCCTATCGAGAGTTCTTGGTTTTCACACCTGATCTAGACTGGATCGCTCGGTTTCGTTATGCGAGTATTTTTGAAAACACGTGTATTGTGTCGGCCTTAGGAAAGGCTAAGTACTATTTCAGCCTTAGGAAAGGCTTCTTCGTGTGAAGTTGTAGTACGCGGTGTTCACACAAAGTTGTAGCTTTTAGCAATTTCGATCGAGAGTATCAAGTAGGCCCGGTACAACCCTACTAGGTTCGTACGAGTCGGCCTGTTGGTACTTAGACTATAGACTAGGTCAATTTCTAAGACGTCGACTCGGACTAGGTCGAGTCTGGCCTAATTCCCTATAGTTATGGCTCTGATACCAATCTGTCACACCCCAACCGATGGCGGAATCATCAGGGCGCGGCACTAGGCGAATCAGATTGCTCAAGAGAATCCATAACAACTATATTGCGATAATATTTAATACATTCGTTATCCCAAACTAACAAATAATACGATCACATAAGTTATCACAGATTTCTTTTCCTCTCGAACAATACAAATCCGACAACCTAGATTTTAGTTGAGTTTCTAGACCTCCTAGCTTGATTTGATATAGTCTGCGATCTAACCTGCAACATACGTTAAAAATATTTGTCAATACAAAAGTATTGGCGAGTATACAGGTTTGATATGTATAGCGTAATAGATAAAAAGTGTAGCGAATTTCCATATGCAAGAACGTAACACACGACATATATACTCACAAAGCTGATACTACCAACTAAGTCCTCGATGCTCGAATATGCGATGGCAAACTAGACCCCGTCGGGCGCAATAGTACTATACTAGTCATGGTGGGACGTCGCGAGTATAAGCCCTAGCACATATGCAACTAGCATCACGTATATCTATGCATAACAGCTATTCGCAAGTGATAATTCGATTGATTGAACAATTCGTTTGATAAGTTCAATTTGCTATAAACGTATGTTACACCCAAAATACGATTAAAAAGGGTTCAAGTATACTCACAATGCGTATTTAGCGGGGATGCAACTTGATTGGGTCGGTTGCGAGCACGTCTGCGTTAATCGTTGAAGAATAGAGTAAACGATGTACGGTTAAGCGAGAATAGACTTGAAAAGTTGTTGATACATGAAATGTCTGTTAACTACGTCTATTTCAAGTCTTAGGTTAAGATAGGTCCACATATGTGAACATGTTGAGATTGAACCCAATCAGAGGAACAGATAATTAAAGCCAAAACTGGATCAGAGCAGTGGATCCAGAATAAGAAGATGATTACAGTTGGTTCATACAAATCTCTCCCCTTGAAAGTGGTTTCATATCTGCTGACCATCTATCTACTGATCTTACTAAGTGCTGACCTACAACTGATGCCTTGCATCTACTGCCAAATGTCAAATACTGATGGAAGAACAAAGCTCTGCTGATTCAATCTACTGCCTTAAGTCAAGTACTGCTGATCCGGACAAGCACTGCTGGGTTCACAGCAGTGGAAGGAAGCAGCAGCTGTTTAAGTGTCTTTTATGTAATAAATTGTAATAGCAGTTGTTAGTACATCAGTGTTTGTATAGATCAGAGGTTAGAGTTTGTTAGGAGGTTAGATGTCACTTTCATGGTGACGTCAGCTAAAGATGTTCAGTGGTTTGCAAGTGCCTATAAATAGTTCAGTACTTTGTACTGTTCTATTAGCTCTTTCACAACATTGTCTTCTTTGCACGAACAAACTACTGAGCTCTGGCTGAGGGGGAGTTTGCATTCATTCATCAATCATTGTAATCGCTGTTGAAACAAATTCAATCTTTCGATTCATTGTGTAAAGATGTTTGATTAAAGTATTACTCTCGTTTGATTGTATGCAAAGTTTGTTTTCATCTTAAATTCCGCTGCACAACTCTTTCATTTCCATCTTAATTTCAAACGAAAATACAATCAAAAACAAACTCAGATCCAACAATTGGTATCAGAGCTTGGACAGTCAATTTGATTTAACAATCATTTTGACGTAAATAGTTCAGCTCATAACAGTTGATACTGATCGTTTGTTCGTCCGTTGAAAAACAGAGCAAGGATTAATCACCATTATAGTTGATTTCTCAGTGTCTGTAAAACAACAAGAATGACGTCACAATCTCAAGATGATAAAAACAACATCGGCTCGCTTTTTAAACCACCTATGCTAAAAAGAAATGAGTACAACATCTGGCAGAGGAGGATGGGTCACATCCTCGCTCAACAAAGCACAGGTTGTTGGAGGTCTGTCATTTATGGTCCCCATGTTCCTTCAGTGCCAAGCGCTGAAGATGCTAAAAAGTTCGTTCCAAAACCAGTTGAAAATTATACCGAAACCGACTTCCAAAAGATCGAACTAGATGCTAAAGCGTTTAGCATCATAGCATCAGCGCTGCCCAATGAGATATATGTTGGAGTGTTACACTGTAACAGTGCCAAAGAATTATGGGACGCACTTAAGGAACAGTTTGGGGGAACTGAAGAAGTCATAGAAAACAACAGGGAAATCTTGAACCAACAGTATGAAACATTTTGTTACGTTAAAGGTGAATCACTAACGCAACAATTTGAGCGTTTCAGTTGTCTCATCAGTGAACTGAGGCTTGTTAACACCACTTTTACAAACTCAACTCAAAATAGCAGGTTCCTCAGGTCACTGCCAGAAAAATGGGACACCGTAGCTTTTGTCACCCGAAACTCACCTGAATTCAAGGATCTGACCTTGACCCAACTCCACGGTCGACTCCTGACCTACGAAAGGGAGTTGAACCAGAAAAGGAGGTTACAAGAGTCAGGAAAAGTTACCGATAATTACACTTTCGGTAATACTGCTCTTCTGGGTCAAGAAGAATCTGGGAGCAGTGGTAAGGATCAGGGTTATGATCACTTCATTGACATAACTGCTGGTGCAAATTTCAACAACCCTGATCCTCACTCTGCAAGTTATGCATTCACTGCAAACGAAAACTAGATGTCAGACAATTTAAGCTTTGAACTAAATGATTTGCAACATTTTGATCCCACTGACTTAGAGGAAATGGACATCCTGCACCAACTGGCTTTGCTAAGTGTTAGAACTAGCAAGTTCTACAAAAGAACAGGGCGAAAATTCCCAGGTTTGCATGGGAATCTAAGGGTTGGGTTGGATAAATCGAAAATCAAGTGTTACAAGTGTAATAGGTTGGGATATTTCGCTAGGGAATGTAGGAGTCAAACTACTGGTCCCATAATTACTCATCCTAGCTCAAATCCTAGACCTCAAAACCAAAGCACTGTGCACTATGCCCAGTATGCCCCAGCAGCTCAAGTGAACACTGCTCACTATGCTGCTGCCCCTGTGCCAGTGCACTATGTCCAAACTACTGTTCCACAGATTCAATATGTTCAAACCCCTGCTCCACAGGTACAAGTGCAACCTGTTGCACCTCAAACCACTGCTCCAGCAGCAGTACAACCAGATCAACAAAGCTTTTTCACTCAAGGGTTTGTTGACTGGAGCAGTATGCCTGAAGACCTTAGTGATGAAAACTTTGCACTCTATGCTTCTAATGATTCTTCTCATGATGAGTTTTGTTTGATGGCATTAGAGTCAATACAGGAGGGGGTTGAAACTGAGGAGGAACAGCTGAGTATTGAAACAGTGGATGAGGTGACTGAAGCAGTGGTTACTATTGTGGCTGGTGAACTACTGATTGGAGAAAGTTCAGGTACCCTGATTGAACCAATGACAGATCCATGGTCCGTAGAGGACAAAGAAGAAGAGAAAGAAGAAAAGGCTGGTGAAAAGAAGGAAAAAGCTGATGATGAAGAAGATCATCAATGTGATTGTGCAATGATGGCAGCTGCCAAGGTATCTCCTCAAGTTCTTGAAAAATTGTGTTCTGACAATTGCATAATTGCTTTTGCTAACATCAAAGAGGTGAATGAAAACCATTGGGATAAAATCTTGACTGATGAGGTTAAATTTGAAAAGTCTTTAAAAGAACTTAAAAACAAATTGACTGAAAAGGAAAAAGAGATCAGTTGTCTGAAAGAAGAGCAAAGCATAACCAAAACCCAACTTCAAACTATGGTAGAAAAATACCAAGTTTGCAAAAAGGAGTTGGAATCCACCCAGATTACTTGTGAAAGATGGGTGGAATCCTGCAGAGGATATGAGGTGATGCTTGCTAAACAGATTGAAAGTAATGTAAAATTTGGGGTTGGGTATAGAAAATATGATGATGAATGCATTACTTGTGAAAAATCTGTTCAAACCACTGTTGAAAACACTAATGTAACCACTGAGTTCATCCCCACAAACAAGAATGGCCAAGAAGTGAAAATCACTGACAAACTTGGTAACAAAATCACACTTGGCAGAACAAGGAGTTCCTCTACTTTTGAAGAACTTGAAAAATATCAGTTTAAACCCACTTGGTCTAACGAGTGTGATATTCTTGAAAATTTCAAGCCAATGGACTTTACATCAACTGATGGTGTTAAAGCTCCAAAAGCTAAAGTCATACCTCTCAAGGACATCCCAGCAGTGGTTAAAACCTCTGCTGCAAAGGAGTCTGAAAAGAGAAAGAAGAAAGAAAAAATTGATAACTTGTTTTGTGAATTCTGTGAGAAAAGGAATCATCTAACAAAAGATTGTTTCCACTTGAAAGCTTATGATTTAAACAGAACAAGTGTCATTGTTCCAGCAGACAGTTGCTTTGTTTGTGGTAAAACAAACCACAAAACTCAAGCATGTGTGTATCTCAAAAACTTTGATGTGAAAAAGAATGAGTACATGGCTAAAACATCTTTGAGTCCATCATCATCATCAACATCTGTCAAATTCACCAAGAAACAACCACTGTTTGTGCCAGTTCAAACAGCTGTTACAAAACAGCTGAACCAAACATCTGTTAAAAGAGATGTTCAGGTTACTGATGCACCCCCTGCCAATCAATTCAGAAAAGGCAAGGGAAAACAGTCTTACCAAAGGATTCCACACGTTTATGAGGCCTACAAAAGGCCCTCTAAACCCAGAGTGAACAGGCATCCTTTTGGTTACCAGCAGATGATTGGTCAGGACCCACAACAGTGGTTAGAGAAACAATGTCCTAATGCATTCCAAACCCCTGACCTAACCACTGTCCATCACCCTGCATCCATCCCAGACACTGTTGAGACCCCATCCAAAGCCTTGTTGGCTTTGGAGACCTTAATGAACTAATCTTTTTACTAACATGTGCAGGGAGCTTCTACATGCTTTGATAGTCTTTGGTATGTAGATAGTGGAGGCTCCAGGCACATGACAGGATGTAAAGCCCTCCTCAAAGACTTTAAAATCCATGGAGGGGGTGATATATCCTTTGGGAATAATAGTAAGGGGAAGGTTCTGGGGTCTGGTACAGTACAATCTGGAAATGTAAAATTTGAAAATGTCAATCTGATAGACAATCTAAAATTCAACCTTCTGAGTGTATCACAAATGAGTGACAAAGGGTTTGGGTCATTCTTCACAAAAGATTGTTGTAGGATTGTTGGACCAGAAATGGTCAAAAAGATTGAAGCAATAATCAAAACTGGTCAAACTAAACTTGTTGCTCAAAGAAGTGGCAATGTTTATGTTGTTGACATGTCAAAAGAGTGTCCCAGAGCTGATGCATGTCTGTTCTCAGCTGCCTCTAACAAAGAGACAGAACTTTGGCACAGAAGGCTGGGGCACACAAATCTTAAGACAATCGCAGAAATTTCAAAAAATGGTTTGGTGAGAGGCCTACCACAAAAATTGTTTTCATGTCCTGAACATTGCATTTCCTGTTTAAAAGGAAAATAGCATAAAAGTTCTTTTAAGTCCATTGAAGAGTCCAAAACAACTCAGTGTTTGCAGATGCTACACATGGATTTGTTTGGCCCAGTTCAAGTCATGAGCCTCAAAAAGAAAAGATATTGTTTGGTTATTATTGATGACTTTTCTAGGTTTACATGGACTTTCTTTTTACACTCAAAAGATGAGACTGCAGGCATTTTGCAAGACTTTGTAACACAGGTTGAAAAGCAATTTGACCTTCCAGTGAAAAGCTTTAGGAGTGACAATGGCACAGAATTTAAAAATAAGGAGTTGGATGCCTTCTGTGTGAAGAAAGGGATTGTAAGGCAGTACAGCACCCCTAGAACACCAGAGCAGAATGGGGTAGTGGAAAGGAAGAACAGAACTCTGATTGAGGCTGCCAGAACTATGCTTGCAGATTCAGGTTTGCCACTAACTTTCTGGGCAGAGGCAGTAAACACTGCTTGCTATGTCCAGAACAGAGTTTTAATAAACCCTAGGCACAAAAAGACTGCTTATGAAATTATGTGTAAAATCAAACCACTGATCTCTTATTTCAAGGTGTTTGGCTGCCCATGCTTTATTTTGAACTTAAAAGATTCCATTTCAAAATTTGCAGCCAAAATTGATTGTGGTTATCATTTGGGATACTCAACCACTGCCAAGGCCTACAAAGTGTTCAATACACGGACCAAGGCAGTGGAGGAGACTTTGAATGTAAAGTTCAATGAACTTTCATCAATGAAAATCCTAGCAAACCCTGCATATCTGTTTGATCTTGAAAAATTTACTTTTGAAAATACTGCTGTCAAGACTAATAGTGCAGGTCCATCAGAGGATACAACACCAGACTATGGGTATGAAATCATCATCCCTCAAAGGTCTGCCAGAAAGGGAAAAGCACCAGCTATTCAAAACAGTTGTCAAAGCTCAACCACTGCTACCTCAACAGTTGTTGACCAAAGTAGCCCATCAACCACTGCTTCCACATCCTCAAACACTGCTGACAAAAGTCCTTAAACAGTGGATAAAAGTCAGCAGTTGTCCACTTCATTACCTCCTATTCCACCACCTTTTGAAGCCACTGCTGGATCATCAAAGTCCTCAGCAGTGGTTAGCTCAGATGATACACATTTGCAGCCTTCACCAACCAATGCCATCATACCATACCAAGGTGATTTAATCTTCTTGAGATCTCATCCACCTGATCAAATTATTGGCAAAATAAATGAAGGGGTGCTCACAAGAAGCCAAACCCAAAACATTTGTCTTTTTGCTGGTTTTCTATCACTCCATCAGCCAGTCAAGTACCAAGAGGCACTGAAAGACAACAGCTGGGTAGAAGTCATGCAAGAAGAGCTCCAACAGTTTAAAAGACAACAAGTATGGGAGCTTGTACCACTGCCAGAAGAGGTTAGTCCCATTGGCACAAAGTGGGTCTTCAAGAACAAAACTGATGAAAGGGGTATTGTTGTCAAGAATAAAGCCAGGCTTGTGGTTCAAGGTTATAGACAGGAAGAGGGGATTGATTATGATGAAACATTTGCCCCTGTTGCAAGATTGGAAGCCATTAGACTGTTCCTGGCCTTTGCTGTCAACCACAATATGAAGGTGTTCCAAATGGATATCAAAAGTGTTTTCCTCTATGGTACAATTCAAGAAGAGGTGTATGTTTGTCAACCTCCAGGTTTTGAGGATCCATTTTATCCAGATCATGTCTACAGGCTAAACAAAGCTTTGTATGGCTTGAAACAAGCACCAAGGGCCTGGTATGAAACTCTTTCCAACTTCCTACTCTCAAATGGTTTCAAAAGAGGTACCATTGATAAAACACTGTTTTTAAAATGGAGAGGGAAGGATTTAATGATTGTCCAGAATTATGTGGATGACATTATTTTTGGAAGCACATGTAACTCAATGTGTGAAGAGTTTAGAGAACTCATAACAGCTGAGTTTGAAATGAGTGCAATGGGTGAGCTGCAATGCTTTCTTGGTCTCCAAGTACAGCAAATGCAAAATGGAACTTTCATTCATCAAAGAAAATATGCTAAAGAACTTTTAACCAAATTTGATATGAATGATTGTAAACCATGCAGCACACCCATGGCAACAAATAAGCTGGTCATGTCTGATGAAAAGGATGAGCTGATTGACCAAACACTTTATAGAAGCATGATTGGGTCCTTATTGTACCTAACTGCATCTAGACCAGACATAATGTGTCTGTGCAAGAAGTCAATCAGCTCCCAGAAAATCAAATCTCATTGCTGTAAAAAGGATCTTCAGATACATAAAAGGTGCTCCCACACTTGGTATCTGGTATCCAGCTAATGGGAACATCAAGCTTTCAGGTTTTTCAGACAGTGACTTTGCTGGATGTCACACCACAAGGAAGTCCACATCAGGAGGGTGCCAGTTTCTAGGTGATTGCTTAGTTTCATGGCAAAGCAAAAAGCAAGCAGCTGTTTCAACATCCACTGCTGAAGCTGAATACATTGCTGCTGCAAGCTGTACAGCCCAACTCATGTGGCTTCAAAATCAGTTGCTGGATTTTGGTATCACTGCCTTAAAGACACCACTCATGTTGGACAGCCAGGCAGCAGAAAATATCATCAAAAATCCAGTTTCCCATTCAACCGCCAAACACATCGACATCAGACATCACTTTGTGAGGGATTGCTATGAAAAAGGTTTGATTTCTCTGCATCATGTCCCAACCAAAGACCAGCTAGCAGATGTGCTAACAAAAGCACTTGATACAGCCACTTTTGAAAGCTTGGTCTCTAGAATTGGGATGCTGAACATGGAATAACAAGCAACATCTTGTTTTTCTATGAATAAAAGCAACAAAATGTTTTCAGAAAATCAAAAATCCATCCTTAAAAATAGCTAAAAATGAAATTTTCATTAAAATCCTTAAAAGTCTACCATTAACCACTGATTGTTCAAAAGTCTGCTCTACTATAAAAGCCTGTCCACTGCTGTAAATCAACCCCTGTTCTCTCATTCCTTTGATAAACTCTATTGTTCAAAAGCAGTGTCTTATCCACTGATATGCTATCCACTGATAGTAAAAATCATTCACTGCTCTACTACCACTGCCTTCATCAGTCACTTTCATAAAAGTACCGTCCTTCACTTTCACCAGGGGTTGTCACGTGGGCAGTACATATTGGTCAGACCTTTTGTAACGGCTGCCACCTCAGCATTCACTTTCTTCCCTATAAAATCCCCCATTCACCACCAAAACAGGGTTTTACTGTCGAATTGAATTCTTAAAAATTCTCTTCTCAAAACAGTTTTTCATCTCATATTCCCCAAATTTCTTCGATCATTCATCTTCAAAATGACAAAATCAAAGAAATCTGCAAAACCCTCATCCAAATCCTCATCGAAAACAGCCTCTCAAAAGGCAATCTCCACTGAAATTCCATATAAACCATCTCACAATCTCCTGGGTCTTCTCACAAAACCAGGAACCACCAGAGTTTTCGATTCCATCATTGACATCATGGCAAAATCAAAGTACAAAACTTTGTTCACCGTCGATGCACCAATCTATTTGGCGACCCAAAGAGAGTTCTGGAAGAATGCAACCCTTGAAAAACAAGGAGACACTACAACCACCATAAACTCTTCTATAAAGGGTAAAGCTGTCCAAATCACGCCACAATACATTTCAGAGGTCTTTCAACTCGGTGATCAGGAAGGTAAAATTTCTTTCACTAAAAACGAGTTACAAACTGACTTCATTGAGAGAGGGTATGAAGCCACAATGATGAAGAAAATTACCTTAGAAAAAGGTTATTTTCCTTCTGCAACCAGATTTTTATTTCATACTCTCCTACTATGTGTTTCAAACAAAACCACTTCTTTCAATGAAATCCCTTTAAAGATTCAAAATCTGGGATATGCAATTCTTCAAGGAGAAAATTTTAACTATTCTCGGGAAATTTTTAAAGATTTGGTTAATAATGTTGAAACAAAATCATTCTTACTGTTTCCAAGGTTTTTAAGTTACTATTTTGCAAAGAAATTCGGTAAGGATGATTTAGCATTAATAAACCAAGGTGATTCTACTCAAATAAACAGTTTAACAACTGAAACTTTTTCAAGAATGCTAGCACCTTGCAAAACACAAGCAGAGGTGCCTGAACAGACTTTAGCAGTTACAACTGCTCCTCAGGTATCTGCTGCTGAGCCCACTGCTCAAGGTGATCAAAGCAGCAGAACAACTGTTTTGAAACCCACACCTAAAATCACCAAAAAGCCAACAAAAAGAAAAACACAAAAACCCCCCCAAAACCATCAAAAAGGCATCTCTGGAGGATGAGATACCAGAGCTCCTGCCAGTGACAACACAAAAGTCACAAGAAACCACTGCTGCTACTTCCTCACAGCAGTTGGTACAAATATCTCAACCCATAACCGAAACTCCTCCTGTTTCTTCACAAAAAGAACAGGTTGTACAAATAGGGTCTCCACATCATGATGCTCTGGAAACACTTGTTTCTATCATCCACAGCTCAATACCCGGGGCAAATCCATCCTCTACACCACCTTTCACATCCATAAT
The DNA here is from genome assembly GCA_030545235.1 of Helianthus tuberosus. Taxonomy (NCBI): domain Eukaryota; kingdom Viridiplantae; phylum Streptophyta; class Magnoliopsida; order Asterales; family Asteraceae; genus Helianthus; species Helianthus tuberosus. Next base: position 60,675,570 of record CM060415.1, on the reverse strand, counting down.
TCCCACACCAACTAAACTGCTGTTGGATGCAATTGATTTGAACCAGGCATTAACCAGTCCTTCTCAATCACCTATCAATGAGAATATACCTCAACAACTGACTGGGTCTGATGTATCAATCTTTGCTAACCCACCAACACAACCTGAGGAGGTTAGACCCCTTGAGTTACAAGTAACTCTTGGTGGTAGTCCAAGTGAAGCAGCCACTACAACTGTTGAACCCACTGGTTTACAGTTGGACAGTGGTTTCATTAATAAGACTTCTTTGGAGGCAATTCCTTACATAGCACCTCTGCCAACCACCAGTGGATTTATTTATCCTACTGGCAACATCAAAAGGTTGTCAAGTGTTGAAGGAAGAAGACCCCAGTACCAAGAAAAAGGGGCATCAGTGGTAGATGTTTGGAGCACACTCCCTACCTCAACCACTGATAAAACCACTGTTAGTGGGAAATCAGATGATCCCATTAAATTGGGTGATGATTTAAAATATCAGGATTTGACAGATCGTATTGGAAAGCTTGATAACTCTGTTGCAGAACTCAAAGATATGCTACAACAGGTGTTACAAGTACAAAAGGCACAATCAATTGCTGTTCCATCTCAAGCACCTGCTCCACAAAGGGCACCTGCTACAAATGAGCTCTGGAACTTGTTTCAACCTTTTCTCCAACAACAAGCACAATTAGCAGATCAGCAACATGAGAAACATGTCCAACAGCTGAGAAATGCAATGGAGTCAAGGTTCAAAAACACTCAGGCTGATTTAAAGGCTCTCAAAACTCAGATCCTGCAAACCACTGGCACTGCTCCTCCAACAGTACTTTTCATTGATCAACTCCCAGACGATAATGCCAAAAAGGGGGAGAAAATTCAGGAGTGGAAGAAGAAAGGAATAGATGATGGTCTATACATTGAACCTGAAAAGGATGCTATGACCAGAAAAATTCCTGTGCCAGATGGTAGTAAAAAGGTTGATGCTACTCAAGAAGCACTTGATGAAGGAGTAGCAAGTGTAAAAAGAGATAGAATGGCAAAGGATGTTTCCAGGTGGAATGAGGAGAAAAGAGCTTTCATGGAGCTGTATGAGCAGGGTTGTTCTGGTTCTAAAGATTCTAAAAATCCGAAGACAAAAAGAAAACCTAAGTCCACCCCATCCTGATTTCCAAAGCCTCCAAAACCACCATCCAAAAGCCATCAGCATAAAACCTCCACTCAAACAGCTGTTGTAACTCCTGCTGTATCAACTACTGCTGGTACTTCAGTGGTTTCAACATCTGTTCCCACTTCAACACACACTACTTCAACACACACCACAATTACTACATTACCATCACCACTGTCACCACCAAAAACAATCTCACCACCACTTCCACCTGCTGACAAAAAGCAGAAGACAACAGATGTTATAACATCTGCTGTAATGGCAACAGTGGTTGAAACACCAGTTGTTTCAATAGCTGTTAGTCAGACACAAACCACTATCACTCAATCTACTACCACTGTTCCATCTCAAACATCATCAGTCTCTCCTAAACCAAAAAGGAGAAGGCTAATTTTAAAAGATGATGACACATCTCCATCACCAACATCTTCAAAATCCCTGTCACTTGTCACTATTCCAAAACCCATACCTCTCTCTTCAGCTCAAATTTTAAAGACATTACCTCCTGCTGGTGTCTCATTTCCTCTGGAACTCATTGCAGTCAGAGAAGAAATCAAATCTTTTTATTATGAAGATGACCCAGTCAAAAGGAGTTTACCATCAATTGCAAAATATCCCAGGCCTAACAATATTGAAGAATACTTGAAACTCAAGGCCAAACAAGCAGAGGATATTGCAATTAAAAACAGAAAAGGGAAATCTGATAGAGAATTTCAACAAAACTATTAGCTTTTACTCTCACAGGTCAATGCTATGGAGCGTTTTGCTAAAAATGTATGTCAGCAAATTTCAGAAAGGGCAGATGAGTCCTTGAGGAAAGACTACATTGAGAATATCATGACCTACAAGAAATACAAGGGGGAGAAACACATGTACAAGAACTGGACCATTCCTGAGCTTGAAAAAGAAGCAGCCAGGATTCAAGGCATAATCAAAACTAAGGTCAAGCAGACTCCTCCTGAAAAATTCAAACAATTTGAAGCCGAGAAGATGTTACAGTTGAGGAGAATGAAAGAGGAGCTGATTGCAGCTGATTATGGGTCAAAGAACTCTGTGACAAAGTGGGGAGAAGATAGAGTCAGGGCAACCTATAAAAGATTAGAGGAACTTAGAAAGAAAGATCCAAGAGTTCCACAAAAGCCTGACTACACCAAAGCAGAGGTCTCAAAAAGACCACCAAAGCTGCAAGTCAAAAGAACCACTGCTCCAGCTGGTGCTGCCATCTATAAAAGAAGGAGCAAAAACCAGTTTAGTATGGAAACAATTCAAGATCTATTAGCTGGAGATGCCATTGTAAAAGCAGGCACGGAAGTAATGATAAAAGAAGATCTTAAATTGGAACAATCTGCAAGTGCTGCTCAGCCAGTCATGAACAGGCCAGCCTCACCAAATACTTCTGCAAACAAACATCTCCCAAGAAACCCACCAGGCTCAAAAATACAAAAGTGGGAAACTGACAAACAGACCTGCGTATTGACTTTGCTCAGGTCTGGTGGAGGAGTGGAGAAAATATCAAGGGAACAAGCTCTTGGCCTGAGTCTTGAAGATTTGCAGGATCTCCTTGATCTTCCACTTAGCAGGGATGATGAAGACACAGATGCCCTAGACTTTGAATTACAATTCAAAGGTCAGATAAGGGAACTGTTAACGAGGCAATAAAAGATTTCCACAAATAATGAAAAGTTTTGGCATTATCTATTCCAGGGGGAGATTGTTGGGATTGAACCTTATCAGAGGAACATATAATTAAAGCCAAAACTGGATCAGAGCAGTGGATCCAGAATAAGCAGATGATTACAGTTGGTTCATACAAATCTCTCCCCTTGAAAGTGGTTTCATATCTGCTGACCATCTATCTGCTGATCTTACTAAGTGCTGACCTACAACTGCTGCCTTGCATCTACTGCCAAATGTCAAAGACTGATGGAAGACCAAAGCTCTGCTGATTCAATCTACTGCCTTAAGTCAAGTACTGCTGATCCGGAGAAGCACTGCTGGGTTCACAGCAGTGGAAGGAAGCAGCAGCTGTTTAAGTGTCTTTTATGTAATAAATTGTAATAGCAGTTGTTAGTACATCAGTGTTTGTATAGATCAGAGGTTAGAGTTTGTTAGGAGGTTAGATGTCACTTTCATGGTGACATCAGCTAAAGATGCTCAGTGGTTTGCAAGTGCCTATAAATAGTTCAGTACTTTGTACTGTTCTATTAGCTCTTTCACAACATTGTCTTCTTTGCACGAACAAACTACTGAGCTCTGGCTGAGGGGGAGTTTGCATTCATTCATCAATCATTGTAATCGTTGTTGAAACAAATTTAATCTTTCGATTCATTGTGTAAAGATGTTTGATTAAAGTATTACTCTCGTTTGAGTGTATGCAAAGTTTGTTTTCATCTTAAATTCCGCTGCACAACTCTTTCATTTCCATCTTAATTTCAAACGAAAATACACTCAAAAACAAACTCTGATCCAACAGAACATATGTTGATAGGTCCGCATATATGAACCTATGTTGTTAGGTCCGTTTATATGTCAGATAGGTCCGTATATATGAACCTATGTTGTTAGGTCCGTTTTTATGTCATCTTAGGAGGTCCGCTTATATGACATATTAGGAGGTCCGTTTTTATGTCAAGTCCTTATAAGCAGACCACATCACACTATAAATAGGTTGATAGGTTGAACGTTGAAGCGGACCTGTATCATTGCTTGTGTAACCGAACTCTGTCAAATTTACATTAGAAAGCAATAAAAGTGAAGAAATTGAATAAGAAAGCTGTTGTAACTTCATTTGTGTTGATTCCGCCTTCATACATGAAGATGAACATCCTTGACTGACTTTTCGAGGTCGTAGAACGGTCCAACAAGTGGTATCAGAGCTCAGGACGAGGAGTTCATACTACTACAGCTTGATTCTACCGAATTCTCTGATTTCTACTCACTTTCTCTCATACTTTTTAGATTTGAAGTGGTTCCTACGGTTGAAATTGTCTAATTTTTTAGTATTACGTGCGGAACATACAATTAACAAACCCTAGAAAGTTTCAAGTTAAAACTCGGCTTAAAAAATGGTTAAAATTGGGTAAAAGTTAGGTCCGTTTTTACGGACATCGATAGGTCCGCTCGTAAATCACATTTGGTCAGCTTGAAATTACTTGTTAGGTCCGCTTATCCGGACAATATATGTTAGGTCCGCTCATATGGACATTGACCTGGTCCGCTTATCTGGACATTTATCAGGTCCGCTTATACGAATCTTGTAGATCCGCTTGAACGTACAAGGTAGATCCGCTTTTACAGACATAATCTGGTCCGCTCATGTGTCATTAAACAGGTTCGCTTGTGTGGTTCGCTTTTGTGGTTCGCTTATAGTGACATTAAGAGGTCCGCTCATTAGATCCGCTTATTAGGTCCGCTCATTAGATCCGCTTATTAGGTCCGCTCATTAGGTCCGCTTATCAGTCATCACTGTGGTTTCGGTTCTTCGGTTCAATAAGATTGCGTTGATTGTTGGTCACACATATCGAAATTGTAAAATCATTTAAGTGGTTGTCGGACTTTAAAAACAATTTTTTTGGAATTTGTAATTTGTCAGTCACATGGTTTAGTGGAGTTTAAGGTCCAATAGAATCAAGTTTGTACTAAAAGTTGTCGGCTGATAATCTTGAAATTGAAAACTCATTACGTGAATTTCTGAATTCATTAATTGCTCTAAGTGTTAGGCCCAATCAAAGTAAATGGAGTTTTCGGCTTAATTGTGCTTAGTTGTTTGATCCTATCACCGACCCAATAAATCTTATCTGCCCAATAACATTTGAAGTGTGTTAAATTCATTTGTCGGTTTAGTGGATTGTTTGGCCCAATCAGCTGACATTTACGGCACATGTGATTTGTCGGCACATTTTATGTGATTTGCATAATTGTGTTTTACGGTTCAATAGTTTGTGTATAAATTGCTAGTTGTCGAGTTAGTGGTTATCTTAGTCAAATCAAGTGTGGTGATTTCATTATTTGTCACAGTTTTCAAAACTTCGAAAATTTTACTAGGTGTTGACTGATTTTTGCAGGTACATTCACGATGGATGATATTTTCTTGAATCCGTTCAGTAACATGTACGCGTTCGCTGGAGATTCCGAAAACAATGATACTTCGTCAAGCAATGTGAATGAGAATCCTCAAAAAGAGAAGAAAAAGGAAGCTTGGGAATCGGAAAGTGCCTTCGGAACGTTCAATAAACCTCCAAAGCTAATGGCTATTGAGGAATACAGTCGGTGGTCAAGAAAGTTTGAGGACTGGTTGATGGCATTCGCATTTCCTAGCTGGAAAAGTCTGAAAAACGGTTATGCCAATCGAAACAAAAATGGTGAAACTTTAAGAACAGCTGAGGAGATTGATTCATTTGTTGCTGAACAAAAGTGTGTGGCATTGTTATTTCAGTCCATCCGGGAAGACATAATATCATTGATTGATTATTCAAATGCAAAAGATCTTTGGGCAAAGTTAGAAAAGAAATGTTTAGGAAGTACTGAAATTGTGAAAAACAAAAAGAAACTTCTTAGGAAAGAGTTTGATATGTTTGGATGTTTAAAGAATGAATCAGTATCAAAAATGATTGAGAGGTTTGGACATCTAAAGCTGGAATTAGAAAGACATGGAATTAAATATTCTGATGATGAGCAAGTAGACAAGTTGTTCGATTCGTTACCAGACGAGATGGAGTGGAGATATTATGCACTGATGTTAAAGAACACTATTGTTCCAGATTTGGTGATAGAGAGACTTGAAAGACACGAACTGGAATTGAAGAAGACATACAAAGTCAATCACTCATCTTACCAGCAGAATTTGGATTTGTATTATCCAAAGAGCATGATGCCAAAAGCAACTTCTCCAAAGACTGCATTTTCTGCTGAAAATGTGTCGACAGCTGGCAAAGAAAGTCAAAGCAGTCAAAGCAGTGGAAGTCACAGTGATTATCACAGTGGAACTTCATCATCTGGAAGTCATTCTGATGCAAAGAATCGTTTTCAATGCAACATTGCAATAGACTTGAAGAATGCTCAAAATTTTGACGAGGAGTCAGCTAAACAGCAGATGATCTTCCTAGCATCGGTGTTGGAATCGTATGAAGGGCTAGTAGCTGGGAAGATAGGTAACACAAATCTGACGAAAGAAGATTACGATCAAATTGATCCGGAGGAAATGGAACTGATCGATATTCGTTGGGCTATGGCAAGTGCTGTTCGTCGAGCACAAAGATTCATGGAAATTACTGGCAGGAAGACAATTGGTGGTCCATCTACCAAATTGGGGTTTGATAAGTCCAAGGTGACTTGCTTCAAGTGTAAGCAGAAGGGTCATTTCAAGCGAGAATGCGGAAATGCTTATGCTGATGAGTCGGAGAATCCTTTTAGAGATGATTACTACAAGAAGGCAATTTATCATCAGAATAAATCCGAGCCGCCTAGATTGAAGCAAGTTGAAGACAATAAAGAGAAATCTAGAGCTCTTGCTGTGATTTATGATGATGAGGGTTATGATTGGAGTCAAGAGGTTCTACCAGAAGAAGATGCGGTTGGTTACGCATTCATGGCAAAAAACGATGATCCTATTCCGTGGAAAGATGATCAAACTGAAGAGCAAAAATATCAATACAGAAAAATGATTGCTGAAAACAAGATAATTAGAATATCTCGTATTTATCTGGATGCAAGGAGAGCAAATAGATGGGATCCAGACAGAGAGTGTTATCTTGATGAGTATGGAAATATTGCGATCGATGATAGTACGCTTGATATCGAAGCCATAATCCAGCAGTACAAAGATGAGGATGAGTATTGGCAACACAAATGGTGGGGAACTCCAACCGAGAAAATGAAAGAAGAAAAGAAAGAGAGAAAAGAGAAAGAAGAGCAGGTAAAATCAAAGAAGATTGATACTGGAATTATTGACACAAATCAGGAGTTGAATGCTGAGAACTTTGGAAAAATGGCTGACAAAGTGCTGGCTGCTAAGGCACTTGAGGTAGACTCTAACTCCGTGTCTGAGTCAAAAAGCCAGGTCAGTTCAAAAGTGTCAACAAATGTGTCAGGTAAGAAAATTGATGGTAATGCTGATTGCAAAAATTGCAACAAAGAGTGCAAATTTTGTAGCACAGTCACGTATCTCAACGGAAAGAAAGTTGATGATCTGACAGCAAAGGTCAGAAGCGTTGAGAATCAGATTCTTGATCGTGACAAAATGGTTAAAGCTTCAACTGAACGGATAAGAGAATTAACTAGTCAAATTGAAAATGATAAAATTGATCATGATAAAGTTAAAAATGAAAATGAAAAGTTGATTCTTGAAAACCGTCAGATTTCTGAAAAGTTTGAAAAACTCAAAAGCACAATGAAAGATTGTGATGATCGAAATGGTAAAACTTTTAAAGAAAATGAACATCTAAAAGCAGTGCTTAGAGTTAAAGAAGAATCAATCAACCAACAACTGGATGAAATCGCTAAATTGAAACTTAAATTTCAAGAGGCTGAAATTGAAAACGAGCGAATCCAGTTGAAGCTTAACAGTTACAGCTCCGCAAGCTTTGTTCTGCAACACATTATTCCCAAACCCATTGGGAAAGACAAAGCGGGCGAAGATGTGTATTGTGATGGAACTGGGGTGGGGTTTCATCAAGTTCCACCACCTGTTCTTGATAATTACACTAAAAAGCAGTCGGGGTTGGTTGAAATTGAGGAAGTAAGTGAAGTTAAACTTCCAGAGAACATTGATGTCACGTTCACATCTTCCAATGACGATAGTGTCCAAAATGATATTGTAAAAGGTGTTGTTGAAAATGTGCTAAAAATGGATAGTGATACTACTGAGGAAGATGGGTGTTTCTTGGACAAGTACATTTAGAAATCAAAATCTAAAAACAACTTAAGTGATCAACCGGGTCTTGTGATGTACAAGATGGCTGGATCTGATAAGTTGTATTCGGATTCTGAGTTTCCCATTGAGAATGTTAATGTGAAAAAATTGACAAATGTGTTCAAATTGATTGAAGTTGAGTTGTCAGAAGTGAACAGTTTGAGTCAAACAAAAAGGCAAATGAATTTTGAGAAAGATAAAGCTTATTACAAAAAGCTTGTTGTTCCACCACGTTTTTATAATAACAATCGAAAAAATTGGTCAGGTGGTTATCGGGGTGGTAATAGTTATCAGAAGAAGAGTTTTCAAAACAAAAGATTTGCATAAAAGAAGGTGTTTGTGAACGGTTCAAGTTCACTTTCTGATGAGGAAAATGAATTTTTTTCAAAATCAAATAAAGAGTTCTTTGAGAAGAGAGCCTCACAACCTCAGTCTGAAGGCACAATTCGAGTTGTTGATACTCGTACATGTTTTAGATGTAACAAAGTTGGTCACATTGCAAGAAATTGCACCAACTTCAAGCCTAAGACTGAAGTTGTTGACAGACAAAAGAAGAAAGTTGATGTGAAGGGTAAAGCACCAATCATTGTTGAGAAAAAGAATGAGAAAAATGACAACATCAAAATGAAAAATGAACCCGTAAAGAAAGTGGTAACTAAAAGTGACAAGTTTTATAAAAGGGTTGCTTTATCTCAACAAGTTTGGAAACCAAAAACTGAAATGAAAATTTCAACTTCTGAAGTGAAAAAGGCTGAAGAATCAATTTCGGTTGATTATGATGCAAATTTTCCACTTTTGAAGGCTGAAAATTTCAAAATTCAAATTGCGAGGGTCAAGGTTACACCTAAGGCTGATGAGGCCTGGGTAGACACCATGTTCAACTAAGTAGGTTGAATTGCCGGAGCTTCCTGGATCGCGAAGCATGAATCGGCATCTTTATTGTAGTTGGTTAATTTGAAGTTTGGTTTTGTGCAGGATCTTCCACAACTTGTATCCAGATGGATCATGGATAGTGGAGCATCTCGACATATGACAGGGAAGACTGCATTGCTGTATGATGTGAGAAACATTAATGGTGGTTATGTAGGATTTGCTGGTCATGAAGGTGGTCGAATTATTGGTGAAGGAACGTTATCCAACGGGATTGTGACGTTTGAGAGAGTTAACTACATCACTGAGCTGGAGAACAATCTACTTAGTATCTCGCAGATTTGTGACAATATGTATACTACTCACTTCACTGATAAGGAATGTTTGATTTTGAAACCAGGATTTGTTGTTCCTGAAGAATGGATTATCATGCGGGCACCTAGAGTGAATGATTTATATGTGTTAGATATGAGTGTAGCAACTACAACTACTGGTCAAGCACATTGTTTTGTGTCTAGAGCAACTGAGAAAGAATCAAGATTGTGGCACCGCAAGATGAGGCATATTCACCTAAGGAAGATGAATCACTTGGTGCACAATGATTTGGTTTTGGGTGTTAATATCAAAGGTTTTCATCTGGAAGGGGAGTGCATTAGCTGCATCAAAGGAAAGCAGAAGAAAAAGTCACACCCTACAAAGCAAGTCAATTCAGTTTCGAGACCTCTGGAAAGACTTCACATGGATTTATTTGGTCCGGTGAATGTCAAAAGTATTACAGGAGATTATTACTGTTTGGTCGTTACTGATGATTATTCCAGATTTTCGTGGGTTTCTTTCTTAAGACGAAAGATGAAACATTTAACAGTTTGATGGGGCTGTTCAGGAAGATTGAGAATTTGTACCAAAGGCGTATCAAGAGAATTCGAAGTGATAATGGTACTGAATTCAAGAACAGTAAGATGGAAGAATTTTGTGATGAAAGAGGTATTTTGCATGAGTTTAGTGCTCCGTACACTCCGCAGCAGAATGGAGTCGCAGAACGCAAAAACCGAACACTAATCGAGACGGCTAGAACTATGCTCACAGATTCAAAGTTACCGATAAATTTTTGGGCTGAAGCTGTTTCTGCTGCATGCTATACGCTCAACAGGGTTCTCACTGTCAAGAAGTTCAACAAAACATGCTTTGAGCTAATCAATAACCGCAAACCGAATTTGAAGTATCTAGAACCATTTGGGTCACCCTGCACGGTTATAGAGCCTCATGGAAAGTTTGGTCCGAAGAGCATTGAGGGAATTTTTGTTGGTTATGCAAATCCAATGCGACGTGTTTTCGTTCCAACTGAGAAGCGGATTATTGAAGCTGCAAATGTGGAATGTCAAGGTTATACTATGCCGCCACAGAATCCTGGTGATTCATGGCGTTATCATTATGACAAACTTTGGGATTCGTTTGACATGAGAGAAGAATCAGAGGATGATGAAGATTTCTTTGATAAGTTGGATATTTTGCGTGAATATGAGTCGCAGCTAAGGTTCCCAGCTGAGTATTCGAGGAGACCACAGGAAACTTCAAATGACGATGAAGCAGGTCCGAGTAATGCTGGTGAACATGATGATGTCCAACAGAATGAAGTTGCTCAGGATAATCAGTCGGCTCAGAATGATAATTTAGAAGCTGAAAACATGCCAGTATTTGATCATGGTGATTCAGATTCTGAGGGGGAGCAAATTCAGATTTCAAGTCAAACAAACCAAGTTGGTGAACAAGATGCAGAGCAGAATGTTACTAATCTGGAGGGAAATGTAAATGTTCCAAGCGAAGTGATGCCGCGAACTTTTTCATATCATCCAGAGGAGTTGATCATAGGAGAATTGCAGACAGGAGTTCGCACTCGAAATCAGATTGATAAAGGGCTTACATGTTTTTATACAAAAGTTGCTCCTTTGCAAACTGAATTCTCATTGAGTTGTTTTATCTCGCAGGTTGAGCCAAGAACTTACAAAGAGGCGCTTACTGAAGACTCTTGGATCAATGCAATGCAGGAGGAACTTAGTCAATTCGAGAAATTGGGAGTGTGGAAGTTAGTTGATTTGCCGGATGGTCAGAGAAAGATTAACACCAAGTGGGTGTTTAAGTGCAAGAGAGACGACAGAGGAGTTTTTGTAAGGAACAAAGCTCGACTCTTTGTTCAGGGATTTAGTCAACAGGAGGGGATTGATTTTACCGAAGTCTATGCTTTTGTAGCACGACTAGAGGCAATCCGAATTTTCCTAGCATTTGCGTCTTGGAAGAACTTTAAAGTTTATCAGTTGGATGTTAAATCGGCGTTTCTTTATGGGAATGTTAAAGAGGAGGTTTATGTCGGTCAGCCGCCGGGCTTCACCGATCCAATCCACAAAAACAAGGTCTACTTATTGGACAAAGCGCTGTATGGTTTACACCAGGCCCCGAGAGCCTGGTACGAGACTTTGTCTCAACACCTACTAGCCAACAAGTTCATTCGTGGAAAAGTGGATGCCACTCTCTTCACTAAAGAGGTCGAAGGTCATCTTCTGATAGTTCAGATTTATGTGGACGATATAATTTTTGGGTCGACAAATGAAAATCTATGCAAAGATTTTGAATCAGTGATGAAGCAAAAGTTTGAAATGTCATCAATGGGGGAGATGAAATTCTTTCTGGGTTTACAAGTTGAACAACTTCCTGAAGGAATTTTCATTCATCAGTCAAAGTATGTTCATGATATTCTAGAGAAATTTGGGATGTCAAGTTCTACTCCAGCTGCTACCCCACTTGCAACAAATCATGGGATTCACCCAGATCTCACCGGAGACAGGGCTGATGAAATGTTTTACCGTTCCATGATAGGTTCTTTAATGTACCTAACTGCTTCACGTCCTGATATCATGTACCCAACGTGCCTCGCAGCAAGATTTCAGTCTAACCTGAGAGCATCGCATATGATCATTGTGAAGAGGATATTGCGCTACCTGAAAGGAACTCCTTCATTGGGGTTGTGGTATCCTAGGAAAGGCGATTTTACGCTCGAAGGGTATTCCGATTCGGATTTCGGATGCTGCAAAGTCAATTCAAAATCAACAACTGCAGGATGCCAGTTCTTTGGTCCTAGATTGGTTACCTGGCAGTGTAAGAAACAAACGTCTGTGGCGTTATCTACATGTGAAGCGGAGTATGTTTCTGCTAGCAGTTGCTGCTCTCAGATCTTGTGGATACAGCAACAGATGCGCGACTACGGTTTGCAGTTTCTTAACACACCTCTTTTTGTTGATAACGAGGCCGCAATTAATATAACAAAGAATCCAGTACATCACGCTAAAACTAAGCACATAGAAATTCGTCATCACTTTATTCGTGATTGCTTTGAGAAAAAGTTGATACGAATTGAGAAAATCCACACTGACGAACAGAAAGCTGATTTACATACCAAAGCTTTTGATAAAAATCGGTTTAAATATTTGTTAAAACTGAATGGTATGAAGCTTCTTTTAGTGTCGGATGGCATAATTGGCGTTGATGAGAGTACTGTTGCGGATGAAGACGAGAAACAATCTGCAATGGTTTGTCGATTTTTTACTTGTTTTGGTATTTAGGGGGAGTAGATATTTGTATATAGGTTATATTTTCAGAAAATACAAAAACAGTAAAAAATGCAAAAATACAAAAACATGATAAAATCTGAAAAAGAGCTTGTGTATATGGGAAAATGATAGTACATTGGCTAGACAATTACAGTATGCTAAAGATTTGTAAAGTATAAATGGATTAAACAGTCTCACTAATGATGTGTCGATAGGTTTTCGCACATTTAGTAGGTTTATTCGGGATATAAACCTAAATTTCAAACTTGTGAAATTCGTGGGGAACACTACTTGGATATATAGGTAACCCCTGAAATCTCGTTTGAAAGATCTCATAATCTGATATACTAGGTCTTTATACTCAATGATGTCTGGGGTATTATTCCGGGACTTCTGCTGAACGGTAGTTCTAACCTAGTCCTTGGATAATACTTTCTGCAATGCTTGAAACATAGCATAAACCCTCAGCATGTCGATGAAACAATAAAATTGATAGTCGCTGCTGTTGTAGCAAAAAGATCCTCTAAAGGGGACATACCGTAAAGTCGAAGCCGATATCTCTCTGTAGGGGTGAGCATGGTGCGGTTCGGTTCGGTTATTACCTATAACCGAAACCATAACCGTACACTGCGGTTATCAAAAAATCATAACCGTTCGGTTTCGGTTAATGCGGTTTCGGTTAATAGGTTATTGCGGTTAATGCGGTTTCGGTTCGGTTATAGGTCGGTTATTATTAGTGTAAACTATAATGGGCCAATAAGGTTGAGTCATGGTTAGTGTAAAATGTAATGGGCGAATAAGGTTGGGTCATGGTTAAAAGTTAAAACATTCAAATACTTCACCAAAGATACATATAGATTAGGCCATGGTTAAGCCTTTAAATACAAACTTAAAGACTTATGGTGCTACGGATTTGGCTATATTTAAAATATTCGGTTCGGTTCGGTTATTTGCGGTTATGAAAATAAGAATAACCATAACCGAACCGCAAAAATCGGTTATTAAAAATATAAATAACCAACCCTTCGGTTATTTCGGTTATCGATTATTTCGGTTCGTTTTTTTTGGTTATTTCGGTTACGGTTAGGTTAATTCGGTTATATGCTCACCCCTATCTCTCTGCGTATACGGAAGTATCGACCTGAGATCCCTCGGCCCTCGCATACCTAATTTATATACAGATATCATTGTAGTATACTCACCTGTAAGACTGATTATTGGGATTCTGGATACGGGAGTATATTCAAGAGGTGGGACACATGAATGAGCTAAGTTCATAATTCATCTAATTTGTATCCTGAGTAAATTGAAATGTGTGTGAGAATTTAAGATGGATCTGTATATCGACAATCGAGGTGAATTGTTTAAGTCTGAGTATGATATGAAGCTTAACGGTACTTGTGATTTGTCTAAAAAGCTTATATGATTCCCTAACACGCTCGCCAAAAATATGTTTGTAAATAGTTTACTTTGTTTACTTTCTGCAATTTAAGTTTTCTGTATTTCATTTCTTAGTTTAGAACACTTTATAAAATCCAAAAAGATTTTATTTCCGCTTTATTTTCCGTCAAACCAAAGTGGAAAGTTGATTGTTGGATTCTTAGATGTTTGAAGCAGATGCAGGAGATTCTGGACTGAAGAATAAGGAGAGCTTATCTTGATGGAGTTTGATTTATTGGAAAGTCAAAAACAAGTTCATTAACTTGATACTTGTTATTTTCAGAAAATGTTTGAAATTGTTGTTTTAAATCAGTTTGATTCGTCAAATGATCAACCAAGGTCATTAAATTGGACTTGGTAGATTAATTGAGTAATCAGGGTCATTAACTTGGACCTGAATACTTGAGTGGATTGCTGTAACTGATTGAGTTTGTGATTTAATGTTGAAAAGATAGTTTGTAATGTTTGTTGGTTGAGTAACAGGTTTGAACTTCATTATTCCCAAAGGAAGCTATTTGTCAAAGCTTGAACCAGATACCTCAGATTCTAGCATATCGAGAGGGGGAGTCTGTGAAAGGGGGAGTCTGGATCAATAGTCAAAGGGAAGATGGAAGTCAGAGTCAGGTGATGATTCTAAACCTGTGAAGAATGCGTATGATGTGAAGACAGAGAGTTGGATAAAAGACTAAGACTGAAGACTCAGGAGTTGAAGACTACGTCAACATCCAAGGGGGAGTCTGTTGATACATGAAATGTCTGTTAACTACGTCTATTTCAAGTCTTAGGTTAAGATAGGTCCACATATGTGAACATATGTTGATAGGTCCGCATATATGAACCTATGTTGTTAGGTCCGTTTATATGTCAGATAGGTCCATATATATGAACCTATGTTGTTAGGTCCGTTTTTATGTCATCTTAGGAGGTCCGCTTATATGACATATTAGGAGGTCCGTTTTTATGTCAAGTCCTTATAAGCGGACCACATCACACTATAAATAGGTTGAAAGGTTGAACGTTGAAGCGGACCTGTATCATTGCTTGTGTAACCGAACTCTGTCAAATTTACATCAGAAAGCAATAAAAGTGAAGAAATTGAATAGGAAAGTTGTTGTAACTTCATTTGTGTTGATTCCGCCTTCATACATGAAGATGAACATCCTTGACTGACTTTTCGAGGTCGTAGAACGGTCCAACAAAAGTCATTTATTTGGTCGGATGGTGCTCATCCGTCCGGATGACATGTTATCCGTCCGGATGACAAGTTATCCGTCCGGATGACATGTGATCCGTCCGGATGACATGTGATCCGTCCGGATGACATGTGATCCGTCCGGATGCTATGTGATCCGTGCGGATGGCATGTGATCCGTGCGGATGACACGTCTGTTTCGCATTCTGAACACTGTTTTTGAGTGTTTATCGGAAGGAATACGTGCGGAGTTACCGGGAGATTGTAATTTCGCACGAACACTGGAAATTCCATCAGTTCCGACCCGCTCTAATTGCCGGGAATCACCCCGCTCCATCAGAACTGGCCGTTCTTGACGGTTTCTCCGGTTTAGCTCGAAATCGCACAGTTCCTTGGTTGAATACATAGATTTAGGTGAGATTCGTTATCAAAACATGTGGAAATCACTCAGATCTGAGGCGCTTATGGTGGGATGAGGTCACAACTTGAAGTTCATATGAACTCTTGGTGACATCACCTTAAAACACCTCAAAATCAATAGATTCACGGTTAAAAATTGAGTTTTAAAAGATAGAATGATGTAGAATTGAGTGTAGATCGTAGAAGTATAAGTTTTAGGTTGAAATCTTACCGGAATCGCGAGGAATCGAGAGAAAAGGGTCCTAGAGCGTGTTTGGTCGAGTGGGAGCTGTCACATCACTGTTAGAGTGATGTGACTTGCTATTTATAGGCAACAGAGGGCTGAAGTGGATTTTGGGTCGGATGGCCCATCTGTCCGGATGGCTATCCGTCCGGATGGCCCATCCGTCCGGATGGCCACTCCGACGCGATGGATTTCTCCGTTTTTTAGCGTTGCGAACGACTTTGAAGTGCGTGCTTTTTATATCATTATTATATATACCTATAGATATCACTAGGGGTCGTATTTACGTATCCATAATCCACAGTTTTGATAATTACAGTCGGTTTTCGTTTCGAGTATGCGATTATTAGCGACGTTTCACGGCCATCAAGGAGGGTAGTATAGGTCCTTTCTTGATGTCATCGTGAACGTTATTGTGTTTTGTGCCACAAAGACTGACGGGGTACCATTTACTCGTATTGTCATCATCGTCACGACGGCTGGAGCTATAGCACTCATCCGAGAGTCTTTGTTAGCGTTAATTGTCTGTGTTTCGACACACCACGGCCACTGAGGAGGATAGAATAGGTCCTCACCCAATGTCATCGTGAGTGTTAGTGCTTGTGATTGGTGTAGTATAGTGATATTGTATTTCGAAAATATGCGATTATCCTTCGAATAGCGATGTATGCGATATAGTTACATTATGATCCGAATCTCTAGTGCTAGGCGTAATGAGTATAACGAGTAGTAACAACGCACAAAAGTGCGGGTTGTTACATGGGGATGATGGTTGAAGGGGTGAAGATGGTGGTTGCAGGGGTGAGGATGGTGGTTGCGGTGGTAGAGAGAGAGGGAGGTGTAGAGAGAGAGTTGTAGATAGAGGGAGAGAGAGTGAAGATCTGATTGATATATACTTGTATATGTATATAAATAATAGTAATAATAATAGTATTTTTTAAAATATATTTTGTTTTAATTTTTTAAATTATAATACTAAATATATAGCTAAAAAGACAAAAATACTCTTTGTTGAGCAGATTTAACCAAAAAAATTAACTGGGTTTGGCCTAAAGGACATAACGTGCAAGATTTGCAAACATTAAGGACAAAACTCGTCAATTTTAAAGACAAAGGACAGCGTCTGCAATTTGGGACATACATAAAGGACAAAACTTGTAATTTACTCTTAAATAAAAATAAACATACAAACTTAAAACATTACATATCATTAAAACTTAAAACTTAATATCTTACATCAAAATAAAACACAACACTTAAACATTACATAACATAAAACTTAAAACTTTATCGAAATAATGTGTCACACCTTTATGTGGTTAAAATCCTCGCCGTAGTGGTGTTTGTAGTCGATAAGTGTCACTTGAATAGCTTTCTCCTCCAAGAGCTCGTTGTGGGGATTTGACACATTCAAGAACCTACCATGACATCTTGTAAAAGATAAACGCGAAATTTGGATCTATTTGATCCACGGTTTGGTTAGTCTCGCCAACGTGGATACAAGATTGGCGGTGAACCCGGTTCTAAAAAGTGGTCCTTCAACTAAGAGATGTGGGTTGGTGGTGGATAACGACATACGACAACGCCAACGCGATGTCTTCCTCTTCAGTCCACGGGAGTGACATATTTGAAGATGAGGGTTTTGTGAATGAAAAAGATAGAAGAGGTTTGGATATATGAAAATATAAAAATAGCGAGAGTTTTGTGGTTTGAGTACATAGTATGGTTGGTTAAATAGAGAAGGGGAATAAAATATTTAAATTTGATTTTTTTTTAAATACCAAACGGTCAAAAATATTTGACAACCGTCAAATATTCCTCGATCCTCGCAACTGTCGCACAACTTTCTCTACTAGCTAACCTGCCCGTGGCGGCGGTGTGCTGACATAGGTTAGAACCCGATTTCGTCTACCCGGTTGGTGCCCCGTCCCCCTTACATTGAACAAAATGAAACAATTATGATTTTTTTTATTGTTTAGTAAATGTGTTTTCTTCATAGTTTCCTTTTTTTCTAGATTGATCTTGAAAAAATAAAATAATCTTTAGATAGTAATTCGTTGTGTACTTTTTACGTAGTTTAAAAAATTGTTTTTCAAAAAATACTACTCATATTACATAAATACTTTTTGTAACTTTTTTCTGTACATTCAGTGTAACTTTTTACGTTAGGCAAGTCTGTGTATGTATATATATATATATATATATATTTTTTTTTAATAATTAGATGATCATGAAAAGCGTACACACACTATTTCTTGTTAAAACATAAATGCACTTTTCTTATTTTCAAAAAGTGTGATTGTTGATTTGGATACAGTTTTTCAACAGTAAGCTTATTGGTTAAGTGGATAGCTTAACTGACAATAACGAATAGTCTAAAAAAAGTGTATCCTTTTAAACTGATCAGCTTGTCCAACCTGAACTCGTCAAAATAACATCGTACATAAACCCAGAAAACATTCATCAGTCGTTACATGAAAACAAACGCGTCGATCCACTCTTGTCCAGCTTCATCAACATTATCCAGATCGAGACAATGCATTGCCGATGTGCATGTAGACAAGTGCTAGTGTTAGCTGTAAAAATGGCGTATAACGCTTGGCGTTCTTTACTTTGTTGGTTTAGTCCATGTTGTCTCTGATGTCTTCGAGTTACCATAATAAACCTGCTTCGACGATTCATCCCAATACGCCTGCCATCCCGTTGGGAGTTGTTTTGAAATTTCAGCAAGATTGGGCTGTTGTTTTGTTTCATCGGTAGCATTTGTTGCTAGATTTTCTTCAGCTTGTGTTGATTTTTTAGCTCTCTTTCGCCTAACCCTTTCCCGCCTAAAAAAGATCAAAATATCGTTAAAAATTATAACGGTTACACAAGTTTATACTTACCAAAACGGCAAAACCGAAGAACTAAAATGAAGGGCTTACCAATCACCACCAAGCGGCTGAAAGTTGGCATTGTCTTTCGCTTCTCCGGATGTAATCTGCTGCGCATGCCATTGCTACATCATAAAAAAAAAGTACACCGTAAGCCAAAAGGAACGTGCGCGCGAATCAAAGAGAAAAATTGAATTGACAGTTAGCAAACCTCAATTTCTCGTTGGCGTTTCTTCTCTAAAATCTCTAATGCATTTTCAGGTTCATCTTCCTCGTCTTCATGCATTTCCTCTTTAACAGCCTTCCACTGCAAAGTATAACCGTCGATAGTGATCCATCTTCGGATGTTAAACATTTAATTTAAATTAACTAGTAATGCGAGATTTTACCTTATCCACTAAACCAGAAACTTTTTTGTTGGACCTTAAAGTGGGAACTGCCGCAACGGTTCTTTTTTTTATACGCATAACTGAAAAGACATAAGAAAATTATAAGATTTTCCACCAGCTTGGATACCCTAACAGGGTCAATGTATAAATCGAATGATCATGTTCAGATTTTACCTTTAGGTTGAACCTTGGGAACCGTTTCTGTTGAAGCAACAGAAGAAGCCGACACCACAGAAACATCATGTGTTACACTACGACTTTCTGGTACATGAGAAGAGGCTGAAACAGAAGGAACCACCGTAGACGATTTAATGGGATCAGAGATGATGTTCCCATAGGCCGAACTCTGCAAAGAAGTTTCTACGCCACTAACGGCTGGTACGGTTGATATCATGCCATCCTGTAGAGTGTAATATGTCGCTGTCTCTGGGTTGAGCACCGGTGCATAATAAACGTTTGGGAGAGGAGCAGGTATATGAGACCCATTAGCATCTACATAATAACCGTTACTCGAGATTGCAGTGTTTGTTTGACCATAGTAGTCAAAACCAGACCCTGGGTACGTAAAACTATATTGTTCTCCGTATGAATAAGGTTGCGTTGTCTGCATATCTGACGGTTGCGGCGGAGCTTCAGGCGGCTCGTCTGGCGGTGGAGGCGGAAACGGTTCTTCATCCGGTGGAGGCGGCGGAATCCATTCGTCATTCGGAGGAAGTGGTTGTTCAGACCCACGAGAATCAAGGTGTTCATGCAGGATCGGAGAAACAGATTGATCCAGGTGGGACCCGTTCTGGGGGTCCGCTTCGTCTTTAGAATGAATTGCAGTATCCTCAACTTCCATCTCCACATCCATGTCTTCATCTTCCACCGAGTGGTTGCCCGCATTTGGGTCAATATCTGTTGGAACTGGATTTTCATGATATTCACCGATGTTTTCCAGAAATCTGGTTTTTGGGTCGTTAATTTCGCCAGAACTTGTGCGTTGTAAATGTTTTAAGACTTCGTTGTTGATAGAAGATTCCAGATTTTTCAGTTGGTTTTCGGAATGCAACCAAAAAGGAAGCAATGATGATCCATACGGTACTAGTGACTTAATGTCTGCAAGCCTTATATCAAGTTCAAACTTCACCTTTGATATCTGGTCACCGAACCCTTCAGGCCTAAAATTATATCAATAAAGAAAAAAAAACATTAATAACATGCACACCTGGATAAAAACGCTATTTTCCTTAAAAAAATCTTTTTTACACCATTTTCACTTTTTTATTTTCTGTTTAATAGGGTTTAAAAAAGAGAAAATATAAAAATAGGAAAATGACGGTTTTACCCTTCATTAAACAGAAGGTTTTAACAACGGCTAAGTTTTTGGACTGAACAGACATGTTTCAAGAATGTCAGGGACGGAAATGGTACAAATTTGAAATTTGGCCTGGTTTGGCATAATTGGACAAACCACAAGGACGAAAATGGCGGTTAACTCTATTTTTTTTACATTTTATTTGAAAGCATATAAAGGAGTATTTGGTCGGTGGCTTGACCAAACCCATTTTGACCCTTACTAAAAAACCTTGACCTGTTATCGTTAACCAACCAACCCATTTCCCTGCCTCTATTAATCCGATAATAAAATACAAAAAACACAAAAGAGAAGTGTGCAACAATCACAAAGAATAAGTTCATACCCTTCCAACGAGTTTAATCTTTCTGATAAACTTTGACAAAGTTCTAGAAGACGAAAAGCATCAGACGATTCGCCACCATGACAACCCATATCTTGAAAAACAGAATCGTTACGGTGGGCTTCCACATTACTCAAACCATCACAAGCCTGAGTAGCAACGCCCTCATCTATATCGTTCGCCATGATATCCGTATAGTTCCCATTATGTACATTCAACTCTATCCCAGAATTATCGCTTTCTTTGGCCTCAAAAGTCACACCATTTGTGCATTCATTATTAGCTTGTGCATCAACATAAGTCGCATGTGTTTCTTCAATTTCTGGAACAGATTTAGGATCATATGCCGATTCATTTCCTCGGGTCAGAACATCAGGGATTTCCCAAGACGTTTCACCAGTCGCAACATTCCAGTAGTAATATGAATTACTTTCCTCATGCAACACCATTTTCCAGCCCGAATCCACATCCCCTGTTGTCTGCATTTCAGATGTCAAAGAAACCGAGGCCCGATCCAGTGTATCTGTATCTCTGTGCAGAGGCTCAGGTTTATCATCTTCTACAGATTTCTCCAAATTTGGCAACACATCCACTGGAGAAGGTTCTTTCTCTTGATCAACTTTTTCAGTTAAAAGCTTTTCATCTACATCGGCTCCTGTACTATCATGATTGTCTACCTTTACCTGCTAGCAAAAAAAAATGGTATAGGTTTTCCATGTACAAGTTATTTAAGAGTAAAGTACACGGATGGTCCCTGTGGTTAACCAAAACTTTGGATTTTGTCCATAGTTTTTCAAAAGTACATGGATGGTCCCTGTGCTTTGCACTTTGTAATGCATTTAGTCCCCAATATTTGCCAAAACAACATGGATGGTCACTAAACGTCGGGGGCTAAATGAGTTACAAAGTGCAACCAACAGGGACCATCCCTGTACTTTTGGCAAAAGTTGGGGACTAAATACGTTACAAAGTGCAAACCACAGGGACCATCCGTGTACTTTAAAAAAACTAGGGACTAAATCCAAATTTTTGGTTAACCAGGGGGACCATCCATGAACTTTACTCGTTATTTAAAGTCGAATTACTAGAGATCCTGTAATCTAGAAGCACACCTGCTCATCCAGCACTGTTGGAGTGTTTTCTCTAGCTCCATGATTTACTTCTTTACTCGATTCTTCCTCACCTTCTTCATCGCTATATTGTCCAAGCAACAACAGAGGATTTTCTGGCTTTCGATCTGAAAAAAATATGTAAACATGTCAAGCGTCGTAAAATAAAACACGCATATCCCTGGTTACAACTCATATTGGCCTAAACTAATAACAAAAAACTGTGAATAAAGTTCAATAAATCAGGATGAGGGGACTTTGCATATCATGTCACAGCGACCTGCAACATTGGAAATAAATTAGTAACTCACAATATAACAAAAAGGCAGAGACATACGAACCACTAATCGTGTTGGCATGTTGAAACTCTGCGTGCAACATAACATGTCAGGAATTTCAATCAAAGAAACAACGTGGCAAAGTTGAACGGGCTCAGAAGACCAATTGAGTTCCCAATACCACAGCCGTCTAACAGTCTGAAAGGATTATCTTGGGGGAGCAAACATGTTGTATAAATTTAAGATCAACGAATATAATGATGCCCTCTACAAAGATCAGTCCGTGTAGAAATTTGACGGAACCCACCTGAAGATGATGGTGAATAGGGTGACCCAGCATGATTTTTTCCGTTGCCTCCAACTCCAACGTCCTCTTGGTTAGACGAATCACCAAAATCTCCTAAAAGTGTCGGTCACGATAATGAATGATTAAAAGCCTATTTATATAATACCAGTTAATACTAAAAATAACTTGCAATGGTAAATAGCATGCAAGTTAACAAATTCAATAGATAACTACCATAGTCGTCGATAGCGTATAGCGGAGTATAGAAACAAGCAACATATATTATATGCTATATTTCATGTTTAGCGATGCACTAGATAAAACTTTAAAAAGTATTTTCTCAAAAATAACTAAAATAGTAAAATATGCAACTAAATGTTAAGAAATGAATCATAAATTCCGTGAATTAAGCAATTCCATATTTACACCACTGAAATTGTAATTAATCATATATCCCGTGAATTAGGGAATTCCATACTTGCACCATAAATCATTCCTTTACAGTTAACACTAAATACACTTCTTTTTCACTCGCAATTTTTATTTACCAAAAAAGAAACCCTAGAAATCTGCTATTTAGTCGCTAACCATCGCATAGCGACATACTGCCGCATCGCCATACTATTTTGCTATAGCATATAGCTATGATCGCCATTAACAACTGTGATAACTACAATATTCAGGTGTACATGACAGGTCAAGATATAATATATGAAAATATATTTGCTTGCGATATCAATGAATGTGACAACTGAATTCAATATTAAAATTACATCACCAACCTAGAAATCAGCCTAATAAGCAGATCGAGACAAAGGCAAAATCAAAGGTCATCATAAACTCTAATGAAACCAGTCGATTAGTTAAAACTCTAATCATTTCTATTTATTTCTAAGTATAATAAAATCATCATGAACTTATTAATAGGTCATAAAAACAAGCAAGCTGAAAGTTAGAGGAACCGACGAAGTAATCGCATCACGATTTTACGTATAATTCTACATCTGCCCTGCATAACTCTCTCTACATCCTTTAAACATACTACAACTGTTGAATAAACACAATAATCAAATGACATCAAGTAAATTCCATATTAAACAAACATTCAAACATATTATTAACTCCAACTCAAATCAATTATCATCTAAGCAATCTCAATGGCTAATAATCAATACGCACACACACAAATTAAGCAAAGAAACAGGATTACCAGAGGGTTCCGGTAGAAGATCGAGTTTTACTCTTCGATTAGCAGCACTCTTGGCATTAAGTCTACGCTCCTTCCTCTTCCCCATCGCGAACTGAAGATTTTAACTGGCAAAAATTGTGAATTTGATGAAATCTTGATGTTTGGATTTGAAGTTTGAACCCTAGGGCTAGGTTATGCGCAGAGGAGATCGTGAACTTGATTGATATGACTAGTGTGTTTTTTATTTATTTCGGTTTTATAGTGAAATTAGTGGGCTCTCAAGTCCATATACATTGGGCCTAACTTCATTCGACCCATTATCATTGTAATATTATTCAATTTTATTTTTTTAAAGCCAATGAATCCTCCAAATGGTCTAGTGTCGAAATTTACCACATCGGGATACACTCGCCTTCGAAACAGGGAAAACCGCCAAATCCTGTGAACACTCGTCCGAAGGCACGACAGTGCGGTGAGGTAAAACCCTCTCAGTTCAAGGATCGAACTAGCGATCTCCACATATTCGTCTAGTCTTCCATCATCACCAGGTGTTGCAGAAAATAATGGGGATGACAGGAATCGAACTTCGGTCCCTTAGAACACCAAGTATTTCCCTTACCACTCCACCACCACCTCATTGATAAATCAAATTGAATGATACACTTAACAACATGACATTTTAGGCACTTGTTGGACATAGGGTATTCATCGGATCATATTTTGAGTTTGAATAAGTTTATCTGAATTCGGATTTATTCGACTTAATCAAATTAGGATTTTTTTTACATAAACTTAAAACTATTTCAATTTGGTGGAACATATTTCTTCGAATACGTCTCAATTAATGAAAACCGTATCAATCATGACAAACCTAACAACGATATACAAATTATGACAAAGTCAACATCGATGTACAAAATTAATAGCCCTAACAAAATTAGTTTAAGTAAGAGTTACCAAAATCATTGCTTTAACGTGAGACCGAGGATCCAGAATGAGAACTAGAAAGAATTAGAAACTGATGAGTATAGAACAAGTTAGTGATACCGACGATGACTCCAGAACATATTAATCGATAAGTGATAGTTCTTGATACAATGATGAGTGATTGGGATTAGGATGATGATCGATAAGTGACGTTGTGATAGCTATTGCGACAATGCATGTAGATTATAGATTATGAGTGTTGATTAAGATTTAAGTAGGCTATAAATGAGTCGATTGATACTATTAGTAATTACTTATTAGATTATTAAGTTTTCCTTTTGCCCATTAACAATTAGCTAAGACAAACAATCAAACAAGCCCAGGCGCCCATATCTATATCTAGATCTATATTTGTACTATCGTATAATACATTTGAGGAAGGCACTATTGTAACTCACCTCGGACGCCTAAGACAAATATTCTTGTGTAGGGTACAAGTGTTGTATGCAATAGTTACTAATTTGCATTCATTTAATAATCTTATCCTAATTAATACATTATTTGATACATATAAGATGATTTAATTCACTACATTAAGTATTATCTTATTTATATAACTTTAAATTAAGATTGAAATTTACATTTACTATTTATATTTTTATAACTAATGATCTCTTGACCTAGTGGTCAAATGGGAGGTGGAAAGCTTTGCTTCTCTTGGAGGTCTTGTGTTCAATTCCAGACAAGGGAGACTTGAATACTAACTACTAACCCGGTTGGCGAGATTCTAACTGTATACCCTTCATAAAAATTTATATTTTTATAACTAAATACTATTTAAATTGAAGTATTTTCTTATTTAAATACTATGTTAGAACTCGTATAGTACATACTTATTTAGGTAGAACTAAAAAATGAAATAAGAAATTCAATAAACTAAGAAACGTATTTATACATTCATATCACCAAAATGAAATTTTATAAGAACAATGATAAGATAATTGGCATGCTTAAAGATAAATAATTATAATAAAAGGAAAAGTTACAACATTACTTTATAAAGTTTCAAATACCTCCTTATATACGATATTGCTTGTTCTATTTGTAACGTTACGTATTTATTTAGAATTAATAGTTTTAAACCTTCCATGCTTTCTACCCGGGACAGTGTAACGTACAACTGACCATGCATAAACACAGGGTTTTGAAGTACAAACCTACCCTTGATAAAGTTTGTCCTTGACTTTTGCTTATGGTCATGTACGAAAACGGTTTCTAACCCCGCATGTTAGAGAGAGAGAAAAATGCGTTATAACACGCATGTTATAAAATTGAATATTTAGGTAAAACATTATCCAAGGATATAGTTTATCAAAGAAATCATTTCTAATAGTTCATAACGCACTAAAAAAATAAAATGTTTATATAAAACATTTCCGATCATTTATGGTTTATAAAATAAACCATTGCAAACAAACATGTTAGAACTTAAATGATTCTCACACGCATGTTAGAGGAAAACATATATATACATGAATCATTTCCATATATTCGGTTTTATATGAAATAAATCGCATCTAGACTAGTATTAGTGGTACACGTTTTATAGCACGCGTGTTAGAAAACGGAAACGAGTTCTAATGTGCACGTTTAGAAATATTTAAACGTTAATACGAAATATTTTAAACAAATACATGGTTCATAAAAATAAATAATTTCTAACAAACACGTTAGAAAATAAACGATTACAAGTTGTTTAAAAATGATTGTTTTTTATGAACCATTTCTAACACGGATGTTAGATAACAATGATTACAAAATTTGTTTTCAAGTTAACTAACACACTCGTCAGAAATAAAAGCTTGTCAATAAATCGGTTCTAACACGTTCGTTAGAAAACAAATGATTACAAAAATCGTTATAAGGGTTATTAAATTATTTAAAATATACTATTTCTAAACGCATGTCAGTAAACGAGAACTTTAGATAAAAACCAAAATATTTTATATAATATAATAATTTTTTCAAATACAGGATATACTGCGTACAATTGTTGTTCTAATCATTTTTAACATACATGTTAGGAATTGAAATGTTTAAAAAAAAACGTATAGTTTATAAAAAGAGTAAATTACTATTTTGGCCTTTATGGTGTAGCCACTTTAACCCTTTCAGTCCAAAAATGAATCTTTTGACATATCAAACCTTAAGGTTGCATTTTATAATGGTTTTGGCTCTTGACACTAACTTTGTTATTTTTTTTAAATTAAGTGTAAGACCAACGTCGTTTATGCCCTTACACGCCGCACACACCACACCGTCTCCCCGCGTTGTCAACGACGTTGTTTCAAGCCCTTGAAGAATCCCACCGGCGTTGTGTTTATTGTTCACTAACGTGGTGTGCATTGGTTGGATGTGGCAGGTAGCCGTTGGACCCGAATGGTATAATTTAAAAAAGAAAAAGATTATTTAATTTAAAAAAAATAATTCACCCCATCTATTCTACCCAATACTTTCTAAACCTTTTTATATATAAATACACTACTACACTCTCCCAAAAATCTCAACTTTCATCTTATTACAATGCCGGTTACTCCATGGATTCTAGAGAGGACATCACGTTATGCGAATCATGGGTTGCGGTGGTGAACAACCAAGGGCCTTCATTATGCACGTCTTCGTTTTGGGAACAAGTTTTTCAAGAACTTTGTACGCGTATGGGTGAGGCCATCCGATCCAAGGATGCACTTTATTCACGTTTTTGAATGATTCATGTTGATTGTACGAGATTTGAAAGGATTATCAACGACGTGTAATGGCGGACCTAGGATTTTATTCCAATGGGGTCAATTTTTTTCGGTGTTTAAAATTTCATAACAAAACGTTAAAATTTTTTGGTTGGTCCTCGTTCGGGTCGGGTCAGGGAGAGGTTTGAATTAGATTTAAGAAAAAAAAACAGGTTATACAAGGATTGAACCCATGACCTTTTGTTGGTAAAGATAGGGGTTTACCACTACACCAGCTTTCCTTTCTTTCTATAATATCCACCTAATTGTATTTATGAGGTTATTATAAATTTTAATATACCGGATCTACTAAACGAAGTCGACAACGACAATGGTGAGCTAAACGAAGTCGACATCATCCAAGTCGCTCTCGTCGAGTTCGATAATGTGTACGTGTGTGACTTTTATTATTTAATGTTACGTATTACCATATTATAATTTAGAAACATCTTGGTGCTTCATAGGATTGTAGTTTAAGTATAGGGTGTTTTTCAAAAATGAAAAAAATTGACTTTTCAATTCTAGCTTAAAGGTTTTCCTTTTTTTTTTTTTTTTTTTTTTTTTGCATTTTAACCTTTTTTTTTTTAACCTAAACTTTTCAATGTTTTGCAATTTTACCCTAACACATTTTTTTTCAACTTTGATCACCAAATTTTTCATCCTTTGCAAATTTTTCGTTTTACTTTTGTTCTAAATTTTAAGAGTGAACATGCCGCAACACGCATGTGAGGTTCAACGTTTTTCGTCTATTTTTTCCCGTTTGACAGGTCCGTCACAACGCGTCTATTTTCCCCTGTTTAGCAGGTTCATTGCTACGCGCGTGGTCTTAAATCGACTTAATTATTCTTTTCGATTTTTACACCGCAACGTGGGTGTGGGGTTAAACGTTTTTTTATATTTTTTCCTACTTCAAAGGTTCGCCGCAACGCGTCTATTTTTCTCTGTTTGACAGCTTCGTCGCAACCCGCAGGTCCTAGATTGACTTAGTTATTCTGTTCTACGTTTTACGCTTCGGTTTAATTTCTTAGCATTAAAACGCCGCAATGAGTATGCGTGGTTCAACGATTTTTCGTCTGCTTTTTGTTTGGTGTTGTTTTTATTTTTTATTTTTTAATAGTACAAGAACTATCACGAAAAATATGGCGTTTTATGTAAAACTTAACAAACCCATCGGTTTGATTATTTTGTCTGCTTGTCTGTTGAAGTGGCTTTTTTGTGGATGTTTGGGGACATAAATCTATGACGTGTGGGTGGGTTTTTCGCTTTTTGTTCATGTTGATCTTCATCTTTGTAATCATCCCACTCTTCAGTGTAATTGATCTCTTCTCCTCATCCAAGCCTTCTTCAAGAACAAAAAATTCAAAATGCCAGGCATCAGTATCTTTTTCTTAAATTTTTGTCCATCTCATGCAGCAAAATCTTTCTGAGTTACTCCCCTTTGATAACAATTCATTTAGTGAAACTTCATGAATAACAATTCTGAATTTCCAAGAAAGCATATTAGCCATCTTTGAATTTTTTTTTTTTTTTTGCGTTTTACAGTGAGTGGTATTTAGTAGTATTGGCGTTGGTTTTTTTGGTTTGATCAAATGGAAGTTGCTGAGACGTATCATTTTATAGAATCTCTTTTTGGCGCCTAAGTTAGGCGGTGCGTTATTATAATAAAGTATTAGTCTTTTCAGTTACTGTTTGTAATTATTTTTTTTGAGAAGCTTTATCTCTGAAGTCTGTAACACGTCCCATCTTTCAAGTTTGGCGTTTTAGATTCTAATTTAATAAATTTCCCTATCTTCAGTGTTTAATTTGTATTTACTGTTTCTAGTTGTCTTTAATTTTTAAGTTATGCAATGTCTTTAATTTTTAAGTTATATGATTAATTAGTTTTTATTTAAATTTAATAGTAATTTTTAAATATAAATTAATAATAAAAAGTGTGTGCCACATGTCAGATAACGCCACCTTTCCACACCCCTTCTCACACCTCCTATTTTTCCACCACGCCACTTTTCTGACGCGCGCTGACGTGGTCTCCACATGTCGAATAACGCCCAAGTTTCAAGCCCTTCCACACTGTGTGGTCTAAGGGTAATTAGGTAATTATATGCCTTATGGGTTGTTTTTTTAATTAGAAAGTTCTTTTTTAATATTTAAGAGATTATTAATGTATTTACTTAATTTTTTTATTTTGTTATTTTTACGATTACTATTTAACAAAATATGTTTGAAATATACAAGTAATACGTATTCTTGTTAATCATGTGTTTTTTATAAACGTAGTTTTTAAAAACATTTGATTTTAACCTTTTTTAAACCGTCTATCGAATTTAAAAGTCTCCCTACATAAACCATTTGTTTTTTTAAAATCGTATGTCTTTTAAAGTTTTTTAAACAATTCATTTCATACCATTTTTTTAAAAATCGTTTGTTTTATTTTAAAATTGAGTAAATTGCCAAAATTGTCCCTGAGGTTTAGACATATTTGTCAGTTTCATCTAAAACAACTTTTTTGTACCATATTGCCCTTTACTTTTGAGATCTTTTGCTATTTTCGTCAAAATGTCTAATTTTTTTTGCCAAAATCGTATCAGAGATTTGGGATTTTTTGTCATTTCATCCAAATGTCTAATAGAAAAAATAAAGCAAATTAGACGTTTGGATCAAAATGGTAAAAAGTCTCAAAAATAAATGATAATATGATACAAAAAAAAATTGTTCTGGATGAAATTGACAAAAATGCCAAAACCTCATGAATGATTTTGAAAATTTACTCTTTCTTTTTTCTGCCATGCGGTTTTGGTGAAGATGCATATATATTGTTTTTATTAACTGAACATAGCAGCACCTAATGCCATATCTATATAATACTCGTTATTATTTTCATATCCGCTCCCACATCCGAAAACCCCTCATATTTTCTGAGTTTCGGGTTTGCCCGCCATGTTTGGGTTCATTTGCCTTCCTTAGTTTCAAAGTAGGTAAACTTAAAAAAAAACAAAAAAAAAAAAAAAAAACAAAAAAAAAACAAAAAAAGAGTGACTAGCTTCACTACTAGAAAAGTGGTCATTTTCCTACGAAAATTTCCTACGCAAAAAAATGCGTCGCAAATTCTGACACATTTACTACGCATTTCCTACGGAAAAAAGACCTTGATTTTTTTGGGCAATTTGTGACACAATAGTGACAAATATACTAATTCTAAGTATTGTGTCAGAAATGCTTAGCAACTTGCTACGCATTTCCGACGGAACCATTATTTATTTGTTGGAATTAGATTTATATGTTAAATTCATTTAAATATTAATTGTTGCGTCAGAAATGCGTAGCAACTTGCTACGCATTTATGACGAATTATTTATTATTATACTTAGATTATATTTTAATGTTTAATCAGCATTATTATTAATTATTGCGTAGGAAATGTGTAGCAACTTGTTACGCATTTGTGTTGGAAAATTTATTGTGTAGGAAATGTGTAGCAACTTGCTACGCATTTGTGATGGAAAATTTATTACCATATTGTGTAGGAAATGTGTAGCAACTTGTTACGCATTTGTGATGTAAAATTTATTGTGTAGGAAATGTGTAGCAACTTGCTACGCATTTGTGATGGAAAATTTATTGTGTAGGAAAAGATCATTCTTAATCAGCATTATTATTAATTATTGCGTAGGAAATGTGTAGCAACTTGCTACGCATTTGTGATGGAAAATTTATTGTGTAGGAAATGTGTAGCAACTTGCTACGCATTTGTGATGGAAAATTTATTGTGTAGGAAAAGATCATTCAAACCGGCTTGGTCCCATATAAATACCTATATTGTATGCACCTCCAACTGCCCACTCCAAAAAATAGATCCACTGATTAGTTTAACTACATTGTATTATATTATTTTTAACATATAGTTTGAACTTTAACTTTCACCTTCTTGCCAGTTGTCTAATGCCCAAGATAAATTCATGTTTATAAATTTGTGAATGCGATTCAGATTTAGATTTCGATTGGGAATGCGATTCAGATTTGTTTGTAAATTTCTATAAATTTATGATTAATGTTATTGAATTTTTATAGTTTTTAGTTTTATTTGCTTTTGTATCCGATCTCTCAGATGTTTTATAAATAGAATAAAACTAGAAAAAAACATTAAATTTCGTGACAATTGTGTAGCAAAAATAAAAAAATTAACTTTCGTTAAATGGGTAGGAAAATGCGTAGAAAATGTGTAGCAATTTGTGACAGCCCTTTTCTGTCAGAAATGGGTAGGAAAAATGCGTAAAGAAACCAGTTTCCTACGAGTGGTTTAACTACATATGCATTTCGTCACAAATTCGTAGAAAATTAAATTTCGTGACAATTGTGTAGCAAAAATTAAAAATTAACTTCCGTTAAATGGGTAGGAAAATGCATAGAAAATGTGTAGCAATTTGTGACAGCCCTTTTCTGTTAGAAATAGGTAGGAAAATGCGTAGAAAATGCCTAAGAAACCAGTTTCCTACGAGTGGTTTTCCTACATATGCAGTTCGTCACAAATTCGTAGAAAATCGCGAGTTGTGACGCATTTCCTACGGAAAATGGTGTCAGAAATTTTAATTTTTCTAGTAGTGCTTAACAAAAAAAAATTTTGATCATAACACCCAATTGTTTGCAAAGAAATTATTTACCGACCTTAATTTAAAAACCAGCTAATTGTATTTGCTTTTCAAATTCCTCTCCACTATATACATCCCTAGACTATATATTTATGTGTAGTGGTGACATATAGTAAGTATTACAAACAAGATTTATCAAGTAGTTGCAAACTAGCAATGGATAGAAGGGGGACAAACACAATCAATTCATTGGGTACGTACCGTAATTTACAAAAAGACATAAGTATAGAATATGTAGTCATAGGATATATATGATTATATAGACGATACTTATGATCACATAAAACGAAACTGCAAGCCAATAATGCCTTTGAATAGCTGAATCCTTCCGCAAAGTAACCTGTTACATGAAGAATAATTATTATAATATCACATAGAATTTAAAACACGATGATGTAAATGTCAGCATGCATGCATCTTGTAGCAAATTATTGGAGGTTAAATGCCAAGCTTATCAAGCAGGTTATTATGAGTACTAGCTCTATAATTACAACACAATAGGAAAAAAAGTTGTCCTAATATGTACCCATCAAATAGTTATTCATATTCCCTAAACAAAAGTAGAAGAACTTTTGAAACATTAGGGTTAAACATCCCAGATATACAATGGACTTGGAACCATGAACTAGACACATGTTTTCATTTCAAATGGTAATTATCCTTTATCATTATCATGAAGCATATATATTAAGGAATTGAAAACATTACAAATTAGGGATAGAAATAAAATTGGATGACAAGTCGAACTAATCATTTTAAGTTGCATTTTTCTGGTTTGAAATAAACAAGAACTAAAAGTGGCATAATGTCATTACCTAACATGTCTTCTTCACCTCGTTAGATAAAAGGTAACCTTGATCAGTGCTATGTGCCTAAAGAACCATATAGCATTTTGTATTCATGCACACATTTCACCATGCAAGTATATAGCTCGATACATCTCAAGTGGTTTAAAATACCAAAAGACCCAACAAAAATCAAGTAATAAGTGTGTTAAAATACCAAAAAGAAAGAAAGAACGAAAAATACTAATCAGGTAAATGATATGGCATCGTTGTACCTCTTCTTATCTCACATGCCAATTTGCAAGAGGACTAATCACTTCTTCTTAGAGTTAACTTTGTTTTTGATACAAGATAAACTAAACCTTATTTTCATTTCCTTTTTTTCCCTCTCCTACATGTTCTTTCTTTATATGAATTAAACAAAAAAAAAAAGTCCTAACCTTAAACAAACAATCCAATCCATATCAAACCAAATCACATAAAAGTCAAATCAAACCTTGTGTAAAAGAAATTCATGATATTTGAATTCAACAATTGATAGTAAAACCTAGTTTATATATATGTGTATCTGAAGAAACAGTGGTTAACCAGAAGCTTAGTCCACGGATAGAGTCTCATTAGATAGGGTCAATCCCTTCTTTCCTCGATCGATGGCTGGATCGTCGTAAATTTGTCACCTACACAGTGAACACATCGTGACTCGCAACAAGGACAATGGGGTGGGGTTACTCCTTGTTACCACCTTCCGGCGTGAGAATAAGTATTTGCTTAGGAAGCAAGATAAATTATTAAGTCGTAAATATGAGTGAGCAGATTAGCATTACCTCAAACCTGATTTGAAGTTTGTATTTATAACCGAAGAGTGAAAGAGAGAGGCCAAGGGGCCGTTTGATGGGCTTGGGCCTGACTGACAACCTGTAGCTTATTCATTGGTCTGGTAGGTGTGTAGGCTGCAGAAGTGTCAGGCGCATGGTGGAGGTGTCGCCACGAGTTCTGCTGTATCAGGCGTACGAAGGAGCGGCCGCCACATGGCCTGCAGGCTTTGGTTGCCAGTCTGTTCATCAGCTTTATTCAACTGGGAGCTCTGTTAGTGGACTGGGTAGCTGCGTATTAGACGGTCAACTGACCGCTGTTGTCAGTGTCAAAGCATACAGCTCACTGGTTGGTCACAGAAGTCAAAGTGACAGTTCCACTTGCATTATAATAAGATGTCGTCCTTACGCGTAGGCTTGCACAAGATCATAACATGTGTTGGATAAGTTGCACATGCACTATACAAAAAAAATACATCTACACACTACTATGCACTTCCTTCGCTGTCCCCGCGTACGCCTGCACGGTACTGTGATGCTATCCCCGCGCGTGCCCGCACGGGACTGTAACATGGCAATGTGCGAAATGTAGTAACATGACAGTTGTAGAAGATGTGGATTCAGATGATACCAACAAACTGGGTGATGATCATTGTCACAACAACCATCTTTAGTAGCAACCACCGCATTCTGTGTATGCTGTCTAAAACACTCATTTTTCATACATAAGATGAGAATCTCATCTTTATCCGAGTGGGAAAGCAAACCGGGTCCGCGTGCGCTCGCACGGACTGAAGCATGTTCTTTGTCGAGTAAGAAAGTAAACCGGGTGATAATTAAAAACATCTAGAACCATACCCCTTAGTATAGGTGTGTGGGTGTGTGTTCAAATTCATCACCTAATGTGCCTTCTTCACGTCATTAGATAAAAAGGAATCTCAATCACTCCTACGTATCTGAAAGCACATATAGCGGTTTGTATGGATGCACACATATCATCATTTAAGTCTATAGTTCAACACATTTCAACCAGGCTAAAATACCAAAAGACCCAATAAAAGTCAAGTGATAAAGTGTGTTAAAATGCAAAAGAAAAAAATGAAAAAGAAAAAAACGAAACACAAAACACTACGAAACACAAACATGTGTATTACACGGATTAAATATAAAAATAAATATAATTACAATTATTTTAATTTAGTGGTGTTATAAATCTGTATATTACACGGGTTAGATATCAAAAAATGTAAATTACACACTTTTATATGGTCCTTATCACATGGTTACAAAATGTTAATATAATTCATGAATTTAAAACATAGGTTGAGTAAATATAAATTATAATCTTATAAAAATGTGTAATATTATTAATAAATATAATAATATAATAATCTTATCACACGGTTAAGTATGTGTATTGTTAATTTATACCGGGTTTAATTTTCGAATATTATACCGGGTTTAATTTTCGAATACCGGTAACGTAGAGTATCGTACCAAACATTTTCAGTACCGGTACCTGTACCCATAGTTGACGATTTTCGGTAGCGGTATTTTCGTATCGATACTGAGCTCATCCCTAATCATATATGTATTAATAGACCATATTGGGACTTAATGGATCACAATGGCCAATAGTGGGCCATATATGTGTGTTAATGGACCATATTGGGCCTTAATGGATCATAATGGAGAATAGTAGTCAAACATGTCTTAATGGACCATGTTGGGCCTAAATGGATCACAATGGCCAATAGTGGATCATACATGTCTTAATGAATCATATTGGGCCTTAGTGGATCACAAGGACCAATAGTGGATCACACATGTCTTAATGGACCGTATTGGGCCTAAATGGATCACAAAGACAAATAATGGATCATATATGTGTTAATCGACCACAATGCACAATAGTAGATCGTACAAGTCTTAATGAACAATATTGAGCCTTATTGGATCACGATAAACAATAGTGGGCCTAAATAATTCACAACGGCCAAATAGTAGATCGTACAAGTCTTAATGGACAATATTGGGCCTTAATGGGTCACGATAAACAGTAGTAGATCACATATGTGTTAATGGACCATATTGGGCCTAAATAATTCACAACGGCCAAATAGTGGATCGTATATGTCTTAATGGACCATATGTCCCTTAATGGATCAAAGCGGACAATAGCTGATCATATATGTTTTAATGGAACATATTAGGCGTTAATGGAGCACGATGGATAATAGTATATCATACATGTTTTAATGGACCATATTGGGTCTTAATGGATCACAATGGACAATATTAGATCATACATGTCTTAATGGACAATGTAGGGCCTGAATGGATCATAGTGCATAATAGTATATCATACTTGTTTTAATGGACCATATTGGCTCTTAATGGGTCACAATGGACAACAGTAGATCACACATGTCTTAATGGACCATGTTGGGCCTTAATGGATAATAAAGGACAATGGTAGATCATAAATGTCTTAATGGACCATATTGGTACTTAATGGATCACAATGGGTAACAGGAGATCACATGTGACACCCAACAATTTCAGGTTAACACCATTAACAGAAACTCCGTTATCTCAATCATTTATTCATACAGTACACTTGATTATGGTTAATTAAGTGTCGTTTATTGCACAAATACTCACAAGACAGTAGTTCAGAGAATTACATAATCACACATGAGTCTTTCTCTAAATGTGGGTAGACAATTGGAATAGTATCCCTAAGTAATTAAATAAACTAGGTTTAAACAACTTCGCCGCGTTGCGGCGAATTTTTTTGTTATTTAGTTTGTGTTTACATGTGTTTTGAAATCACTATGAGCGTGTTGCGAACGGAACTGCTGACAAGAATAAAAAGAAAATGTAGAAAAAAACACTAAAAGATAACCGAAAGAAAATCAACCAAAAAAGTTTTATGGTAACGGTGTTGTTCGTATAAAACCCATGGTCAGAGATGAGCAAATTGTTCAGGGTACCAATACCAATTTTGCCGAACCGAAAGATCTTAAGTACCAATTCGGTACCAACTTTTGGCATTCCTGGTACCGGTTCACTACCGTTTTTTACCTTCATATACCGGTACCGTAACCGGTATTTTCGATATCAGTACCAATTCTGTATCGATTGGCACCGAGCTCATCCCTACTCCTGAAACTAAAAAAAGAAAAAATTAAAAGTTGAAGAAAATCAACAAAAAAAAGTTGTACGATACCGTCGTTCGTACGGCCTACGACGGGTAAAACCTATTATTCAACTGACGATTCTTGCCAAACACATTTGATTTGACAAATATATATGAACCGAATACCCGTCTAGTGAAATTTATATAACCAGCGTATCTGGTTTATTTAATTATGGTTTAGCGAGCAAATTTTACTAAGTGATCGAGACGCGCGATGATTAAACGGGTTCGTATTCGTGGTATGGACCCATTTAACTAAAGGTAGGTATAAAAGCATCTCAAACTCCTTTCTCCTTCATTTTTCTCCATCAAAACCCTAGCCCCCATTCTTATTTCTCTCTCACAACACTAACGCTGTGTTCCCGAGTTAAAAATCCCTCCCTTTCCCTCCCCTCCCCTCCCCTCCATGTCTTTCCAAATTGGAAAGACTATTTTCAGGGAAAAAAAACCCCATTTTCCCTCCCCTCCCCCTGTTAAGTGGATCTCTGGAACACCATTTTCCCTCCCTCCCCTCCCCCTGTTAAGTAGATCTCTGGAACACACTGTAAGATCTGCAAGTCCAGAGAGAGAGAGAGGGGGAGTGAAAGCCGTGAGAGAGAGGATCGATGATAGAGAGATAGATGTGGCAGCCGCACGTGGCGGTGCAAGACCACAGCAGCGACGGCTGCAGGTTGGGCGATAGGGAGTTGTTTTAGATCTGGTTCGGTGATGGTTCAGGGGTTTGGCGGTGATTGGCGGCGGAAACGAAGGTTACAGGGTGGTGGAATGCAGCGGTTAATGATGGCGGAGAAACCACAGACAACAAGGGGCAGAGGTGACACGGTTAGGGTTTCTCCTAATCTTATAGTGGCAGCGATGTGGCGGCTCAGCCGTCTCCTGACGGTGGTGACATTCTCAAGCAATGACAATACAGATCTAAAGCCGGCTAGGGCATGAAACGGATTCCGGTGATTCGGGTGTGGTATTCCAGCAACCATGGTGGTTGACAGCGGGTTTTGGTGGTTCTTTCCGGTGGCAGCGGCTCGGGTTTATTGTATATTCTGATGGAGACAACTCCCATCACAACTTAATGTATTATCATCAACAACGCAATGTTAGTTCAATTATGGTGAATTAACTGTAAGTTGGTTTAAATCTAGATTAGTTTAGCAGCTAAACTCAATTCGAAAAACCAACTTAAAAAAATAATATATAGTAGCACATATGTGTTATTAACGAAACGAGCATTCTGAATATTTGTGAATTTGTTGTTTTGTCAGGCTACAATTTCAAGGTAGAACCTGTGCCTACCCTTTAAGTTTTGGTAGCACATATGTGTTATTAATCGGATTCTGATTTCATTTAATTTCCTATTGGGAATTTTCATTGTTTGTACTAAGCATTATTAGGTTATGTATGAATGATAGTTCAGCTTTGACTTCTGTGATGGAATTGATACTTATAAGCATCAGATAATTGTTTCAGTGAGCAGAGGAGGTATAGCTTCCTTATCTTTTACATCATCATCATCATCATCATCATCATATCCCACCAATAGCAAAGCTAAGGTAGGGTCTGAGGAGGGTGAGATGTAGACAGCCTTACCTCTACCTTGTAGGAATAGAGAGGCTGCTTCCTTATCTTTTACAGTTTTACTGAAATCTTTCCTTTAAGTTGGTTTTATTCAAAGATTCTTGAGGTTCATGTCAATTTCTTTTACTGTGTGGAGTTTTCTGTGTTTTGCTTTAGTTAAAGCAAATTAAATGTTTTTATAAAAGATATACTTTGGTAGTTTAGCTGGTGTTTCTTAAGACAGGTGGTATGAATGTACGGTAGCTCGTTAAGTTCATATCAGCTGTCTATTTTGCGCAAAATATTACAAGTTGCTTACTCGCTCGGGGGGCAAAAGTGAAAGTGCACTAATTTTAACGTTATTTTACTAATTTCGTGAAAATAACGTTAAAAGAGGGGGACGGTTAATCATGCATCATGTGGTGGCGTTGATAGCCAAAAGACAAGGGGGTGCATGCACTAATCGGCGTTTGTCTCAATTGCTGAGTGTTATGTGCCTTATGTCCAAGGCTTGATGCAAAACCACAATCGAGCCGGGGGTCTCATTGGAAGCAGCCTCTCTATTCCTACGGGGTAGAGGTAAGGCTGTCTACATCTCACCCTCCTCAGACCCTACCTTAGCTTTGCTATTGGTGGGATATACTGAGTATGATGATGATGATGATTACTCGCTTACAGAGATTGACTGTGAATCTTTGTATCATTTAATGTACCTTTAGTTAACCGATGTGTTGATATGGATAAAGATGTTTCTTGGTACCTAACATGATGCTTTTATATCATTTAGTGTATATTTTGTGTAAAAAAAAACCCGACCGAAACCCGTTCCGACCCGGACCCGTTCCGACCCGAACCCGTTTCGACCCGAACCAAAACAACTTTTTTTTATAATTGACCCGTTTTGACCCATAACCTGACTCGTTTGCCAGGTCTAAACGTAGGGGTTCGGCTCATTTAATTAAGAGAGCTCGAGCCTGGTGTGTGAGTAATTTTTCAAGCTCGAGCTTGGCTGATTTATTATTTACTAGTTATTTATTTATATGTGTATATATTCATTTATTAATATATTTACAGTTATAAGTTTATGTATATATATTATTGGTATTTTTCTCATTTTTATATACAATACTCTCTATTATGCAATCTTATAGTTACTATAGTAAATAGAAGTTATTATATTTTTATAAATAGTTGGCTGAGCCTAGTCAAGTTTGATATATGAGGCTTAGGCTTGTTTATTAAACGAGCTCCAATCTAGGATCGCGCTCGTTTTTTAAGCTTGGCTTGGTTCGAGCTTTTAGCAAACTGATCTTGAGTAGCTCACTGGTGTATTGGATCGTTGACACCCCTAGTCAAAAAGGTTGAAAGTCATCTAAAGTTTTATTAACGTATAAAACCTCCTAAATGGTTTCAATTAACTATTACCGAAATAATACAATATTATTTTTATAATCATTTTGATATGTTAAGTTTCAAAGTTAATGGACAAAAAGTGACGGGTCAACTCAACCTCGAGACTTATTTCAACCTGTACAAAAGGATTGGGTTGGCCCAAACATGTTACCCGACCCGGCCACGTTGCCACCTCTACTTTATCTCTTCTAGTGTTAAATCTTATCTTATGCAAGTTACATGCTTGCTTCAGATGAAGTTGATCCGGAATGGGATTCCTCACAAGCCACAATTGGTCATGTGGATGGAAATAGTGACCTAGCTCATAGTATGCTTGAGGTATTTTTTTTTAATTTTATTATTCTCAATCTGCACACATTATTTAACATGATGTTGAGATCAAACAATTAATTTTTTATGTTAGTATTTCATTATACTTAATCAACAATCTGAATTTCTGAATAGAACTGATTTAGAATGCATTGGTGCATCCATCGCATGGTCCTATCCATTCATCTCGGTATGTATTTGTTAAACTTGTGATACAAATAATTTTAATATCATGGAACTTAGTGCTTATATATGGATGGTTTATTTGTAGGTAGTCCATGAGGATTGAGGACGCATGATGACTCAAGATTTTATGCTTCTTATTTCTTTAATTGCTTTTAATTTCTTTGTTAAATGTTAAAACTTTATGTTAGATAATGTTATAACT
The DNA here is from genome assembly GCA_030545235.1 of Helianthus tuberosus. Classification (NCBI taxonomy): domain Eukaryota; kingdom Viridiplantae; phylum Streptophyta; class Magnoliopsida; order Asterales; family Asteraceae; genus Helianthus; species Helianthus tuberosus. Next base: position 60,635,126 of record CM060415.1, on the reverse strand, counting down.
TATTTATGGTTAGTGTTTTTGTTATGAACATGCTTATTTGAAATATAATGAAGTTTTATTTCTTTCATTAGTTGATGTTATACAATAACTATTAGGGTGTTATATATTGATGGTCTGTTTATAAAATTGGTTTTATAATCTTATTTGGGATATTAGGACCATTTTCTTGATATTAAAGTAGATATAACGTTACATCATAAGGGTCCTATAAATTTTTTTAAGAACGCTTGTATGTGTATCAAAAGATTAAAAGTAGGTAGTCACATATTAGAACATTGTAAAAGTGTCCTAATATGTTCTCTTTAGGACGCTATTTAAGTTGTCTATAGACATATTATACGACCATAAAATTGGTTTCATAATCTTATTTGGTATATTAGGACCCTTTTCTTGGTACTAAATTAGCTATAATATCACATCATAAGGGTCCTATCAATTAATTACTAAGGACGCTTATAAGTGTATCAAAAGATTAAAATAATGTAAGCACATGTTAGAACATCGTAAAAGTGTCCTAACATGTTTTTATTAGGACACTATTTTGGTTGTTTAAAGACATATTACGCGACCATAAAATTGGTTTCATAATCTTATTTGAGATCTTAGGACGCTTTTTTAGTTCCGGGTCTTATTACGACCCCTTTACATGAAACGCTTTTACCGTTGGTCCTATTAAATGAAAGGTCCTATAAAATATCATTTTAGGACGCTTTTGCGCGTACTAAAAACCCAGTTTTCTTGTAGTGTTAGTTTCATACGAAATCTAATTTCGTGCGAAATTACCACTTAATTTCGTACAAAATAACCTATGTGTTATTTCGTGCGAAATTCCCACAAACACACTTTTCTCGTTTTGCGTGCCCTGATTTATCTAATACAATACAAGACTCGATACAACACGAAGTCGACAGACGGATGCACCAACAGACTCCCCCTCGGATGTTGACGAAGTCTTCGGTGTCGAGTCTTCAATCTTCAGTCTTTATCAGTCTTCTCGAACTTTTCCAAAATATCTAACAATGTAAAGTATCCTCAATCTTCTTTTTCTCTTTCTTCCAGAATCGCAACCTGGCTCCATATTCCTCTTGATCAGGTCTCTTGATTCCTTAAGATCATCAGCAACAGCAGCTTCCATCTTCAGACTCCCTCTTGATATCTTCAGACTCCCCCTTTCGATAAGCTGGGATTGCAGTTTGGAATTCTTGTTCTATGATAGTAACCTGGTTCACATTCTCCTCAGGATCACAAACCTGGCTATCCTGCACACATTTCTACCCAAAAATAAATTTCACAAATTTACAAATTTCACAAATTTATAAACCACTTGCAGGCATTAAACATTCAACAAATGATTTTACAAAGTTATCCTCTGATGAACCACTTGTAGAAATACCATTTATATTCAAAAACACTCTCCCAAACCTGTTCATCATGCTTAGCACTCGGAATTTTGAAAATCAGCTTTTCAACATCAGTTGTCAAAAATCTTTTTCCATTTTTCAAAATTTTATGCTAAAACACACTAGAATCTATTTAGATTTTTGAAAATAAAGAATACAGTAAAGAAATATTTACACACAATATTTTTGCGAGTTTGTGTAAGAGGATCATATCAGTTTTTGAGACAAATCACCAACACCATTAAGCTTTAAACATTTTAAGTTTTAAACGATTCACTTAGATTGTCAGTATATTGATTCACTTAAATTTTCACACAAATTTCAACTGTTTCGAGATACGAGATTAATGTTTTAAGCACTTAAAATTATTCGCGTATCCCACCTTAGAATATACTCCCGTATCCAGATCCCAATATTCAGTCTTACAGATGAGTATACCTAGATGATATCTGTAAAGGGGTAAATGCGAGGGCCATGAGAGCTCAGGCTATTGCTTCCGCAAAATCAGAGAGATGATGGCTTCGACTTTCGGTATGTTCCCTTTAGAGAATTTTTTCTTCAACAGCAAATGATTAGCATTTTTTAATGTTTCATCATTTTTATGCTGAGGGGGGTGCTATATTTCAAGCAAGCAGAAAGTATTATACGGGGACTAGGCCATTGCTTCCGCAAAATCAGAAGTCCCGGGATAATATCCCAGATATCACTAAGCATAAAGACCTACTATCTCAGAAAGAGGGACCTTTCAAACAAGATTTCGGGGGTTACCCATATATCCGAGAGATGTTCCCCACGAGATAAGTAAGTTTGAAATTTAGGTTTATATCTCGACACAATCTACTAAATGTGTAAAAACCTACTGGCACATCATCAGTGAGATCGTTTATCACATTTTGACCTTTCCAATTCTTTAGCATGTTGTGATAGTCCACTGATGTACTATCATTTCCTTTTTTTTCACAACAAAACTCAATTTTTGATTTTATCATGTTTTTGGATTTTTCAAATTTTCCAATGTTTTTGGATTTTCTGAAAATTATTACTCCCCCTAAAATTCAAAATCATTTAAAGGAAAATTTTGAAAACAAATTGTACAAAGAAAAGTAACAACTGACATCAAATCGCTTCAAATCGCCATTCACTTGGCATAAATAATCAAAACTCCCCTTACAACAAACTATTTTCCCATTATGATTTCAAAACACTTAAGTTTGTTTTAATCAAATGGTTTTTCCGGAAAATTAGTTTTGTTGATTTTACCACTTGTAAGATTGGGGATCAATTCATCACTTTGTTTCTCAATCCATATAAATGAAAGTGAAATCAAGTTCAACTTAATGACCTTGATTAACCACTTGTAGTTGAAAACCTTCTTCAACCACTTGTAGGTTCACTTACGAACCATACCATTTGTAAATCAAAATATAACAATTTTAAGAACAACTACCACTTGTAGGTCGAAATATCACCGAAGTGAGTTTCTCAATAAAGATGCCGATTCCTGCTCCACTCTTACCAACCTGGGAGCTCCGGTAAGTCAGGTTTTTCAGTTAAAGAGGTTCTCCCAAGCCTGACGGCCCTTGGGAGATTTCGAGTTATCAACACTCGGCTTCTTTCCTTTCTTCTTCTTCTCATAGAACTCCTTTACCCCTTTGACCTTCCCGTCAATCATTTTTCCAAAAATATTATGAACTCTGGGGTTAAAGGCTTTTTCAACATCGAATTCTTTCTTTTCAGAAAAAAATGATTTGAAATTTCAACTTTGCCAACTTTTGATTTTAAATTCTCAGCCCGCAATGGTGGAAAATTGACATCATCCATTGGCGGCACTGATTTTTCCAATTTTAACTCAACACGTGGCTCCTCTGACTTTATGGAATCAGATTCATCGCCTGAAAATAGCTCCTCTGATTTTGATAATTCATAATCATTGCTAGAACTATCATCAGATTTCTTAACAACCCACTTGTGATTATCAAGATTTGCTTTTCTCTTATAAAACCTTTTTGAACATTCACCAACCTCAAACTTCGAATTTTTGAAAACTTTGAATTGTGTAGTTGGTGGTTCATTCTCAACAATCTTTTCTTTCAGTTTAAGAGAAACTCCCTATTTTGTTTGAATTGCCTTTGGACAATTCCTGGCAATGTGACTAACTGTTTTACATTGAAAACAGGTTCTCGTCTCTGTCTTTTGAGCAACTTCCTTCTTCATCTCTTCTTGCTTCTTAGCAAGGAATTCTTTGTTTGTCTGCTTTCTAAACAATTGCTCCTTTTCTTCTTCAGTTGATATTCCTGAAACAAAAACAATTTTTAGTTTATAAGTTTTTTCATTTTTATGATTTTTCGGTGGAATAAATCCAAGACCTTTCCTTTTGAAATTACCGTTATGGTTTGGTTTCTTTTGAAAACCTGAACCAGAACCATAACCCTTTTTCTTGTTTAACCGTTGTTGATCTCTTGAGGTGTACTTTTTAGGTTTTTCAGAAAGAGTTACATCTTTTATTTCAAAAATATTAATTTCTGTTAGTTTGAAAACCTTTTTTTATCATTTCAGTTTTAACACCTCTTATTGGAAATTTTTCATCAGAATATAATTTGTCAGAATCATTCAAAGTATATGCTACTTTAAATGTTTCATCATTCAAATTAGATTTTGATAACAGAAACTCTTTATTGTAAACTCGTTTCTCCTTTTTGACTGTTGGACTTGATGTGTCAGACTTTTACTCTGAGTTTGACTCCAACTTTGACTCCTCGGTTTCATCGTTATCTAACACATGATCCACCACTTTCTTCATCAATTGAGATTGTTGATCAGTGTCAGACGATGTGAAAGTAACATCAATGTTTTCTGGCAAATTATCCGATGGCTCAGACTCCCACTGTAAATTAGTTGCCTTTTTGACTCTTTCTGAATTTAGATTTCGTGGAGAATATCCATTTTCAAGCGGAGGTGGACAATTGTTGTAACTGGCATCTTGTTTCTTACCAGAAATCTTCACTTCAGTATCCTTCTTTTTTTCAGAATTCTTTTCTTCAGATACTTCCTCTTCATCAAACGCCTTCATGCCTTCAACGGTTGGATAAATCCTGTCAATAACATAAGAAGTACATGAGTAACTTTTTAACAACCTATTTACTCTTTCTGTTTCTATTCTCTGAGTTTCCAATTTTTGTTCAAGCACAACACACTTCTCAATGTTTAGTCATGAAAGCTCCTTGAAGTGTCTTCATAGTTGTTGCTTGTTCACTGCTTGTTTGATTATACAGATTCATTGACTTGTTAAGAACATCATAGGATTCTTTTGATCACAGGAACTTCTTCATCATCACTGCTGACTTGTTTCTTAGCTTTCTTCTTTTTCTTTTTAACTTTTTCATCATCACTGTCATTCTCTTCCATCATTCTTAAGTGCTCTTCCATTCTCCTTGCATAATAATCATCATCATTATCACTGTCTTCAGCAACTCGAGCAACAAAAGCTTTGTGATTTGGAGTTTTGTTAGGATCATAGTCATCCCAACTGAAATTTGCCCAGCTAAACCCTTCTGGTAATTTTTCATCATCTTGGTTTATCAGACATGCTTTACTATCAGCTGAAACATATTTGTCCCAACTGAATCCTTTTGATGATTTTTTATCTTCCTGATTCACCATACAGGCTCTCTTTGATGATTCTTCAATTTCCTTCCTGGTTTTCGATAATAATCATTGTTATTGAACGAATTTTGAGCTCCACTTGCTTCGCGATTTGTGCACTCCATCTTGAAGTGTCCTTTTTCCCTGCAACGAAAACAAGTAACTTTAGATTTATCAAAACCTAAAGTAGAAACATTTGCATCACGGAAATCATCTCTTCCCGTAATTTGTTTAAACTTTTCGTCTCTCCTCAACACACTTGCCAAACACCACTTTATATCCATCAATTCCATCTCCTCAGCATCAATCTGATCGTAATCCTCTTTTGTCAACATTGGATTCCCGATCCTTCCTGCCACTAAACTCCCATATGACTCTAACACAGTTCCCAACAAAGACATGTGACTTTTTGCAACCTCTTCCGAGAAATTCTGATCATTTTCAAGGTTTAATACAATGTTGTATTGTAACATTTTGCCATTCTTGGTTGCAGAAATGTTTGGATCAAATGATGGATATGAAGAAAAACTCGTTTTGCTGTTTGACCTTTAGATGACCCTCCAGACGAACTCTTAGCATTGAATGCAGTCTCAACCTTTGGTGACATGTTGGTCTTATCACTAATACCTCCTTTGTAATAAAGACCGATATCTTGTTCTCCATCAAAATCTTTCATTCTTGAAATCTTTCTTTGTTCCATTTCCTGACCTTCAAGTTTTTCAATGAACTTACTCAGTGTCAAATTGCTAAAATCTTTCTTATTTCTCAACATAATGAGATATGTGCCCCAAATTTCATGTGGCAATGCATCAGCCAACTTCTCAATTAATACTTCATTATCCTTTGTGATGCTCACCCTCTTCATGTTAACTAACAAATTGCAATATCTATCGATAATCTGCTTAGTGCTTTCAGTTCTCAAGCCACGAAATAGATCAAACTCTTTCTTCAGAAGCGATTTTTTGTTTTTGATCATTTATTTGCTTCCAACAAACTTTGATTTTAAAGCTTTCCAAATTGAATAAGCTGTTCCATTGTGTTGCAATAAAACCAAGATATTTTCCTTAACAACTTGATGCAATAAACTCGTCATCATCTTTTCATCTTTGTATTTCTTTCTATCATCAACACTTAGATCTTTAATAGCAATCTCCTCTTCATCATCATTCAATGGCCTAATATATTTTGTTTCAACACACTCCCAAGCATCCAAGTAATTTGCTTGAACCCAATTTTTAAATCTCTCTTCCCATCCTTTATACTCCTCAATATTCATGAGTTTTGGCGGTTTTTGCATGGTTCCCGTTTCATATTCTAACATAGTGCTCTGAGCAACAGTAATCGGGGTAGCAAAGGCGTTATAAAATTCCTCTTCCATGTTTCGGCTTTAAAAATTCACAAAACCAGACAGTTCAAATGAAATCAGTTCACACGGAATGAGTTTTGGTGCGAAATAACCCTTACACACGAAATCAACCTGCAAGACAACTTCAAGCGAAATCAGTTCACACGAAAATAGTGAATTTCACACGAAATAAATGATTTCGTGCGAAATAGTCAAACGGAATAACAACTTGGTGCGAAATACACTGATTTCGTTCGAAATATCCACACGAAATACTAATTTCGAACGAAATAAACAACACTTTCAAGCGAAATCAATCACAAAATGTGATTTCGTGCGAAATCAAGATGCTATTTCGTGAGAAATACTGCTGATGTCATCATCTCGAGCTGTTTTTGTCAAAATTGATCAGGTTTTAAGTCAATTTTAGATCTGAAACTTTCAAGGGATTGTTGTTTCGCATATTATGTGAAAACTTCAAGTCATTTTGACCGTGAAATCAAGTTTAATTTTGAAAAGAAGGTGTAGAAAACAGAATTTGCAGCTGAATTGGTATGAACTCTTCATCCTGAGCTCTGATACCACTTGTAGGATCGTTTTCTGACCCAAATGAGTCGGTCAGGAGAGTTTTTGCTCGATACGAGAGGCGGAAACAAACTTATCAAGTTCAATTCAGCTAGATATTCACTTTAAACTATCTTTTGATTGATTTGACAAAGATTTACAGCAAGTAGACACTTCGGCAGCAGTTCGGTACTGAAACCGGAAAGTTACAAATGACTTGGCACACCTAGTATTTATAGGAGAGCTAATTTCGCACGGAATAGCCCAAGCGAAATTACTACTTAATTTCGTACGAAATAACCTATGTGTTATTTCGTGCGAAATTCCCACAAACACACTTTTCTCGTTTTGCGTGCCCTGATCTATCTAATACAGTACAAGACTCGATACAAGACGAAGTCGACAGACGGATGCACCAACAATGTATTATAGATCAAAATCATAATATTATTTGTATTATATAACGTCTTTGTTATAATAATTATCTTATAATACTAGAAAGTTTGATCAATTTTTTAAGATAAAAATTAATTCACACATAATAAATCCTAATCTATACTATATTATAAACCATTTTCTCAAAGGCTTCTTAAAAGTTAAGAGGTACAAGTAGAAGTGATTAGCATACAACACACAATGCATATATTAATTATGTTTGGGGGGTTAAATTTGTCATTTTTCACAACGACTTCTTAAGAATTAAGAGGTACAAGTAGAAAGACTTAGTATACAACACGCCATGCATATATTAATTATGTTTTTAGGTTAATTTGTCTTTCAACATGAATATTAAATTAATATCTCAATTCTAACCAATTATAATTAATTGAAATGGATCTCTAGGGACTATAATTAATTGAATTTCATGACTTATCTTAAATTAACAATACAAGGAAAATAAAATTAGTTTAAACATTTATAATGAAAAATATAACAATATATATATATATATAGGGGTAGGTTAACATACAAAAGGGCTTATCCTACAAAACGTACGCGACGCCGTGAACCATCAGATCTGGATGTAATCACGCATGGGAGCCCTAATCACGCATGGGATCAGATTTTGAAAGATAATCACGCATGGGAACATTATTACGCAAGTTCAGTTGATCAAAAGTTGGGTGATAATCACGCATGGAAGATAATCACGCAAGTTCTATTTTGGTCGCGTACGATAATGTATGATAAGCAGTATTGTACATTATACTTTCTATATATATATATATATATATATATATATATATATATATATATATAGTGTAAGTGTAACGTACAATTAGGGTTTATTGGACGCTCGTACGAGTACGATATTGTGAAATCGCATGTTGTTTTTTGTAGCAATTTCGTATGTTGGTAAATATGATGAAATCGAATGTTGGTATATAAAGCAATTTTGCATGTTGGTTTTTCAGCACAAATCGCATGTTCAAAAGTGAATTCGCACCAGATCGGACGGCTGAGATGATCACGTACATATTGTACGATAACAGCAATTGTACGTTAACCTAACTCTATATATATATATATATATATATATATATATATGATAATGCATTTGTTTCCAAAAAAATTTAAGCAATTTGCAATATTTTATGCTTATGGTACAACATTTTAATAAAAATATTAGGAGACAAAATAGTATTTCTGTATTAATATTATTAAGAGAAAATAATAACTAAATGAAAATTTAATTACGATTTAATTAGGTGATGAATATAAAGTTCATCAATAACTCATTAAATATTATTTATCTCGACATTTAATCTCTACTCATGAATTTGAAGGGTATGTCCTTCTACTCATATGTATACAAACCAAAAAGCTTTATAACCGATTTCAAAGTTAAAACCCTTAATCATGAAATTGAAACCGGATAGTTAAAACCCATATAATTATCCTGTGCTACCAAACAATTTCACTCACCCACACGACATCGGGCACACCCATAAATTATTTCCCCACACTCTATATTTTTCTCCAATGTAGCGGCACAACCTCCACTAACTACCGATTGACCACCACCAACCACTGTGCAACTACCACCGATTCTGTCGAATTTTCCACCACCAACCGCCAATTCTGCCTTTTTCATCACTTCGAGTGTATATCATTTTGTAGCTGATGTTTAGCAATTTTTTAATCTCCTTGGAATGAAACAACAAGTGTATTCGTCAACCGTAGCAGCTGATATCGGTGTGGAATTTTTCTTACAATTAAACAAATTATATGCTGGCCTACCCATGTGAAAGGTTTTCAGTGTGTTGTTGCATACAAGGTTTTATTTCTTTATATGTTCTTCGATTGTTTTTTATTTCATTTTCTTATAATTGTTAAAATTCCATGATTATATGGCATGTGTTTCTAAAATTTTGTCAGAAAGTTGGTTATATTGTCTTTTGCACTAGGAAGAAAAAAGTTAAGAAAAGGTTGAAAAAGAAGATGAAGCCTACATATAATCCATTTTCCAAGTTAATATGACTTTTAAGTCTCATAAATCATGCTATGTTTCTACGACTTGTTTATTAAGATTATATTTTGAATCATATTTATGTATCACTAGAGTTTGTATGCAAAATTGATGCTGATGATGATATCACTAAGGAATGATAAGGTCTTACGTACATATATAGTGTCCCGTCTATCTGAAGGTTTTTTTATGAAGTATCTAATTTTTAGCATTTGTAAAGTTGAAGATGAAAAAGGTTTACTAATGCTGCTGTTTGTTAGTTCATCAACTTGGTGAATTGTTCTAAGGTTTTCTTGAGTGTAGTTTAGTATTGAAATCATAAAAGACTAGAATACAAGAAAGAAATTGAAGAAGAAAAATAGTAGAAATAGTAAGCAGCCTTGAATCATTATGTCAGCATATAACAACACAGATGAAGAGTACTGAGTACTAACTCGTCATGTTATATATATATATATATATATATATATATATATTAACAACCTAGATAAACTTTCATATACTAGAACAGATACATCGAAGCAGCCCAGCAAGACGTCGACTACACACAAAACAGGCCATTCGTGGAAAGCCATTACGATAATCCTAGAAGAAAAACGACTTCCAATAGAGCACCATAAAACAACACCATGTCCTACAAAAAGTGGGAAACTCACCCGTCTAATGAAGGTACACAGATTATGCCAAAAGGAACCAAACCGCCTATGCTCCCCGCCGTTTGGTTGGTGTCATATGCCGGGGGCGAAGTCATTTATGCTTGGATCACCTGGTAACATGGGGTTTGCCAATGGATGCCTTGGAGATGTTGTAAACCATGAGGGATCATCATGTTCTCTATTGTAAGCAAATGTAATTGTTTGTCTCTGCTTATTGTCAACAGTTTTGTTATTTTATTTGAAATCATGTTATAGGCTAAATTAGGAAGTATGTATTATAAGCAATTATTAGACCAAAAGTCATGAAGCTGCTACTAAGCGTTGACTTTTGCGATCACCAGTGGTAGTTAACCCGATTGTTAAGAGCCACTTTCTCTTGCGGTTGCTATAACGAGTATCTAACACTTTGTACCAAGTTCATCTTATGGTTTGTTTTCTGTAACATAATCTTTATGTACTTTAAGGTTGGATATCCTGCATATGGAGTTACCGACTATATTTTACTAATGTATTTTATTTTACCCCATAGATTTTAAACGGGTTTCTAAATACAGGTGTTCAAAGTTCGCTTTAAATCAACTGAACAAATAATCAAACTTGTTACCTCGGTTTGAGATTATAAGCAATAACCAAAAAGCAAATGCGACCCTTGTTTCAATCGGAATCGGGTCGCAGAAAAACAAAGATGATCTGTTGAAGGCTTTATGAGTGGGAAGTGTCTAACCGAGTGCACACCCTTAAAATCACCAAGTGAAGTGTTGTGGTTCCCACCGCAACGCATGGCTTGTCCACTATACATATGTACACAACTTATATATTTTTTTAATCATTTTAAGGTTTGAATTATGTTCCCATCCGTATTATCAGCTCCGTCGCAATGCGTAAGTTCCCCACTAGTGTATTATATTAAACAACCATTTAAAAATGATGATATCGCAACCTAAAACAAAGATATACTTGAAATAAATAATAAATTAATAGTTATAAGTTTAGATATAAAAAATGTATTATATATTAAATCTCCAAACTAAAATTTTGAAATATTTGAATCATATTCAAACTATACTTACAATTTAGTGTAATATGATTATTTAAATCATAATATCATATTAGTGAAATTATATAAAGCTTGAATAACATTATTCCTATATTATTGAACCTATTAAAGAACAAGTGATTGCCAAATCCAAAACATGCAACTCTGATTAAGAAATAAACAACCTATGATGATCATCTCTCTCCAAAGATAGTGAATCTAAAAAACTAACAGAGCATCTGTTTGAAGAATTCAAAGATCTGTTGAACAAATGAAAGCACTTTTGAAGAAGAAGAAAAATATGTTCATAGGCCAAAGCCCTGTTAGAGACAAAACACTGATATAGAAGGCTAAACATCTATGTAGGTTGAACAAATGTTTGGTACAAGTCAACATAGGTTTAAAGAACAGTTGTTTCCAATGTAATAGTGTATGTTTATACAGATGTTAGATATCTTAGAACAATTGTTAAATTCCATCTGATGTTTCTACCGTTGAATATTTTATGTTAGAAATATTAGATGTCGCTATCATAGTGATGTCATCCCTGGTTGCAAACAGATGTTAGTACCTGTATAAACAGATCTCACATGTGAGAGATCTAGTTATCACATTACATCCTTTTGTACAAACAGAAAGTTGTATGATCAGGCTGAGATGAAGTGTATAATCATATTTGTAATTTGTAATCATTATGATTACTAATGGAAAATAGTATGATATCTTTCCAAGTTTGTGTGTTCATTTAGTTCTGCTGCAATTCATCTTATCATTTCCATTTATAGTTCATTTATTTCATCATACACTTCATTTATTCACACACAAAAGTAAACAAACCAAAACTCAGATCCTAACAATTGGTATCAGAACTTGGTTACTTCAAACTTGATTTCACAATCACTTTAATATAAAAATATCAGCTCACAAACTGACAACCAACTGTTCGTTTTATCGAATTACCGAGTCAAAGTATCAAATTCACAAAGTTTTTTAATGATACTTTGTTTTTCTCAAAGATCAAAAGGATGTCACAAAACAATCACGATTCCCACAACCCTAGTTTCAGCAACAAGCCGCCCCCGATGCTTGTCAGATCAGAATACAATATCTGGCAAGCCGAATGGCTCATGTACTAGCTCAACAGAACACTGGATATTGGAGATCCGTTACATTCGGACCACATGTTCCAGTGGTACCAAGTACTAAAAATCCAAATGTTCAAGAGTTAAAGAAACGAGAAAACTATTCCGAGCTGGATTACCAAAAGTTTGAGATGGATACAAAAGCATTTATTATTGTTGCTATGGCTTTACCAAACAAAATCTCATCATCATCATACTCAGTAAATCCTACCAATAGCAAAGCTAAGGTAGGGTCTGCGGAGGATAAGATGTAGACCGCCTTACCTCTACCATGTAGGACTAGAGAGGCTGCTTCCAGTACCAAACAAAATATATGTCTGCCTATTACATTGTAATAGTGGAAAAGAGTTGTGGGATGCTTTAAAAGAAAAAAATAGTGTAACAGAGAATGTGATTAAAAACACCCAGGAAACTCTCAATCAACAGTATGAGACCATAAGTCATGAGGAAAATAAACTCAAAGAAGAAATGAGTAACGGTGAAGATCAGATTGCTGATATTGAGAGTGCAATCAATCTATTACAAACACTTGCTTGTAAGAAGGTTGATGAAGAAGGTGTAAAAATCATGGTCGCTAGAATCCACTAAATGTGATTGTGATTGTGTCCTAATGGCTGCCACTAAAGGAGCTTTTACATGCCTGGATAGCATATAGTATGTGGATAGTGGTGCTTCCAGACTTATGACAGGGTGCAAAGCCTTACTCATAAACTTCTCTGCTCATAGAGGAGATGATATATATTTTGACAATGGGTTCAGGAATTTTCTAAGCTAGTAAGCTAAAATTTGAAAATGTTTATCTTATTAATAATCTAAAATTTAACCTACTTAGTGTTTCACAAATGAGTGATAAAAGTTATGGTTCATTTTTCACCAAGAAAATATGTAAAATTGTTGGACCAAAAAAAGTGAAAAAATTGAAAAAAAAAAATTATAGCTGATTGCACTACACAACTTGTTGCCCACGGAAGTGGCAATGTTTATGTAGTGGACCTGTTAAACGATAACCCTATGACAAATGTCTGTTTATTCTCTGTTGCTTCAACAAGAGAAACAAAATTATGGCATAGAAGGCTGGGATATGCTAATTTACAAACCATTAACACTCTTTCGAGACAAAATCTTGTAAGAGGTTAGCCAACTTAAGAATTCAAATATGATAAAATTGCATTTCCCGTTTAAAAGGAAAGCAACACAGAGGTTCACACAAATCCATTGATGAGTCTAAAATAACCCAGTATTTACAAATGTTATATAAGTATTTGTTTAGCCCTGTAAAAATCATGAGCTTATGGAAGAAGATATATTGTCTTGTTATAGTTGATGATTTTCAAGGTTTACATGAACTTATTTTTTACACTCCAAAGATGAGACTGCAGGTATTTTGAAAGAGTTTGTCACAAAAGTTGAAAACTGTCACAAAAGTTGAAAAACAATATGACTTGCCACTAAAAATCTTCAAGAGTGGTAATGGAACAAAATTTAAAATCAGGAGTGGGATGAGTTCTGTGTGAGAAAAGGAATAGTGACACAATTCAGTGTTCCAAGAACACCTGAACAAAATAGGCAGTTGAAAAGGAAAAATAGAACTTTAATTGAAGCAACAAGAACTATGCTTGCAGATTCTGGTCTTCCATTGTCCTTTTGAGTAGAAGCCATTAATACTGCATGCTATGTTGAAAACAAAGTTTTAATTAACCCCAGGCATCAAAATATTGCTTATGAAATTTTGTTCAATATCAAACCATTGATCTCATTTTTCAAAGTCTATGGTTTCCCATGCTTTATCTTAAATTCTAAAGATTCAGTTTCAAAATTTGCAGCCAAAGTACACTCTGGTTTTTTTATTGGGATACTTTTCTACAACCAAGACCTACAAAGTGTTTAACATAAAGACCATGACTACATAAGAGACCTTGAATGTAAAGTTCAATAAACTTTCTTCATTAAAAATCCCTGCCAATTCTACATAACTGCTTGATCTTGAAAAATTCAAATTTAAAGATGTTACTGCTAAATCTACTGTTGATATAGGAAAGTTAAAAGCTGTTAAAAAGAATACAAATTTGATATTGTGATTCCTACACAATATAAAGTCTCTTCTGATCCTCAAACTTCTTTAGCTCAAAGTTCCCATCAAACAACATCAATAGTAACCACTGTTGACCAAAGTCAATTCCAAACCACTGATCAATCAAGTGGCCAAGTCACAGATTCCTATTCCACATCACATACACCACTTGGACCAATCCCACCACCACCATTCCAAACCACTATTGACCATAATACAATGGCAACAAAGGTTTTAACAGATAATTCCCATTCATGCCTTTCACTTCAAAATTCTGTCATTCCATACACTGGCAACCATCTATAAGTGTGGGAACTTGTTCCATTGCCAGAGGACACATGTTCAATTGACACAAAAAGGGTCTTTAAAAATAAACCGATGAGAGGGGCATAGTTGTCAAAAAATTCAGACTTGTGGTTCAAGGATACGTACAAGAAGAAGGAATATGTTATGATGAAATCTTTACTCTTGTTACAAGGTTAGAGGCCATAAGACTCTTCTTGGCCTTTGCTATCAACCACAACATCAAGGTATATCAAATGGATATAAAGTGTGCTTTTTGTGGAAAAATTCATGAAGAAGTCTATGTGTGCCAGCCACTAGGATTCGAATACACATTCTATCCAGATTATGTCTATAAGCTAAACAAATCTTTGTATGGACTAAAGCAAGCACCAAAATCATGGTATGATACTCTATCCACTTTTCTCTTATCCATTGAATCAAAAGAGGTAGAATTTATAAGACTCTATTTCTAAAATGGAGAGGGAAAGATTTGTTGATAGTTCAAATCTACGTGGATGATATCATTTTTTAGATCCACATGTAACAAAATGTGTGATGAATTTAGACAATTGATGACATCTCAAATGTGAAATGAGGTGTCATGGGTGAGCTTCAATGTTTTCTTGGATTGCAAGTAAAGTAACAAGAAAATGGAACTTTCATTCATCAAAACAAATATGTTAAAACAATTTTGAAGAAATTTTATATGAATGACTGTAAACCATGCAACACTCCCATGCGTACAAGCAAACCTTTCATTTCTGATGAAAAAGATGAGTTGGTAGACCAGACACTTTACAAATGTATGATTGGGTCTTTTATGTACTTAACTGCTTCAAGACCTGATATTATGATTGCTAGTTATGTCTATGCTAGATGCCAGACATCACCTAGGAAGTCTCATTTAGTAAAAAGGATTTTCGGATACCTTAAAGGTGCACCCACACTTAGTATCTGGTATCCTGCTAATGGAAACATTGAGCTTTCAGGTTATTCGGATAGTGATTTTGCTGGTTGTCACACCACAAGAAAGTCCACATTAAGAGGGTGTCAATTCCTTGGTAATGCCTTGGTCTCTTGGCAAAGAAAAACACAAACATCAGTCTCAAACTCTACAATAGAGGCGAAGTATATGGCTGCTATAAGCTACACAACCCAACTCTTGTGGCTTCAAAACCAATTGCTTGAATTTGGTATAACTGCTCTAATTACACCATTAAAATTGGGCAGTCAAGTAGCTGAAAAAATTATTAAGAATCTTGTGTCACATTCCAAAATAAAGCATATTGATATCAGTCATCACTTTGTAAGAGATTGTTACGAAAAATGTTTGATTTCCATCCACCATGTTCTCACTGAAGATCAGCTAGCAGATGTTCTTACAAAAGCTTTAGATACAACTACTTTTGAAAGTCTGATCTCGAGAATTGGAATGATAAACATGGATTGAAAAATAAGATTTTCAGTCTTTTTAATAAAAACATTAATATGTTGATTAGAAAATGCCAAATTTTTGTTTAAAAACATTGAAATGATTATTTAAAAATCATCAAGATCAAAAAAATCTGTTTAAAGAGCTAAAACACTGTTTTAGTGGTTCTAAAGTCTGGTTGACCAAAGTCTACCACCTTTCACAAGTAACCTCTGTTTTTTCAAAAACTGTTGTTTACAGTCAACAGATGTTACATCCACTTTTTCAAAACCTAACATCTATTCACATCCAACAGAGATTTCCATACTTAAAACAAAGGTTTACTAAGTGGGTCAGACTGGTGGGAATAGACCTTTTAAAAGGGTAAACATATGCTTGCCACATTAGTTATTAAAAATAGACATTTGGTCACATCAGCTGACTTTTTCAAAACCATATAAAAACCCTTATTCATCAGAGCTTTCATTCACACTTTCAAAATCAAAATTCAAAATTTCACAAAGGCATTTTTACTTTCAAAATCATAATCCACAATCATCAACCATGGAACTCAATCTCAAATCTCCACAGAATCACCTCCCATACCTTGTCAAACATGACACAAATCCAGAGTTTCATCCCATAATCGACATTCTTACATCATTAAAATACAATACCGTTTTAACTACTGATGCACCCATCTATGTGGAGACCCTTCGAAAGTTCTGGGCAAACTCAAGTTTTCTACTTCGAGATAAAAAGCCCTTTACTATGATCTCTAAAATTGATGGTGTAGACATTCAAATAACCCTCAATCACTCTCCACCACATACAACTTAAACAACGAGTCAGGTATGAAGTCTTCCTCTAAAAATGACCTTTACATTGAATTCATAGAGAGTGGGTATGATGCTCAATTGGTGGGAGCAACAATCTTTAAACCAAATTTCCTACTAGAAATGAAATTTTTCTTCCATACTCTGCTCATATATCTTTCACAAAAAACCACTTCATTTAATGAAATTCCTTTACACACTCAGTATTTGGGATATGTTATTTTAACAAACTCAAACTACAAGCTATATCAAACTTTGTTTATGGATATGGTAGGAAATTTGAAAGCCATTAAGAAAGGCTCTTCCAAAGCCTTTCTCATGTATCCATGCTTTTAAGCTTTTATCTTCAAAACATTTTGGCACCTAACATTTTTGAACATGGTGAAGCCCTGCAAATGGAAAGCCTTTCTAATGAAACATTTACACGCATGATGACTAATACAAATCATGAAAATGTTGATGAACAAAATGTTTTAGAAACAGGGACAACATCTGTTGTCCAAACATATATTGCTGAGCCCACTTCTCCTGATGCCAAGAGTGTACAATCTACCATTGTGGTACCTACATCAGCAATCACCATAAAAACCATCTCCACTCCCATCCCAAAATCCTAAAGAACTAGAAGGGTATCTCTGGAGGATGAGATGCTAGAGACACCCGCTGTAACACAAATTCTGCTTGAAACACTATTGGTACTTCCTCCCATCTGATGCAAACATCTTAACCCATCCAAACTTCTCACATTTCCTTACAAAAGGACAGTGTTGTAAGCACAGGGGAACCAAAAAATGAGTTAGATGATTCATTTATCTATTCTCAAGTCCTTCTCCAGGGCTGATTCTCTTTCCACTCCACCACCCACAAATATACTCACCACCATTAAACCATTGCTTGATGCAATTACTGTTTCTAACTTGAACAAAACTAGTTCCTCTCACTCACCCAACATTGAGAGCATACACCCACAAGTGACTAGGTCAAGTCCAAAACTTATTGCTAACCCACAAGCAGAGGAGGGTACACCTCTTATGTCACAAGTGACAGTTGCAGGTTATTCAATTAAAGTAGCCATTACAACTGTAGGGGCAATAGTCTCATACTTGGACAATGGTTACATAGCTAAGTCTTCCTTGAAGGTAACAACTGTTGAGTCTACAATAGTACACTCATTAACAGTTGGAAGTCCCTAGAACCAAGACCAAGGGCATTTGGTTGAAAACCTAATACAACCACCTTTGGTAGAAATTCAGATGATCCTATTAATTTAGGTGATATGTTAAGATACCTAGAATTGATAGAAAAAGTCACCAAAATGGAGTCTTCAATTGATGAAATCAAAGAGATGATGAAAAATTTGGTACAAAACTCAAAAGCTCCACCAACAAATGCAGAGTTTTCCAAACAGATATAGACCCATGCACATATGTATCTCCAACTTCAAAAGCAATCTGCTGATGCCACCCACAATATGCATTTAGAGTTGATCAGAAATATGGTTGATGCAAGGTACAATGATACATAAATAGAGATAAAAGCTATAAATTATCTTCTTCAAACCTCATGCACTGCTCCAAAACCCAGGTATCCTGAAGATGATGCCAAAAAGGGGAGGGTGAAGAAGGTATAAGAAAACTACTTCCTCAGATCAAGAAAGCACAAAAAGGCTTGATCTGTCTGTAGCCAAAGAGGTAGAGGAGAATGCCTTAGAAAAAGAAAAGAGAAGAGATACAAGAGAAGAGAAAGATGCTTTAGTAGTGAAGGAGAAGCTTGAAAAGAAAAGATGTTCTTAAAAACTTGGGTTCTTCAACAGAGGTTCCTACAAAGGGTTCTACAAAACTTGGGTTCTTCAACAGAGGTTCCTACTAGAAGACAACCTGCAAGACAAGTGAAAAGCATTGTTCCATCAGTCTTTCAAAGCTCTGTTTCTACAACCACTGTTCCATCATTAACCACTGCTCCTTCATTCCAAACATCTGTTGGCATTACAAAAGTGCAAACAGATGTTACATCTACAACAACACTTACAACCATCTCAGAACCAATCAAGCCTATTCCCCAAAAGGCCCTTGCTGGTGTTCTCATCAAAAGAAAATTACCAACACACACTCCATATCCACCACCTAAAGCACTCACACCATACAAAAGGGGATAAAAATCAATATTCATCTTCCAAGATGATGCTGAAGAAACCCCACAAGTATCTCCCATCAGAACCACATCATCAATTCAACAAACTACCACAACCACATCAACATCCACTCCCATATCACTTTCATTATCAATCCCATCAACTACCATTGCCCTAATCACATCTTCACACTCACTTGAGTTAACCATTGTATCACAAGAAATACAGTCTTTCTACTCTACAATAGATGCAAGCCAACTCACTTTTCAATCTCTTAAAAATTTCCAAAGCCCATAAATGTCAAAGAATATTTGGAACTAAAATTAATGCAAGATGAAAAAATAGATGTAGAGGGAAGCAGAGGAAAATATGACAAACATGCACATCTAATCTTGTTTGAAGGACTAAAAAAGGTGAATGCTCTTGAAGATTATGCAAAATATGTCTGTAATATTCTCTCGCGTTCTCTATCCTAATCATAAAAGGACATTGAGAGAATATTACTTAAACCATATCATGAAAAACAAGCCATACAAAGCAACCAAAGCTCAATTCTCAGGATAGTCAACTGAAGCCTTACTAGATGAAATATTAAGGATAGAAAAGTTAAAAATCAATCCAAAACTCAAGCTTACACCTCCAAACTAGAAAACAGTCAAAAGGCCTAATGACAAAAAGGCTCTACAGTTGTAGTGGATGAAGGAAGAAATGGTTGCAACTAGATTTGGGACACTTAGATCAATTACCAAATGGGATGAACCAACAATCACTAAGAACTACAAAAAACTTGAAATTTTTATGAGAAAAAGATCCTTCAATCCCAAGAAAGCCAGGTTATGATCAACTTGATTTCCCTATCAAGACTTTGGTTGATCCTTCTGATCTTCCTTCTATAAAGAACACATCTATAGCTGTAAGAAGTTACCTAAAAAGGTAAATGGAGATGTCGGAGAAAGAAATAAAGATATATCAAGATTATTATAGAAAAGAAGGCATCAGAAATGAAATGATGTATGGTCATCCAGATGTAGATCCTGGAGATCTTATTGGAAAATTCTTGGGAAGACCTCTATCACCAAACTCTTCGCAAATAAATTTTGGCTCAGGAAATCCATCTAGCCTCAAAATTCTAAGATGGAAGTCTAACAAGACCAGCCATTAATTGACTTTGCTCAGGACTAATGGATATTAAAAAGATTTCCATGAATAGCGATTATGGCCTTAAATGTGAAGGTCTATAAGACCTACTGGGTCTTGAACTCGAAAGGGACCCAGAAGATAACTTCTCAATGGAATTTGAATTATAATTCAAACAATAGATCAAAGAGAAGTTGATGAGGAATAAAAGTTGATCAAATAAAGATGAGTTTTGACATCATTTGCTCTATGGGGAGATTGTTGGGCCTACAAAAGAACAGATTATTGGAAAAGCCAAAACATGCTACTCTGATCAAGAAATACACAAGCTATGATGATCTTCTCTCGCCAAAGATGGCGGATCTTGAACACTAATAGAGCATCTATTTGAAGACTTCATAGATCTATTGAAGACATTAAAGCACTGTTGAAGAAGAAGAAATGTTTGTTCAAAGGGCAAAGCCCCATTAGAGACAAATCACTGATATAGAAGGCCAACCATCTATTTAGGCCTGAACAAATATTTGGCAAGTCAACAGAGGTTTAAAGGACAGTTGTTTCCAATGTAACAATGTATGTTTAAATATATGTTAGATATCTTAGAACAATTGTTAAATTCCGTTAGATGTTTCTAACATTTGTGTAGGGAAATGTCATACCCCAACCGATGACGGAAACATCGGGGCATGGCACTGAGCGAAACAGATTATTAAGAGAAATTCCATAACAACTAAATTAGCCGATTGGCAGGCGGCGCATTGACCACAGGTGCCGCTACTTGGCGGTGTTGAGGTTGCGGTTGGGCTGGTACTGTTTGGAGCGGAGTTGAAGTAATCGCACAGTTCTTGTTGCTGGAACTGCTGTTGTTCTTCCTTTTGCGTCATGATAGCTTTGAAGACTGTGGTGCGGCAGTGGTTTCAGCGGTGGTAGCGGCTGTGACTTGATGCAGATTCTTGGAAGTTTTGTCGAAATAACCCGCCCTGACTCGCTTATCGTTGATCTCAGCGGCGAGTAGGTAGGTTTCCTGTATTTTTGTCGTCTTTGCAGCCTGAACATAATCTGCAACGCAATTCGGAAGAGAACAGATATACTTCTTGAATGTAATATCAGGGGTAGTAACCGGACCGGGACAGATAATACTCAACTGCTTGAAGTGAGCAGTCAAACCAGCGTTATCTCCGCCATCCTTCTTTATGTGTAGGAATTCATCCTCGAGCTTTTGGAGTTCATGGGGAGGACAGAACTCTTGCATCATTAGATTCTTTAAATCATCCCAAGACAATCTGAAAGTTGCATCGTTTCCTCGTTTGTTCCTCGCGGCCGTCCACCAATCAAGAGCGCGAGATTGGAAGACGTCGGTAGCCTTGATAGTGCGCAGGTTTTCTAGATAGCCACTCTGGCACAGGGTGACTTCGATAGAATCAAACCATTGAAACATGGCCGTAGGACCATCTTCTCCTGTAAATTCCTTTAGTCAGCAGGCTTTGAACTGCTTGAAGCTAAAAGCGGCTTTAGGAGTATCGGTCCTGGACTCCTCTGAAGATTAGCTAGCATTCTTGTTCAACTCACTGATGATTTGGGGGATGACTTTCGCCATTTGCTTAGAGACAAGAGCGGTGATGCGTTTGTCATCATGGTTTCGTCTAGCGGCTCGAGAGTGGAATGATCCAAACGACGACATTGTCTGCAACAAACATCGCCATAGGACTCAAACACAATTTCGATTAATCCTAGAATAGACTAGCGATTCACCATAAAGCTCAGGAACACAGATATTCACAACATTCACGTAGGCACACAGAATCACAAAAGCACATGAGCACATATTCTACGTAAGCACAGTATCACATAGGCCCATAGTCTAACCTAAGCACATATTTTGCACGTATTCTCCTATCCTTTACAACAATGTATAGCGATTATATATAGCGATTGCGAATAGCGAGTAGTGGTTGCGAATAAAGACCAGTGATTTGTTAGCGTGGTGTGAATTGTGTATGTTTTGGTGGAGCGAGAAACGTGGAATCGAAACCATCAGTACTACCGTACTGTTTATCTCAAAATGCTAACAAATACTCATGTAAAACACATAAATTTCACATAAAATCGATCATAAAAGCGATAAATCACAGAGTTGGCGGTGGCAAATCCAGAATCAAAACACATAAAAGCGAAGTTCGATTGTCTTGAGTGTTTAGACATTGACTACCCAACGTGGTTCGACTATTTACAAGGACTTTAGGCATACACTTTGGCCTTCGGGACTGTGCTCTCGCTTCAATTTGAGCGAACGACACGCGTCCTTCCAGTTTCAGTGTGACTTCAAGTCGTTGGAGTCCGTCGAGACTTTGGTGAGAGTTTTGTAAAACTACATTAGAGAGTAGAACGAGTCATCAAGGTTTGGGTTTCACCCCTGTCTTGACGACTACATCCCTGTTTATGTGATGAATTCACGAGATGGATAAGGAGATTTGCATCAAAGTATGGATTTCACTCCTGATCCAACGCAAATTCCCTTGTTTATAGTAAAAAAATAGCAAATCGAACGAGTAATCTAGTCGAGAGTTTGCGGTTTTCACACCTAATCTTAACCAGACCATTTGTTTGTGTGTGTAATCAGCCTTAGGAAAGGCTGATCTTGCGCGGAACTGTAGTATGCGATGTTCGCGCAAGTGTGTAGTGTACAGCGAGTTCGAGCGAGAAATAGCGAGTAAGCTCGTACAAAACCCACGCTGGGTATGCACAAGTCGGTCTGTTGGTACTTAGACTATAGACTAGGTCGTTTCTAAGACCCCGACCCGAACTAGGTCGAGTCTTGCCTAATTCCCTATTGTTATGGCTCTGATACCAATCTGTCACACCCCAACCAATGACAGAAACATGAGGGCATGGCACTGAGCGAAACAGATTGTCAAGAGAAATTCCATAGCAACTAAATTACCGGATAAATAATATTATGTCCCATACCATAACCCATCAAGTATCTAATTATTACAGCCATAGATATCTCCAAACAAAACATGTTTCGACAACTCAGATTTAAAATAAATAAATTGTTCGTTGGTTTTTAAACTCTCACTCCTACTTGATTCCACAAAAGCAGGTATAGCACAACATCCTAAGCATTCAAACACCTGTCACATACGTTAAAATAGAGGTCAATACACATACTGTAAAGGTGAGCATACAAGTTTAATAGATACAATAGAGTTCGAAAGCTTTTACGCATAAGCAGCATGTAACATGTATAGTGCAAAGCTAGTAGGTTATCGACAATGAAATATGCACAGACTAGACTGCGAGTTGTAGAATGCGCAACACATATCACCACTGTAACATGTGAGAGGTAACCTTAACAACCCCTGTCCACGACAGGTGCTGAGTCCAAACAAGTAGTACTATCGTTGCTAAGGCGTCAGGCAACAATCACTGTGTTAATATAACATACAAGCATTCATCGAGTAACAAGTAACATGCAATAATTGTCAGCGTATAAATAGTGTTTGCGTTGTGTGTTCGATGTGATTTAGAATAAGTAGCGTATGTAACACCCAAAAGTGCGTAAAGCAAAAAGGGATCGAGTATACTCACAGTGATGGAAATGGATTGAAGAGAGCGCTAGAGTGATTAGCCTGAACAGTTAACGATAGCATAAGCGAAGAGCGGTGCGTAAATCGGTGAAAAGTGACCAAATGTCGAACGGTAATCCGATCGGATGGTCATTCGATCGGAAGTTAATCCGTTCGGACTGTCATCCAATTGGATGCCCATTCTGTCGGATTGACATTCGTTTGGTAAGGATGTGTTTGTGTATTATGGCTTTGAAGTTTTCGTTGTAGCATTTTGAAAACAGAGAAGTATCTTAACCCTTCAGGTCGATCGATCGAACGGTCGTTCGATCGGATAGTGATTCGATTGGCGAGGCTTCTCAGTTGAGAACAAGTTCACAGCAGGACGGTCACTCGATCGGATAGCAATCCGATCGGTTGGCAATCTGTTAGTAACTGATGTTCTTTGAAAATTACAAAAAATAATTAGGTTTTCAGGCTCAAGTGCAATCCGATCGGATTGCGGTTCGATTGTATGGCAATCCGATTGGATAGCAATCCGATCGGATGGCAATTCGTCCCACAATCTGATCAACTTGAACTTGAGATATTTGCTAAGTTTTAAAAGTTTTGGGGTTTGCTCGAGACGGTATGACAACGTGTCAAACAATGGAAACTCCATCAAACCCAGACTATCCGATCGAACGGTAATCACCCCAATCTGATCAGTTAGCTGTCCGTGACGGGTGGCTTCATGTTCAACCAGAAATCAGTTGTCTCGTTCATAGGATTCAGATCTCAAACCGCCACATAACTAGATAGGAGTAGAAGGCATGAATGAGCTCTGATTCCATCAGTTTTGAGTGCATTGAGTGTAAAAGAGTTGAAAGAAAGTTGGAAAAGCTTCTTTCAATCCTCTTAACTTGAAAATGTCTAGATCTATGAGAAATCGTTGTGAAATCATGTGGAAATCCTTCAGATCTGAGTTGTTCTTGGTGGAATGAAGCCAAATCTTGAAGTTCATAAGAACTCCATGATGACGTCATTCTAAACCACCTCAAATCCGGTGATTTCACGGTTAAAAGTTGAGATTCAATGCTGAAAATGATTAAGAAGTGCGTGTAGATCATAGAAGTACAAGATTTGAATTGAAAACTTACAAGAATCACGAGGAATCGAGAGAAAAGAGGGCTTGAGCGAGCTGGTCGAGTGGGAGAGCTGTCACATCACAAATGATGTGACAGGAGGGGTATTTATAGGTTGTTAAAATAGAAAGGAGGGGCAAAGGTTCGGATGGCGCACCGATCGGATGGCGCCTCGATCGGATGGCAATCCGATCGGATGGCCATTCGATCGGTTGGCCATTCGATCCAGGTGTCCGACGAGTTGAAGCACGTTCAGTTCCTTTTGGTCAAAGATGTGTTGTAGGCTCCTATGATCGGTGAAGATCGTACACTTGGAACCGTAAAGGTAGTGTCGCCAAATCTTTAACGCAAAAACAACTTCTCCAAGCTCGAGGTCATGTGTGGTGTAGTTCTTCTCGTGGATCTTGAGCTGTCGGGAAGCGTATGCGATAACCTTGTCTCGTTGCATGAGAACACAACCGAGACTAAGGTTAGAGGCATCGTAGTAGACCACGAAATCGTCGTTTCCGTCGGGAAGTGAGAGTACGGGAGCATTGCAAAGCATAGCCTTGAGAGTTTGAAAGGCTTCCTCTTGTTTAGTTCCTCAAACAAAAGGTTTATCCTTATGCGCAAGAGAGGTAAGCGGCACAGTGATTTTAGAGAAACCTTCGATAAATTGGCGATAATAGCCCACCAGTCCGAGAAAAGAATGGACTTCAGACGGGTTCTTGGGTGTAACCCAACTCTTAACAGCTTCGATCTTCGCGGGATCGACGTGAATACCTTGACTATTGACAATGTGACCCAAGAATTGGACCTCCTCCAACCAGAATTTACACTTGGAGAATTTGGCATAGAGACGGTTTCCCTGGAGTAACTCAAGAACCAAACATAGATGTTGCGAGTGTTCGGCTTTTGACTTGGAAAAGATCAGGATATCATCGATGAATACAATGACGAAGCGGTCAAGGAAGAGTTTGCACACACGATTCATTAGATCCATGAAAACTGCGGGAGCATTGGTCAAACCAAAAGGCATGACAACAAACTCGTAATGACCATAGTGGGTTCGAAAAGCAGTTTTGGGAATATCATCCTATTGAATGCGTAATTGGTGGTAGTCTGAGCGTAGATCGATCTTCGAAAAACACGTAGCACCTTGTAACTGATCAAACAAATAATCGATTCGAGGCAAGGGATAGCGATTCTTGATAGTTAGCTTATTCAATTCCCTGTAGTCGATGCACATCCGGAACGATCCATCCTTCTTTCTGACGAAAAGGATAGGCGCGCCCCATGGAGAGGTGCTAGGACGAATAAAGCCTTTATCAAGGAGTTCCTAGAGCTGACTCGAGAGTTCACGCATTTCAGAAGGAGCGAGACAGTAAGGCACTTTAGCAAAAGGATTTGCTCAAGGAATGAGGTCGATTCGGAAGTCGATATCACGAGTGGGAGGTAGACCAGGTAAATCATCGGGAAAAACGTTAGGGTATTCACAAACAACAGGGACGTCTTTCACTCCTGTATTTCCTTTATTTTCCTTCTCCGCTACTACAATGTTTGCCAAGAAAGCTCTGTATTCCTTGCGGAGATACTTGCTAGCTTGGACACATGACATAAGTTTGAGACCTTTCGAAGGAGTTTCGCTATACACACATAGTTGATCACCATTAGCGAGCGAGAAACGAATCATTTTATCAAAGCAAACAACTTCAGCACGATTTTTGGCGAAGAAAATCCATGCCTACTATGATGTCAAAACTACCGAGCTGCATCGGAATAAGGTCGATAGGGAAGACGTGATTGTTGAGTTCAAGCGTACAATCTCGTAGAACAGAATTGACGGCGACGGTTCTTTCGGTGGCAACTTCAACATCGAACGTCAAGGGTAGATGGGTGCGCTTACGATTAAGGAGCTTTTCGAATTCATACGATACAAAACAGTTATCGCCTCCAGTATCAAATAAACATGAAGCATATATACCATTCACAAGGAACGTACCATTAACCACATTGTTGTGCGCTTGAGCCTGACGGGCGTTGATGTTGACTGCACGTCCGCGGGCTGCTGGCTGTTGCTAAGGCTGCTGCTATTGTGGCTCTTGCTTCACCACTCGATTGGGGCACATGTTTGCGAAGTGGTTGGGATCACCACACGCAAAGCAAGCTCTAGCATGGATCGCGGGTGTAGGAGCTGCTTGTTGGCCTTAAGGAGCAGGAAGTAGAGCTTGTTGGGCAGGAGCTTGACCTTGAACTGGAGCTGGGGCTTGACGTGGACCTGTACGACAGTTTGCGGTGAAGTGGCCGTACATATTGCAATGAACACAGAACCGATATGCGATACCCATCGGGTGATGATAAGTACAAGTAGGGCAGAGCGGATGTGGTCCAGTGTATGCGCGCTTGGCAGGCGGCGCATTAACCACAGGTGCCGCTACTTGGCGGTGTTGAGGTTGTGGTTCGGCTGGTACTGTTTGGAGCGGAGTTGCAGTAATCGCACAGTTCTTGTTGCCGGAACTGCTGTTGTTCTTCCTTTTGTGTCGTGATAGATTTGAAGACTGTGGTGCGGCAGCGGTTTCAGTGGTGGTAGCGGGTGTGACTTGATGCAGATTCTTGGAGGTTTTGTCGAAATAACCCGCCCTGACTCGCTTATCGTTGATCTCAGCGGCGAGCACGTAGGTTTCCTCGACTGTTGTCGTCTTTGCAGCCTAAACAAAATCTGCAACACAATCCAGAAGAGAACATATATACTTCTTGATTGTAATATCAGGGGTAGTAACCGGACCGGGACAGATAATACTCATCTGCTTGAAGCGAGCAGTCAAACCAGCGTTATCTCCGCCATCCTGCTTTATGTGCCAGAATTCATCCTTGAGCTGTTGAAGTTCATGGGGAGGACATAACTCTTGCATCATTAGATTCTTCAACTCATCCCAAGACAATCCGAAAGTTGCATGGTTTCCTCGTTTATTCCTCTTAGCCGTCCACCAATCAAGAGCGCCGGATTGGAAGACGCCGGTAGCATTGACAGTGCGCAGGTTTTCTGGATAGCCACTCTGGCGCAGGGTGACTTCTATAGAATCAAACCATTGAAACATGGTCATAGGACCATCTTCTCCGGTAAATTCCTTTGGTCAGCAGGCTTTGAACTGCTTGAAGCTAAAAGCGGCTTTAGGAGTATCGGTCCTGGACTCCTCTGAAGATTTACTTGCATTCTCGTTCAACTCACTGACGATTTGGGGGATGACTTTCGCCATTTGCTTAGAGACGAGAGCGGCGATGCGTTTGTCATCATGGTTTCGTCTAGCGGCTCGAGAGTGGAATGATCCAAACGACGACATTGTCTGCAACAGACATCGCCATAGGACTCAAACACAATTTTGAGTAATCCTAGTATAGACTAGCGATTCACCATAAAGCTCAAGAACACAGATATTCACAACATTCATGTAGACACATAGACACAAAATCACATAAGCACATGAGCACATATTCTACGTAAGCACAGTATCACCTAGGCACATAGTCTAACCTAAGCACATATTTTGCACGTAATCTCCTATCCTTTACAACAGCGTATAACGATTATATATAGCGATTGCGAATAGCGAGTGGCGATTGCGAATAAAGGCCAACGATTTGTTAGCATGGTGTGAATTGTGTGTGTTTTGGCGGATCGAGAAACGTGGAATCGAAACCATCAGTACTACAGTACTGTTTATCTCAAAAGGCTAACAAATACTCATGTAAAACACATAAATTTCACATAAAATCGATCATAAAAGCAATAAATCACAGAGTTAGCGGCGGAAAATCCAGAATCGAAACACATAAAAGAGAAGTTAGATTGTCTTGAGTGTTTAGACATTGACTACCCAAAGTGGTTCGACTATTTACAAGGACTTTAGGCACGCACTTTGGCCTTCTGGACTATATTCTCGCTTCAATTTGAACGAACGACACACATCCTTCCAGTTTCAGTGTGACTTCAAGTCGTTGGAGTCCGTCGAGACTTTGGTGAGAGTTTTGTAAAACCACATTAGAGAGTAGAACGAGTCATCAAGGTTCGGGTTTCACCCTTGTCGTAACGACTTCATCCCTGTTTGTGTGATGAATTCACGAGATGGATAAGGAGATTTGCATCAAAGTATGGATTTCACTCCTGATCCAACGCAAATTCCCTTGTTTATAGTAAAAAAGTAGCAAATCGAGTGTAGACTGTTACGATGCGATTCGAGTGAGCGATGCGATAGATTACCCATTAGTCACACAAATAAGCTAGCTACTATATCTAACATACAATCACTATGAATAACTTGCGTTTAGCGTTTGCGATTAGATTGTGATGCGATAGAATTGCGAATGCGATTGCAATTAAACACCTCAACATAAACATATCATGCATAAGTAACATATAAAAGCACATACACGTAAAACAATATTCAGAACACATAATTCGAGTTGCGAATGCGATAGTGATTAGCGATAAGTCGATTAGCGATAAACATGCGATTAAACCTCGATTATTAATAAATACTCCACATAATACAACTAAAGCGATTAAATAAATAGATTCGATTACAAGTCAAAAAGTACGATTTGCTAGTCAAGCAAGGAGTGACAGATCGCAATTAGCAATCTTTTCTTCCATTGACTTTGACTTTCCAAAAAAGCGGGTTGTTACAGCCTCCCCTACTTTAGGAAATTTCGTCCCGAAATTTAAGAAGTAGGCGTATGAAACAGTTGCGGGTACTTCGCCTTCATGTCACTTTCTAGTTCCAAGGTGCATTCGGCACTGCGTTTGCCCTCCCAGCGAACCTTTACGATGGGAATGCGTGAGCGTCTGAGCACCTTGGTTTCTCATCCCATGATCTCGACAGGCTTTTCCATGAAATGTAATGTTTCATCCACTTGTAAATCTTTAAGAGGGACATGAAATTCCTGGTCGGCTAAGCACTTTCTGAGGTTCGAAACGTGGAAAGTCGGGTGGACATTACTAAGTTCCTCCGGTAGTTCGAGTCTGTAGGCCACTTTTTCAATCCTTTCCAGAATTTTAAAAGGTCCAACATATCGAGGCGCGAGCTTTCCTTTCTTGCCGAATCTGATCACCCCCTTCCAAGGAGCAACCTTTAGGAGTACGTGATCGCCAACGTCAAATTCAAGGGGCTTGCGGTGTCTATCAGCATAACTTTTCTGTCGGCTCCGAGCTTTCAATAGATTGTCTCGAATTTGGAGGATTTTGTCAGTCGTTTCTTGCAACAGCCCAGGACCGCTAATTTGCGCGTCTTCGATCTCGTGCCATACAATAAACGATCGACATTTCCTTCCGTATAATGCCTCAAATGGTGCCATTTGGATGCTAGAATGATAACTGTTATTGTACGAGAATTCGACCAAATGTAAATGCGCGTCCCAATTACCACCGAAATCTATGACACACGAGCGAAGCATGTCTTCAAGGGTACGGATCGTTCTTTCAGTCTGACCGTCGGTTTGGGGATGGAAGGCGGTACTTAGATTTAGAGTAGTACCGAGAGCAGATTGAAAAGTTTCCCAAAGACGCGAGGTAAACCGACCATCGCGGTCAGATATGATGTCACGAGGCGTCCCGTGTCGACAAATGATCTCATCGGTGTAGATTCGGGCTAAATTTTCTACCTTAAAGTCTTCTCGTATCGGCAAGAAGTGAGCTGACTTAGTCAAACGGTCAACTACAACCCAGATGCTGTCGTGACCTGACTGAATACGCGGTAGTTTCGTTATTAAATCCATAGCTATACTCTCCCATTTCCACATCGGGATCTCGGGTTGCACGAGTAAGCCAGAGGGTCTTTGTTGTTCGGCCTTGACCTTGGAACAAGTCAGGCACTTCGAAACATAGAGAGCGATATCCTTCTTCATGCCCGACCACCAGTACTTGTAGTGCATGTCCTGATACATCTTGTCAGCACCGGGATGAATAGAATACCGAGATTTGTGGGCTTCGTCCATCAGAAGTTGTCACAAATTGGTACGCTTGGGAATCCAAATTCGGTCTAGATAATGAAAGATACCATTTGATTTATTCTCGAGTTGTGCGCCATAGTTGAGAATCCTTTCCTTCTTCAAAGTTCGTTCGGTAAAACAAGCATGTTGGGTGTCATGGATAAGAGCTTCAAGATTATGCTGGGCTTGAACATTACAAACGCTTTGCAAATAGCTCCGTTGACTGAGAGCATCAGCAACGACGTTTGCTTTGCCTGGATGGTAACGAATCTCACAGTCGTAATCGTTGAGGAGTTCTACCCACCGGCGTTGACGCATGTTCAGTTCCTTTTGGTCAAAGATGTGTTGTAGGCTCCTATGATCGGTGAAGATCATACACTTGGAACCGTAAAGGTAGTGTCGCCAAATCTTTAACGCAAAAACAACTGATCCAAGCTTGAGGTCATGTGTGGTGTAGTTCTTCTCGTCGATCTTGAGCTGTCGGGAAGCGTATGTGATAACCTTGTCTCGTAGCATGAGAACACAACCGAGACCAAGGTTAGAGGCATCGTAGTAGACCATGAAATCGTCGTTTCCGTCGGGCAGTGAGAGTACGAGAGCATTACAAAGCATAGCCTTGAGAGTTTGAAAGGCTTCCTCTTGTTTAGTTCCCCAAACAAAAGGTTTGTCCTTATGCGTAAGCGAGGTAAGCGACACAACGATTTTAGAGAAACCTTCGATAAATCGACGATAATAGCCTCCCAGTCCGAGAAAAGAACGGACTTCAGACGGGTTCTTGGGTGTAACCCAACTCTTAACAACTTTGATCTTCGCGGGATCGACGTGAATACCTTGACTATTGACAATGTGACCCAAGAATTGGACCTCCTCCAACCAGAATTCACACTTGGAGAATTTGGCATAGAGACGGTTTCCCTAGAGTAACTCAAGAACCAAACGTAGATGTTGCGAGTGTTCGGCTTTTGACTTGGAATAGATCAGGATATCATCGATGAACACAATGACGAAGCGGCCAAGGAAAGGTTTGCACACACGATTCATTAGATCCATGAAAACTGCGGGAGCATTGGTCAAACCAAAAGGCATGACAACAAAGCCATAATGACCATAGCGGGTTCGAAAAGTAGTTTTGGGAATATCATCCAATTGAATGCGTAATTGGTGGTAGCCTGAGCGTAGATCGATATTCGAAAAACACGTTGCACCTTGTAACTGATTAAACAAATCATCGATTCGAGGCAAGGGATAACGATTCTTGATAGTTAGCTTATTCATTTCCCTGTAGTCGATGCATATCCGGAACGATCAATCCTTCTTTCTGACTAAAAGGACAGGCGCACCCCATGGAGAGGTGCTAGGACGAATAAAGCCTTTAACAAGGAGTTCTTGGAGCTGACTCGAGAGTTCGCGCATTTCAGAAGGAGCGAGATGGTAAGGCGCTTTAGCAACAGGATTTTCTCCAGGAATGAGGTCGATTCGGAAGTCGATATCACGAGTAGGAGGTAGACCAGGTTAATCATCGGGAAAAACGTTAGGGAATTCACAAACAACAGGGACATCTTTCACTCCTGTGTTTCCGTTCTTTTCATTCGATCGGTTGGCCATTCGATCCAGGTGTCTGACGAGTTGTGTTTTGGCGTTTCGTTTAGCTTGTAGAGCGTTGCGATGTGATTTGAGTGATCGATGCGATAGATTACCCATTAGTCACACAAATAACCTAGCTACTATATCTAACATTCAATCACTATGAATAACTTGCGTTTAGCGTTTGCGATTAGATTGCGATGCGATAGAATTGCGATGCGATAGAATTGAGATTGCGATTGCGATTAAACACCTCAACATAAACATATCATGCACAAGTAACATATAAAAGCACACACACGTAAAACAATATTCAGAAAACATAATTCGAGTTGCGATAGCGATTAGCGATAAGTCGATTAGCAATAAACATGCGATTAAACCTCGATTATTAATAGATACTCCACATAGTACAACTAAAGCGATTAAATAAATAGATTCGATTACAAGTCAAAAAGTACGATTTGCTAGTCAAGCAAGGAGTGACAGATCGCAATTAGCAATCTTTTCTTCCTTTGACTTTGAATTTGACTTGTACTTTGACTTTCCAAAAAAACGGGTTGTTACAGGAAACATCTGTGGAGTCTTTTCTGTTAGGAATGTTAGATGTCGCTATAAGAGTGATGTCAGCCATAAATGCCAACATATGTTAGTACATGTATAAATAGATCTCACATGTTAGAGATCTAGTTACCACATCACATCCTTTTGTACGAACATAAAGTTGTGTGATCAGGCTGAGGGGGAGTGTATAATCATTTCTCTAATTTGTAATCATTTTGATTATTAATGGAAAAAAAAAACATGATATCTTTCCAAGTTTGTGTGTTCATTTAATTCCGCTGCAATTCATCTTATATTTCCATTAATACTTCATTTATTCACACACAAAAGCACACAAACAAAAACTCAGATCCTAACATGTATTACACCTAAAACTACGGCGTTGTGTAACTCATGAAAATTACCCCCTTCTTCCCTAAATGTCTTAACCTAAAAGTACTACATTACATCTGGTAACCTTTAAACTTTGAAGTTTATAATGGAGTAACTATCAGTTCCGATATTAAATTTATTATAATTATTTGATATATAAGTTTATATATTAAAGTTAGACGAGGAGATTAATAATATAACATAACATATAACATATAGCATGGCACAGCACAGCACAGCATAGCATAGCATAACATAATATCATGTGTATTTTCATTCTTCTATAAAGCGTAATGACTTAAATCGAAAACCCAAATCGTAAACGCAATACGAAAACCCAGATCGTAAAACGCAATTCAAAATTATTTTTACACAGATCGAAGCCATTTTTTTATGATTTCTTCAACGACTGACAAAATTTGAATGCTAAAAACACTTATCTACGATCGAATCAAACGAATCGAGTGATTCGCTTTAAAATCACTAGACACGTTGATCGAGTGTTTGAATCATTGATTGATGATAAAAATCGCACTATGAGGTAGTAACTATAGAGATAGAAAGTGAAGCAAAGGTTGAAGATGATGGATTTTGAAGATGGTGGGTTTTGGAAGACGTAGGGAAAGATAAAGGGAGAAGATGAGATGGGATTGACTAAAATACCATTCTGATTTATTTTTTTAATTTTGCCACGTGCCACAACTCCATTCCTTCTTACCCTTCCTACTCAAACAATACTTCCTATTTGATCCTCCCCATTGATAAATTTATAGAAAATGTTCTTTACTTTTATTCAAAAATATAGTGGCCATCCTTAATGTTTAAAATTAACAGTCTTCATCCTTTATGTTATTTTATATTGCAGGCTACGTCCTTTAACACAACCTAAGTTTAGTTTTGTAGTTAAGTGCCATCATATGATGATCAAAATGGTTCAACCACTTCTTCCGGTTATCATCGTCTTCATCTTGTCATCTTCTACATGCAATAACCACTATCTACATGATGGGGAC
The DNA here is from genome assembly GCA_030545235.1 of Helianthus tuberosus. Classification (NCBI taxonomy): domain Eukaryota; kingdom Viridiplantae; phylum Streptophyta; class Magnoliopsida; order Asterales; family Asteraceae; genus Helianthus; species Helianthus tuberosus. The sequence continues at coordinate 60,600,810 of CM060415.1, read as the reverse complement.
CTGTTACTTTTGGCCGGTGATTTGAAGAATCTGGCAAACCAAAAGTTTTGCAGATGGAGGTGCGACTGTATAGACGATGTCGGTGAGGACTCAAATAATTCGTAAACAACCATGAACATTGATGCCCAAACAACATCCAGTCTATTAAAAAATGGAATCATCTGAAGCAACAATTTTCAACTATATAATGGCGTTTTTTGATAAAAAATCTCTATTTGGACTTTGATTTGGATAATGAACCACTTGTGTTTTCATCGTAGTTCATACTATTAAATCGAGTTTATTTAAAACATATATTATCCATCATGATCAAGATAAATTTTTACAATTTTGTTAAAACATTTTATTCTGTCGTCAATTCCATTATCTCATACCAAATAGACGCACATATCGATGAGGACAATGAGCTTAAAGAAGCTACTGTGTAGCGAAAATTGTTGGTAGTCCTATCTATCTTACACTAAGGGGCATAACTTTTAAGGGGCAAGAGGGTGCACCCGCCCCTACCAATGTTTTGGTTAATAGTGTAATTTTTTCAATTTTTAGTCCAAAATTTTTAAAATTATATAGGTTCGCCCCCGTCAAATATTTTGCCTAAATATTCCCTGGCTCTACCAAGTTTATTGTCCAAAAAATTTATATATATTTTCGTATTTAGTTAATAAAAATGTGAAGAACGGGGTTATTAGTAATTTTTTTATAATTGTTATTAAACTTGAAGTGAGTTTAAATAAAGTTTAAAACTAGTTTTTATATCAATGAAACTTGGGGGGTTCATTTTTGTCTTAATTGAAAGATGTTTAAACAAAAAAAAAAGAATAATATGTGAGGATTGAGACGCCCTATTTGTGTTGTTCAACTTCAACAAAAAAAAGGTTCTATGTTCTAAGGGGTTCTTGAAGCCTTCAAATCTTCAATCCTTTATCCTTCGTCAAATTCGACGGAAACATGGTAGAAATCGAGCTTGATAGAGGCGTTTAATTACGAATTTAAACTTAGTTTCTCATTCACTATTGTTTAGTTCTTGAATGGGAGGTTGTGCACTAGGGTTAATATTGAATCGAATTTTTGGGCATTAATAGTGTTTAGGACCTTAATTGTATCATTTAATATAAGATTAACATATGCATTGCGTCTATTGTGATTATTGTTTAATGATTCCAAAATTAGGATTTATAATGGTGAAATTGGAGATTTGGGGAATGAAGAATTATGGTGAAATAGTAGTCTAACCCAATTATATTGATTGTTTTTTGTTAGGTATATCATGGGAAAGTTCAAAACTATTCATTCTTTTTCAAAAATCTTAAAAGGTTGGCGGGTTGATTTGTAATTTTTCGTCAAGGTATTTACCATTTATCTTGAATCACTATAAGTATTTTGGTCTTTTGTTTGTTAAACCATATTTAGTTTTTTTATGTGTAAGAACGGGTCCTTTGAATGAATAAAGATTATTTAGTTTTATTTGAAATTATTATTGTTTGGCCCGACCCAAATCAGATAGCCGATCCGAACATATAAACCGAGATAGAAATAGGAATTTTTTTTTGCGTCAAATGACTTCTGTCTCCGCGGAGCTTTTGGTCAAGCTCTTCCATTGCTTACACTAACTAGGCCAGATATTTCTTTCATTATCTATATATTATAATAAAACAAAACGAACTTTGGCAACTTGACAACCACTTAAGTCATTGATTACCACGTTTCATTGTTATACTTCTTATTGTTTAGCTTTAGGAGGGAAAACACAAAACCTTTGTTCCACTTATTTTGTTTTTAAAAAAATTAGACTTTCCTTTTTGTGGAGACCATTTCCTTTTTAATGTGATTGCAAATTGAAAATCATTTCCATACTTAAAATGTTTACATAGCTTATAAATAAACAACAATTTAATGTTTAGCAAATGCTTATTAATAAAAGTCAAATACAATCATTATAAAGGTTAGTTTGTACTTAGAATAATTTATTTTCGCTGATAGGTAGTTATATGTGACACTATCAAGAATAAAAAGAAGACACACAATTAAGTTACTAATATTAGACAAAGATGAAAAATGTTATAAATAAGATAACAATGTGGGGTGCAAAGAAATATTTAGAGATTTACATATTGCTTATATGTTTGTTATATATATATATATATATATATATATATATATATATATATATAGGGGAAGGTTCTATGCAGAACACTAAATATTGCGAGAACACGCAGAACAAAATGAATCATTCATTTTTTCAATCCTAAAAACCTAAAAAGTAAATGAGAATGTTATAAATGTAAGATTTATTGTTTCTCACACTAGAATTTAAAACAAAATATGAAAAAACTTTAGTTTTTAAATAACCTACACACATTTAGGTTATATGTAGTGTCACACCCCCAAAATCCACACGCGGAGTATCACCGCTTGGAGGCGTGACTGACGAGGATCAAGCCACCAATCATATTGAACAAGCATGTAAGTAAACATAATTCAACCAAATAATATGAAAGGTGTTCAAAACCACAGCATAGTTAGGTGTTTAGCGGAAGCATAATTGTAAAACCCATTGTCAGTATTAAATACGAAATAAAGTAATGTTCTTAGTATGGCACACACTGCCATATCCCACAACGACTGTTCCTCCCTGTGCAAGCTCCATGAGTACCTAATGACCTGCAAGGCATGTAGCAACGAATCAACAACAAAGTTGAGCGAGTTCACAGTTGGTTGTTTGGTTAAAGTGTTCGTTTCATAAATCGTATGTTCGTTTTGTAAACCAGGTATCGTATTAATCCGTATCGCGGCCAATCCAGGCATGTGTGCGATGATTAGTGGGGGCTTCCCATGTGTTACTAGACCACGCGTATCGACTGCTACGAAAATGTAAGAGGTGCCCTAAGTCAATGTCTATCAGCATTGACCCTTTGCCCATAGTCCATTAGTACACACCCGTCCGACTGGCACGGTGTGAGGTTTGTTAAACCTAATAGCGCTATTAACTAATGAGCCGCTCGCCATAGGCCTCGGCGATTAAGTCGATAAATGAGGGACTTCCTTTGATAGAGTTGATGGTCTTATGATCGTGTACGTAGGCTTTACGTACGTGCCCTTCAATCCGAGGACAGTAGTAAGTATAACTGTACGTAGGTTTTACGTACGTGCCCTTCAATCCGAGGACAGTAATAATTAGTTTAATAGTAATGGTTGTACGAGTAGTTATTCAATCCCATTCCCAACCCCTTGGAATCCCATGCCTTGGCTAGTGTGAACTCACCTTGGTTTGCTCGGCAGATACACAGAAAAGTTACTTGAGCTAGTTGAGGCTAACCACGTCCTAACATGGTTACCATACAAGTCAGGTCTAGGTTCAAATAAAGCACGTATGATTACACATAGTCTAACAGGTTGTGAACACGTATTGATCATGGCAAACACATAATTCATGTTAACACGTTAATAGTCATAACGTATCCAACTTGTGCGATTTAAAAGATTGGGCTCAAAATTAAACGGCCCAACCTATTGTGCGATCAGCATACTTGTGCGATCCACAATAGGTTGTGCAATTCAGAAAGTCCGGCCCAATAATCATAACAGTTCAGTAAGTAGATGGCCACTTAATTAAAAATGGATCTCTAGTGCGATCGGACTCTCTTGTGCGATCCGAGATCCCCTTGTGCGATTGGAACTAGTCCGGCCCAAACATGTACCCGGCCCAAACAATTTAACAAGGTATGACTTGTGCGATTCAATAGTCTTGTGCGACTATTGATATCTTGTGCGACCGAGTTCTTGTGCGACCAGAACCTTTGTGCGATCGGTATTATGTGATCAGTTATAGAAATCACTAAATTTAAGGAAATCCGTTACATTGTTTCCATTTATGCGATTCGATCAAACAATTTAACAGTTTCAAGTCTGGCAATATTCGATCACTTTAAACAATCACCAATTAATGAATTAATTCATATGAACTTTGATTATTTTCAATCATAAACAATTAACAACTATATGTCAATCATCATCGGTTATTTCAGATTCAATAGAACAAGTTTTCACTAAGCAACCATTATCAACATAACCTGAATGCTCATACAATTATATTCATTCTCATCAATTAATGCACTTCACATGGTCATCAGACCATCACATGTAGGCTTGGCAACAACTATGAAAATTCTAATGCTTATTGGACCTACCCTTCTTTAGTGGATCTGACACAATCATTAACCTACTAGACTTTCATATCCATCACATGTTAACAATTTATCATTATCAAGAAACACAACAATGGACGACAACTTGATTAAGCATTCAGAGGATGATTTTGATTAGACCGATTTATGTATAGTGGCTGACAAATCCATTCACATGCTACATACATTCTATCAAGTCACATAGGTTCATCACATAATGTCAAACAATCTAATCATGTTTCGCATACAATTATATACTGATCAAACAATGTATATTCGAACTTAGAACATCATGAATATCTACTCAGAATATCAGATCAGTTACCTTAAATGTGGAAGACACTAACCGAACCACGAATGATCAAATCAGGGAATCCAACTTCGAATGAGAAAAAGGCAGCCGTCGGGTTCAAAGAAAAACGAGAGAGTATAAGCTTTTAGGGTTTTGTGATTATGTCAAATACTATCTTAATGAGAGGGTTTACACAACACCAAATGTATATTCGCTGGATGTGAGCCGAGCCCAATTCTCGGGTTTCGTTTGGGCCGAGGGCTAGCCCAAGAAAATTGAAGGAATGCTGTGCGACTCGGAGGTGTATTGTGCAATCGGTTATTCATTATGCGATCCACATATGTTACACGTATATACATAACACACTAAAATCTCATAACACTTATCACATAATAAAACATAACATTTAACATAACATACCATTAAATCAATGAATCATATAATCACGTAGCATTCAAACGTGTTACACTAAGTACAAGGATAGGTTCGAGATACGAGTTGTCACATTATCCCCAAGTTGAAAGAAATTTCATCCCGAAATTTGGTTCGTACTCACTGAGGAAGCTAGTTAAGTTGCATGGTTTTTCCTGGGGTGTCACATCCTCCCCCCGTTGATCTGGAATTTCGTCCCGAAATTCCGTAGTAGCTTCAGCCTCAGTAGTGGTTGTACTGTTTTCGAATAGTTGGGGATACTTTTGTTTCATTTGATCTTCGCGTTCCCAGGTGAACTCTGGGCCACGACATGAGTTCCAACGAACTCGAACGAGAGGTATTCTAGTGCGCTTGAGGACCTTAACATCCCGGTCCGTGATTTCAACTGGTTCCACGACGAATCGTAACTGCTCGTCGATAGTGAGCTCCTTTAAAGGAACTATGTGGGTCTCATCTGACAGACACTTCTTCAGATTTGACACGTGGAAAACGTTGTGAACTGCACTGAGTTCTGCTGGTAAGTTTAGTTTGTAGGCCACTTTACCTATTTTCTCGATGACTTCGAAAGGTCCGACGTATCGTGGGTTAAGTTTGCCTCGTTTACCAAAACGAACCATACCCTTCCAGGGTGAAACTTTGAGTAGCACACGCTCCCCAACCTGGAGCTCGAGTGGTTTCCTGTCCTTGTCGGCATAGCTTTTCTGACGGTCACGAGCTGCCGCCATTCATTGTCGTATTTGAGCAATTCGTTCTGTAGTGTCTACCACAAGTTCTGGACCAGTGATCTGACTATCCCTCACCTCTGCCCAACAAAGAGGTGACCGGCATTTACGCCCGTATAATGCCTCAAACGGAGCAGCTTTAATACTGGTGGGGTAGCTGTTATTGTACGAAAATTCCACAAGTGGCAGATGCTTTTCCCAGCCGTTGCCAAAGTCAATTACACATGCCCTAAGCATGTCTTCGAGGGTCTGGATGGTGCGTTCAGACTGCCCATCCGTTTGCGGGTGATAAGCTGTGCTCATATCTAAACGTGAGCCAAAAGACTTGTACATTGCTTGCCATAGTTCTGAAGTAAAGCGTGCATCACGATCAGAGATAATAGAGGTGGGCACTCCGTGCCTCGGGACAACTTCCTTAAGATATACGTCTGCTAGTGTGGATAATTTATCCGTTTCCTTGATAGCCTAGAAGTGAGCAGACTTTGTGAGTCGATCCACGATTACCCAAATAGTATCGTTACCACGTTGAGATCTAGGCAGGCCAGTAACAAAATCCATGGAAATTTGCTCCCATTTCCATTGTGGTATCTCTGGTTGTTGAAGTAGGCCTGAGGGTTTCTGATATTCCGTCTTGACTCTCGCACCAGTCAAGCACTTGCTAACGTAAGTTGCTATGTGGGCCTTCATGCTAGGCCAACAATACGTAGTTTTGATATCGTGGTACATTTTATCCGAACCAGGATGTACTGAATAGCGAGACTTGTGTGCCTCATCCATGACAAGCTCTCGTAGGTTGCCATAAGTGGGACCCAAATGTGTCCTGTTACGTAGTAAGCACCGTCTTCCTTTTGTTCCAATCATTGTCTTGAGTCGCGTAGGGCTTCAGCCCTGATGTTATCTGGTTTCAATGCTTCTACCTGAGCATCTCGAATCTGAGAAGGAAGACTAGACTGTATAGTGAGTTCTAAAGCTCGTACGCGCTTAGGCGCAGTGTCCTTTCGACTGAGTGCGTCGGCCACAATATTGGCTTTGCCCGGGTGGTATCTGATCGAGCATTCGTAGTCATTCAGTAGCTCGACCCATCGTCGTTGTCGCATATTAAGTTCCTTCTGTTTGAAGATATGCTCGAGGCTCCTGTGATCAGTGTAGATGGCGCATTTGGTACTATACAGGTAGTGTCTCCATATCTTAAGTGTAAAAATAACAGCTCCCAGCTCTAGATCATGTGTAGTGTAATTCTTTTCATGAACTTTGAGTTGGCGTGAGGCGTAGGCTATAACTTTATCCCGCTGCATCAATACACAACCAAGACCCTGAATGGATGCGTCGCAGTAAACCACGAAGTCGTCTGTGCCCTCTGGCACTGAAAGGATAGGTGCACTGCAAAGTCTATCCTTTAAGTGCTGAAATGCTAACTCCTGTGCGTTTCCCGATCGATAGACAACGCCTTTCTGCGTTAGTGAGGTGAGAGGCTGTGCAATCTTGGAGAAGTCCTTGATGAACCTTCTGTAGTAACCTGCCAAGCCCAAGAATTGGCGAATTTCCGTTGGGGTACGTGGTGCAGGCCAGTTCTTAATCGAGTCTACTTTAGATAGATCCACATGAATCCCATCCTTGTTCACCACATGGCCTAAGAAATGGACTTCACGAAGCCGGAGGTCGCATTTTGAAAACTTGGCGTACAGCTGTTCTGTTCGAAGGAGTTCCAAAATGAGTCGTAGATGGTGCTCATGTTCCTCCTGACTCTTCGAATAAATCAGGATGTCGTCGATGAAAACCATCACGAACTTATCCAAGTAAGGCTTGCACACTCTATTCATCAAATCCATGAATACCGCAGGTGCGTTCGTCAGTTCAAAAGGCATGACCAAAAACTCATAGTGTCCATATCGAGTTCTAAAGGCTTGTTTTGGAGACGTCCTCTTCTCGGACTCTCAGCTGGTGATATCCTGATCTCAAATCAATCTTTGAATAGAAGCTCGACCCTTGCAGCTGGTCGAACAAGTCGTCAATGCGTGGAAGAGGATAGCGATTCTTCACGGTCACTTTGTTGAGTTCGTGGTAGTCGATGCACATTCTGAAAGTACCGTCTTTCTTCTTCACGAACAAGACTGGAGCTCCCCAGGGCGAAGAGCTAAGACGAATAAAACCCTTATCCAAGAGTTCTTGTAGTTGCGTAGAAAGTTCTTCCAACTCTGATGGAGCTAAACGATAAGGTGCACGAGCTATAAGTGTTGCTCCAGAAGCTTGTCACCATGCATTACCAAAGGTTTTTAACCAGCACGAGGAATGCGGACAATCTTTTCTTTGCAAAGAGTCTCCACTCGATGTTGAGATAATAATGTTGAAACCATCACAACGTTGGGGTCATTCCTAGTATCACTCTGACCAATCACGAACACTCGATCCCTGGCACCATTGTCGTCGTTATTACCCCCATTGTTGCCTCCATCATTGTTCCCGTTTCCTTGGTTATGGTTCTGATTCTAGTTCTGGTTCATCCGTGGGCAGTGTCTCCTGAAGTGACCTTCAGCACCACACTGATAACATCCCTTGTTACCCTGCTGTTGCTACTGATCCTGTGAAGCTCGTGGCTGCTGTTGTCGGTTCTGGTTTGCAGGATGTGAGCTTCTATCATCTTTGGCTTCATGATCAAGCTTGTTGCATCTCTGACAACGATCTTTGTTGCACGGCCCACTATGGTGCAAATTACATCGATTCCACCCTGCCCTTGACTACCAGAGGATTACTGACCAGGACTCTGGTAGTCATCGATCTTTCGCTGTTGTGCCTGGGACTGAATCGTAATCGAACCCGTACTACAGGTTCCATCCCACTTCCGTTTGTTGTCACTGGGAGTAGCAGAAGTAGTAGTAGTAGTAGTAGCACCAATACGCTTAGGCAACTTGCTCTGTTCCACTGCCTGGTCTGTGAGACGATGAGCAAGACGAGTAACATCCTGGATGGTAGCAAGGTTGGCAGAAGTCACATGACTTTGAATCTCTGGTACTAAGCCTTTGAGGTACAGCTCAATGCGTTTGATGGGAGGATCCACCATAATTGGACATAACACTACCAGTTCGTTGGATCGTTCAGGTTAAAGAATTCCACTTCCAGCTTGTGGATGTCATCATGACTACATTATTCACGTTTGATCAGTTCCTTAAAATCATTCCATGGGGTGGCATTCGCAGCCGCTAGCCCCAGCATCTGAACTTGCGCGTTCCACCATGTTAGCACAGTGCCTTCGAGAGTACCAGTGGCGTACTTCACCCTGCGAGCCTCAGGGCATTCACACATCTCTAAAACAGACTCGAGCTTTTCAAACCAATAGAGGAGTCCAACAGCTCCTTTAGTGCCACTGAAAGTACTATGATGACAGTCCATGAACGTCTCAAATGTGCATACAGGCGGCTGAGCATTCTGACCTTGTTGCGCGAGGAAGAAGAGACAGGGTTAAGCGTGAGAGTTAGATCATGAGAGTAGGATCTAACATCCTAGGTTAGTTTCGGAATAGCAGGTTATACCTCCTGCCTGAGCGGCGGCGAGTGCTGCCGTAACTTGTTCGTTGATAAAAGCCGTCAGCTGGATTGAGTTAGGTTCACACGTTCCCTCATGATCTTCACATCGAAGGAAACACAAGTAGGAAAGGTGTCGCGAATGTGTGTAAGTGTGGAGTGACAGAAGGGAGCAAGCACACATGTGTTTTCAAACTATAGTTGCTACGTTTATCTAAGCATACCATAAGCAAAGTTCTATGTAATCTAGCAAGTAGGCAATAAATCATAAACCATATCACCTAGAATGTCGAGTCTTGCACGTGGAGCGAAGCGTCGTTGTGGATCGTTGAGCACTATACAGGTTATAGTCTGGTTTTAACAAAAACTTTTTCCCTTATTAAAACCAAGTTCACTATAACCAATGGCTCTGATACCAATCTGTCATACCCCCAAAATCCACACGCGGAGTATCACCGCTTGGAGGCGTGACTGACCAGGATCAAGCCACCAATCATATTGAACAAGCATGTAAGTAAACATAATTCAACCAAACAATATGAAAGGTGTTCAAAACCAAAGCATAGTTAGGTGCTTAGCGGAAGCATAATTGTAAAACCCATTGTCAGTATTAAATATGAAATAAAGTAATGTTCTTAGTATGGCACACACTGCCATATCCCACAACGACTGTTCCTCCCTGTGCAAGCTCCATGAGTACCTAATGACCTGCAAGGCATGTAGCAACGAATCAACAACAAAGTTGATCGAGTTCACAGTTGGTTGTTTGGTTAAAGTGTTCGTTTCGTAAATCGTATGTTCGTTTTGTATACCAGGTATCGTATTAATCCGTATCGCGGCCAATCCAGGCATGTGTGCGATGATTAGTGGGGGCTTCCCATGTGTTACTAGACCACGCGTATCGACTGCTATGAAAATGTAAGAGGTGCCCTAAGTCAATGTCTATCAGCATTGACCCTTTGCCCATAGTCCATTAGTATACGCCCGTCCGACTGGCACGGTGTGAGGTTTGTTAAACCTAATAGCGCTATTAACTAATGACCCGCTCGCCATAGGCCTCGGCGATTAAGTCGATAAATGAGGGACTTCCTTTGATAGAGTTGATGGTCTTATGATCGTGTACGTAGGCTTTACGTATGTGCCCTTCAATCCGAGGACAGTAGTAAGTATAACTGTACGTAGGTTTTACGTACGTGCCCTTCAATCCGAGGACAGTAATAATTAGTTTAATAGTAATGGTTGTACGAGTAGTTATTCAATCCCATTCCCAACCCCTGGGAATCCCATGCCTTGGCTAATGTGAACTCACCTTGGTTTGCTCGGCAGATACACAGAAAAGTTACTTGAGCTAGTTGAGGCTAACCACGTCCTAACATGGTTACCATACAAGTCAGGTCTAGGTTCAAATAAAGCACGTATGATTACACATAGTCTAACAGGTTGTGAACACGTATTGATCATGGCAAACACATAATTCATGTTAACACATTAACAGTCATAACGTATCCAACTTGTGCGATTTAAAAGATTGGGCTCAAAATTAAACGGCCCAACCTATTGTGCGATCAGCATACTTGTGCGATCCACAATAGGTTGTGCAATTCAGAAAGTCCGGCCCAATAATCATAACAGTTCAGTAAGTAGACGGCCCACATAATTAAAAATGGATCTCTAGTGCGATCGGGATCTCTTGTGCGATCCGAGATCCCCTTGTGCGATTGGAACTAGTCCGGCCCAAACATGTACCCGGCCCAAACAATTTAACAAGGTATGACTTGTGCGATTCAATAGTCTTGTGTGACTATTGATATCTTGTGCGACCGAGTTCTTGTGCGACCAGAACCCTTGTGCGATCGGTATTATGTGATCAGTTATAGAAATCACTAAATTTAAGGAAATCTGTTACATTGTTTCCATTTATGCGATTCGATCAAACAATTTAACAGTTTCAAGTCTAGCAATATTCGATCACTTTAAACAATCACCAATTAATGAATTAATTCATATGAACTCTGATTATTCTCAATCATAAACAATTAACAACTATATGTCAATCATCATCGGTTATATCAGATTCAATAGAACAAGTTTTCACTAAGCAACCATTATCAACATAACCCGAATGCTCATACAATTATAATCATTCTCATTAATTAATGCACTTCACATGGTCATCAGACCATCACATGTAGGCTTGGCAACAACTATGAAAATTCTAATGCTTATTGGACCTACCCTTCTTTAGTGGATCTGACACAATCATTAACCTACTAGACTTTCATATCCATCACTTGTTAACAATTTATCATTATCAAGAAACACAACAATGGCCGACAACTTGATTAAGCATTCAGAGGATGATTTTGATTGGACCGATTTATGTATAGTGGCTGACAAATCCATTCACATGCTACATACATTCTATCAAGTCACATAGGTTCATCACATAATGTCAAACAATCTAATCATGTTTCGCATACAATTATATACTGATCAAACAATGTATATTCGAACTTAGAACATCATGAATATCTACTCAGAAGATCAGATCAGTTACCTTAAATGTGGAAGACACTAACCGAACCACGAATGATCAAATCAGGGAATCCAACTTCGAATGAGAAAAAGGCAGCCGTCGGGTTCAAAGAAAAACGAGAGAGTATAAGCTTTTAGGGTTTTGTGATTATGTCAAATACTATCTTAATGAGAGGGTTTACACAACACCAAATGTATATTCGCTGGATGTGAGCCGAGCCCAATTCTCAGGTTTCGTTTGGGCCGAGGGCTAGCCCAAGAAAATTGAAAGAATGTTGTGCGACTCGGAGGTGTATTGTGCAATCGGTTATTCATTATACGATCCACATATGTTACACGTATATACATAACACACTAAAATCTCATAACACTTATCACATAATAAAACATAACATTTAACATAACATACCATTAAATCAATGAATCATATAATCACGTAGCATTCAAACGTGTTACACTAAGTACAAGGATAGGTTCGAGATACGAGTTGTCACATGTAGGCTAAATTACCCACATTTATGTAGACTATGTGTAGGGAAAAATATATGATTTTTTATGTATATAATACACATATGAATGTAAGAAACATAAAATTTAAGAAATATAAACCTTCCATCCCTAAATTTAGTGATTTAGATTTGTTCTTTTTGTTCTCGCAATAATTAGTGTTCTGTAATGATCCTTATCCTATATATATATATATAGAGAGAAAGTATATCGTACAATATGCCTTAACGTTCATTGCGTACGCGAGGCAAAATCGCACGTTATGTTTTGAAAAATGAAAATCGCATGTGTTAAAAAAACTTAAAATCACATGGGTTAAAAAAAGGAAACTCGCACGTGGGAAAAAATGGAAGTAGCATGTTATAAATCAATTTCGCATGTTTTTACTGAATCTCGTATGCAATGTACGTTAAGACATTTTGTACGTTAACCGGCCTATATATATATATATATATATATATATAATGAATTATATTATATATTTTATAAAAGTAAAATATCATATACAAAACGACGTGTGATTTTTCGTATTTATTTATTAATGAGATGGCACTTCGTGTTAAAGGGTAGGGGATATTAAAATATGTTAATAATCATAACTTGGGAACCAATTGTGAGAATAGTAACATCTAAATTTATGTGTAATTTATTAATATAATAGATTTACAAGAAATATATTTTCTTTATATTACCCGTGTTGGTATAATAAGCATGTACATGCATAACCCAAGAAAGTCTCATGTTAGTGCTATTCGAAAAGTATTATGGTATATTAAAGAAACAATTAGGAGTTAAGTCGTGTTCAAGAGGGAGTATGAAGTCAAACTCGTGGGATACTGTTAAGCAGAATACACTTGCGATCCAAGCACTAGAAGATAAGCCCCTGATATACATATTTATGATGGGTCTTGAGTGTTGTGTTTTGGTTCTCTAAACACTAAACTACTGTGTCATGGTCTACAACCGAACTAGAGTATCAAACTGCACCCATGTCAACTCAAGAAACTTTGAGCCTTGTGAAACTATTTTAGGACTTGAATCAAAATGCAGACTACTGTATTCAACTATTATGTGATAACTTATAATCAATCCAACTTTCTGAAAATCCTATGTTCGATGCTCGAAGTAAACATATTGAAGTCCATTATCGGTTCCTTTGAGAGAGCGTATTGAAACGAGAACTTTTTAAAAATACGTAATTACGAAAACCCAAGTCGCTGATATCACATCAAAAGCTACTTGAGTTTTATGCTAGTTTGAATATGAAAGAGGCAAGTGTTCAGAGGGAGTAGTAATGTGACAACGTTTTGCATAAAGGTGTTTTCTACATGCTTGGATATAACCTATGATCTATCAAGACTTTAGTAATAGTTAATAGTTTAGCTTCATTAGTGGGTGGGGATGGTTGAGACAGATATCGGTAATCTCTGTCCCATACGCGACCCAATACCCATTGGATATATATCGGTAATCTCTGTCCCATATGCGACCCAATACCCATTGGATATATATTGGGTAATTACTTGTTGGATATTGGCATACCCTCGAGTATCGGGTGTACCATTTATTTTCGTAAGGATGCGCACTGGGATTTCGAAATATATATTTTTCTTATCTTTCTAATTCTTTATAATTTTACGTTCTTAACAACTTACAATAAATTGAAATATGATTGATCACATACATACATATCATTGTTACTATAAAAGTTTGAAATATATAAAATACGTAAAATTTATAATGATAAATTTTATAAGATATGTTAATATTTCATATTGTAAAAAGTATAGAAAATATTATCAAATACATATGCTAAAAATCAAATAATCTTTTTATACATAAGGAAACTATTTAAATGAATCATTATTAGACTAGATAAAAAATAAAACCAAAAATTAAAAACTTCAAGTATATGAATGGAGTTGGGTTCGGGTGAATGGGTATATGTGTTTTTTTTCGATAATCGGGTCACGTATCACCTATAATCTCATACCCGCAAAAATTTCACAGCTAATTTTACACCCGAATACCTGTCTTGAATGTTTCTGGTGTAAGATTTGCCCATCAAGTTCATATTTGAATACCATCATATGGTGAACTCATCCAAATTTGTTTTATTGGCTGGTCAAAAGGGATAAGGGTTTACATTTAGTATCCGATTCTATGATGCATTTTCGTTGACTATATGTCCTACTGCATTTATGAAATCTAACAAAATTTCCTGCGATTTACATGTTCTATTCTATAATTCAAAGTTTTTCTAAAAGATTAAATGCTTTTATTTAAAGAAAATGCTGGTCAGGTGATGAATCTCAACTAAAAGAGGATAAACAGCTTGAAACCATTCTATACAGGTGACCAAAACTAACAACTTTATGATTCAAGAATTTGATGGAACTGCAAAATGGATTGGTGTATACAGAAGGTACTATATGCATCACATAGCTACTTGTTATTGTGACTCTATGCTTAAGGTAAATAAATAAAATGGTTCGGGTCGAAACTGGTATCCAGCCGTTTTTTAAACATATTAATACTCGTACATAACAACAATGCACCAATGTATTTAGCCGTTTTTAATTAGCCTTAGTTTTGATGTAACCTGAGATAATAAAGGGGTTTAAATTAGAGGTGTACAAGCTTTTTTTTTAAATAGCCTTAGCTTTATTCAATAAAAACAAGCTGTTTTTTTTGCTGCACATGGATGCTCCCACTATGAGATTGATTATACTAATATGAGATACTTTTAATGTTAACATTCTTGATATCATATTTCAATGAGGTCTTTAGTATTTTGAAAGGCACTTGTTTGCAACTTCTTCATCTGATGATGATATCTGCCAATTATGTTTATATGCCCTTATGACAGCAAATATCACAAATTAAATCAATACCCAAAATTGATATTTTTTAATAAAAAATTAATAATAAATTTGGTTGATCATAGAAAGAATGCTATTGAAACTGTTTATTTAATAACATCAAAACCCTATTTAAATCAGTTTGGGTTGGGTTGGAACCGGGATAGGATCTTCGGATCTACAATACTTGGTGACCGGGACATCTTCTTCTTCTGCCGAATCTGCACCATCACAAGCAGAGTACCAACTGTCTCAAGAAGAGGTATCTTTATTACCATTTAGTATTACTAAATGTTAAAAATGTTGGTTCTTGTCACTAAGCTGACCCAACCATTTGATAGTTCAATTTTCACATACTAAGATCACACTAAGCCGACCCATTGGGATGGTTGTGTTTTGCAAGATCTAACAAATTGGTTCGCGGTTTTACCTAACTGTGAATACCCTAGTATGTATGTATGTATGTATGTATGTATGTATGTATGTAGAATCTATGCATGCATTATTATCTTTGGAAATCAAACTAACAAACACCTTTTCTTTTGCCTCAAAACATTTCCTTATATAATGTTTTACTAGTTATAACTATATATATTTTAACAACTTTTTAGGCTCAAGTTATGCGAACCCGAATGGTTGATCTTGAAGCTCGGGTTGAAGTAGAAAGGAATCTACTTGTATCTCATCTTGAAGAAGAAAGGGATCTACTTGCAACTCGTCTTGACGAAGAAAGGAAAGCAAGAGAAGAACTTCAAAAACAACTTCAAGAGTTTATGAAGAATTGGCGTCCTCCCTTTAATTAGTTGTAGTTTTTGATATTTTTTTGGAATTACGTTGAATTGTATTAGCTTACGGTTTAAACATATTGGAACTTGCGTTGTAACGCATGATTTTTGAATTTATGTCATTGTAACTTCGGTGAATTTTGTAAAACAGGTTTTTGGTATTGTAGATTATTTCTGGAATTTTTCGCCAGAAAAATGCAGAAGTATTAATTATTTTTTTTGCAGTTTTTTTTATTTAATAAATTAGGTGGTTGGAAATGTGTCACAACATAAATAGTTTTTGTCGGAAAACGGTCAAAAATAGTAGACCTTTTTTCTTTATTTTGTCATAAATTTGTCACAAAACATACTCAGTTTTCGTAGGAAATTTGTAACAACACTTCTTATTTATTTGTTGAAAATGGGTCACAAAAAAATACTCAGTTTTCTTGGAAATTTGTAACAACACTTCTAATTTATTTGTAGAAAATGGTTCACAAAAAATACTCAGTTTACTCGGAAATTTGTAACAACACTTCTAATTTATTTGAAGGAAGTGGGTCACAAAAATACTTAGTTTCCTAGAAAATTTGTAACAACACTTCTAATTTATTTGTAGGAAATGGGTCACAAATAATATTTTATTAAAATTTGTTTTTTTTTTTGTTTTTTGTTTTTTTTTTGTCAGAAACGTGTAGCCAAAAAAATGAATCCTAAAAGATAATAATTAAATATATTGTAGAAGATTCGTATCAATTTGCGACGTAGTAGTTTCGTAGAAAATGTGTAGGAAGTTGCGTAGGAAATGCGTTGAAACGGGTTTCCTACGAGCGGGTTTCCTACATCGGGTGTTTGTCATAAATGCGTAGAAAAACCAGTTTTATGACGCTTTTCCTAGGAAAACTGATGTAAGAAGTTTCAGATTTTCTAGTAGTGGTATTAGTAGGTAGATTTTGTTTATCCACTAAGGTTGTTTTGCTTTTCCATGTAGCCTTATAAGGAATGTTTGCTTTGTTTTGATTATCAAAAATACTTTTAAGTTGTATGCGCAACTATGCGCAAAAATACTTATAAGGCATGTTTGCTTTGTTTTGATTATCAAAAAACTTGAGAGACTCTAGTGGCGGTAAAAATGGAGTAATAGTACGTAATAGTACAAGTGTAAAACTTGAAGGGTAATAGTGTAAGGGATAAAAATGCAAAATTTGAAACTTGAGAGGCTTGCAATGGTACAAATGAAGTCATAGTGCAATGGGTAAAGCACAAAGTTTAAAACTTAAGGGATTATTGACAGAAATCAAACTTGAGGGTTAAAAATGCAAGGTTTAAAAGTTTAGGGGTCGGTATAAAGCATATGAACCAAAAATATAAATTACCAAAGTATGGGACAAAAATGTAATTACAAAAGTAGAGGGTGAAAAAAAGAAAAAGTCTATGGACCAAAAATGTAAATCATAAAACCATAGGCTAAAATGTAAAATTATAAAGTTAGGGGTTGGAGGTGAGAACTCCATCGACTTTTAAATTTTTGAAAACATCAAGTTAACAATTTTTGTTTTCAAAATAGATATTGAAAGCTACGTCTGGTGGGACTAGCTCACTTGATAGAGGCTCTTGCCTTTTAGTGGACGGTCTTAAGTTCAATCACAGGCAAGGGTGACTTATTTGTAAACATAAGAGTTTGGAAGAGTAACATTAGTCATTCAAAAAAATATATATTGAAAGCCAGGGCTTAGCCGACAACTAGTGGCTTTTATTAGCGTTTAGCTGCCGACCTAGGGCTTTTTTTGGCATTTAGCAGTGCTTAGGTGATGCTTAGCCAACAATTAGAGGACGTTTTAGTGTTTAGCCGACAACTAGAAGATTGAGCTGACACTTTTTAGAGCTTAGCTAGTGACCATGGGCTTTTTTATTGTTAAGCTTAGGTAGTGGCTATGGGTTTTTTTAGTGTTTACCCAACTATTAGAAGTCTTAGCCGACGCTTCTTAGCGTTTAGCTGACTTCTAATTTACTTGTTTTGAAAAGTATTTTGATCATGTTTTGTTATAAAAGGTTGATCTACTTTAATGGTTTGATAATTTATATATATTAAAACAAAAGGTTAAGGCAAATTGGCCTGTAATAATCCCACCTACACCTTTTTGGCCAATAATAATCCCACCTCAGAATATTCCCCACACCAGTCTCATTTTTCAGATATTTTGCCCACACTGGTCCCCAGTTAAAAATCTCTAACTCAGTTAGTAAAATGGCTAATGTGGGATTATTATTGGCCAAAAAGGTGTAGGTGGGATTATTATTGGCCAAAAAGGTGTAGGTGAGATTATTACAGGTAATCAGTTTTTAACACATCATCTGCCACATATCTGCCACATAATCAGTTTTTAACACATCATCTGCCACATCAGCCATTTTACTAACTGAGTTAGGGATTTTTAACTGGGGACCAGTGTGGGCAAAATATCTGAAAAATGGGACTGGTGTGGGGAATATTCTGAGGTGGGATTATTATTGGCCAAAAAGGTGTAGGTGAGATTATTACATGCCAATAAGCCAAAGGTTAATGGCTATTACATCGCAGCCATAGCCTTTATTTATATATAACCTTTCTTTGCGATAACAAAATCAAAATGCGTGTATTTTGGTGGTTTGCGTATCTCCTCCTAAACAAGAATTCCCGACCCCCTTCTTTCTCTCTGATCATACTCATATATGACTATTACTAAAATTAACATGTCACTCTTAACTTACTAAAGTTAATTATTTACACTCAATTTCAAATTTATTTATTTACTATATTATAAAAGCAAAGGTTGGTCCCTACACTTTCTAAATTGACACTACTCCCCTTATTCTTTAAGTGAGTTACATATTTATTTCTAACTTGATAACGCAACGTGCGACACATTGTTATATAGTATTTTTTATTTATGCCTAAATTAGTTTAATAGTTTACATCACTATCTAAATTACTTTTTATCTATATCTAATGACGTTAATGTCACACATGTAACATGTGGAGCAGAGTAAAAACCGCATAATGTCACGTGCAGACATCACACATTAATGTCATCATCGTACATTGTAACTACAATGCTTATCTAGTTTACATTGAGTTATATCAGATGCTTCAAAACATGTATTTTTATATGACTAACATATTACATAACGTGTCGTTATCTATAAACAACTAAGACGTCACCTCTACAACACGCGTCCTACAATGACAATCTAGTTTTTCCTTATATTATAAACATAACTACAGTCGTAATGTAGTAAAAGTTGACTATATTTTAAATGCAGATAAATTATTGAGACAAAATACAAATAATATAACTGGTAATAGTTTTCTGATAGATGCAATGATAGACCTTGAAATGGAAAGCACGTGAATACATGATTGTAGTCTAGAATCGTGTACTGTCGGCCTTTTACTGAAAAAATTAAACTAAGTGCAATATATATTTTGACTAAAACAATGTAAAACGACAAAATCAATTAAAGTAAATACCCCATCAATCTATTAAAGTGTGCTAGGGACAAATGTATACCTATTCCATATTTCTTAGATATGGCCCTCTCAGTGTACAAAAGGAGGAGAGCATCTTGCGGGTGACAAATATGTACATATATCAAACAAAAAAATAAGAAAGGTGATGATTTCCATGTTTGTGATAGGGTTTATGTATACAGCTACTAAATTTCTTTGTATATTACAGCGGTGTCAAAACGTAAAAAAACTCGAATTCAAATCGTTTAATGAAAATGTACTATATTTGATTCAACTTATTTTTGAACAAAATTTACGTCAAAACATAACCAACTAAAAATGTACATAAAAACAAACACGAAATGTATTATATTTAACCTGACTTGATTGCGAAATAAATTTACGTTGAAACATAAACCAACTTTAATTATACCGACACGTACACAAAAAATAAACACGTAAAAAATAATGTTTTTTTAAGTTAAAGGATGGTACGACGCGTTGTGCCGTCGTCGAATCATAAAGTAACTCGAATTTATACGGTCTAAGGAAAACATATTATATTTGACTGATTCGTTTTAGAACAAAAATTATTTTAAAACATAGAACAACTGAAAATATATATAAAAATAAGTATGAAAACGTATTATATTTGAGCTAATTTATTTCTAAAAGAGAAGCACGCCCAAATATAAATTAACTTAAATTTATACTGACACATACATAAAATAAACACACATTTTAAGTATAAATACTGAAAATTAAAAGATAAAAGTATAAAAAGATAAAAAAAAAACACTAAATAACCAATTAGGAGAATGTCCAGTAAATGAGACTTTTTGTTAGGGTGAAGGGAGTGGTTAAACATGTGAAAGTGTTAAACTTTAAAATGGACCAATCAGAGAGTGCCACGTCAGAGAGGAGAAAAAGTTTAAACTTTGGTGAAAAGTGTTGGCATTGGTTAGACACTTGGTAAAGTGGTAAACTTTTTATAAAAAAAAAAAAGAAAAAAAATGTGATTGGTTAAAAATGGCATGGACCCCACTCCCCCACACACACACTCCCTTTCCTTCACCTTCACCGAATCGGCATTGGGTCACCGATTTCACCCCCAAATTCGGTAAACATTGTTGTTGGCATTGGGTTACCGATCGGCATTTGGCGGTAAACTTGAAGTTTACCGCACCACTCCCTATACCCTTAGTATATATACACAATTTGATGTTTTCTCAAAGCAATATTTACCTTTTGCATTGTGTTCATTCATCAATTTGGTAAAATGTAATTGTTGTACTATTAGATTATGCTGATTGAAGTAGTCTAATTGATTAACTGTCAATCATCTCTAGATCAAGTGGAAATTTTATATTTTTCTTGGGAGATGTAGGCATAGGCGTAGTATAGTAGGAGCCGGGAGGGGCGTCCGACCCTCCGAACTTTTCGCTCAGTAGTGTTCGGTATGTAGTTTTCGTATAGAATTTTTTAAGTATATACGTTTTCGACCCCCCGACTTTATAATTTTTTATGTATAATTTTAGGTCCGGTGACTTCCGACCCTCCGGTCGAAAATCTCAAGCTTCGCCACTGGATGTAAGTTCAACTCCCACTTGGTATAGAGGGAGACACTGGTGGGTAATGATAGAAGTCACAAAAAAACCTGAGTTCGATCCTTGAGCCAAATGAGTTTTAACGGTAATTTCACCGTCGTGCCTACGGGCGGGTGGATTATCGGGTTTTCCCCAGAATTGATGGTGGACTTTGGTTACTCTCGGAGTACTCTGTTTGTTTCAATGGGTTCCCCTAGAATGCTCGTTATTAATTCTGTTGGCCGTTAAAAAAATTCTAATCGATTAACTAGTCAAGGCAGCTATAATTATTGAGACAATCATTGGAGAGAGTAATTTTGAAGATAGTTTTTTAATCCATAATATGGAAACTTATCTTTTGTATAAACTATAATATAATATGAAACAAAGTGGTATGGTATCCGTCTAAATCATGTAAAGTAACTCATAGGTGGATTTTATAATTAGAGTTTAGGAGGTTGTGTTTACCACTAAAACAAAATTTTATGGTGTTCTTTTTAATAACAAATCCTAAGATTTTTTAAAATAAATACATGACAACTTGTACTACGTAGAATTTGAACTTTTAAATTTTTGATTCAACATCACTTACCGTTCTTAAGTTTTCATTTAAAAAAATAATGAAACTGACACAATTAACACCCATGTTATATATGACTAACTTCAATGAATTTCAAAAAAAAAAAAAAAAGAATCGTAAAACTGGAATTTCTTAGCTGTAATTACTAATTAGTATATGAATCATCAAAAGATTTCTCTAAGACATATAATATATCTGGTTTCATCAACTTATGCTAGTTTTGCATGATTGTCTCTTCTATATACATATTCTTGAGTAAATTATATAAATCTGTTTTTATGATTTTTTAAATTATGGAGATAGTCTATCGTCACCTTGCTCCCCCTACCCGTGGGATTCAGTCCTTAACCCACACATACTAAAGAAACCCAATGGTTAATAAAAACCCAGGGTGTTTGTTAGCTTGTTAGATCACTAAACGAAAGCTAATAGTCACAAAGAACCTCTACTCGCTGCAAATTAAGTTAGGTTTCGTTATGATGTCTCATATAAACATGGTTCCTTTTGAACTTGTGAATTTAAGATCTAAACATGATCTAGCGGCCGGAGCTTATTTGAGCTGGATTTTTTCTATTTAAAAAATTGTAATGTGCAAAAGGTGTGTGGTTCTATATATCAAAGGGTACGGTTCCTAAACCGCGCCTTTAAACATGTTTGCCCGAGGCTATTCGGGCGGTTCTAGGATCGCACCTTTTGCTAATTTCACTGCACTATTTGACGATTTTTTTACCAGTGAGACAATATATATAAATATATATATATATATAGTGTGAGGTTCATTGGGGAACACTAAAAAAGTGGGGAACCGGGGAACACTCTTAAAAATTTAACTTAACATGTTAAAAATTAATTTTTTAAACATCTTTTTCGACGCTTCTCCTTATATATACTTGTAGAAACATTTTTAATAAAAAAAATCAAAAAATAAAAATATTAAAAAAAGGCTAAAAAATATTTTTTTAGAAAAAATATTTTTTTACTCGACTAGTTTCTCCTCCTTTTTATAAAGAAAAGCGCTGAATTTTTTAAAAAAAATATTTTTAACATGTTAAGTTAATTCTATAAGATATAACTGTTTTTTAAACATTTTTTTTATATTTTTAGTTTTTGATTTTTTTTATCAAAAATGTTTCTACTTGTATTTATAAGAAAAAGCGTCGAAAAAAAATTCGAAAAATATTTTTTTTAACATGTTAAGTATAATTTTTAAAAGTGTTCCCCCGTTCCCCACTTTTTTAGTGTTCCCCAATGAACCCTCCCCTATATATATATATGGGGAAGGTTCAAATGAAAACCAGTAGTTATTATGAAAACTAATTAAAAAAGCCAAAAAAATATACTATTTTTTTTGCATACTAATTTTCGCAGGTTTTTTTATATATAAATTTTTTTTGTAGTGCACATGTGTACTACAATTTTTTTTTAATTTTTTTATATATAAAATTTGTGATTTTTATAAAAAAAATTGAAAATTTTTTTTTGTGTGTTTTTAGGCTTTTTTTAGTTAGTTTTCGAGTTTTCACAATAAAAGTAGTTTTCATTTGAACCATCCCCTATATATATAGGAGAATGATCTGTTAGTAACCACCCTTTATTGCGAGAACCAATGTGAACACAACCAAAAATACCTAAAAATAGCTAAAAAACACACAATTTTTTTTAATATTTTTTTATAGAAAAATCGCTACTTTTAGTAGCCACAATTTTTTTTTATTTTTTTTTTAGAAAATTTTTTTATAACTTTTTTTGCTACTAAAAGTAACGATTTTAATGTAAAAATATCTAAAAAAAAATTATGTGTTTATTTTTTTATTTTTTAGGTTTTTGAGGGTTTAGTTTTTAGAATTTTAGCTTAAGGGGGGGGGGGGGGTAGGTTGTTTTTGAGGGGGTGGGGGAATTTAGTTTTTAGCATTTAGCTTGGGGGGAAGGGGGTTAGGTTTTTTTAGCTATTTTTGGTTGTGATTACATTGGTTCTCGAAGTTCTCGCAATAAAGATGGTTCTCGCATGAACCTTACCATATACATATATATATATATATATATATATATATATATATATATACAGGGCTCGAAAAAACGTGCCCTTAGGCCTTAACGAAATTGGGTATTGGGCTCACTAAAAGTCTAAACCTAATGCCAATGGGCTAATAACTAATCTAAACCATAATAATAATTTTGTAAGTGGGCGTATGTTGGTGTTTGTATGGGTATACCCTATTAATTAATTTATTTTTACATTTACATATCGAAGTTTTCAAAAAAAAAAATAATAATAACGTGCCCTTCAAAATATTGGACCCTGGACGGTGGACCTCCCCGCCCACCTTTAGGTCCGGCTATATATATATAGTGTAGGGTTCAAATGAGAAGAAATTTTTTGTAAGAATAAAAAAGAACAAATTTCAACCAATAAAAATGCTTTATTTTACTTTATTTAATTTTTGTATTTAATATTGGTGTAAGGGTATATTGGTAAAATTAGATAGATCATTAATTGTTAGTCTTCTTTTTTAATAGCCAACTAAAAATAAATTTGTAACTTATTTTCAAAAAAAAAATATATATATTTTCAAAGAAGAAACAAATTAATTTAAGGTGTAGGATAAATTATGAGGCGTGTAGGATGAATTACGAGTTGTGTAGGATAAATTTCAATATGTGAAGGATAAATTTAAAAAACGTGTAGGATAAATTTTGATGTTTCTAGGCAAAAAATTTAGTGTGGAGGATGATAATATTTATGACTAATTAATTGGTCAAAAAGAATAATAAATGAGATGAGAGAAAACTATTTAATGTTTTACAATTGTACCATTTGTTCTTTTTATTCTCAATTTAATTTTCTTCTCAAATGAACCTTCCCCTATATATATATATATATATATATATATATATATATATATATATATAATATAGGATAATGCTACATGAAAAACCCCATTTTGGTAAAAAACTTAGCAAACTCTACTTGTGGACTATATTTATCCACGTGGCCATAGTCCCTTCATAACCCATTTTGCTTTCAAGGTTATTATAGTAATTTGCCAACCCAAGATATTTCCCCAATGTGATCTGACATGATCATTTAATGCCCCCCATCAACTCATTTGAAAAAATCAGCAACCCCCATATTTCATTTACAGTATTTCATTTTATGGTATTTTATATATTCATTAAAAGAACCTCCATTATCATCTTCTCCACAAAATTATGCTTTCTCCATGAAAACCCAAAACATCTTCATTGACAACGATGAAGAACGAAGTGAAGAACGAAAATCAGATCGATCAATCCCTGATGAAGAACGTGGGTTTGTGATGAAGATGTTAATATATGAAGTCAGATCCACGTGGAAACCCCTTCCAGATCTTGTTCCATTCCCTTTTAGATCTCCTTTGTCCACATGTTTCATAATGTTGTTACAGATCTGGATATTTGTGAGTTTTTTACACTTTTTTTGTTTATATAAAATATGATTTGTATATGTTGTTTCAGATCTTGATATTTGTGAGTTTTTTACACTCTTTAAGTTTTATGCAACATATGTTTTCATATATGTTTGATTCCGGGTATTTCGTATGGATTTTCCTGATTTTGTGGAGTTTATGTTAGTTGATAACTTGAGCATGTAGGTATGAACTTTTGAAAGATGATTATAATTTACGGTTCTACTATTTTACACTTAAATATTGAACCAATAAAATATTGAATTTAAAAATTGATATAGGTATGGACTTTATAAGATGATATTCAACGTCTGGCTCCATTTTTTACACTTAAAATATCAAAAATTATTCATAAAACCTGGTTGTTAATAGGTTTTTGTATAATGGTTGTTTTAGAGATGAAACATGATTTTTATTTTTGTTAAAATGGTTCTTAAAAGGGGTAAATGTTTATGTAATTTGCAGATTTTTATTTTTGTGTTACAGCACAACACAACTAACACGTGTTATAGCAAACGTTGGTTTCGTCAAACGTGGATCAGATGCTCAAGGATCATGACCATGTTTATGTTACAGTACAACACAACTAACACGTGTTATAGTTTGAACTTCTCGGATATGCATGTGTTACATGTGACATGAAACCCATGTACAACGTAACACGTGTTACGTGAGACATGAAAACACATTTTTGTAACTTCCATGGCATACGCACACCCACATGTTTACAAACCGTTTCAAGACCGACCCAAACAATAAAGCCAGGGTAGCCGCTGAAAACCTAAGGCAGCAAAGGTAGCCGCTGAAAAGCTAAAGCAAATTGTCAAAGGAAGCTCCACCATTTTCTTAGTGCTATGTATTTTCGTTTACTAGTAATATGTAATGTGAGACTCTTATTGTTTTGTCTAGTACATGATGTTAAAACGGTATGGATGCTTACATGTTATCATATGTATACAAGTGGGGTTACAACAAGATTACGATATTAACTAAGCTCACCATTAAAGTCATCGCCCCTGTCGACTGTTTTCACCCTTTCTCACATGTTAAGCAATTACATGTTCCGAACAGACAAATTGTAACACATGTTAGATCAGTATATACACATCATGGTGTTTTGTAAACCACTAGCTTATACATGAATACATGTCAGGTTACAAAAAGAATATAACAGAGGCTTAACACATGTTATACATTCCAAAATGTGCAAAACAAATGACCCGTTTCATATTATATATTCCAAAATTACCGGTACATGTGTTACCATAAATGGCTCGTTTCATATTACACGTTACATACTAACTTGTACATTTATTACTTGTACAAGTTTTACGCTCAATATCCACATTATCGGATATTTTAAACATCAACAAAAATAAAATAGATGTTGCTTTTTTTAATTAACAAAAGGTTAACACACGTTATATATCATTCTAACAGGGGCTTAACACATGTTATACATTAATACATGTCAGGTTACATCATGGTGTTCTGTTACAGCATGAACCACTAACACATGTTTATAAATGAACGAAGAGTTCTTTATCATGACCATGTTTATGTTACAACACAACACAACTAACACGTGTTAAAAGAGGCTTAACACACGTTATATCAGGTATACTATGTTATTAAGTTACTATTGGAGTTTATGCATCCATTATGGAAGTCTTAACACACGTTATAATAGAGGCTTAACACACGTTATATACGTCAGGCGCGTAACACATGTTACAGTATGTATATACAAATCATGGTGTTTTGGAAACCACTAGCTTATACATGACACCATGTTGGGTTAAGCCAAGATTATAATAGAGGCTTAACACATGTTATCCTAGTTATAGGGTGTTACAACATTAACTTGTATGTTTCATCTTAACTTGTACACGTGTTACGATCAGTATATGCACATCATTGTGTTTTGCAAACCACTTTCATATACATGAATACACGTTGGGTTATAATGGATGCTTCACATGTTATCATATGTGTACAAGTGGGGTTACAACAAGATTAAGATATTAACTAAGCTCACCATTAAACTCATCGCCCCCGTCGAATGTTTTCACCCTTTGTCATTAAGCAATTACATGTTCCGAACAGAAAAATTGTAACACATGTTAGATCAGTATATAAACATCATGGTGTTTTGTAAACCACTAGCTTATACATAAATACATGTCAGGTTACAAAAAGATTATAACAGTGGCTTAACACATGTTATACGGCCTCCAATTGCATTCCGCCCAAAACCGATACCACAGTCTGCAAGGCGCTTGCGGTTCTTTTGCCAGTTCGGGTCACACGTCCAGCAATCATCAATGGGATTACCAGTTCCACATGAGAAGAATCCGAGTATCCTTTCTTTCAGTGTTGTTTCTCATGCTCCTGCTCATCACAACAAACTAATATGTTGAATATGCAATCCCAGTTTACCGAAAAAGTAACTTTGCCTCTAATGAACAAAATGACTAATTGTTATCATAATCAACATATTATGATTAACACACGTTATATATCATTCTAAAAGGTGCTTAACACATGTTATGGGCCTGTCTCTGTAAATCAAGCAACCCAACAAAAAAACAATTATTGTTAACAAAAAAACACTTACTGTTCAGATCAAAAACCCAAACAAGCAACCCAAACCTTTATGGGTTTGTTTCTGTAAATCAACACACGTTACATAACATTCTAACAGGGGGCTTAACACATGTTATGGGACTGAGTCTGTGAATCAAGCAACCCAACAAAAAAACACTTACTGTTCAGATCAAAAACCTAAACAAGTAACCCAAACCAACAAAAAAACAGCTACTGTTAAGATCAAAAGCCCCTAACAAGCAACCAAACCAACAAAAAAACCCGTTCAAAATCTCATCCTAAAGTTTTTGATTTATTTAAAATACATGAACATTAACCATTGATACCCCATTAACCATTACTAAAACACTTTCAGCACACAAAAACATATTAACAACCATTTCAACAAAAAATCAAGTGTGAAATGATATTTCAAGAACACTTACCGGATCTATACCCGTCCGATGAACACGAAGAAGGGTCTTCAAACCTTCTTCTCTCATACACACTAGAACATTCAACTCTCTCTCTCTAAAAAATAAAGATTATTGTTTCTGTAATCAGCAACATCTGAACACGAAGAAGGGTCTTCAAACCTTCTTCAAACCGATGAACACGAAGAAGGGTCTTCAAACCTTCTTCTCTCACACACGCTTGAACATTCAACTCTCTCTCTAAAAAATAAAGATTATTGTTTCTGTAATCAGCAACACCTGAACATGAAGAAGGGTCTTCAAACCTTCTTCAAACCGTCCGGGAGAAGCTTTTATGGTTGTGGCTATGGTTGTCTTCAAGATTAGGGAAGAAGAAATGAGAAAGAGAAAGAGGAAAGAGAAAGAGGTAAGAGAAAGAGAAATAGAAGGAGATGTGCATTAATGAGAGATGATAGGACTAGACATTGGAGAGAGAAGAAATATACTACCCAAAATGCCCTTTTCAGTTGACTAATTGTACCAGCATGGAGTATTTTAATGTTTTAAATGCTAAAAGTTGTGTAAACAAATCATGACCCTTAATCTATTAAGATGAAACAAGATCAATGGACCACATAGAGTTTTCAAAGTTTTTTTAAAAAGATGGGGTTTCTTGTATAGCCAAGCCCTATATATATATATATATATATATATATATATATATATATATATATATATATATATATATATATATATATATATATATATATGGGGAGAATAATGAAAAAACTTGTTCTTCGTGAGAAAACTCTATTAAACGATTGTTATTTGTATTGAATTTTTCTATGGTTTAGTTTTGAGGGTTTAATTTTTAGAATTTAGGGATTATATTTAAGTGTTTAGGGTTTAGCATTTTGAGGGTGTTTGGGGTTGAGTTTTGAAAATATATTATGCGTTTTAAATAATCAGAATCAGATAATTAGCTGTAACAAAACGTGCTGTAGAAAGATAGTGTTTGGATTTGATTATGTTGTTTGATATCACAATAATCAGATAATCAATAGTGTTTGGATTTGATTATATTGTTTGATATCACAATAACTAGATAATCAACTATTCGAGTGTTTGGCAAGTATATATTTTATAAAAAATAAGTGAAAACGTAAAAAATCAGTTTTTGGATTATCACGTTTTCCAGCAGTAAGAGGTGACCTACTTTTGGATTATCACGTTTTTATCTCTACTAAACGTAAAAAATCAGTTTTATTAATTTTTTATCAAACACTCAAAATTAAAAAAAATTAGGTTGAAAAAACAATTCTAAACACACTCTTAGTGGTTAGCTTTTAGGGTTTAATTTATTAAGGTTTAGAGTTTATTTCTTAAGATCTAGAGATTAAGGTTTAGAGTTTAATTATAATTGGATATACTTTCCAAAAAAAAAGAGTTTTCTCGTTAACCCTTCTACGTATGTATGTGTTTTAACCCTATATATAAAAGAAAGAAGGGTGACGTCACTAAGGACAAGGAAGCGTGGTGGCACGTGGGATTTCCTTTGCTGTTGTGGATGTGGCCAACACTTTTGGAGGGGATATATACAAGGTGTGGTTATATATATATACAGTGTATATAGAACCATAAAAGCAAGAGAAAACATTGCATGTTTCATATATCTATAGGATTGACGGTGTTACAAAGTACTGGTCTTTCATAAAAATACCTTTTTAGTTTAAAGTTGGCTGCAATCAAGGGAAGTATCATTTCTGTTGTTCCTTGACCTTTAATATATTTTGTTCCTTTTTGTTGAATCTCACCCAACGAATAAACATATGTTTCAACCATGGTGGCTGCGATCCCCTACAAATTCTTGACTTAGAGAAATGAAGCGTGTTAATTTTTTTATTCATATGATATTTTTTGTGTATTTTAAACCCTCAAGATTTCTCTGCTTTTATAAACATATATATGGTTTGGAATATGATCCAAACAAACTACATCACAAATTAAAAAAAAAAGTGTTTTTTCTGATTTTACAAAAGTGTTTGATAAAGTGTTACGTTGAAGTTTATTTTTTTAACGGCCAATTTTTCCACTTAAATACTTACACCTCCTAAAGATTGAATCTTGATTTTCCCACAAGAGATAATTCTCTTGACCACTTATGCTATAACCTAAATGGCACGTTGAAGTTTATTTACAAGGTTAACTACTTTATATGTTAACTAATTTGTGTTTCAATCTTATCCAAAATTTAAAATAAAAACCTAGCTAGTTAATTCACATGTAAACTGATGTTAAGAATTTCATTGTGATAACATTTAGTAATTTTCACATGGTATTTTTTCGATTTAACTAGCAAGTATATTTCACATATATTAGCATTAAAATACTTTTTTTATTAATTTTCAATATGTAACAAAGTGAATGAAGATAAGTTACTATAATAGTGTTTATAACCTTCCCATTAAAATCAATGTATATAGTCTATATGCATGTGTAAAAGGAATGCTTGAAATCCTTAATCTCTATACATCCAAAGTGCAAGGGTTTATTAGTTATTAGTTAAAAGATAGTTATACGGCGGTTAAAAGATAGTTATATGACGGTTACAAAGTACAGGGAGTGAAGTTGACAAAACAGAACTTGTCAACCACCACCCTAAAGGGTGCGAAACCCCTTGGGAGGCATCCATTCAGAATTCGCAGCCATACAAGGATGAAGGGACGCGACTTTTGGGTCTTAGAGACGCTCCTCTTCACGTTTAATTACAACCACAAGATCTAGAGACACATCCGTTCATGAAGGGACATGTCTCTACAGTCGTACACGTTATATTAGTATAAATATGGATAGATAGTTTCATTTGTAATCATTCCATTGTATTCAAATTCAGTATTCAATGAAGTTTAGATTATCGTTTATGTTCTAGAGATCAAAGATCAAGTCTGGGCAACAATTGGTATCAGAGCATCAGGCTCTAGGCATCGCAGGGAATTTGCGATAAGGTTTTATTATTCTTTCTCAATTTGCAAGTTAGTTTTATTTTTGGTTCAGGGTCGAACCAGGGGTTAGGAATCTAGGGTTTTGATTCCGGGGTTTAGTGCGAATTAGATTGATTGTTTGTTTGTTTGTTACGCGTTGGGTTATACATGGGGGTTAAGGATTAGAGGTTTGTTGAAACCAAGAAATATAAAAGTTTTTGAAAGTGAAGATTGTTCGGTCGGAAGACATGTCAGGAGCAACCGGACCAAATTCACAAATTGTAATTCAAAAAGAAGGAAGTTCTCTTTCCCAATTCTAGTGTCCTATTTTGAAAGCAACAAACTATACGGTTTGGGCAATTCGCATCAAAACGATTTTGGATGCGAATGGACTTTGGGAAACGATTGAACCAGGGGAAAATACGCAAATGGATGTTAAGAAAGATAAGCCAACAATTGCTTATCTGTTCCAAGCAATACCGGAGGATGTTGTATTGCAAGTTGCAAATTGTAAAACTGCAAAGGAAATCTGGGAAAATCTCAAGAAAAGACATGTTGGTGTTGATCGGGTACAGAAGGCTCGTTGGCATACACATTTATTATAATTCGAGTTAATGCAAATGAGGGAAGATGACACTATAGACTCCTTCACCGCAAAGATAAACAGTGTAGTTACCCGGGCAAGCGAATTAGGGACAACACTGAGTCAACCAACTCTGGTACGCAAACTCCTAAATGCAGTGCCATATAAGTTTACTCAGATTGTCGCCTCGATGGAACAGTACTCCGATCTAGAAACAATGACGTTAGAAGAAGCAGTCGGAAGTGTCACACCCCAACCGATGGCGGAAACATCGGGGCATGGCACTGAGCAAAACAAATTGTCCAGAAGTTTCCATAACTACTATATTTACCAAATATTTAAAGCAACACGTCCCATACCATGTCATAAATGATAATACAATTATTACAAAAAAGATCTAGTCAAATTATTCTGTTCCGACCACTCAGATTTTTATTACAGACAATTGTTTATTGTTGACCTAGGTCTTTCCTAGCCTCGATTTCACACCAAAGAAAGCAAATAAGCATCCTAAGTACCTGTCACATACGTTAAAGTAAAAGTCAATACACATAGTGTAAATGTGAGCATACAAGTTTGATAATAGCATATAGAGTTCAAAATTGTTACGCATAACCAGCACATACACAGTGTAAAATGAGGCATGTTAGTTATCGACATGAACCTATCGACACCAATGACTGCGGGTTGACTGCCCAAAGTAGTCCGCGATACACACTCACCACTATGAGCCATGTAGGTAATTGTCCTTAACAACCCCTGAGTGAACAGGTGCTGAGTCCAAACTAATAGTACTACCGTTGCTAAGGCAGGTAGACAGCATTCCATGTGTAAACATAACAAACAAGCATTCATTAAGTCTCGTATAACATGCGGTAATTGGTTAGCGATTTAAAGTATTGTGTAGCGTGTTCGATGTGATTTAGTATAAGTAACGTATGTAACACCCAAAAGTGCGTAAAGCAAAAATGGATCGAGTATACTCACAGCGATTGATGGATTGAAGGGAGCGCTAGAGAGTAGGGTTAGCCTGAACAGATTGATAGCATAACGATAAACGACGTGTAAAACGATACAGAGTGCTAGGGGGTAGGACAGCAGTTCGATAGGATGGTAGTCTGATCGGACAGCCGGTCGTTCGAGTGACAGTCCGTTCGGACGGTCGTCCGGTCGAATGACCGTTTGAGTGGATTGCTACTTCCTTTGGGAAGGATGTGTTTGTGTATGATGGATTGACTTTTAAAGTTTTCGTTGTAGCATTTTGAAAACATTGAAGTATCTCTACCTTTCAGGTCGATCGATCAAACGACCGTTCGATCGGGCGATAGTCCGATAGGTTGGGCACTTCAGCGAGAACAAGTTCCCAGCAGGTTGTCACTCGATCGGACGGTTGTTCGATCGGGTGGCATCCTTTGTGCATTGAACATGTTGAAAATTCTTTAAGTGTTGAAGTTTCGAAACATCTCATAGTCGGATGGTCGGTAAATCGAGTGGTAACTCGATCGGACGGCAATCCGTTCGGTGTTCCCAAAACTTTTGAGGGTTTATTTGAAATCTAATTGTGGGGCCAAAGTGCAAGTCGATCGGATGACCGATCGTTCGGATGGTTGTTCGATCGGACAACAGTCCGTTCGGACGACACTCCATCCTAGTCGACCTGTTCGTCTTACACTTGGTTGTTTTGATTGTTTGTTTGTCGTTTTATCGAGACGTTTTGATAACGTGTTAAGCAACAGAAACCTCATCAATACTTGGTACTCCAGATCGGACAAGAATCACCCAAATCCAACCAGTTAACTGTTCGAGACGGTGTTTCATGATTAACCCAAAATCGGTAGTTTCGTGGATAGAATCCGGATATTGAACCAACACAACCACAAGAATGAGTAGTAAGTCGGCACAAGCTCCAATTCTATCGCTTTTGAGTGCATTGAGTGTAAAAGAGTTGAAAGAAAGTTGGAAAACCATCTTTCAATCCTTTTCATTGTGAATATGTTTAGATCTTATGAAAGATC
Organism: Helianthus tuberosus; assembly: GCA_030545235.1. Classification (NCBI taxonomy): domain Eukaryota; kingdom Viridiplantae; phylum Streptophyta; class Magnoliopsida; order Asterales; family Asteraceae; genus Helianthus; species Helianthus tuberosus. Next base: position 60,567,315 of record CM060415.1, on the reverse strand, counting down.
TTTGGTTGTTTATGTGGAAATCGGTTAGATCTAAGTTGTTCTTGGTGGATTGAGGCCAAAACATGAAGTTCTCAAGAACACATGATGACGTCATCCTAGAACACCTTGAATCTTGATGATTTGACGGTTAAAAGTTATGATTCAAAAGATAGAAAGGTGTAGGAGTGCGTGTAGATTAAGGAAGTACAAAATTTAGGACGAGATCTTACCGGAATCGCGAGAAATCTGAAGAAAAGTGGGGAAGATGAGCTGGTCGGAGGAGAGTTGTCAAAAGTAGAAAGTATGATGGTGACAAAGGGTATTTATAGGGTTTCCCAAATAGGAAAGGGGGAGGAGAGGGGCAGGTCGATCGGTTGGCAGTCCAATCGAACAGCTGGTCGATCGAGCGGCAGCTTGAGCGGCTGGTCGATCTACTGGTTACCTGGTCGATTGGCCACTTGATTCGAGTGTTCGGTGCGACGAATTTTGCCGTTTCGATTGCGATTGCGAGCCTTATGATGCGTTAGAGTTTCATAGTCAAATTACTTTTAATCCTAACTACTATATCAACATACAAGCATCCTTACTTCATATTCGTTTAGCGTTTGCGATTTGATTGCGATTGAGTTTCGATTACGTTTCGATTGATTACCACAACATAACATAAATAAACACGCACAAGTAGCACATAAGACATACACACACGTATAACAATAACCAAAGTGCATAAATTCGAGTTGCGAGTGCGATTGCGATAGCGGTAAAGCGATAAACAGCGATTACTATGCGAATATTAATAGATACTCCACATAACACAACTAAAGCGATACCAAAATAGACTAATTACAAGTCAAAGAAGTCAAAACAGGAATTGAGCAAGGAGAGACAGGTCGCAATTAGCAATCTTTTCTTCCTTTGAGTTCAATCTTGACTTTGACTTTCGAAACACGGGGTGTTACAGGAAGGTTAAAAACGTTCGAAGAAAGACTTAAGCAAAAGAAAGGAAGCCCAGGAGAAAGTTAAGACAAGTTGATGTTTAAACATCATGACAACAACTCAGGCAGAGGAAGACAGTTTGGAAACCGCGGGCGTGGCAGGTTTAACCAACTGCGTGGAAACCGGCGAGACAATAAAGACAAGTGATGCGTGTGAAGTGTTATATATATTAGGTGTATATTTTAAGCCCTTTTAACACTTATTTTAGCCAAGTTTTAAATTTATAAAACACGATATTTTACTAACACTAAACACACATATGGGCAAGTGCACCCATCGTTGAGCGTAGTATAGCGTTGGTAAGATACCGAGGTCGTCCAAGGACACAAGAGCTTTTAATACCGGTTTATCCTCAACGTCTAACCAAAATAAAAAGTTTAGAAAAATGTTTTAAGCTAAGAAAAATAAAAACTAACTAAAATGCTGAAAAATAAAAATAAAAGAAAAACAGATAGACAAGATGAATCACTTGGTTCTGACTCGTATCTAGTATAACCTTTGATTATTTCCGCACTTTTGCACATAATTAAGAGATTATCTTAGTTATTGTAGTAGGCCCCTCTTTTGAAGGTGACGTTACCCTCACCCAAGTAGTTTGAGTCAGCAAGGATACAATCCTAAAAGGGTGGATTATTGGAAGATAATGAATTAAGTTATTAATGCAGTATTGTGGTAGGCCCCGCTTTTGGCGGTGACGTTACCCTCGGCTAAGTAGTCTGAGTCAGCAGGGATACAGTCCTAAATAGCCGGGTTATAGTATTAATAAGAGTTAACTTATGAGGGGGTCAAAGAGTTTGGACCCCCGCCATCCAATACCGTGAAGTATTGAAGGAGGTCCTACTAAATTTGACCCAGGTCCATTGCAGGACCTTTAAACGCTGAACAATGGCAAGACCTTTACCAAACCGTTCCCTTAACCCCCGACCAGGTAGCCAACATACCTCCATATAGACCGTGGAGATATGAATGGTGAAAATCCTTTACTTTATATAGACAGTAAAATAATGCCAAGACACCACGGACAAATGATAAGGAAAGATCACCTTCAACATAAGTAACTAGTTATTAAAGTCATTAATACAAAACCAAATAAAAAGTGCAAAAGATTAGAAATAAAAAGTATTATACTAGACACTTTGTCTTCACCAAGTGATGTAAGAGACTTAGGCAAACATGGCCTTGATTGTCAAGAACTCTTACGATCAATCTTGGATCCCGAGACGACTCACACACTCTACGATGGACAATGGATGATGGTGGTGGATGATGGTGTTGTGATGGTGGTGGGTGGTGGATGAAGTGTGAGAGAGGTGGTGTGCCAAGGGATGAGTTGAAATGAATCCAAGCACTCCTATTTATAGGCTGAACAGAGAGCTGGGCACGGCCCCGTGTCCGCTGAACACGGCCCCGTGCCCGTCTGACACTCTCTCTCCTCATTAATTGTAATTCGCAATTACAATTAATGCGCCTGTAGTACTTTCGACACGCCCCCGTGTTCACTGGGCACGGCCCCGTGGTGGGCAATAGAAGCTTCTATAGGTTTGTCTTTTCTGCTGCTTCTTGGGCACGGCCCCGTGCTGGCTGAGCACGGGGCGTGTCCAGTCTTCTGACTTCTCTATTTTGCTTTGGAAGGTGCCGTTGAGGGGTCGGGCAGTCCACTAATGTTCATTTCCTTGTATTTATGTTGGAATTAGCTGTCTTTTTGCTTCTTTTGTGTTTTTGAGCTCATTTAATCCTGAAAATACAAAAGGAAGACAAAAACACTCTTTTTCCAATATTAGTACTTAAAAAGGGTTAGTTTTATGCCTCATTTGATGTAATTTATATGTTGCATTTTACACACATCAAATACCCCCACACTTGAATTTTTGCTTATCCTCAAGCAAAACTCTTTAATATGTGGCTTACACTCCCAAATGGAATAGGTAGAAGAGAAGGTTTTGGGCTTGTCGTAGAGTGTCGGGAATCCAAGGTCTTTTTGGGTTTTATCTTTATTTATTTACAATCCTATTCGTAATGATTTATTTAGAACTTTTCATAGGAGAAATTACTTATTTGGGCATAACATGCCTTTTTTAAAATTCCATTTATATACAAGTTCACATACCTCACGGGAGAAATCACTCACACTCGGCCGAAGGTGTATTTTTAGTGAATCACTCGAGAGCGGCATGGAACTTATTCCTACCATAAGCTTGCCAAGCAATCAATCCTCCTCCTTTTTAACTTTTATACCTTTGTAAATATCAAGAGGACTTTGTGGGTTAAGGGTTAGGCTTGGGTTAAAGGTAGGTGGTTGGGATAGTGGTTAGTGGTTAGTAGAAAAAGAGCGACAAGCGTAACAAGTGTCGGTTTTCGTAAGATTTTCTATTTTTGCAACTTTTTATTTTGATGAAGCTTTTATTCAAACAAAGTTATTTTTGATGAACTTGTTTGTTTTTTCTTTTTGCTTCATCAACAACACACATTTTTTTTATTTTTTTTATTTATTTTTTTTACGAAAAACTGAACTTGTTACTAAAACAAAGGGTTAAAAATAAAAAAGGTTTTGGTAGGTAAAAGGGTTTTTGGTTTGGGTGATGAAATGAAAAGGTTTAGGCTCAAAGGGGCTAACTAGGGGGATTTTTGGGTAGGTGGTAAAAGAAAAATAATGGTGTAGAAATAAAAAGGGGTTAGTCCTAATGCCTCCATCATTTACTTACTCGGGTTTAAGTTGATAAGGACCGGGAATGTATCGTCATGGCAAGTTCTAGAGTCGTAAGAACCAAGCGGCTATTCACACAAGAAACGAAAAATGAGCATTTAGTTTTAATGATATGTAATTGTGCTCAATAAAGGCTCAAAACTCACTTTTGTGGGAATGGGTTTTTAGGTGATCAAGTATATATAATCAAATTTTAACTAAGTTTGCTATGCCTTTTCATAATTTTCTTATGTTGGTCTTTTTATTACTACGCTATCGGTTGTAAATTTGTAAAAATATAACCTTTTTGAGAACTTGAATTTCCCGAGTTAAACCTAGACAAGTAAAAAAAAATGAAATTTTTGAAAAAATTTGGGGTGATTAGCGGTTCCAATAGAGTTTTGTGTAAGGCTTGTATTTAGGACTTGCAAAATTCAAGGCTTTAGCATCCCCCCCACACTTAAATTACACATTGTTCTCAATGTGTCCCAAAAATAAATTTTTAGGTTGATTAGATGTGTAAAATAATGTTAAAAAGCAAAAATTTTGTGACACTGGGCGCTGAACACGGCCCCGTGTTATCCGGGCACGGCCCCGTGTTCAAGTGCCAGTAATAAAATTAAAACAAGAGAAACAGAAGTCTGGACACGGGGGCGTGTTGGGTGAACACGGCCCGTGTCCAGTTACCTGAACTGGGCGTTTTCTGCAGGTGGTTCAGCACGGGGCCGTGTTGGTTGGGCACGGCCCGTGTTGAACCTTCTGAAATGGAGAGAATTGTCGGGTTGCCTTGTTCTTGTGCATGAGTTTATTTTTCTCGTTCCCCTTTTCATCCTTTACCACCATGAGTGTGTTTTATTCATTACAAACCCTCCAAACCTTAAAACCATCATTTCATTTCATCATAGAGAGAACTTACATAATCCTAAATTAAACTAGATAAAACAAGGAAATAATAAACCATGGAGTCCTAGCCTTTACTTTATTTTAATTAGCAAAATTTCCAAGAAGTAACTAATCTTGGTTAAACAAGGCCTTTTTGAACTCCTTCTTCCGCGTGCGGTTCTCCTCAAATGTCGGCGAGCCATTCTTCCACCTCCCTTGGAAGGAGAAAAGAAGGCTCATTGGCATTAGTTTGAGGAGTTTCAACTTCCACCGGGATCTCTTGTGGGTGTTCCACGGGAGGTTCCGCCGGAAAGTCTTCCCACCCGGTAGGGTTGTTGATTCCGAGTGCCAGGTTCCAATCCTGCTGAGGAAAGACTGGTTCCATTGGGGGTGCTACAAGAATATTTAACCTCTGGTGCAAGAGGTTAACTTCTTGGAAGCTGCTTTCAAGTCCCATCGTAAGATCGTTAATACGGTCGATTAGGACCTCCTCTACTGAAGTCATTTCGTCGAGATCCTCCCTTAATGCTATCACATAGTGCACAAGTGTCGCTTCAATGGAGGGTCTTCTTCCTCTTCGGCTGTTTGACGAATGCATAGATGATGTTTCGCTGTTTTCACTTGACATTCTACGAAAAATAAACTGAAAAAGTTTATTTAAATGAAACAGTTACCGGACACGGCCCCGTGCTCAATGAGCACGGCCCCGTGTTCATCTTTCTGCAGAATTTTGGAGCAAGGAAACTTGGATTTTTAAGTTATTTTCTGAACTTGTGGGGTCTTTTTAGTTGCTAATAACTTAAAACAATGTTACATAACATGTTTTTACCAAGATTCCTTGAACAAAACTCATTAATCCTTACCACAAAGTTTGAAGAATTCAAACTTTTAATGGTAGTTCTTTGAAGAAAGATGGAGAAGAAGGAAATGGCTAAAAGAGGAAAGGACAAGATGGGTTGTTGGAACCTTCTTTTAGACTTACCTAGGATAGTTTGAGAGAAGATTCCTGCAAATCTCTGCCCCAAGTTGGTCCAAATGTGCAGAATTCTTGGCTGCATTTATAGAAAACGACAGCATCCTGGACACGGCCCCGTGCCCAGTGGACACGACCCCGTGTGCAGGTGGAGTTCTGACACAGTTTGTCCGTATTCTGACGTACTGATCAGAATGGAATCTTTTGATGGACACGGGGGCGTGTTGGCTGGACACGGCCCCGTGTCGAGGGACTGTTTTATGAAGTTGTCTAGTTTTTTAAGGAACTTGTTAGTATCGGGTGGCTCCTGACTGGTTGGAACAACCCCAAAGTGCCTAAGATACCTTAATTGTCCTAGACTAAGGCGAGAACGCAAGAGGTTTTCGGTGAGGGTAATTCCTATTTTCATTCTAGGTGGACAAGTCCAACCCTTTCCCGGGCTCTTGTTAAAGAAGGTGTATGCCGAATCGCTCAGGTCTATGTATGCACCGAACGAAGTCGATGGAGAGTCCCTCACGGCACAATCGACACAGGGACGACTATCGTCCAAGTCTCTGCTAAGTACTAAGGCATTTTCGGGAGCAACGAGGTTGTTGGAATGCGGTTCCAGCATTTCGTCATGGCCATCGTCTTGGGGTGGATTAATAAAATCCTTCCTAAGCTCTTCTAACCCATTCAGAATTAGCTTTTCTAGTTGAAATAACTCATCAAGGAGCATTTCCCCTAGAATATCTGGCTGGGCGCATTCGAGGGAGAAATAGTGCTTATTTTTACTTTCGCCCCTCTTAAGGTTGTAAGAAGTCGGTGGGTCCATGTAATGGGGCCTATAATTTAGAAAGTAGCATTCTACTTCTTCATGTTTACCACCACGTAATTGACACCACGTACCATAAAAGTGCCGAAAGTAAAAACAATTACTATCACTCATGTTTATGTCAGAAATTACCAACCGCCGGGATCTAACGGTTCTGTTTTCAGTAACTGAAACTTGGGCACGGGGGCGTGTTGGGTGGGCACGACCCCGTGTTCAGCTTACTGTCTGACGTAAAACAGGATTGCCAGTTCCAATGATTGAGCACGGGGTCGTGTTCAGCGGGCACGGCCCGTGCTGAGCTCTGCAGAAGCTGAAAAACTAAGAAAATCCTAAAAAAAAAAAAGGACAAATGATTAGGCCGTTGATTCCTAACTTTCTTAAAATCCTTGTGTCCCCGGCAACGGCGCCAAAAACTTGATGCGTGTGAAGTGTTATATATATTAGGTGTATATTTTAAGCCTTTTTTAACACTTATTTTAGCCAAGTTTTAAATTTTTAAAACACGATATTTTACTAACACTAAACACACATATGGGCAAGTGCACCCATCGTTGAGCGTAGTATAGCGTTGGTAAGATACCGAGGTCGTCCAAGGACACAAGAACTTTTAATACCGGTTTATCCTCAATGTCTAACCAAAATAAAAAGTTTAGAAAAATGTTTTAAGCTAAGAAAAATAAAAACTAACTAAAATGCTGAAAAATAAAAATAAAAGAAAAACTGATAGACAGGATGAATCACTTGGTTCCGACTCGTATCTAGTATAACCTTTGATTATTTCCGCACTTTTGCACATAATTAAGAGATTATCTTAGTTATTGTAGTAGGCCCCTCTTTTGAAAGTGACGTTACCCTCACCCCAGTAATTTGAGTCAGCAAGGATACAATCCTAAAATGGTGGATTATTGGAAGATAATGAATTAAGTTATTAATGCAGTATTGTGGTAGGCCCCGCTTTTGGCGGTGACGTTACCCTCGGCTAAGTAGTCTGAGTCAGCAGGGATACAGTCCTAAATAGCCGGGTTATAGTATTAATAGGAGTTAACTTATGAGGGGGTCAAAGAGTTTGGACCCCCGCCATCCAATACCGTGAAGTATTGAAGGAGGTCCTACTAAATTTGACCCAGGTCCATTGCAGGACCTCTAAACGCTGAACAATGGCAAGACCTTTACCAAACCGTTCCCTTAACCCCCGACCAGGTAGCCAACATACCTCCATATAGACCGTGGAGATATGAATGGTGAAAATCCTTTATTTTATATAGACAGTAAAATAATGCCAAGACACCACGGACAAACGATAAGGAAAGATCACCTTCAACATAAGTAACTAGTTATTAAAGTCATTAATACAAAACCAAATAAAAAGTGCAACAGATTAGAAATAAAAAGTATTATACTAGACACTTTGTCTTCACCAAGTGATGTAAGAGACTTAGGCAAACATGGCCTTGATTGTCAAGAACTCTTACGATCAATCTTGGATCCCGAGACGACTCACACAATCTACGATGGACAATGGATGATGGTGGTGGATGATGGTGTTGTGATGGTGGTGGGTGGTGGATGAAGTGTGAGAGAGGTGGTGTGCCAAGGGATGAGTTGAAATGAATCCAAGCACCCCTATTTATAGGCTGAACAGAGAGCTGGGCACGGCCCCGTGTCCGCTGAACACGGCCCCGTGCCCGTCTGACACTCTCTCTCCTCATTAATTGTAATTCGCAATTACAATTAATGCGCCTGCAGTACTTTCGACACGCCCCCGTGTTCACTGGGCACGGCCCCGTGGTGGGCAATTGAAGCTTCTATAGGTTTGTCTTTTCTGCTGCTTCTTGGGCACGGCCCCGTGCTGGCTGAGCACGGGGCGTGTTCAGTCTTCTGACTTCTCTATTTTGCTTTGGAAGGTGCCGTTGAGGGGTCGGGAAGTCCACTAATGTTCCTTTCCTTGTATTTATGTTGGAATTAGCTGTCTTTTTGCTTCTTTTGTGTTTTTGAGCTCATTTAATCCTGAAAATACAAAAGGAAGACAAAAACACTCTTTTTCCAATATTAGTACTTAAAAAGGGTTAGTTTTATGCCTCATTTGATGTAATTTATATGTTGCATTTTACACACATCAACAAGCAAGGCACTAAGTATGAAGGATCTTCGTACAGACCTAGAGGTGGAAAGTCTAAGAATTGGAGGAATTTTGGAAGAAACAAAACAGACATAAGTAAGATCCAGTGCTACAAGTGTCAGAAGTATGGACATTTCAAGAAAGACTGTCCTGAGAAAGATGTTGTACAAGAACATTCAAATCTCATCGAGGAAGACGAAGCACCCATATTGCTAATGGCAATACAAGAAGAAAAGGTTGTTCAAGAAAGGGTTCTACTAAACGAAGAACGCATAGAACCAGCAAGTTACGCCATAGAAGTTGAAAGTCTATGGTATTTAGACAACGGGGCCAACAACCACATGACAGGAGTGCGAAGCCATTTCATAGAATTAGATGAAAAGGTGACATGGCAAGTTTGGTTTGGTGACAGGTCACATGTAGAAATTAAAGGCATAGGTTCAATACTGTTGGAATGTCTGAACCAAGAACAAAAGATTGTTTCTCAAGTATATGACGTGACCATGTCGTCCCGATCAGTCAAAAACCCAATTAAACCTAGGTAGCTAGGGTAAGTCGGGTATCGTATCCACGAAGAGCATGTGGTCAGTATCGCACGACCCGTTCGATTAGTTAGACTATTTACAAAAAATGTACAATGTGATTATGAAGTTTGCTAATTTTTATAAATTTATTTGGTTGTAAAATGAATCGGAGTGAACCGATATTTGGTTTTTATCAAAATCAATTACTTACTAACTAAGATTGCAAACCCAAATTACTAAATTGATAACAAGAATTGGGAAAATGGATCACACCCGGTTCGATAATTGTAAGACCTAGGGTTCCTACATGTTTTAACTTGATTCAATTGCATATAGTGATTAACGGATTACTATCACGAAGCTTAGGTGCCAATTGCTATCAACGTCATAGACAACGGACCGTAATGCACTTCGTTACCTCGGACATGTAAATCCTAACCTAAGATAAGGCATAAGTGCACAAATTCATTTCGCAAAGTCATAACTTTATCATCGTTCGACAATTCACAAATTCAATTCAAATGCACGACAATTATCATAAGTTTCAAATACTAAACAATTTGTCACAAAACCAAATTAAAATACAAATGTATAAACCCTAGAAATCTTACAACATCTACACCGGGGGGAAACCGAAGAGACTAGCCGCTCATGGTTGGATGGACGCGATCACCGGGCAATGAACACGAGCACGGAGCCATGACCTTGAGTCTTGAGGAATGGTGGAAGTTAGGGTTTGAATGATGATGATGTTAGGTGTGGTTAGAGATGAAAGAGATGTGTTAGATAGTCTTTTCTTTTTCAAAAAAAATGGGATTTGAAGGAAAAATAAAGTGTAACTCCCCTTTTTTCCAAAATTGACTTTTCTCTAAAAAAATCCCGTTTTTACTAATCAGCTGGTGTGCAGCAGATAATGTGTCAATTTCTGGCCTTTCAAAACCCTATATTTTGATTCGTCTCGTCGAGCTACCCCAAATGCATATATTATAAGCCCCGAAACTCATTTTCTAGCTCAAGATAAGCCAAAATGAAGTTTGGACTGTTTCTGGCGCATCAGTTTTGCCTCTTTTTGCATTTTCTTCAATTATGTTCTCTCTAGTATCCACCCAAAGCTTCAGTAAATCTCCAAAATGCACCTTAAACCTGTCAATGCCTGCAAAACACAAACCATATCAAAGTAGTGTATTCTAGAAAGTAACTTCGTGTAATTAACCGAAATTAAAACCAATAAGCTATGGAATTTTACCAACCCATCACATCCCCACACTTGTCTTTTGATTGCCCTCAAGCAAATATGTCTTTCACTTTCACGTGGGTCGAACAAGAAATACACTACCCATTCTTGAGACATAAGATAAGGTCTATTGTCATACAAAAGTTCAAACTCTTTACAGTTTTCAACATATTTAACGGTGAAGTGAACATTCACATATACAATGGTTATCCAAGATTAACCCGCCCTTAAAACTCGCAATTCATACATATCCCTCACAATGTTCACTCCACTCGGTTTACAAGTTGGCTAATTTTATTGATGTATTAGCACTTTTTAAAGTAATCGCTCCAAACCGAATAGAACATGTACCCGCATAGGCTTGCAACTCAATCATTCTCCACCACCGAACACAAATACTAAGCACAAGTTAAAAGGTCTTCAGAGGCTTGTAATGGGGCGAGGCGAAGGGTAGGAATAGGATATTTTAAGGTGATGAAAATTTCGATTCTTATTACAAACGACTATGCTAAACAAAACAAAACTAACTATAAACATCAACTACAAGGCAACAACTTTAGCCTTTTATTTCACAACTACTAACTCATATTTTTGTGTTTTTCTCAACAATTTTTTTTCTCTTTTTTTTTTCTCACAACTTTTCTGATTTTTTTTTTGAATAAATAAATCACAACTATATAAACATATACTCCTAAAATCGAATTTTCATCACACGGGTTTAAAAGAAAAAGGTTTAAGGTTATGGGCTATAGGGTAGTCAAACGAAAGGATTAGGCTCAAAATTGGCTACTAGGGGATAATTTTTGGGTAAGGATATAAAAATGGTGTAAAAGGAAAATGTTTACCTAATGCCTTAATCATTCTCGTGCTTGTATTCGGTCTATGGTCTCAAACATATCAAAAGTTGCAAGTTCTACAATACATGACTAATGGTCTACTCAAACAAAGAAACATAGGTATGTAATCTATGATATAAAAGTGGCTCAAAACCTCACATATCTAAAAGGGTATGGTATGTGACATGCATAAAATACTAGTTTCTTAGGCGGATTATTCCCAAATAACCACCCGCTAAATACCCGTCATGCTATTAATTTGAACTTGGCCATGACAAAAGACCAAATGGGTTGTGACATCCCTCGTTGACTTAGTTTCTTGTGCTTTTAAGATCGCTTTTGAAACAAGAAATTTTTGAAAAATTTTTGAAATTTTCCCCCATCCCCACACTTGAGGTAAACATTGTCCTCAATGTGTAGAATTTAAATGAACGGGTCAAAAATCGAAAACTTTTACTACTCCCCCATCCCCACACTTGAGGTAAACATTGTCCTCAATGTGTAAGAACTAGAGTTTTTAAAGCACACAAGAGATGTGACACGACTAACCTCCCCAAAATTTCCCCCCGGAAGATAAAATACAATTTACAATCCACTTATTTTCTAACTAAAAATCAAAAGTAAAAAGAAACGTATGCACCTGATTTTTGAGCTCATTCCTCGTGTGCTCTTCTTCTCTTCAAGAAAGCGGTCGTCCCACGAACATAATGTACATATAAATCTTAACCGTTGGGTAGAAGCATGCTTCTCACAACCATTAAAATTTATTAGCTACCTAGTTCTACCATTTTTATGAAAATATTACCAAGTCATACGTTAATTCACTTTGATTTATGTGGAAGAATAATTTACAATAACAACAAACCTAACTCACTTTCGTAGGAATCACGGTTGCATTTAGCTTATGCAACAAGCCCTTTTAAACCCCCCAATAGCTTGGGAGGACGAGAGGTCTCGCGAGGGTTGTATAGGGAACACACCCACAACGTTCATTTAACTAAGAAAAGAAAAAAATAAAAATAAAACGAATAATAGTACAAACTCTACAACAATTATACCTGATTTGCCTCTCATGGTGGTCGAAGTGCACATTTTCCTACCGAGTTGCCTACATACGCTCGGTATTTGGCATGTCGGATCCATTCTCTTTTTATTTTGCTCGGCATGCATATTGTAAAACTTTGGGGTCGCTTCTTACTAAACTGGCCTATGTCTTGCAACGCCACCCTTCGAATCCTTATACCCGAACCCGCATCCCCAACTTTGTAGGTTGGAGTGATAAGTATGGGAGAAGGATGGATATGAACGTGGGCATCTTTCGGATCCGACTCGTCTCGCGGTGTGATGTCTTCCGCTCGGTTCAAACATTCATTTTCTTGCTCGAGAAGATTGATAACCTTTTCCACCACATCACCATCCACCACTGTACCACTAGCCAACACCTCTTGGTCTCGTCTAAGTTGAGCCAATTCTTCGGTGAGATGACCCACTTTCTTTGCCAAGTCTTCATGAGCTTTATCCCTTACTTCAAACTCTTTTCTCACTTCGGTTGTAAGGGTACTCATAGCATTCATGAGAGCATCAAATTTGGAACTTATTGAGTTTTGAGGTTCCTCATATGCCGGTTGAGGGTATTCATTATAATTATCATCATACACCTCCCGGTAACTTGAGAAATGTGGCAATTCGGGTTCATAGTAGTACTCTTGATAATGTGGTGGTGGTTTGTAACCGGACTTTATTTTTCCTTTCCAAAACACTGGATCTTTCCAAAACACTGGACAATCTTCATGTATGTGAACTTTTCCACAACAAGGGCATGACTTTTCTTGCTTCGGTGGTGGAGGTGGTCTAGTGTATGGATAAGGTGAGGATGGACCATTGAAATCTTCATAATCCGCCCTCCTATAATCAAACAATCCGCTGAGGTAGTCTTCCCGTTCCTTGTTGGCTTGAACTTTTTTGTAGAAAACAGAGCAATCCTCTAAATAGTGCTCTCCGCTTCCGGAACACTCACACGGATCATCATCTACCCAATTCATATTGAAAGATGGTACCTGCAAAACATGTACCTACACAAACAAGCTCGACCACTCAAAGTAAAATCACAAAAATACAAGAAAGAAAAACTAAACTAAAATCGAACAAGCAATGAAATACTAAGCGCACTAGCTCCCCGGCAGCGGCGCCATTTTGACGTGACCGTGTCGTCCCGATCAGTCAAAAACCCAATTAAACCTAGGTAGCTAGGGTAAGTCGGGTATCGTATCCACGAAGAGCATGTGGTCAGTATCGCACGACCCGTTCGATTAGTCAGACTATTTACAAAAAATGTACAATGTGATTATGAAGTTTGCTAATTTTTATAAATTTATTTGGTTGGAAAATGAATCGGAGTGAACCGATATTTGGTTTTTATCAAAATCAATTACTTACTAACTAAGATTGCAAAACCAAATTACTAAATTGAAAACAAGAATTGGGAAAATGGATCACACCCGGTTCGATAATTGTAAGACCTAGGGTTCCTACATGTTTTAACTTGATTCAATTGCATATAGTGATTAACGGATTACTATCACGAAGCTTAGGTGCCAATTGCTATCAACGTCATAGACAACGGACCGTAATGCACTTCGTTACCTCGGACATGTAAATCCTAACCTAAGATAAGGCATAAGTGCACAAATTCATTTCGCAAAGTCATAACTTTATCATCGTTCGACAATTCACAAATTCAATTCAAATGCACGACAATTATCATAAGTTTCAAATACTAAACAATTTGTCACAAAACCAAATTAAAATACAAATGTATAAACCCTAGAAATCTTACAACATCTACACCGGGGTGAAACAGAAGAGACTAGCCGCTCATGGTTGGATGGACGCGATCACCGGGCAATGAACACGAGCACGGAGCCATGACCTTGAGTCTTGAGGAATGGTGGAAGTTAGGGTTTGAATGATGATGATGTTAGGTGTGGTTAGAGATGAAAGAGATGTGTTAGATAGTCTTTTCTTTTTCAAAAAAATGGGATTTGAAGGAATAATAAAGTGTAACTCCCCTTTTTCCAAAATTGACTTTTCTCTAAAAAAATCCCGTTTTTACTAATCAGCTGGTGTGCAGCAGATAATGTGTCAATTCCTGGCCTTTGAAAACCTTATATTTTGATTCGTCTCGTCGAGCTACCCAAATGCATATATTATAAGCCCCGAAACTCATTTTCTAGCTCAAGATAAGCCAAAATGAAGTTTGGACTGTTTCTGGCGCATCAGTTTTGCCTCTTTTTGCATTTTCTTCAATTATGCTCTCTCTAGTATCCACCCAAAGCTTCAGTAAATCTCCAAAATGCACCTTAAACCTGTCAATGCCTGCAAAACACAAACCATATCAAAGTAGTGTATTCTAGAAAGTAACTTCGTGTAATTAACCGAAATTAAAACCAATAAGCTATGGAATTTTACCAACCCATCAGTATACTACATTCTAAGTCTGAAAAGCAACATATTAAGCCTTCGACAACTTACAGAAATTATTTGCAAAGTAGTAATGGATGGAGACTTACTAACAGTCCGCGACAGAAATAGAAAGTCACTAATGCGAGTCAGGAGAATGAGGAACAAGTTGTATAAAGTAAAGTTGAAGATTGGAAGGCCAATCTTCTTGCTCTCAAACACAGAAGATTTAACATGGTTATGGCATGCAAGGTTAGGCCATTTACACTTCGATGCTATTAAGGAAATGACTCGAAAGAACTTGGCACATGGAGTTCCTCAAATAAGTCATGCCAATCAAGTATGTGACGCATGCTTATTAGGAAAACATACTAGGACACTATTTCCAAATCAGGTAAAATTCAGATCTTTGAGACCTCTGGATTTAGTCTATGGAGATTTGTGTGGTCCTATATCCCCACCAACACATTCTGGGAAGAAGTATATATTTCTACTTGTAGACGTCTGTACGCGCTACATGTGGGCATATCTACTAACTTCCAACGATCAAACATTCGAAACTTTCAAGCAGTTCAAAGAAAAGGTGGAGACAGAAAATCGAACCAAGTTAAAAATGCTAAGGACGGACAGAGGAGGAGAATTCACGTCGGCTGAATTCAGCAAGTATTGCAAAGACAATGGCATAGCAAGACAGCTTACATCGCCATATTCCCCACAGCAAAACGGAGTAGTGGAAAGAAGAAACAGGACGATGTTGTCAACTACTCGAAGTATGTTAAAGGCGATGAACATGCCACAAAATTTCTGGGGATAAGCAATAAGACATACGTTATATGTATTAAACCGGATTCCAACGAAGGCTTTGGTAAACAAGACCCCGTATGAAGCACTGAAAGGAAGAAAGCCGAATCTGGAACTGATGTGTGTAAAATGCAACATATAAATTACATCAAATGAGGCATAAAACTAACCCTTTTTAAGTACTAATGTTGGAAAAAGAGTGTTTTTGTCTTCCTTTTGTATTTTCAGGATTAAATGAGCTCAAATTCACAAAAGAAGCAAAAAGACAGCTAAATCTAACATAAATACAAGAAAAGGAACATAAGTGGATTGCCCGACCCTTCAGCGGCATCTTCCCAAGCAAAATAGAGAAGGCAGAAGACTGAACACGCCCCGTGCTCAGCCAGCACGGGGCCGTGCCCAAAAAGCAGCAGAAAAGACAAACCTATAGAAGCTTCTATTGCCCACCACGGGCCGTGTCCAGTGAACACGGGGGCGTGGCGAAAGTACAGCAGACGCATTAATTGTAATTGCGAATTACAATTAATGAATAAAGAGAGTGTCAGACAGGCACGGGGGCGTGTCCAGCGGACACGGGGCCGTGCCCAGCCTTCTGTTCAGCCTATAAATAGGAGTGCTTGGTTTCATTTCAACTCATCCCTTGGCACACCACCTCTCTCACACTTCACCCACCACCCACCACCACCATAACACCATCATCCACCACCATCATCCATTGTCCATCGTAGAGTGTGTGAGTCGTCTCGGGATCCAAGATTGATCGTAAGAGTTCTTGACAATCAAGGCCATGTTTGCCTAAGTCTCTTACATCACTTGGTGAAGACAAAGTGTCTAGTTTAATACTTTTTATTTCTAATCTTTTGCACTTTTTATTTGGTTTTGTATTAATGACTTTAATAACTAGTTACTTATGTTGAAGGTGATCTTTCCTTATCGTTTGTCCGTGGTGTCTTGGAATTATTTTACTGTCTATATAAAATAAAGGATTTTCACCATTCATATCTCCACGGTCTATATGGAGGTATGGTGGCTACCTGGTCGGGGGTTAAGGGAACGGTTTGGTAAAGGTCTTGCCATTGTTCAGCGTTTAGAGGTCCTGCAATGGACCTGGGTCAAATTTAGTAGGACCTCCTTCAATACTTCACGGTATTGGATGGCGGGGGTCCAAACTCTTTGACCCCCTCATAAGTTAACTCCTATTAATACTATAACCCGGCTATTTAGGACTGTATCCCTGCTGACTCAGACTACTTAGCCGAGGGTAACGTCACCGCCAAAAGCGGGGCCTACCACAATACTGCATTAATAACTTAATTCATTATCTTCCAATAATCCACCATTTTAGGATTGTATCCTTGCTGACTCAAACTACTGGGGTGAGGGTAACGTCACCTTCAAAAGAGGGGCCTACTACAATAACTAAGATAATATCTTAATTATGTGCAAAAGTGCGGAAATAATCAAAGGTTATACTAGATACGAGTCGGAACCAAGTGATTCATCCTATCTATCAGTTTTTCTTTTATTTTTATTTTTCAGCATTTTAGTTAGTTTTTATTTTTCTTAGTTTAAAAACATTTTTTCTAAACTTTTTATTTTGATTAGACATTGAGGATAAACCGGTACTAAAAGCTCTTGTGTCCTTGGACGACCTTGGTATCTTGCCAACACTATACTACGCTCACGATGGGTGCACTTGCCCATATGTGTGTTTAGTGTTAGTAAAATATCGTGTTTTATAAATTTAAAACTTGGCTAAAATAAGTGTTAAAGGGGCTTAAAATATACACCTAATATATATAACACTTCACACGCATCAAGTTTTTGGCGCCGTTGCCGGGGACACAAGGATTTTAAGAAAGTTAGGAATCAACGGCCTAATCATATTTTTATTTTTCTTTTTAATTTTCTAGGATTTTCTTAGTTTTTCAGCTTCTGCAGAGCTCAGCACGGGCCGTGCCCGCTGAACACGCCCCCGTGCTAAATCATTGGAACTGGCAATCCTGTTTTAAGTCAGACAGTAAGCTGAACACGGGGCCGTGCTCACTCAACACGCCCCCGTGCCCAAGATTCACTTACTGAAAACAGAACCGTTAGATCCCGGCGGTTGGTAATTTCTGACATAAACATGAGTGATAGTAATTGTTTTTACTTTTGGCACTCTTGTGGTACGTGGTGTCAATTATGTGGAGGCAAACATAGAGAATTAGAATGTTACTTTCTAAATTATAGGCCCCACTACAGGGACCCACCGAGTCCTTATAACCTTAAGAGGGGCGAAAGTAAAAATAAGCCCTATCTCTCCCTCGAATGCGCCCAGCCAGATTTTCTAGGGGAAATGCTCCTTGACGAGTTATTTCAACTAGAAAAGCTAATTCTAAATTGGTTGAAAGAGCTTAGGAAGGACTTTATTGATCCGCCCCAAGACGATGTCCATGAAGAAATGTTGGAACCGCATTCCGACAACCTCGTTGCTCCCAAAAATACCTTCATACCTAGCAAAGACGTGGACGATAGTCGTCCCTGTGCCGATTGTGCCGTGAAGGACTCTCCATCGACTTCGTTTGATGCATACATAGACCTGAGCGATTCGGCATACACCTTCTTTAACGAGAGCCCGGGAAAGGGTTGGACTTGTCCACCTAGAATGAAAATAGGAATTACCCTCACCGACAACCTCTTGCGTTCTCGCCTTAGTCTAGGACAATTAAGGTATCTTAGGCACTTTGGGGTTGTTCCAACCAGTAAGGAACCACCCGATATCGACGAGATCCTTAGAAGTAACAAAACTCCATAAGACAGCCTCCAGACACGGGGCCGTGTCCAGGTCAACACGCCCCCGTGCTCATCTAAAAGATTCTCTGCTGATTTTGTCAGAATACGGACAAAATGTGTCAGGATTTCCTCTGCACACGGGGCCGTGTCCAGCCAACACGGGGCCGTGTCCAGTGCGCTGTCGTTTTCTTTAAATGCAACCTGATTCCTGCTCATTTTTTACCACTTCAATAAACAGAGATTCCTGGGATCTTCACTCATACCATCCTAGGTAAGTGCTAAAAGAAGGTTCCCAAGGACCATCTTGTCCCTTCCACTTTTATTCATTTCCTCTTCTTTCAAAATTTTTCAACATTTCCTCCATGGAAGCTTGGAAATCCCCTGATTCCAATCCTCTATGAGAAGTTTGTAAGATTATTTGCTAAGGATTCTTGTTTAAAGTCAGTTGTATAACTTTGTTTTAAATTATCTGAGCTTAAAACCCAGCTAAAAATCATGAAAATAATTTAAAACTCCAAGACTCCTTAGCCTAAAATCCTGCAGACAAATGGACACGGGGCCGTGCTCAGCGAGCACGCGACCGTGTCCGAGGCACTGTTTTGTAAAAATTTAGCTTTCTTTGGTTTCTTTCACAGAAAATGGCAAGCAGAACAAGCGGATCATCTTCAAGAAGTAACCGACAAGGGAGGAGATCATCGACAACAGAAGACTCTCTTGTAAACTATGTTTACGCCCTAAGGGAGGCTATTGACGAAATGACGGGAGTGGAGGAAGCATTGGTCGACCGTATCAACCATCTAACAGTGGGGCTGGAAGGCTGTCTCCGAGAGGTAAACCTCTTGCACCAGAGGTTAAACCTTCTCGCCTCCCCGCCTTTGGTACCTATAATAACCCAAAGGGCGTGGAACGTGGTGCCAGAAGTCATCATTCCGGCCGAATGGTACGCCATGCACCAAGAGCCTCCGCAAAGAGTGGTGCAAGGAGTCCCGGTGAATGTTCCTCCTCAGCCACCAGTTGCTGAGGAAAATGAAGCCGCATTCTTCCTTCCTAGGGAGATCGAAGAATGGCTTTAAACAACGTTTAGGGAAGGAATCCTTCGGCTAAAAGTCCTACTATATCGGGAAACTATTCTCGAAATTTTCTTAAAATAGTAGAACTCTTTATGATAACCTCGTGTACCTCCTGACCTATTTAGTTAAGTTTTTGTTTATCTTAATTTAGGACTATGTAAGGTCTCTCTATGATGCAATGAAATGATGGTTTTTAAGTTTGGATGGTTCATAATAAATAAAACACACTCATGGCGGTAAGGGATGAAAAGGGGAACGAGACAAATGACCCCATGCACAAGAACAAGGCAACCCGGCATCAATCTCTTCATTACAGAAGGTTCAACACGGGCCGTGTCCAATCAACACGGCCCCGTGCTGAACCCCCTGCAGAAAAATACCCAGTTCAGGTAACTGGACACGGGCCGTGTTCACCAGACACGCCCCCGTGTCCAGGCTTCTGTTTCTTTTCTTTAATTTTTGTTACTGGCACCTGAACACGGGGCCGTGTGCGGTCCCCACGGGGCCGTGTCCAGACAGCCAGTAACATAAATCTTTGCTTTTAACACCATTTTACACATCTTATCAACCTAAAAATTTATTTTTGGGACACATTGAGGACAATGTGTAATTTAAGTGTGGGGGGGATGCTAAAACCTTGAAATTTTGCAAGTCCTAATAACAAGCCTTACACAAAACTCTATTAGAACCGCTAAACACCCCAAATTTTTCAAAAATTTTCATTTTTTTTACTTGTCTAAAGTTTAAGTTAGGAATCATAAGATTAATAAGGTTATATTTTTACAAATTTACAACCGAGAACGTCGTGATAACAAGAACCAACATAAGAAAATTATGAAACGGCATGACAAGCTTAATTAAAATTTGATTATATATACTTAATCACATAAAAACCCATTCCCACAAAAGTGAGTTTTGAGCCTTTATTGAGCATACAAATTTACATCTTTAGACTAAATGCTCATTTTTCGTTTCTTGTGTGAATAGCTGCTTGGTTCTTACGACTCTAGAACTTGCCATGACGATACATTCCCGGTCCTTATCAACTTAAACCTGAGTAAGTAAATGATAGAGGCATTAGGACTAACCCTTTTTTCTTCTACACCATTATTTTTTTTTACCACCTACCCAAAATCCCCCTAGTTAGCCCCTTTGAGCCTAAACCTTTTCATTTCATAACCCAAACCAAACACCCTTTTACCCACCAAAACCCTTTTTCATTTTTAACCTTTTGTTTTAGTAACAAGTTCGGTTTTTCGTATGATCGGCTGAAAAAAAAAATTGTTGATGATGAAGCAAAAGAAAATAAACAAACAAGTTCATCAAAAATAACTTTGTTTGAATAATAGATTCATCAAAATAAAAAGTTGCAAAAATAGAAAGTCCTACGAAAACCGACACTTGTTACACTTTTTCACCCTTTTTCTACTAACCACTAACCACTAACCCAACCACCTACCTTTAACCCAAGCCTAACCCTTCACCCGCAAAGTCCTCTTGATATTTACAAAGGTATAAAAGTTAAAAAGGAGGAGGATTGATTGCTTGGCAAGCCTATGGTAGGAGTAAGTTCCATGCCGCTCTCGAGTGATTCACTAAAAATACACATTCGGCCGAGTGTGAGTGAATTCTCCCGTGAGGTATGTGAACTTGTATATAAATGGAATTTAAAAAAAAGGCATGTTATGCCCAAATAAGTAATTTCTCCTATGAAACGTTCTAAACAAATCATAACGAAGAGGATTGTAAATAGATAAAAATAAAACCCAAAAAGATCTTGGATTCCCAACACTCTATGACAAGCCAAAACCTTCTCTTCTACCCATTCCATTTGGGAGTGTAAGCCACATATTAAAGAGTTTTGCTTGAGGACAAGCAAAAGTTCAAGTGTGGGGGTATTTGATGTGTGTAAAATGCAACATATAAATTACATCAAATGAGGCATAAAACTAACCCTTTTTAAGTACTAATGTTGGAAAAGAGTGTTTTTGTCTTCCTTTTGTATTTTCAGGATTAAATGAGCTCAAATTCACAAAAGAAGCAAAAAGACAGCTAAATCTAACATAAATACAAGAAAAGGAACATAAGTGGACTGCCCGACCCTTCAGCGGCATCTTTGTTGGTGCACACATCTGTCGTCTTCGTCTTGTATCTAGTCTCGGGTTCGATGCGGTTCTAATCAAGCATGATGTCATCATCAAGGATGATGACATCACACAAGTTACATCACAAATGACATCATTATGCTGACATCATCACTGCATCATCACAAAAGACAAAACGGATTTGAAGTTTAAAATGAGATTTCGCTTCAAACATGTATTGTTATATTTCGCTTCAAAGATAGTTAAGGATTTCGCTTGAATGGTTTCAAGCGAAATCAAAGCTCTATAACTAGGCTTCTTGACTTGTCATTTGTAACATTTTGCCAGAACAAGAAACCGAGGTGCTGCCGGTTTTCTTTTAGATTGTAAACAGTGTCAATTCAATATAAAAGAGGATTAAAGTGTGAAACAAGCTGTTTTACCATCCGTTTCTCTGTTTCCGCCTTTGAAACGGACTAGAACTCTTCCAAACGACTCGTTTAGGTCGGAATCCGATCCTACAATTGGTATCAGAGCCAGTGAAGAAGAGTTCTTGTTGATTCAGCCGTAATTTCTGTTTCTACACCATTCTTTTTCGAAAATTAAAACTTTTTACGGTTAAAATCGGTTCAATCTCTCACATATTATGCGAAAACACGTTTTAACAAATCCTTGAGAGTTTCAGATTTAAAAAAGGAATAAAACTGAATCAATTGGACAAAAGTTTGATCGAAAATGCTGTTGTCATAGATTTCGCTTGAGATTTTGGAAGATTTCGCTTGAATAGTTGAAGCGAAATTGATCTGATTAGATTTCGCTTGAATATCCTGAAGCGAAATTGATCTGATTTTGATTGAACGTTTTCTGTTTGAAGGTGATTCAGTAGGTTGTGTGATACGTGTCTTGATTTGATCAATTGCCATCATTTACTTTGTATTAAAATTGAGAAATGAAATCATGAGTTTTGTGTCAGTTAACACGAGGTGATCAAACCATTTATGATTGCATGTGAAAAATCTCGAGAACATAAGAATTTTTGATCGAATCTTAGCTGTAGTCGGTTTATCGGTTTGTATGTAAATGTTGAGATAAACTCTACAATCGGTTTGTCAGTTTGCATGTGATATTAAAGTGTTTGTCAAGTTAGTGGATTTTGTGGTCGAATAGTATTGTCTCGATTTTATAGTTGCGTAATTAAAAGGTGTCGGATTGAGAGTATTGGTATTTGCGATTACATTTGATCATATTGTTTAATATTCTGGTTCAATCATGTTTGCATGTAAAAATAGTATCAGTAATACATGTGATATAGTAAAGGTTTCGATTCAATAGGGATACAAGTGTTGTTTTGAAAATTGGTTAGTGTCAGCATATTGTTTTGTGTAATATTTTATTTTGTCGGCCACTTTATATTGTTTGTAATCATAGATAACATTGCATGAAAAGTTGACAAAATATACGTGATTTTATCAGTTTACGAGTGTGATATTATGTGTTGATCAAGTTCTCAAACCAAATTATATATATTCAGCCTATTACATTGTTCGGCTCATTAGAATTTTAAATAGTGTGTTCAATATATGTGAAGTTCATGTGATCATTTTGAAAACCCATGATATCATTTTGCTATAATATTCGTGATAAGATTGCAAGAAAAATTCGGTTCACATTTGTTGTTAGCAGTTAGGTCACAAGGTTTGGAGTTTAGTCGATTTGCTCGGTTTGATCAGTACGTTTGTCAGTCAAGTCGCACGGTGTGTACTCAGGTCGCGTGGTTTGAGTCGTGGTTTCTGTCAGTTCGTACGGTTTGGATTTCAAAAGTCTCAAAGGTCATTTGTGTTCAATTCGGATCCTAGAAGTTCTCATAGTTGGTCAATGTTCAGTTCGCATAGAAAATCACCAGTTCGAGTACAAGTCTTATTCCGTTAATTGATAAGTAATTAAACTGATCGTGGTTTGTTCGTTTGTCAGGTTTGTCAAGTAATCTTCAGATTCTTCATAAACATGGACGAGGATTTCTACAACGCATTTGCTACTCCGGTTACCCCAATCAGCCTTGCACAAAACACGATGTTGGAAAACGAAACGGGCACGATGCAAAAGCCACCTAAACTAATGAACATTGAGGAATACAAGGGTTGGGAAGGTCGTTTCGAGAATTGGGTGTAAGCAAACTATCTTGATGCATGGGAATGTGTTGAGACAAAATATGTTCGACCGATGAATGATGATGAAGAAGTGGTTCCGATTAAAGATTTGACTGCTGATGCTAGAAAGAAGTACAAAGATGAGAAAATGATGCTGAGTTTATTACAACAAGCTGTGAAAGAAGATATTTTGGTTCTATTGCAACATAATGGAACTTCATATTCGATTTGGAAAGCTTTACGGTCTAAGTTTCGTGGTAGTGAAGAAATGGTCAAAAGCAAGAAATCGCTTCTAAAGAAAGAATTTGATCTATTTCGCATATTAAAGAATGAAAGTACTAGAGAAATGATTGAAAGATACTGCAATTTGCTTGCTAATATGAAGAGATTGAGTATTGAGAAAACCAATGAAGAGTTGATCGAAAAACTTGCTGATGCTTTGCCATATGAGACTTGGGGAACATATCTTATGATGCTTAAAAACAAGAAAGGTTTTAGCAATTTGACACTTAGCAAGTTTATTGAAAAGTTGGAAGCTCAAGAGATGGAGCAACAAAAGATTATTCGAATGAAAGATTTCGATGGTGAACAGGATATTGGGTTGTATTACAAAGCAGGGGTGAATGAGAAGTCTAAAAATGTATCTCCAAAAATAGAAACTGCTTACAATGCCAAGAATTCTTCTGGAAGTTCATCATCAGGATCAAACAGCAAATCAAGTTTCACATCATTTCCGTCTTTCGATCCAAACATTTCAGCAACAAAGAATGGTAAAAAGATTCAGTGCAACATTGTACTGAATTTGGAGAATGATGAAGACTATTCAGTAGAAATTGCTAAAAGCCATATGTCTTTATTGGGAACTGTTCTTGAATCTTATGGTAGTTTTGTTGCAGGTCGAATCGGGAATCCAATGTTGACAAAGGAAGATTACGACCAGATCGATGCTGAAGAGATGGAGCTGATGGACATAAAATGGTGTTTGGCCAGCGTGTTGAGGAGAGCTGAGAAATTCAAGCAAATCACTGGAAGAGATGATCTACGTGAAGCTAATGTTTCTACTTTAGGTTTTGACAAATCTAAAGTCACTTGTTTTCGTTGCAGGGAGAAAGGTCACTTCAAGAGGGAGTGCACCAATCGCAAAGCAAGTGGAGCTCAGAATCCTTTCAACAACAACAATGATTATTATCGAAAAGCCATCTATCATCAAGTTGCTCAACAACCATCTCAACAACATCAACATCAAAATCAAGCACAAACTGCACATGGAATGCACATTATTGAAGATTCTGGAAAGAGAGCTTGTGCAGTGAATCAAGATTCTTTAAAGAGAGTAAATGGTAGTGCCTTGATAATAGATCAAGACGACGAAAAGTTACCTGAAGGATTTAGCTGGGAAAATTTCACATGGGATGATCATGTTCCTGATCAAGCTAAAGCTCACACAGCTTTTGTTGCCAAAGTTGAAGAAGATAGTGATGATGATCGTGAGTATTGGGCAAGAAAATTCAAAGCTGATATGAAACTGCTTGCTGAAAGTGACAGTGAAGATGAAAAGGTTAAAAAGAAGAAGAAAAAGATCAAAACTCCAGTAAGTAGTGATGACGAAGAAATTCCAGTAATCAAAAGGAAAGTAAAAGTTGAAGTTGCAAAGTTCAAAGTTGAAGATGAAGTTGATGCAAAAAAGATTCCAGTGAAGTGTGTAAACTGTGAAGCTGTGAAGAAGCAGAACAGTACACTGATCTATAATTTGAATAGTTTGAAGGAATCTTATGATGTACTGAACAAAGCGATGAATCAGTACAACCAAACAAGTGAAGAACAAGCTACAGCAATGAAAACACTTCAAGGAGCTTTTATGACGAAGCAAAAAGTGGTGAACAACTACATTGAGAAGTGTGCTGTGCTAGAACAAAAGTTGGAATTGCAAAGAATTGAGACTGAAAGAGTAAATCGATTGTTGAAAAGTTACTCATGTACTTCTTATGTCATTGACAGGATTTATCCAACTGTTGAAGGCATGAAGGCATTTGAAGAAGATGAAGTAACTGAAGAAAAGAAGGATGATGGAAAAGAGACTGAAGAAAAGACTCCAGACAAGAAGAAGAATGATACAAAGAAAAAGACTGACAAGAAAGATTCTGGTAAGAAACAAGAAGTCAGTTATAACAAATGTCCACCCCCGTTAGAAAATGGATATTTGCCCAGGAATCCAAATCAGGAAAGAGTTGAAAAAGCAACAAATTTACAGTGGGAGTCGGAGTTGTCGGTCAATTTGCCAGAAAATATTGATGTCGTGTTTACATCATCTGACACTGATCATGAGTCCGAGTTAATTAAGAAAGTCGTCGATCAGGTGTTGGATAAAGATGAAACTGAGGAGTCAAAGTTGGAGTCAAACTCAGAGTCAAAGTCAGAGTCAGAGTCAAAGTCTGGTTCTGAAAGTTCGAGTTCGATGGTCAACAGTCAAAATTCTTCAGTTAAAAGGGTTTACAACAAAGAATTCCTGTTATCAAAATCTAATTTGAGTGACGAAACATTCAAAGTTGCATATACATTGAATGATTCCGACAAATTATATTCTGATGAGGAATTTCCACTAAGAGGTGTAAAAACTGAGATGATCAAAAAGATTTTCAAACTAACAGAAATCAATTTTTCTGAATTAAAAGATGTAAATCTTATTGATAAACCTAAAAATATACCTCAAGAGTACAACAAAGATTAAACAAGAAAAAAGGTTACAGTTCTGGTTCTGGTTTTCACAAGAAATCAAACCCTAACCGTAATTTCAAAAAGAAAGGTCTTGGTTTTACTCCAACAGAAAAACAGAAAAATGAAACATATGTTCGTGATTTTAAAGCAAAGATGACATTTGTTTTAGGTACATCAAGAGATGAGGAAGAAAAGGAAAGGTTTTGGAGGCAGTCGAATAGTAAATTTCTTGCAAAGAAGCAAGAAGAGATGAAAGAAACGAGAACCTGTTTCCAATGCAACACTGTTGGACACATTGCCAGAGATTGTTCTAAGGCAATATCATCAAAACAGGGAGTTTTTCGTAAACAAAAAGAAAAAGTGGTTAAGTTTGAACCGCCAATTGACCGAACCAAATTATTCAAAAATTCGACTTTTGAAATTGGTGAAAGTTTAAACAGGTTTTACAAGAAAAGAGGAAATCTTGACAACCAGGAATGGGTTGTTAAGAAGTCTGTTGATAGTTCTAGCGATGATTCTGATAGGTTGAAATCAGAGGAGCTATCTTCTGGCGATGAATCTGATTCCATAAAATCAGAGGAGCCACAGGTTGAGTTAAAATTGAAAACTTCAGTTCCTCAAATGGATGATGTTCATTTTCCACCATTGAAGGATGAAAATTTTAAGAAGAAAATTGGTAAAGTTGAGATATCAAACCAATTTTATGATGATAACAAGGTTTTTGATGTTGAAAAAGCCTTTAACCCCACTGTGAAATACATTTTTGGTAAAATGATTGATCGAAAAGTCAAAGGGGTTAAAGAATTTTACGAGAAGAAAATGCAGAAAGATAAAGTTGAACCATCCCTAGTTCGTGACTGGGATGGCTCATACTACGAACAGTAAGTCTGTGGACTTGCCGGAGATCCCAAGTTGGTAATCGTGGATCAGGAATCGGCATCATTCTGTGTATTTGATTGTGTTTTTCGTACAAGTGGTAAATCAGGGACATTAAGTTGTATCTGATTTTCTACAAGAGGTTAAAAAACAATGTGATGAACCAAACCTCTAACTCTACAAGTGGTAAAAACAAACTTATTTTCAAGAAAAATCATTTTGATTAAAACAAACTTAAGTGTTTTGAAATCTAAATGAGAAAATAGTTTGTTGTGAGGGGGAGTTTTGATTGTTTATGTCAAGTGGATGGCGAATTGAAGCAATTCGATATCGGTTGTCATTTTATTGTACATTTTACTTTTAAATTTCCTTTAATGTGTTTGCATTTTAGGGGGAGTAGAAATTTCAGAAAATCCAAAAACATTTGAAAATTTGAAAAATCCAAAAACATGATAAAATCAAAAATGAGTTTTGTTGTATAAAAGAGGAAATGATAGTACATCAGTGGACTATCACAATATGCTAAAGAATTGGAAAGTTAAAAAATGATGAAACATTGAAAAATGCTAATCATGGCTGTTGTAATTCAAAAGATCCTCTAAAGGGGACACACCTAAAAGTCAACTAGGCTCTCTGCTGAACGGAAGTTCTGACCTGAGCTATCACGGTTGCATAATTTATTCCCCTTACAGATATCATCTGTGGTATACTCACCTGTAAGACTGAATATTGGGATCTGGATACGGGAGTATATTCTGAGGTGGGACACATGATTGAGTTTAAGTACTTAAAACATTAATATCGTATCTCGAAGCAATTGAACTTTGTGTGAAAATTTAAGTGGACAAGTATACTGACAATCTAAGTGAATCGTTTAAAACTTAAAATGAAATGAAGCTTAACGGTGTTGGTGATATGTCTCAAAATCTGATATGATCCTCTTGCACAAACTCACAAAAATATTGTATGTAAATATTTCTTTACTGCATTTCATTTTATTGAAAAATTCAAAAAGTTTTTAGTGTGTTTTAGCATAAAATTTTGAAAAATACAAAAAGATTTTCGACAACTGGTGTTGGAAAGCTGATTTTCAAAATTCTGAGTGCTAAACATGATGAGTATAATTTGAGGGGGAGTTTGTGTTTAAATCTGATTATTTTTGTCAAATCTTCAAGTGGTTCATCAACTTGAAAGATCATTTTGATTAGGTTTTTAGAGAAGAGTTTGCATTAGTGAAAGTTTATATGTTTGAAATGAGTAAATTGTAAAATTTATTGTGAGGTAGAGTTTATGCATGTTTAAAGTTTGAGAAGTGATGATTCTGAAAAGCCAAAATTGTGAAAGTCAGACAACGATTCTGAAGCAAAT
Organism: Helianthus tuberosus; assembly: GCA_030545235.1. Lineage (NCBI taxonomy): Eukaryota > Viridiplantae > Streptophyta > Magnoliopsida > Asterales > Asteraceae > Helianthus > Helianthus tuberosus. The sequence goes on along the minus strand of CM060415.1, from coordinate 60,538,980 downwards.
GATGCTGAAGAACTGAAGGAATACCAGCACATTGCAAGGGGGAGTCTGTTGATGCTGATAGAAAGAGTGAAGCACAAAGACTGATAAAGACTGAAGATTGAGAAGACTCGACACTTAAGACTCGTCAACATCTGAGGGGGAGTCTGTTGGTGCACACATCTGTCGTCTTCGTCTTGTATCTAGTCTCGGGTTCGATGCGGTTCTAATCAAGCATGATGTCATCATCAAGGATGATGACATCACACAAGTTACATCACAAATGACATCATTATGCTGACATCATCACAAAAGACAAAACGGATTTGAAGTTTAAAATGAGATTTCGCTTCAAACATGTATTGTTATATTTCGCTTCAAAGATAGTTAAGGATTTCGCTTGAATGGTTTCAAGCGAAATCAAAGCTCTATAAATAGGCTTCTTGACTTGTCATTTGTAACATTTTGCGAGAACAAGAAACTGAGGTGCTGCCGGTTTTCTTTTAGATTGTAAACAGTGTCAATTCAATATAAAAGAGGATTAAAGTGTGAAACAAGCTGTTTTACCATCCGTTTCTCTGTTTCCGCCTTTGAAACGGACTAGAACTCTTCCAAACGACTCGTTTAGGTCGGAATCCGATCCTACAATCTTCCCAAGCAAAATAGAGAAGGCAGAAGACTGAACACGCCCCGTGCTCAGCCAGCACGGGGCCGTGCCCAAGAAGCAGCAGAAAAGACAAACCTATAGAAGCTTCTATTGCCCACCACGGGCCGTGTCCAGTGAACACGGGGGCGTGGCGAAAGTACAGCAGGCACATTAATTGTAATTACGAATTACAATTAATGAAGAAAGAGAGTGTCAGACAGGCACGGGGGCGTGTCCAGCGGACACGGGGCGGTGCCCAGCCTTCTGTTCAGCCTATAAATAGGAGTGCTTGGTTTCATTTCAACTCATCCCTTGGCACACCACCTCTCTCACACTTCACCCACCACCCACCACCACCATAACACCATCATCCACCACCATCATCCATTGTCCATCGTAGAGTGTGTGAGTCGTCTCGGGATCCAAGATTGATCGTAAGAGTTCTTGACAATCAAGGCCATGTTTGCCTAAGTCTCTTACATCACTTGGTGAAGACAAAGTGTCTAGTTTAATACTTTTATTTCTAATCTTTTGCACTTTTTATTTGGTTTTGTATTAATGACTTTAATAACTAGTTACTGTCACGACCCCCGACCCACCCTGGACGGAATCGGGATTTGCGAACAGCCCAGTGGTACCGGTGATTAATTTAAAAACGTTGCAGCGGAAATTTCATCAGGACCGTGAGTTAGGAAAAATATCAGAGTTTAGAAACACCAGATTTTATTTATTAAATAGATGGGATAAACCCATGTTTTACCATGGTAGCTTTAATAAAGATAAATTTTATTACATAAAACAATATTTCTAAATTTTTATTTAATTTAATAAAATAAGCCATTTCTTGATGCCTTTTAGTGCCATATCCAATGCTTACTTCCATCTATTGTAATTTCCTGAAAAGTATTTTAAAAAGGTTTTGTCAGCGGGAAATACTGAGTGAATCATTCTATTTTGCATAATGATGCATAGTTATTAATTACAGCATAAGAGCGATTACAATGGCTTCTATCTTATCTTTATCTGGCTCTATGTCACAATGGTGACGATGGTCATACCACTATTAGATCAATGAACCTAAATAGTGATGATTATCCCTGTAGGTCAATGAACCTAACAGTGATTATCCCGAGTAGGTCAATGAACCTAACTGGGAGAAAATTAGTAATGTGCACAATACCCCACTAACCAGTAATTCAAGATATCCACGACTTAGTACCTGTAATTATAACTTTTGAAAATAATTTGAGGTATTGTAAAATAATTGATAAAAAGAGAATGACTCACTTTATAAGCATGCAGATTCATACAGCCAAAGTTTAGTCTACAGATAATCCTTGATATATTGCAGATTTATACAGGTAGAGCTTAGCCTATGGATTTAGCAATAATGCGGTTCATCGTGCCAAAATCAAGTCTAACTAAAGGATATTTGAGTTTGGATAAAATGACAAATTAGAATGAATCCCTCCAGTGGAATTCAGAAATTAAACGAACCACATGCGCAACAAACGGTGCATGTGTAACGTGTGGATTTACCAAGAAATGAAATGAATCCATATTCGCTATTACGAAAATAATTCCTCCTGGTATGATGACCGTTAGGAAAAGTAAAAAAATGCAGAAGTCAACTTATGATATGCAGAAGTTAGAATTTTCAACAAAAGAAATATAAGAATTTCTATCTGGAATTTCGAGTGATAACTGTTATTAAATGACATTACCAGGGAATGTCAAATAAAATGAACTAGGGAATTTGCAAAAGTATATGACTTCTTTTTGCAGTGATAATAATTATGACTCTGATTAGACTATGCACTGATGTTTGTGAAATCTTGTTACAACGTACCTTAGCGAAATTTCATGTTGTTTGTAGGATCATGTGGCAAAGTGCTGCTTTTAGTTCTTCTACTGACGGAATTTAATATTGGTGTCATCGTGCCCAATTTATATTTTCCAAAGATCTTGCCTCGAAAGTTGTGTGTGATATACTTCAACTTCTGTGGATTTATAATTAAATTTTCATGTGTTTTCTTGTACATTATCACAACTTTACTTGCTTCTTACTTGCGTTAATAGTTTATGGTAACGTGTTAGAAATTCTTTACACTTTCGATGGTATCCCAACTTAATGGGTTTCTATTGTTATTATTGTTGCTCGAGTTACTAAAATGAAATAATGTTTGATATCAGAAAAGAGGTTCCTAATAAAGAAATCTAGACACAGATGCTTGTGCTTTTTTCCAATTTGACTTTTGGAATTCCTTATAGATATACCTATCTATATAATCACATATTTCACATGTTGTAATATACATACCCTTAATAAGATCATGTATTTAACAGATTCATATTTCCAAAGCAATTCAGATATCAGATCATGATATTATTTAGGGAAATCTTGTCACTTGCTGACATATTATATACCTTCTTACCCGGTTCTCGCCGGAGAGGTAACTTCAGTATATTCGGATAAACTGGAGAGTCTGCTACACCATACCCAGTCTTGCCGGAAAATTTTTTCTATTTTCCATAAATAGTATCTTTTCAAAAAGTGCCTATCTTATTAGGGCTTTTTATTTAGAATTAAGGACATTTGTATTTTCATAACATATCTTATTATTATATTGACCACTAGACGATTCCTGTGACAGTGTCAATTTACTATTGATCATTCTTTCAACTAGTGACTCAGGTCATATTACTGTTGATCATTCTCTCAACTAGTAATTGTGGTCATATCACTGTTGATCATTCTTTTAACTAGTGATTCTAATCATAATACTGTTGATCATTCTCTCAACTAGTAACTCTGGACTTAGTTGTCCCGTGACATTACTTCATCAATTACTTATGGCACACCCAAAATTCCATCATATTTATTTGCACAAGTACTTAGCTTATCGTGAAGCTAATACTAAGGCATCTTTTCTTAAGTTCAAGTCTAAATGCTACCAGTTAACAGCAACCTCCTAACTCTTTTATATAAATTTAGGTATTATTATTACAACACCTAAAGGCGTAAAGCAGTGGCTCTTTGAGTTGGCTCTGATACCACCTTCTGTCACGACCCCCGACCCACCCTGGACGGAATCGGGAGTTGCGAACAGCCAAGTGGTACCGGTGATTAATTTGAAAACGTTGCAACGGAAATTTCATCAGGACCGTGAGTTAGGAAAAATATCAGAGTTTAGAAACACCGGATTTTATTTATTAAATAGATGGGATAAACCCATGTTTTACCATGGTAGCTTTAATAAAGATAAATTTTATTACATAAAACAATATTTCTAAATTTTTATTTAATTTAATAAAATAAGCCACTTCTTGATGCCTTTTAGTGCCGTATCCAATGCTTACTTCCATCTATTGTAATTTCCTGAAAGGTATTTTAAAAAGGTTTTGTCAGCGGGAAATACTGAGTGAATCATTCTATTTTGCATAATGATGCATAGTTATTAATTACAGCATAAGAGCGATTACAATGGCTTCTATCTTATCTTTATCCGGCTCTATGTCACAATGGTGACATGTCACAATGGTGACGATGGTCATACCACTATTAGATCAATGAACCTAAATAGTGATGATTATCCCTGTAGGTCAATGAACCTAACAGTGATTATCCCGAGTAGGTCAATGAACCTAACTGGGAGAAAATTAGTAATGTGCACAATACCCCACTAACCAGTAATTCAAGATATCCACGACTTAGTCCCTATAATTATAACTTTTGAAAATAATTTGAGGTATTGTAAAATAATTGATAAAAAGAGAATGACTCACTTTATAAGCATGCAGATTCATACAGCCAAAGTTTAGTCTACAGATAATCCTTGATATATTGCAGATTTATACAGGCAGAGCTTAGCCTATGGATTTAGCTTTGTAACCTAATGCACACGAACTAGGTAATTAACTAATACAACATTTACGATAACTCACGAGATTAAAAACCTCACAACGAATGACAAAGTGCAATACTTAAACATCCATTGGATTCACAACGAAGGACAGAGTATTTCCCGAGTTCGGGTGGCACTCAACATCCTGTCGGAATCACAACTAATGACAAAGTATAACCCAAGTTTGAGCAGCACTTAAACATCCATTGGATAGTTTCTATCGATCGGACATTGAATCGTAGCAGCGATTGAGTTAATACCCAGAATCGTAGCAGCACCTCCCCTCTACTAATTAGTGATTTTGTGACTGTTTCGATTATAACTCGATATACAGATTGAATTTGATCGTCGTAATGAAACTAGAAATCAAGTGCCAAACGCTGCTATTTATACACAAATTTGGGCTAGCTTACGGACCGTAAGCATTATCCCTTACGGTCCGTAAGGGACACATAATGGCCATAGGTTTGCCACGTGTGGGACTAGGCCTGGTGACTTGACAGAATTCGAATTTTAAATATTAACAGCGTTTTATTTAGATAATCGTTGAGTAGGAAACACCCCCCCTGAGTTTTAGGGGCCCTATTCCTGATTCTGATTGTTCTGAAAATTTTAGGGTTTGCGCAGAATCACTTGGGTGTCTCAATTAGGGTTTCCTATTAGATAAAATAATAAAATAAATAGGACTTTTAATGAGGGTTGTTACAGTTACTTATGTTGAAGGTGATCTTTCCTTATCGTTTGTCCGTGGTGTCTTGGCATTATTTTACTGTCTATATAAAATAAAAGATTTTCACCATTCATATCTCCACGATCTATATGGAGGTATGTTGGCTACCTGGTCGGGGGTTAAGGGAACGGTTTGGTAAAGGTCTTGCCATTGTTCAGTGTTTAGAGGTCCTGCAATGGACCTGGGTCAAATTTAGTAGGACCTCCTTCAATGCTTCACGGTATTGGATGGCGGGGGTCCAAACTCTTTGATCCCCTCATAAGTTAACTACTATTAATACTATAACCCGGCTATTTAGGACTGTATCCCTGCTGACTCAGACTACTTAGCCGAGGGTAACGTCACCGCCAAAAGCGGGGCCTACCATAATATTGCATTAATAACCTAATTCATTATCTTCCAATAATCCACCCTTTTAGGATTGTATCCTTGCTGACTCAAACTACTGGGGTGAGGGTAACGTCACCTTCAAAAGAGGGGCCTACTACAATAACTAAGATAATCTCTTAATTATGTGAAAAGTGCGGAAATAGTCAAAGGTTATACTAGATACGAGTCGGAACCAAGTGATTCATCTTGTCTATCTGTTTTTTCTTTTATTTTACTTTTCAGCATTTTAGTTAGTTTTTATTTTTCTTAGTTTAAAAACATTTTTTCTAAACTTTTTATTTTGATTAGACGTTGAGGATAAACCGGTACTAAAAGCTCTTGTGTCCTTGGATGACCTCGGTATCTTGCCAACACTATACTACGCTCACGATGGGTGCACTTGCCCATATGTGTGTTTAGTGTTAGTAAAATATCGTGTTTTATAAATTTAAAACTTGGCTAAAATAAGTGTTAAAGGGGCTTAAAATATACACCTAATATATATAACACTTCACACGCATCAGGAACACTTAATGGTTTTTGGCTGCACAGCATACGCTAAGGTATTACCACTTCAACAAAAGAAGTTAGATGATAGAAGTGCACCTATGGTTTACCTTGGAATAGAAGAAGGATCAAAGGCATACAAATTATATGATCCGGCGAAGAACAAGATACGTGTCAGTAGAGATGTAAAGTTCATGGAAGGTCAACCATGGAACTGGAATAGTTATATGGAAACGGTAGATTCAAGGAATCCCGAATGGACAAACTTTGTCATTCAAGAAGATGACAACCCACCAGAGTTAGAAGAAAATGAACCAAGTAGTCCTGGTAGTAGTGGGCCACATCATGATGATTCAGGAGTAGATCAGACAGAAAAACCAAACTCCTATGTAACCCCGCCAGCACATTCGTACAATCAAAACTCATCAGGAAGTTCAAGCAGATTATCAAGTAGAGGTCCATCTACCTCTGAAAGTACAACGGAGAGTATTAGTGACACTCCAGTAAAACTAAGAAGTCTCGAAGAACTATACGAAGAGACAGAGGAAATTCAAGTAGATCCACAAGAATTATTGCTTGCTGAAGAAGAATCAAGGAATTACAAGGAAGGTCTAGTGACAAAAAGTGGATTGAAGCAATGAAGGCCGAGTTAGACTCGATAAACAAAAATAACACTTGGAGGTTAACAGAGTTGCTAAGAAATCACAAGGTAATAGGTTTAAAATGGGTATTCAAGACTAAGAAAGATGCAAACGGAAACGTGGTCAGACTCAAAGCAAGGCTGGTTGCAAAAGGATATGTTCAACAACACGGAATAGACTTTGACGAAGTCTTTGCACCAGTAGCACGTATAGAGACAGTTCGACTAATGTTGGCTTTAGCAGCATATCAAGGTTGGGAAGTACATCACTTAGACGTGAAGTCTGCATTCTTACATGGAGATCTCAAGGAGGAGGTCTATGTCTCACAACCAAAAGGATTTGTAAAGCCAGAAGATGAAGGAAAGGTTTATAAACTATCAAAAGCACTGTATGGATTAAAACAAGCACCAAGAGCTTGGAATACAAAGTTAGATCAAACCCTAAAGTCACTTAACTTCAAGAAGTGCACTTTAGAGAATGCAATCTATACAAGAACGAGTGAGACTTCTACATTGATAGTTGGAGTCTATGTTGATGATTTGATAGTCACTGGAACATCAAGGAAGGAGATAGATGTTTTCAAATCTCAGATGAAGAACAAGTTTGAAATGAGCGACCTAGGATTGCTAGCATATTATCTGGGAATAGAAGTTATTCAAGCAGGGGGTGAGATAGCCATCAAGCAGACATGCTATATCAACAAGATACTCAAAGACGCTGATATGTTATCCTGCAACGACACAAAGATTCCCATGAATCCGGGAACACAATTAACGAAGACTGAAGAAGGAGATCTAGTAGATGCAACACATTACAGAAGCCTGGTAGGTTCTCTCAGGTACTTATTGCATACAAGGCCAGATCTATGTTACCCAGTCAGTCTGCTTAGTAGATTAATGCAAGGACCAAAGGAGCAACACCTAAAAGCAGTGAAGCAAATACTACGTTATATCAAAGGAACTAAAGAGCATGGAATCATCTACAAGAAGCAAGGAGGATGTAAGATCACAGGTTATAGTGATAGCAGTTTTGGAGTTAATACAGACAAAGGAAAAGGAACAACTGGTCTGGTATTCTATTTTGGAGAATCACCTATAACCCGGTGTACACAGAAGCAACAGACAATGGAATTATCATCGTGTGAATCAGACTTCTTGGCAGCCACTGCAGCAGCATGCCAAGCACTATGGCTTAAAAGACTATTAAGTGAAATTACAGGCTGGAAGGAAGAGAAGATAACACTCAGAGTGGATAATGTTTCTGCAATAGAACTCATGAGAAATCCAGTCTTTCATGGAAGAAGCAAGAACATTGATACACACTATCATTTCATAAGATAATGCGTGGAGAACGAAGATAACACTGTGGAACACATCAGTGGAGAACTATAATGGGCAGACATACTAACAAAGGCACTAGCAAGGGTCAAGTTTGCTACAATGCGAGAACTGCTCGGAGTTCAAGATCTGCAACAACTCAAGGATGTTCAAGATTAGGGGGTGAATGAAATCCTTAATCTCTACACATCCAAAGTGCAAGGGTTTATTAGTTATTAGTTAAAAGATAGTTATATGGCGGTTACAAAGTACAGGGATTGAAGTTAACAAAACAGAACTTGTCAACCACCACCCTAAAGGGTGCGAAACCCCTTGGGAGGCATCCATTCAGAATTCGCAGCCATACAAGGATGAAGGGACGCGACTTTTGGATCTTAGAGACACACCTCTTCCCGTTTAATTACAACCACAAGAACTAGAGACACATCCGTTCATGAAGAGACATGTCTCTTCACTCGTACCCGTTAGATTAGTATAAATAGGGATAGATAGTTTCATTTGTAATCATTCCATTGTATTCAAATTCAGTATTCAATGAAGTTTAGATTATCGTTTATGTTCTAGAGATCAAAGATCAAGTTTGGGCAACAATGCTTTCATGATCACAGGAACAGATTAATCGGTTGGACTGGAAATTAGGCGCATCAACGATTTGGTTCAATAGGTACGAACCGCTATACTTTGGACTGAGTTCAGGGTCAGAAATGTTTGAGCTTACTAACTTCCAAGATCTAGACATCTATTGGCATCCTTTGTTTATTTTTTGTATAAGAAGTGGGTAGAAAGCAAGATAATTAGAGAATACCCGAGGGCAGTGACCAGTGGTAGAGAGCATAAGACACAGCATGATGGTTTGATGCATGTGTGATGGAGATACAACTAGCTAGAGTGACGTGATGGAGTGCAGGTCGGAAGGTAAAGTGGGAGGGAAATGAGAAGAGAAAATTAAAACCTAAAGTTGGGAAAGTGAGAGGAGGTAATTCAGCAATGCAATTTAGTAGTTTAGAGAGGTGTAATGCAATTTAAATTGTTTATTGAGTCTTGAAAAAGTTGTTTTTATTCTATACGGGTCGTATAACAGTATACGGCCTGTATACACCATGTGTAAATAAGTTTGTCTGGTCGTATACAATGTATACGAACGTGTATATGGGCCGTATACTGTTATACGGCCCGTATGGAACGAAATTTTGATTTTTCAAATATTTTAGAGTGGTGAGTTGCTCAAAACTTTCTAAAAGTAGAAAAAAAATAAAACATCAACAAGTAACAAAGATTGAAGAACAAGAAAACGTGTCGTATGACTGTAATAAAACGGAAGCTATCAACGCGGGATTACGGGCATGGTGTTATTCTTTATTTAATATTTATAGAATAAAAGGAAGGGTGAGGCATTTGATGAGAGTTGTAAGGAGTCTGAATAAAACGGAAGCTATCAACGCGGGATTACGGACATGCGTTTAATTCCCAACATATTTGTTTCGTCACGTACATTTCGTAAGAAACTTTTCGTGCACTGAACCTTCACCTCCAATCATTTCCTGGTCAAATCACACACTATAAAGTTTAAACTTATCGTGTGTTGTAGTTTGGAAAGATGACCGAATAGAGATCTGAATAACAAACTGTGGAGAATTTGTTTGCGTTATCCACCAACAATCCATTCATTATCTGTTGTTGTCTAAAACAATATCAATTAACGTTCAGTTGTGTATACAAATTCATCACCGGTTTCTACAGCACAAGCACATACACAGGGAGAATGTTCTCGAAATTAAAGGAAAAGAAAAAATGGTTGTTGATGTTTTTTCTCTATCAGGATTTTGTTGGTTTGTTTGAGAACCAGATTCCAATGTCCTACTACTTCAATCCTTCCTACATTATTGAAAATTACTATATCACCCGGCATTCTCTTGCACCTGTATACATTGATTGTGGATTTTCTTGAGTCGTCGGGAAAACTTTTCCTCAGGGGAGGGTGAGTAGTATGAGTCTGAGTCCATTGTGGTTCGTGAATGTTGGAAGAACCCGACACGTCTTCTGCTGCCTCTTTGGTTGGTAAAAGACATAGGATGGCTTCTAATACAGGCTCTTTGTCAGTTGTGGTTGATTTATAGGAGGAGGTTATGAAACGAATATATGTTTATGCGAACATCCTTATTTTGTCACGTACATGCGTTTAATTCCCAACATCCTTATTGTATCAGACTCTCTCCCCTCCTGATGCAATTTTCACAGTGGTACCAATGTCCTGCTACTACAATCCTTCCAACGCCTGATTCCGATACAACCCTTGATGTTGAAACCAGTTTTACCTCATGAAAAGGAAAGAAAGAATTTTTTTACCATTTTTACCATATGTATACGGGCCGTATACAGTTTATACGGTCGTATACTCTCGGTAAAAAACAAATTTACCGATCATATACAATGTATACGATGATTGTATACGGGACGTATATTCTGATACGGCTCGTATACAATGGGTAAAAAATGGTAAAAAATGGTTTATTCTCTTTAATCTATTAGAACGATCCTTGTCTTGAAAGACAAGAATACAACATTCATGTATCACAAGGAATGACCGATCTAAGGCAGAGAACCTGATTTAGATACACAAATTCATCACCGGTTTCTACAGCACAAGCACATACGCAATGAAGTATTAAAAGATGTTAGTTTCTTGACAGTATGGTTTCTCGACAAATGAAGTATTATCTGTCCTTGCTGCCTCTTCGGTTGATAAAAGACATAGGATGGTTTCTAATACAGGCTCTTTGTCTACGTTGATTTCTCTTAACAAGAGAAGCAACTAAAAAAATACAATTGATTTCTCTTCCGGTTACCAGGCTTATCATCTCCGTCTACGTTTGGTTTCCTCAACGAACTACCTATTACAGCACTCTTCTGAAAGACAAGAATACAACGTTCATGTATCACAAGGAATGACCGAGTTTGGAAACCGGACGGAATCCACGAAGAAACTGTTGGAATTTGTGGATTTCGGTTGGTTTAGAAACTTAACAAGAGAAGCAACTAAAAAAAGGAAAGAAAGAATTTTTTTTTACCATTTTTTACCATTTGTATACGGGCCGTATACCGTTTATACGGCCGTATACTCTCGGTAAAAAACAAATTTACCGATCGTATACAATGTATACGATGATTGTATACGGGCCGTATATTCTGATACGGCTCGTATACGATGGTAAAAAATGGTAAAAAAATGGTTTATTCTCTTTAATCTATTAGAACGATCCTTGTATTGAGAACCTGATTCTGGTTTTAAACAATGGAATTGTGAATCAACAGAAATAACTGAAAATAACTCGCCATTCTCTTGCACCTGTATACGTTGCAAGGTATAGAATGTTTGTAGTATTCTTGGTTCAATACAAACTCTTCTGAAAGACAAGAATACAACGTTCATGTATCACAAGATAATGGTTTCTCAACAAATGAAGTATTATCTGACATCATCTGTTCATCATTGTTCTTGAAGATGAAGATGAAGAAACGAGAGTTTGTTTTGAGAAATTAACAAGGTAAACCTGAATTTTTAGATTTTTAGACACTTACTTGAACATGAGTCTGAGTCCATTGTGGTTCGTGAATGCTTCGATTTCAACAAATCTTTCAAGGTCTTAAGTGATGGACAACTGGTTAAAAGATGTAGAAGAGTTTGTGTAGAGATCTTTACGTACAAATTTGCATCATCCTTACGGTTACAAATGAAGCGTTGGGATTCAAGGGTTTATGAGTAAAATAATTGTGGATTTCGGTTGGGTCAGATCTCGCAAGTTGTCATTTTCAAGTTTGCACATTTTGTGAAAATACCAATGTTGTCATTTTCAAGTGTGAGATTAGCCAAACGAGGATGAAAGATACTCAAACCATCTGATCCTGTTGTTTCAAACTCCTTTAATGTGAGATTCTTCAAGTTTGCACATTTTGAGAAAATACCAATGTGTTTGTCAGCTTCGTCAATACACAACTTAACAAGATAAGCAACTAAAAAGTTAACATTCTGATTCAGATTCAGAAAGCAGATGTTTAGTAGTGTTTGAGACAATTGATTTCTCTTCCGGTTACCAGGCCTATCATCTCCGTCTACGTTTGGTTTCCTCAACTACAGTAACAGTATACGGTAACAAACTGAACCACAACCTATTACAGCACTGTATGAACCTGCGTTTTGAAAATAGGCTTTGTTCTTCGTTTATTGGATCGTTCTAATAGATTAAAGAGGTTTTTACCATTTTTTACCATATGTATACGAGTCGTATACGGTTTATACGGCCGTATACCATTGGTAAAAAATATTTTTACCGATCGTATACAATGTATACGATGGTTGTATACGGGCCGTATATTATTATACGGCTCGTATACTATGGGTAAAAAATGGTAAAAAAGGGGTTATTCTCTTTAATCTATTAGAACGATCCTTGTCGTGATGATTCGAAACATTCACGAACCACAATGGACTCAGACTCATACTACTAGCAGTAGAACCCGACACATCTTCTGTGATGATTCGAAACATTCACGAACCACAATGGACTCAGACTCATACTACTAGCAGTAGAACCCGACACGTCTTCTGTGATGATTCGAAACATTCCGAATAACTAGCAGAAAAACCCGTACCGGTGATTGTTTATCCATACTATTCTTCATAGCCATATTCCCACTCACAATTTGTTGATACATATCGTCCGTTCAACTTGAGTATTTTTCTAACTTTATGCTTGCATCCACCACAGTGAATATTAACTTTGTGTGAAAGAGTTTGGAAACCGGACGAAATCTATGAAGAAACTGTTGGAATTTGTGAATTTCGGTTGTTTCAGAAACTTAACAAGAGACGCAACTAAAAAAATACAATTGATTTCTCTTCCGGTTACCAGGCCTATCATCTCCGTCAACGTTTGGTTTCCTCAACGAAGAACCATCAGCCATTATCAGCCCTTTTTTTCCTTTGGTTTCTGGTTGATTTTTGAGGGTGAGGGTTTTGAATTGATTCCTGCGCTCAAGTTTCAACTACTGGAGTGAAAATTGGTAAAAAATGGTTTATTCTCTTTAATCTATTAGAACGATCCTTGTAACCATCAACCGTTCAAGATGATATAGGAGAGTACTGAACAACCGAGATAACAGCTCCGGTATTTATCACCAACCCATCTTTGGTAGTGTTTGTTTGAGAACCTGATTCAGATACACAACGGTCTCTTTGCTTCGTCCACTAGAACTATTTGTGTATGCATTCTTTTGGTAGTTAACAACGCTAATTAGAAAAAAATCTGAAAAAATTAATCATATCGATTGCAATAACAGGATGGATGTGACACACATAGATAGATAAAATGTCACAGTTGTCAAGAGTGTTTGTCGGGTTTCCAATGCTCACACGTCTTCATGTAACAGAGAATGTTTTAGAAATTGAAGGAAAATGAAAAGATTTGTTGAAATCGAATTTGACAACTATGACAGCTTATTAAAAGTATCGTGTGTTGTAGTTTGGAAAGATGACCGAACAGAGATCTGAATAACAAACTGTGGAGAACTTGTTTGTGTCAGGTTCTTCTGCTAGTTACTCGGAATCGATAAATAACCAACACGAAGATCTCTGCGATCGCTAAGGTTTTCATCAACGGACTGATCGGTAACGTTACTCTACCTGTGCTCCGATTTAAGCGGCATGTTCCGATCAACGTTTATCGACATTGTTAAAGGTGATGAAGAGTTTAGAAACCCTAGAAGGATTGTGTTTTTACAGGAATAAAACGTGATAGTTGAAAAAACGCCAATATATACGGCCCGTATATAGTTATACGGCCCGTATACATGTGCTAACATCAAAAACTCACAAAAATAAATCAATTGAGCTGTATACGTTTTACAAATCGTTTACACATGTATACGACTCGTATAACTGTATACGAGCCGTATATAATAAAACAAAAAAAAAACATTCTCTGCGCATTTTCCTCTTAAAAAACATTCTATACGGGCCGTATAATTGTATACGGCCCGTATACAATAGGGGATGTGAAAATAAGATATAGGGTATGTGGGAATAAGGCACCCCATAATTAATTCAAATTTCACCACATTGTACATATGTATATATGTTGGAAACATGAAACATATTTAATTTTTTTTTATACTTTATTTTTGAAGAGCAAAGAAACTTAATTTATAGGAGGACACCGACCACTTTGTACGTTTTATTAATACTTTTTACTTATTACTCAACCTTAACTTGATGACACAGGTGCTTATTTTCTAACTTATATTCTTCTTTTCTATTTTGTTTTTAATCCTACTTATAACGTTATCCTAGACCGGATTAAACCGGTCTAACTAGTGCACTGATAAAGTCAGTCTGCCAAAAATATGGTCTATAGTTATGGGTGAATTACATTATCAATTTAAATGACATCAGGGATGGATCTACCTCTTAACAAGGGGTAACCCACGTTGCCCCTTGATGCTATGACGGTAGTGTAAATTTAGTGTGAATTTTGGAAAAAATTGACGTTTTTTCGATTTCGTTACCCCTTTTCTTTGAGATGTTGCCCCTATAAGGATTTTGTAGATCCGCCACTGAATGACATACAATATTTTTAGTTTTGAACAAACGACAATGATTATCTATGTAATTTACTATATTTTCTACATCAGGTTATGTAATTTACTCTTATTTTCTACATCTGGTTGTAACTCTAAAGCAAAGCATTGCTTAATAATCAAGTAATGATACACATCTACATATAGGTATGTTCAACTCTTCCTTTTTTTTTTAACGGCAAATTTGGATCACTGACGGATCACTGGAGTATCATCGTGCCACCAGCAGATCCACCCGATCATATCCATCTCCACTAGGCAATAATGCCTATACACAAATTCAGGAGGAAACCCAATAAATCTGGGAAAACCCCCTTTGTGGGAATCGAACCCATGACCTAATGGTCATAAGCCTTATCCCACCCCAAAATACAATTAGGCTATAATGCCATGGGTTGTTCAACTCTTCCTTCTTTGTGCTTCTCTCACCTTCTACCCTTGTGATTTTGTCACGTGCCGATATCATATTGTAAAAACTGTAGGGGTGAGCATGGTGCGGTTCGGTTCGGTTATTACCTATAACCGAAACCATAACCGCACATTGCGGTTATCAAAAAATCATAACCGTTCGGTTTCGGTTAATGTGGTTTCGGTTAATCGGTTATTGCGGTTAATGTGGTTTCGGTTCGGTTATAGGTCGGTTATTTTCATTGTTTCTAATGTTGGACTTTAAATGTGTGGGTCGAGCAAAATTAATGCGCAAACAATAAATATACGGTTAATCAATTATATTTCACTACCATATGCATACTAATTCCAAAACAAAAGTAACACGTGTAGTCACGTGTTATGTGGAAACATACATACGAACACAACGTGGTTTTTAAATTCGACACTTTTTAATCAAAACATAAAAAGTTGTAGTGCAATCTTCATCAAAGTTGGGTCATGGTTAAAAGTTAAAACATTCAAATACTTCACCAAAGATACATATTGATTAGGCCATGGTTAAGCATTTAAATACAAACTTAAAGACTTATGGTGCTACGGATTTGGCTATGTTTATTCGGTTCGGTTCGGTTATTTGCGGTTATGAAAATAAGAATAACCATAACCGAACCGCAAAAATCGGTTATTAAAAATATAAATAACCAACCCTTCGGTTATTTCGGTTATCGGTTATTTCGGTTCGGTTTTTTCGGTTATATCGATTACGGTTCGGTTAATTCGGTTGTATGCTCACCCCTAGTAAAAAGTCTTGTTAAATGAAATAACCTACGACGATACTCCATTACTCTATAACAATACACCATATTGCTGTTCCTTATAGATACTCTCGTCATAGATTCACTTTGATCACCAATGCTGGATCAAAAAAATAGTATGTTGGAGAGATTTATTGAGTCAAAATGCTTCTTGATTAAAGAGCTACCCAAATGCTTATGTCACTGCTTTTCCTTACAGTAAGTACTACGCTAGTTGTACTGCCTTGGATTAAGACTTTTTTCCATTATAAAGTCTTAGCACATGAATTTGGAATGAGATTTAAATGGTTAAAAATAGTTGGGTTAGCACATGAATTTGGAATGAGCCGGCCCTAAGTTAAAACTTAAATGGTTAAAAATAGTTTGGGAGTAGGGGTGTTCTTCGGGTATTTTTTTCTCGGGTTTCGAGTTTTTCGTGTAGGGTTGTTCGGGTTGGTCAGATTCAGTTTATTCGGATTGGGGTTAGTTTGGGTCGAGTTAGCTCGGTTTTCGGGTTTAGATGTAAAACCAAAATAAATGTTTTTTTATTTTTTAAAATATCATCAAAATTTATAATGCTATTAAAAAAATATCATGAAAATTCAAATATCATTTAACAATATGATATTGTAAGTTCAAAAGTGTCAAAAACTTAATTTTTCAAACAGTAGAGACTCCATACCAAAATACATCTATATAAAAAAAGACAATAAAAGTTTGGATTTTTTGAGTCAGGTTGTTCAGGTTTTTGACAGGGAAAAAGTGACTCAAAACTAACCCATAGAAGGTTCAGGTTGGTCGTGTTTGGGTTTTTCGGGTATTCCCTAATTCGAGTTCGGGTGTTTTTGAATTCTGGTCAAGTTTCGAATAAAACTGGACAACCCTAGTTGGGGGTCAGATTGTGTCTCTCTTAGGTCAGACTCTTTAATTCAAGAGAAAACTAGAGAGCATAAATGGTAGTTAAAATATTGTAGGGTATTGAAAGAAAAGTATGGAGATAAAGTGCTTAGACGAGGAAAACAATTTTGAACTCTATGAAATTCCATGCTCGGACCGATAATCATGGATTTGTGCGAGATTAGTTCATAGATAGAAGGTTAGAGATATATAAACACATTCTTGTATTGATTCGGACAACATAACGATACAATCAGTCAAAAGATAAGGTATCCAACAATACCGAAAGAGCATACGTCGTTGAAACTAGGGGAGAGCATTTGGTAGTCGTTCCCCACACTCTAAAAACCTTTGTTTGCAAATGACACAAGAACAAGTATATTTATGACCAATGTCCTTTGGAAATTTCAAACAACATCCCTTTGTTGTTTGCAATAGTCAAATAACAACCCCTTGTTTAACCATGCTTGTCTTTTGTAAATTCCTAACAACATCCCCTTGTTATTTGCAAAATTTCAAACAACCACTTGTTGTTTGACCCTTCTTGTCTCATTTGCAAACACACAACGTCAAATGAAAAATCCTTTCTTTTGACCACTTCAAACGAATGATTGACCACTTCAAACGAATGAGTCTAAATATATTCCTCTAACCACTCACTAATTATTGCATATTTAGCCTAAAATGTAATCTAATCTATTCGCACAGAAACACTCTAATATGACCTCCTTGATATGGAAAGAAAAAACAGATTTATCTTCATAAAAAGCTACGCATTTAGAGTGTAGAAGGATTCAAGATCTCAAACAACTAGATAACAATACACAATACACAATACAAAATACAATTTATCAAGCAATAATGGGATTTGAATACTAAAGGTTTTTTTAACTACTAAATGATTTTTATAGCACACATAGTTTCTTAGAGGTTGCAACTCCAGTTGATGTGTGAACCTTACTATATCACCGTCTTGATTTGGGTTCCATAATCATTAACGTAATCACATCTCAATGTAACTTTTTTAATAAGTAACTGCAAATAGATCAAACATGCTTATTAGCAATTTACAATCGACTCACATTAAGGATTACCAAATTCTCGAGGGCGTCTTATTGTTAATGAATTTTAGCTGAAAGAAATAACCGATGGAGATCCAAATTGATCTTGAAAAGACTTTTTACTCATTTATTTGGGAAAACTTGTATGATCATATATACAATGGCTCAAATGAGACTTGATGTAATTAGTGGAGAGCAGATTAGATCTTTTCTTCAGTTCACTTGGCCATGCAAGTTCTTCATATTTATATTGATCTTCGGGAAGCTAGCAAAAAATCTTTTTCATGGTCAACTTTATCAATTTATAGTAGGATTCACATATAAAATCTTAGTTCTTGGCTGTATATATGGTAGACCGGAATAAATTTTATGAAGCTTTCTTGAATTCTTTGATTAATGAGGGGCGATTATTCGAATAGTCGACTCATACATGGACTAATGAGAATATGAAAGAAGAGTGAAAAAATGATCTATATTAGCTCACAAAATTAATAATAACAAGACTTTTAAGAGTTAATGTCGTATTATTAGATATAATGTCTTATTTTAGCCTTTTTCGGTTTTTTTATTTGATTAGCTTAATTAAGTTTAGATGTTGGTTATGTTGATCAAATTAATATCTTAGTTTTGGTCTTTTATTTTAATTATGACTCATGTTAATATGTTGGTTATTTTGACCGAATTTAATGTGTTGGTTAGTAGAATACCCTATAAATAAAGGCTAATTTGTAAAGTTTAAGAGAACTTTTGAGATATTAATAAACTTTCTTCAATTGGGGGTTTTCTTTAAAGGTTTTCTAGAACACATCTAGCAATTTTATTGTTTCCGCGTCAAATGCTTATACTCACTCTTTGAGATGTCCATTACGCGATGATGATCTTGATTAAGTGGATCACTTGTTCGCTGATCAGGTCATCCCAGACAATCAATTTGGACTAGCATAGCATCGTGGTGGTATACTTGTTATTTGATAATTGTCTTCCTTCAGCATCAAATGCTTCGACTCGAAAAACTACCAGCGGAACTGATTACCAAAAACCACTCTATTCTCTATACGTTTATATACAATATGAATTAGTGCAGCAGATGCATCAAGAACCACTGTAGTTATTCAATGCTGTGTCAACACCCCATAGCGACAAGGTAATCGAAAGAGGACCAAAACAATATTTGCTTTAGGAATGATAGCAACCCTCTAACCATTCTAACCGAAATCTAATCAATACCTTTAATCAACTTCTTTAGTTTTTAATTAGATTAAATCATTCGCTTAGTAAAATAACTAACCATATATAATTTTTACTTTAATCGTACGTCACTACAAGAAAATTTAGAAATTTCAGAGCGATGTAAAGCGTTGGAAATGCCCACACAGTTCCGACGTAATAGTAACATGACCAAAAACCCTAGTTCAGCGACACTACACCGACAAATACCGATGAAACTAAAATCATCGGTAACGCGTCGAAAATTCCAATCTTTTCCAACACATTCTTATTATTCAATTATTTTTTTTGAAAAGCTCGTACTATTCAAATGAAAGGGGATATAACTAGGCCTTTCCCACTGTTCGTCAAATACTAAAATATAATATAACATCTGGGTAACAAAAATTATTATTGCATATTTCACTTGATGTATACACTAATCTTATGGAATTATGAACGATGTCTTATATTCTAAAACTTACGGTATTAATCTTTATTATGAATACCAATAAAGGGTTATGTACTGTCGATCTTATGCCCTCGATGGAAATATAAACTATCAATTTCAAATAAATGATCTACTACGCATGCAACAAGAAAATTATTAAAATGAAATTTGAATATCACATATGTAATTATCTTAACCGCATAAGGAAATCTTTGGTTAGATTTAGGGATATTATCATCACATCATATTTCATAATTTATCTCCACTTGCCCATATTATATATAGTACAATTTAATAACTATACAATCAACATACTTTGAAGTTTTTTGGTTTCTATAGCTATTTAAAAATATTACAATCTCAAGTTGTTAGTTAACATATAAGTTTTGACTAAATTTCGACAAAAGCATATTTTATTACTTAAAAATGGATGCATTATTAATTTATTATATGAGTAGATAAAAAAGTAATATATGAATTATTTGTGTATAATGAATAAACAGTCTGAGAAAATGGAATTATAAACTTAGCTATGACGTATGAGCTAATAAAAAAGCCTGAAGATCCTATTAGCTCTAACGTACTCGGTATTCAAGTATTATTCTAATTATACTAATAAGTTCAGTTATGTTTTAGTTAAGATTCAAGAATATTGTGCAAAGAAGTTAAACAAATCTTTTAAGATCTGAAGATCGATCTTGGTCCACCAATAGATGGCAAATTTTTTTTTTGGATTCTAGCGTCATAAATTAGGGCACAATAACTGCAAAATACCTGAATGACAGCCCACCACATACTCTAGTTTCATGCTTGAATTATAGACCTTTCCATTAGTTGATGTATGCATGCTTTTACAAAGTAACTTCAGATCTATTAAGATTATTACTTTTCGAAAGTTGAAGGATGTAAAGATGGTGTATGTTTATTATGTGTTATGAGATCTGAATTGATAAACGAAAAGGGTATGAATGGAAGAAGAAAAACTTACAAAACCAAGAGAATAGATGCATTCATGTGGAACTAGAGTCTTCACCTCCCTTGGTAGCTTTCTTCTTCTTTTTATGAGGGATTCCTCTAGCTTTTGCTTGACATTCCTTCACTTCTCTAAGGTAAACCCGAATCACGCTCGTAGCAAAAGGGTTTGATTCGGGTGAACCTCCATTTTCCTCGTAGGCCGCTCGAAGACGGCCTATGAGGGAATCAAGGCTTCCCCAAGCTTGTCTAAGGGGACAGGCACATGGAGCCGGTGGCTCCGGATACCCATAAAAGATACAGCCTTGCAAGTGAACTTTAGTCTTTCCAAATTGATCTAGGTACCTGAGGAACTCAAGTACCTGATGGCTGTTGCACTGTGAGATGTGCACAGGAGGCCTTTGGTTCCTCAGGTACTGTCCAAAGGTATTCCAGTCTCTTCGTTTTTGGGACTCGTAGCGGCTGGGAGAAGGTGGTGGATCCCCAGATGATCCATGATATGCAGGCTCTTTTCCTCTGTCAAATGACATATATAATTAGATCAACAAAGAGTGTGGAGTTGTTTTGATAAGTTTGGTATATAATGGAATGAATCTAATGAAGAGGAGGTCAGGGGGGATGAAAAGAGCTAGGTGTATTGGTGAAACATATCGATCACATCAATCTGACACTAGCGGTTTGATGATGAGATGGTAATGGGGGCCATATGCACCAAGTGAGCACTCTCTTTCTTCGTCTGTCTTACTCTCCATGTTTCAGCAGGTTTACATTTCTAAGTAGACAAGAAGTATCTTTAGATATTCACGTTGCACTCCTATTGATTTAACCACGCTTTATATTCAACCAAATCATTTAGGGACTTAATCTTGTATGATATTCCCCAAACAGTTGTGCTACAAATAACTAGAACATGCATTTTATGTGTGTAAGAAATTTCTTTTGTTTGTGTAAAACTTATCAGGTCTCGATCATCACAACTCTTTTAACATTATTGTTGTCATATTTATACACAAGTTTGTATTGGAGATTTTGTCTTCAGCCCAGCCCATTAAGGCTAGCCAAGAATTAGAGAGTAGAAGGGAAAGGGTTCGGCCGGTTCTAACCCTAATGGGCTTTATGTGTTTTAGGCCAAGATATATAATTATCACTCAATAAAATACAAACCCTAATTGCCCCCGTGGACATAGGTTACACACTGTGACCGAACCATGTAAATCTCGTGTATACTTTTCTTATTGCTTTCGTTTATTGATCGTGTGTGTCCTCTAAATCCTAACAACTGGTATCAGAGCTCGAGCTCTTGATCAAGAACACACATCAGCCTCCTACCACCTGCCTCCAGCCGCCACCGCAAACCCTAATTAGGGTTTCACCGCTGCCACCTAGCTGCCGCTAGGGTTTCCGCCGCCGACACCCACCGACCCGTTGCAGTTTCGCAGCTTTGTTCCAGGGCAACCGAGTACCTCCGCCGCCAGATTAGGGTTTTGCCAGCTGCCGCCTACCATCTTGCAGGAAACGCAGAACCGCCGCCGCCGCTAACCAGATTAGGGTTTCCAGTCGTCGCCGCTCAAACAGAAGGATTTCTGTACCGATTTTCGCTGCTGCGTTTTTTTTTCGGGTTTTTCAGCACGTTTTTTCGAGGTCAGATTTCATGGTTGTTTTTTTAGTTTATTCTCTCACGTTCTCTGGTTAGTTTTTATTATGATGACTGATGATGGAAAAGTTAGAATTGAGAAGTTTGATGGGAAGAATTTTGGATGGTGGAAGATGCAAATCATGGATTTGTTGATACAGAAGGATCTGGATGCAGCCTTAGAGCCTCCTCCTACACCTGTAACGAAAAAGTGGACATCCATTGATAAGAAGGCTATGTCAACTATTCGGCTCACTCTTTTTATGAATGTTGGCTACAATATTTCTGAACAAACCTTAGCACAAGGAATCATAGAGGCTTTGTCAAATATGTATGAGAAGCCGTTTCCCGCCAACAAGGTATTTCTGATACGAGAATTAGTCAACACCCGCATGATAGAGGGAAGTTCTGTTATTGAGCATATTAAATGTTTAATTCTCACTTGTTTTGTTTGAATTCAGTAAAATTCAAGATAGATGATGAACTGCAAGCATGTCTGCTCTTGTCCTCAATACCTAACAGCTGGTCAGGAACTATTACTGCAGTCACTGGGGCAGTTGAGACCCTCACTTTTGCTAAAGTTCCTGACTTGATATTGAATGAGGACTCAAGAAGGAGGAATTTTGGAGAGACAAGTTCGTTGCTCAGTACTGAGGGGAGAGGGAGAAGTAATAATAGAGGTGGAAATAGAGGAAGGTCAAAGTCAAAACGAAGAAGCAAGTCAAGACCAGCAAAACCAAAAAAAGACATACAGTGCTGGAACTGTGATGAGCTTGGGCACTTTAGAAGTCAATGTACTAAACCTCCTAGCGACAAAAAGGAGGTGAATGCTACCACAACTACAGATTCAGAGGATGCCCTTATTTGTTGTGTCGAAAATACTGTTGAAGATTGGATTATGGATTCAGGAGCATCATTTCATGCTACTTCTAGCACAAAGAAGATGACGAATTTACGAACGGTAACTTTGGTAAAGTTTGTTTGGCTAATAATCACAATCTTGATATTACAGGAGTTGGAGACATAGACTTAAAAACACCATTGGGAATTATTTGGACCTTGAAGAATGTGCGGGTCATTCCTGGTTTGAAGAGTATGTTGATATTCATTTGTCAGCTTGATGATCAGGGATATGATTTCCACTTTCGTAGAGGACAATGAAAAGTTGTTAAGGGCAGTACGGTCATTTCTAGAGGAAAGAAGAGGGGTACTTTATACATTGTTGAGGTACCAACTGATGGGGTTAATGTAGTATCTGATGGGCCGAGTCTATCAAAGTTATGGCATCAACGACTCGGCCACATGAGTGAAAAGGGGATGGAGATGCTCGTTACCAAGGGAAAGCTTCCAGAACTGAAACATGTTGAGTCTGAGTTTTGTGAACCGTGCATCCTAGGCAAGAAAAAGAAGGTGACTTTTGTGAAGACAGGGAGAGCACCAAACATTCAGAAATTGGAGTTGATTCACTCAGACGTGTACGGGCTGACATGAGTTACTTCACTTGGAGGAACTCGCTATTATGTGACCTTCATAGACGATTCAACACGCAAGGTATGGGTTTACTTTCTAAAATATAAATATGAAGTTTTTAATAAATTTAATAAATGGAAATCTTTTGTTGAACTTGAAACTGATTTGATGGTGAAATGCTTGAAGTCTGACAACGGAGGTGAATACATCAGCAAATAATTTACAGATTATTGTACTGAGAGAGGGATCAAGATGATAAATACAGTTCCAGGAACTTCGCAACAGAATGGGGTTGTAGAGAGGATGAGCAGAACACTATGTGAGAGAGCCAGGAGTATGAAATTGAATGCAGGGCTCCCAAAAATGTTCTGGGCTGATGCGGTTAACACCGCGGCTTATCTTATCAATCGTGGGCCTTCAGTACCATTGGGATTCAAGATTCCTCAGGAAGAATGGAAGGGAAAAGCAGTTGAGTATGATCACCTGGGAGTCTTCGGGTGTAGTGCTTATGATATTGATCTTGAAGTTGACAAGTTAGATGCCAAAGCAAAGAAGTACACACTTGTTGGATATGGGTCTAATAAAATGGGCTACATGCTTTAGGATCATGAAAGCAGGAAGCTAGTCAGAAGCAAACATGTTGAATTCAATGAAGCAGAGCTGTACAAAGACAGGAAATTAGAAAAGTTACTGGTTCAGAGAGAAGTGGTTGAGTTTAACACTGACAGTCAAAAGAATGAACCAGTTATAGAACCCGAATCAGACTCTGAAGATGACACAGGACCAGAGTTTAAAGGTGGATATAATGAGATAGGAGAAGTCTCTGACAGTGGGAGCTCAGAGCATGAAGAGGATCAACCTCCACAGCAGCCTGACCGGTCAGAAAATTGGGTCAGGAGATCCACCAGAGTTAGTAAACCGCCTAATAAATATAATCCTTCAGTTAATTATATTCTCTTGATAGAAAACGGTGAACCGGAAAGCTACTCTGAGGCAGTCAAGTTGAAAGATTTTCTCTAGTGGGAGCATGCAATGAAGGATGAGATGAGCTCTTTAGATAAAAACAAAACTTGGGTCTTAGTAAAGCTTCCGCCAGATAAAAGAGCTTTACAAAATAAATGGGTCTTCAGGGTCAAAGAAGAACACGATGGTTCTAAACGATACAAAGCCCGTTTAGTAGTCAAGAAGTTTCAGCAGAAGAAGGGAGTTGATTATGATGAGATTTTCTCTCCAATGGTGAAGATGACTACCATCAGGTTGGTTCGTAGTATTGTAGCCGCATAAAAGTTGCATCTAGAGCAGTTAGATGTGAAAACAGCTTTTCTACATGGTGACCTAGATGAAGACATTTATATGGCACAACCTGAGAGATTCAAGGTTGTTGGGAAAGAGAACTGGGTCTGCAAATGGAAGAAGATTTTGTATGGTCTTAAACAGGCACCTAGACAGTGGTACATGAAGTTTGATAACTTCATGGAGAGGTCAGGGTACAGGAGATGTCAGATGGACCATTGCTGCTATTTGAAGAAGTCAGTAACTCTTATATCATATTGTTACTTTACGTTGACGATATGTTAATTGCAGGTTCTGATATGAAAGAAATAAGCAGGTTAAAGAAGCAAATGTCCAAATAATTCGAGATGAAGGATTTTGGTCCAGCCAGACAGATACTTGGGATGAGTATAACCTGTAACACCCCAAATTTCGTATGACATATTATAATGTTAAATCACAACACTTTGACGAAAAGAAATGGAAAACAAAGATTTTTATCATATTGAAAGTTTTTAAAGAAATAATGAAATAAAAATCCCTTGTGTAGATGGAAGTAATCAAGGTAGTATGGGAAAATGCCATTTTAAACATGCTTCAAAAGACAAGGGGCTAATAATGTAATTAAACGATAAAATTTGATAAAAAAAGAAGTCAGTGTTTTCTCCTTGGCTTATTGCGATCGAACGAGAGGGAGGAGCCAAGGGAAACCCTAGTCTTCAAATTTCTACAAAATTAAAAGGGGAATCAAGGATTAATCAAAATGCATGAGCCTGGAACTTTGATTATCTAAGTGTTCTTGACATCTAGTAAGTTTAAATTTGATGTTTTTATGAGATTTCATGAAGTGGGTTATGTATAATTTATGATGTTTGTATGAAATTGAACCTAAATGTTGGATGATATGAACAAATAGGAGTTATATTATGTGTTATTTCGATTTTTACTAGTAGTTGGGGTAAAACCCACTTGAGATTATGTAAGATAGTAAAAATTAGTAAAAGTTATGGATGAATTACATAATGTTGATGTTAAACCCATGTTATAGAAGTATTTTGATGAGTGACTTGATTTGAATCATATGTAGTATGGTTATGATTGTTGATTTTGAAAGAATTGGTTGATCTATTTGATGAATTTAGGATGAATGTGTTATAAATACTTGTACATCATGCTTAATGGAATGTACGCACGCCATGTGTTCGATGAAATGTCTAAACTAATGAAATTGTAATTTTGTATGAAAATTTGCTAAGTTGATGAAATATGATTATGGTAGGAATGCATATGGTTCATAAACGTCATATTGTAAGACAAAGAATATGAGAATAATGAACTTTTCGAAAGGTAAGTATATGAAGTTGTGATGTATAGGAACAAAGAAGGAAGGAGGAGCAAGTCATTCCATAGCGCAAGAAACGCAAGATCGCGGTAAGTTCATATGAACTTAATTCTCCTTTATCTAGTTCTACGGATGATAGTTAGTAAATAAATTTTAGTGTTGAGTTGTATGTTTGTTTATGATAAAAGTTTTGATATGTTAAATGCTAGAAAAACGGTTAAGTAGCAAAATAGTATCGGATGTATATTAACCACGTAAGTGGTACAAAAATCATTTGGAAAGTAGAATTTGGAATGGTTTAGTAATGACTTGTTGTAAACGGGTCAAAAATGTTAAAGTTATGTAAAGTATGTATGATAAAGATTTCCGTTGTAAATGGGATGATTTAGACTTGTATGATGAATAGCTATGTTGTTTGAGTATGGACCTATTATTAATGGGTCGAATGGATGTATGTATGATTGTTTGTGATGTTGGAATGAAAGAAAGTTAACGGAAATAATGTCAAACGGGAAGAGTGTTTCACACTAGAAATGTCAACTAATGGGTAAAAATTGCAAATGGGTTGAATAAAAGTATGTAATGAATGTTATGGATTTTGTTTAGTATTATGAACTAACGAATGCTTGATGTTGTGTATGATAGGTAAATCTCATGCTTGATTGCGGCGCGCTCGAACTGAACACACACTATATTGCCCACTTATGCGCTTCTGGTTCAAGTCATTTTTTTTAAATGGGTCAAAATCCACTACAAGAAATTTGGTGTTTTACCAACACAAAGTATGTGTGGGAAAAAGCATATAGTGTGTTGGTAGTTGTCTTTACCTACACATAAATTAAGTGTAATGATGTGTAGACTCGTGACTGTGGATATAGGCCATTACCCACACATAAGTTATGTGTAGGTATATAGGAAGCTATACCTACACATATATGTGTGGCTAAAAGACATTTATATGTGTGGTTAGAAGTACAACAATTTGTTTAAAAGGGATTTGACGTGGCAGGTGACGTGGCATCTGACATGGCAGGTGACGTGGCATCTGACATGGCAGGTGACGTGGCATCCGACGTGGCAGGTGACATGGCATCCGACGTGGCGGATGACGTGGCATGAATATATGTGTAGGTAAAAGTAATCTTATATGTAGGTAAAAGTAATATTATGTGTAGGTAAATGTTGAAGATGTGTTGGTATTGATCTTAATATGTATTGAAACAAATGCAAACTAAAAGCCAGTAAAATCATACATAATGTCACAAACGTCACCATTGATTAATACATGAAACAAAGTGCCAATAAACAAATGTAAACTACAAGGCAGTAAAATCATAAATAATCAAAAGGCTTGTCAACTTAACAAGAGAATCAACAGCTATGCCGATATTTGACTTCATTGACTTAACCGAAGCTCCGGGTTCAATTCTTGATGAATGTAGCAATAGTGAGTCAAGTTCTTCCAAAGCTCTTAAAGGAAGAAATCCATTAGTCAGAAATAAAATGTGAAGAATATATAAATACTAAATTTGTGACGAAAGCGGTACCTGAGACATTCACAAAAAAAAAATTGTTTTGTCTTATGAGAGTTTGAAGCTATAGCCTTTCCCTTTTCCAGTACATCAGTCAAAACAGTTTGAAGCATGCTGCATTTTTAAAATATGGTAGATCAGACAGTTGCATATTTACAAAAACCGGCATAACGGTCGGGGCGGATAACAGATCATACTGGGTTCGGGTCAAAACAGGTCATTTTAGGAAAGAAAGTATCAAATGACTTGTTAATTGTCACTCTTTCTTTACGGTCTTTTCGATTTCCATAAACAAGTAAACAACCAATATAATAAACATCTACAAAATTATATTTGACTTTATTTTTATGTACATATTATCTACTTTAAAGTATAACAAAAGATCACATATTGATTCAGTTGCATAGTTTAAAAAACAAACCTGTTTAACGCATTAACAGCTATGCCGATATTTGACTTCATTGACTTAACCGAAGCTCCGGGTTCATTTCTTGATGCATGTAGCAACAGTGAGTCAAGTTCTTCCAAAGCTCATAAAGGAAGAAATCCATTAGTCAGAAATAAAATGTGAAGGATATATATACTAAATTTGCGACGAAAGTGGTACCTGAGACATTCACATGTCTTATGAGAGTTTGAAGGTATAGCCTTTCCCTTTTCCAGTACATCAGTCGGAACAGTTTGAAGCAGGCTGCATTTTTAAAATATGGTAGATCAGACAGTTGCATATTTACAAAAACCGGCATAACTCTGCCACCACCACATCCTCCACGACCACCGTCTCTGCCACCATCATTGTTAGAGCGTATTCAAGTAAACTCGAAAAAGAATCTTCTGTCTCCACAGTTAGCGGACTCATGACCATTTTGTTAGTTTTATAATCAGTTGTTGAGGCTTCTTCACTTCAATCCCACTACACATTCACAAAAGTGATAATTAGACAAATATATCATAATTATTTTATATTATCTAAAGATCCAATACCAACAGATAGGTAAAAAAAATATGTTTTATATAAATCTTTCATGTGATCTATTAAAACATTTACATAAAGATTAACTTGCAGAGAGTTAAATAAACTTTTATAACATAACCTTTTCATCTAATAATCAATTTTAGCAAACTGAACGAATCACATATAACAACAGATCGATATGTTCAATTTCTTCTATCAAATCCTCTACAGTTTAACCCATCCACATATAAATAGATAAAAGGCAACATCAAAAAACATAATGATCTAAATAATTTCAGAAACAAAAAGCATTCATATTAATTTAAACAAGCATACAAAAACCACAATCGAATAAATCGCATCTAAAACCATAGTTATCAAAGGCGGGAAGCGCACTCAAGGCGCTAAGGCTCCGCCTAGGGCCTAGGCGAAAGGCGCAAATAAAGCGTGGGCCTGAGAAAATAATAGCGCACTTAAATAAAAAATGAAATATATTATGTAATGGAAAACAAAAAATAAAATATGTTATGTAAAATATATCAGTTTTCCTGTAATATGAGGGTTCAACATCATTTGAGAAGCCCTTTCCTGTATTCTGTGACAACAGAATTCAGAATTAAATCAGAGAACAAAAAACTAGAACTTCGAGAACTAATTCAGAATTAATTAATTAGTAATAAATACTGGATAATGCTGAACTAAATCAGAGAACAAAAAAATGTTGTTAATGTATTTAGGATCAGAGTAATTTGGATTCTAATGTAAGTTTTTTAGCCGTTCAAAAAAATAAACAGGATAAAAGTAGCCAATAGCCCTATAAATACTGCAGATATTGAGGAATTTACAAATTAAAAAAAAGGGATTAATTGGAATTAGGCTGCGCTCAAAATACCTAGGAAGTAGGAGCGCAATCAACGCGCTTCGCCCAGAAAAATCGCCTAGGCGCCAAAATCGACCGCTTTTGATAACTATGTCTAAAACCGCTAGATTCAAGTCAAACACGCAAACAATATATACAAGTATCGATCGAAACGTAATCGCAAGCATTTACCGATAGAATATAATATCTTCAAGAGCTAAACAAACAACAAATAAGCTTTAAACACAGATCTTCAGTCAGATACAGACTTATAGTGAGATCGATAACAAAAGCGACGAAAACTGGAAGCAAATCGCTTCCTACAACTCCATTTTTACTCGAAAACGATTGATTCAGATGGATACATAAAATGTCGATACAACCTATGATATATATATCCACAAATATACATATATACATATAAACAGGTTCAGAAAAAACGGCATGAGTATGACACTTGTACAACAGTGTATGTGTATTGACTAAACGTAGAGGTCCTCGTAATAGTGCATACCTCTGCAAGCACATATGAGACCGATACGAATCACACTCAAATTATAAAGCAATTTTACAAACCTTATTGTTGAGACCATGCCTAACTTGAACAACAAATAAAGCATATTAGATACAATTAAGCTCAGTATACAGCAATTATGATGTGCACTACTCTTCCCATTTGACCCAACCAGCTAACCCACCTTTTCCCCTCATACAAAGAAAGTCTAGAGCATGAATTTTTTCAAGTTAAACCACAAACAACTAAAATATAAGTCTCACATTCCCTCTAGAATTCATCAACTGAAGGTTCCAATCATCCAGAAATCATCATCTTTACACAAAATTTCATCAAAAACTAAAACAAATAGGATTACAAGCCGTGTTAGTAAAAAAAATAAGAAAATAACAAATCACTGACTAACATATTAGGCGAAAACACAATTTCATGTTTCATTAAAGTTATCCACAACACTGAAACCCTAAATTAAACAATGTACAGATGATGAAGACATTAATGAAATTAATCCGTACCAAACACATATCACCTTAATCGTACCGAGTGCATACATTTCAATAAATTGAAAAAAAAATTACGCCCTTATGGATTGAATAATAACGAAGAAATTACTGAAAATAGGGTTTGAAATAGGATTTGACCTGTGCCATAATTTGGGAACTTTACGATGAAGCAGCTTGGTGGTAACTTGCTTGCAAATGCACCGTTTGGGAACTGAACCAACCGGGTGGTCTGAACCTTATAGTCGCCCATGTATCAGTCTTCACACGCATCCCTAGTATTACCTTGTCGTGGCCTGAGAAAATAACCTCGAAACCCTAGCCGCCGATCAGGTCCTATCTCACTTTTTTACTCTGGTTCTCTCCTTGCAAATGTAAAGAAGGCAGGATACTGAAAGTTTGGGATGAGGAGCGGGATTTCAAAATTTGGATGCAATGAAATAGATTTTGGTAGCCAAAAGTTCATTCTGTAGAGACGAAGAACAATGAGAGAGAATTGAGGGTAAAGGTTTCTGCGAGCTTTTGAAAATTAGAAACTTGTGTGAAGGAAGAATGATAGCCGTCTGATTGTGATTTGAGTGGACGGTGGATGAGATATTTGGGATTAGTATCCGTGTGGGTTTTTTTTTCTGAACAACATCTCGGTCAGGGCTATACATGACCAAAGCTCGGACGAAATGGGATTCGAACCTAAGCACTTCCGGGCAGGAACCCACAAGGTAGTAAACCTTCCCACCTCCATTGCAACCACTGGGCTACAACATCAGTTGTACCAAAAGCTTTATCTATTAATGTGCATAATGAGTTTGTACATTATGCATAAAATGAATTTTAAGGGAAGTGGCAAATGACCTAAGTTGCCATTTCAATATATACACATAACCACAAACTTAAAAGTGAAAAAAAAGATAAATAATAAGTTTCAAACCGGTCGGCTTGCTTCAGTTTAGTCGGCTCAGCCGGTTTCAAACTAGCTGATGTACTCTGAGTGTTCTGAAATGATGACGAAAAATTAGGTCAAAATATCATAAGATAAACAATACGAACACAATCACACTAAATCTAAGCGAAATTACGAACAAATTAGGTTAAAATATCATAATAAGATGAACTTTACAAATACAATCGAACTAAATTAACAGAAATTACGAACAAATTAGGGCAAATTTAGAAAAATAGAATGAGAATTGGTACAAAGATCGTTCCCTTTCTTCAATAATCATGAAGTGTGGTGCGACGGTGGAGGTTGTGCGGCGGTGGAGATGGTGCGACGGTGAAAGTGGAAAAGCGATGATGGAGGTGCGATGATGTGTTAGGGCAAACTGTAGGCAACAGAGTAGATTTAACTATCTTTTTAGTTGTATTAGCTACCACTTAGCTACTTACCATAGCAAGCACATTTCTAGTAAAAAAATCAGTTGCTCAATTTGCAAGAGTGTTTTTGGGTAGCAAATTTTGGTTACAGTTGCTTAATTTTATAGTAGTGGGTGGATATTGTTTTTGGGTTAAGGCTGATCCTTATTGATAGGTTGTTGTGTGTGTGTTGTTATTTTTTTTGTTTGATTGATTTCGTTTGATAATAAAACGTAAAATGGTAATTTTAATTGAATATCACAACTTAGAATGAGTTTTATTAAGATTATAATATTAATAATTTAATAAGAGTAATTTTAGTGAAATGGATAAATATGTAATATATATAGATTAAGGATGGGAAATATGTAATTGATTTTAATAATTGGGTAAATATGTAATAAGTGACTTTAATAAAGGGATATATGTAAATGACCTTATTTTTTATGTGTCCAATATTTACACATATTGTACATTTCTAAATATGTGTAGGTATTTTTTGCCACGTCATCTTAAAAAAAAGAATTAATTATTTATTTTATATGTATCAATATCTACACATATTGTACATTTTTAAATATGTGTAGGTATTTGTTTTGTCATATCATCTAACAATATATATTTACTTACTTTATAGGTATGTAATATCTACACATATTATACATTTTTAATCATGTGTAGGTATTTAATTTGCCACGTCATTTTCAAAAAAAAAATAAATAAGTATATATTAACTTAGTTTATCTACATATTTTTTTTAAAATTCTTATGTGTTGGTAAACATAATCATTTACCTACATATATATTAGTTTTTCTACATATGTGTAGATAATTTAGCTACACATGATGAAAATTTGCTACATGTGTAGGCAATTTTTTGGGGAGGGGGGGGGGGGGGGAGGGGAATTTTCCCACCAACACCAAGTGTGGTTAAAATGTATTACCAACACATATTAAGTGTTAATCATTATGAGAATATATCATCAACTATTACCTACACATATACGAACATGTGTAGGTAAATTATATGTGGGTAACACCCCAATTTCTTGTAGTGATCATTTTTGTGTAGTAAATGTTAAACTAGTATCTAGGATGATCGTAGTAGTTTGAAGTTTAAACATTATTTTGGATAGAATGTTTTGGTGAAATATGTATGGTTTTAATTTTAGCATCTTTTGAAAAGTGTCGTAGAATGTATTTTGAATGATTTTGATAAAAAGCAGGAAATCGTCTACTTTACGAATGGGTCATGCCAAAATTTTGCAAAAAATTGTATGAAGTTTATGTCGTTTATCGAATTTGAAAAATTGGGCGTTTCAAGTTGGTATCAGAGCCGAGGTTTGAGGGATTCAAGTATTAGAGCAAAAATGCTTGAACTCAAACCAAAAACTCGTATGAAGGTGTGTTCGTTCCGAAGCGCTATGCAAGTAAGTAAATAGTAAAGTTGATTATGTTTATAGTTAGAAATGAAAAAGGAATTTATAGGTTATTTGTTTGTAACCCGAGTTTTAAGGTAAATGATGATGTTGAACGGGACCGTGTTTAAATTACGGACACGTAAAAAAAAGAATCGAGTAAAACGGACTAGTAGAACTATAGATATGAGGTTTTAAAGTTAGTATTTTAGAAAAAAAAATTAGAGCTGGGCAATTGCAACAACACAAAACTGAACATTCTGTGAAAAAGGGGGCGTCGTGCTGCGCGACACCTAACTAGAATCACTCTCGCGTCACGTGACAGCGGTCGCGGGCCGCGAAGGATAGCCTTCTAGCTGTCGCGGGTCGCGAGGGGTTCAATTGCTGGCAATTTTTTTTAAATTGATTGTTTTGAATACGGGACTCGTTTTAAATGATTTCTAAGGCCTCGTAAGCAATATTTAAGGTAATTTTCATGTTAAGAATAATGAAGAAAGGTATATGTGAATGAAGAGAATGAAAATCCTTACGATCAAGGATTATGATCTACACGATACGACATGATCGTCAATGACGATAACGTATAAAGTATGTATTGTAAATTGAATATAGTATGCTAGCATGAGATCAAACGTGATGAAGAAAAGTATAAAAAGAAATTTAATGAATGAAATGAATGTTTTATGTAGATGGCGGACCACGTAAATGTGAATGATACCAAAGCGGCACAACAAGATATGATAAACGAAAAAAATTGTGGAAGAAGTTAAGAAGGCAATTGAGGCTAGTATTCCTCAACTAGCGCAAGAGGTTGAAGGGCAAGTATTGGGGGTAATGGATAACTTAGTGATGTACAAGGTTGAGGAATTGAAAAAAATGATCAATGAACTACGAACGAAGAAAAGCACTCGGAGGTGCACGTATAAGGAATTTATGGGATGTAACCCCTTGCCATATAAAGGGGAAATTGACCCAATAGCCTGTCAAAGATGGATTTCAAGTACCGAGGCGGTGTTTATAAGAAGTAGATGCGAAGTGGAGGATCAAGTAATGTTTGCTACGGGTCTTCTCCAACTTCGAGCAAAGGATTGGTGGGATGCGTATTCTAAGGAATTAGGGGATGATAAAGTACAAATGTTAACATGGCAGGAGTTCAAGGAACCATTTTTGAAATATCATTGCCCACAATCAGCGATTGATCGGATTCAAGAAGACTTCTTACGTCTTCGACAAAAGGATGAAATGATAGATGAGATAACGAATACGTTCTTTGACAAGCTGAAGTTTTGTGGGGAGATAGTGGGGACTGAGAGGAAGGAGATTTTATGTTACCATGATATGCTAAAGGCTGAATATCGTGAGTTCATAAATCCCTCCAAGTGTGAGACGCTAGATGAATTAATTAACTGGGCAAGAGATAGGGAGATTGGACTAAAGAGGCAGGTCGAACGGGGAGAGAAAAGGGTGGCGGAGAAGTCTTCGAACCCGAACCCATCAAAGAAATCAAGATTTCAAGATCAAACTAAGAACGGGAAAACAAGTAGTGGAATCCTGACTTGCATGACATGTGGGAAACACCACTCGGGTGAGTGCTTACATGGAAAGAAATGATGCTACAAATGTGGGCAAGAGGGACACATGTACTACAAATGTCCCAATAATCTAAAGACGTGTTACAATTGTTATCAGACGGGTCATGTTAAGGCGGAATGTCCAAAACTCCAGCAAGCATCAAAGAAAGAAGGAAAGAAAGAGGAGCCGTCTAAGGCTCGTGGAAGGATGTTTCAGATGACATCGGAAGAAGCAAAAACTCACCCAGAGTTTGTTTTAGGTATATTTTTAGTAAATTCCATGCATGTTAATGTTTTATTTGATTCCGGGGCTAGTAGGTCATTTGTTTCAAATGAGTTATTATGTCATCCATCGTTTAAGCTTGAAAAGATGTCTATGCCCTTAGAAGTGGAAGTAGCCGATAGTAATAGTTATTTACTGCATGATGTATGTAGAAACTGTAAGATCTTAATTGAAGATGAGGAGTTTAGTATAGATCTTATGCCGATGTGTATGGGGGAGTTTAAAGTAGTAGTAGGAATGGATTGGCTAACCCGAAATCATGCTGAAATACAATGCGAAAAGAAAGTCATTTATGTAGTAACTTCAGAGGGAAAACGGGTAAATATTCAAGGGGATAGGGTCGTCGACTCAAAACTTTGTTCTATAGTTGAAGCCGTCAAACATGTAAGAAACGGGGGTAGGGCGTATCTATCTTACGTGATAGATACGAACTGAGGTGTTCCAAAACTTGAAGACGTGAATGTAGCGAATGAATATCCGGATGTGTTTCCAGAAGATTTACCGGGGCTTCCGCCTGAGCGGGAAGTGGAATTTAAAATAGAGCTTAGCCCGGGTGCAAAGCCGGTAGCTAAAAGCCCTTATCGGTTGGCCCCGACCGAAATGAAAGAATTTATGACGCAACTCCAAGAGTTGCTCGATAAAGGTTTTATTCGACTGAGTGTTTCGCCATGGGGAGCACCCGTATTATTCGTGAAGAAGAAAGATGGTTCGATGCGAATGTGCATCGACTATCGGGAGTTGAATAAGTTAACAGTGAAGAATCGTTACCCGTTGCCCAGAATTGATGACCTATTTGACCAGCTTCAAGGGGCAAGTTGGATTTCAAAGATCGATCTACGATCGGGTTATCACCAACTACGTGTACGAGAAGAAGATGTGCCGAAGACTGGGTTTCGAATGCGGTACGAACATTACGAATTTTTAGTGATGTCCTTTGGGTTAACGAACGCACCACCTGCATTTATGGATCTAATGAATTGGGTGTGCTGGCCTATGCTTGATAAGTATGTAATCGTTTTCATTGATGATATACTAGTATACTCCCAAAGTGAAGCAGAGCATGCTTCACACTTACGTGATGTATTGGAAACGCTTCGCAAGGAAAAGTTATATGCAAAGTTCTCAAAGTGTGCCTTTTGGCTTAGAGAGGTACAATTTTTGGGCCACGTAATCGACGCGGATGGTGTTCATATGGACCCCTCCAAAGTAGATGCATTGATGAATTGGGTACCCCTGAATAGTCCAAGCGAAATAAGAAGTTTTCTGGGCTTGGCTGGGTATTACAGAAGATTTATCCAAGATAGCCTCGCCCATGACGAAGTTAACAAAGAAGAGTGAAAAGTTTATATGGGGCGAAGAACAAGAAAAAGCGTTTCAGACATTGAAGGAAAAGCTCTCAAATTCTCCGGTGTTGACATTACCGGATGGAACGGATGATTTGGTAGTGTATACTAACGCCTCCCGCCAAGGTTAAGGATGTGTACTAATGCAAAGGGGTAAGGTTGTTGCTTATGCTTCCAGACAACTCAAGCAACATGAAAACAATTACCCAACTCATGACCTAGAATTGGCGGCGGTCGTATTCGCCTTGAAAATATGGAGACACTACCTATATGGGGTGAAATTGTTGATGCATAATGTTTATCGCCTGCGTCATCAGTCTATGTCGTTTCGTTTATTTGTAATTGGTTAAAATGTTATGTTTATGTGTTTTGTCCAGGCCGCACGACCTGAATGGTCAGGTCGCACGAGGTGAGCTTGTCTAGCTCGTGCGGTCTGGGTGTGTTATCTCGTGCGGTCTGGCAGGTCTATAAATAGGCTAGTAGTGTTCTTCATTTGTAACTTTCTGGAGAATTTTGTACCGAACTGCTGTCCGATTCTCTCTGTACCAGAACGTCAAAAATCAATGAAGAACATTTTTAAAGTGACTTTCTACTCTTCTACTCATGTTCTAACACTGATTGACG
The DNA here is from genome assembly GCA_030545235.1 of Helianthus tuberosus. Lineage (NCBI taxonomy): Eukaryota > Viridiplantae > Streptophyta > Magnoliopsida > Asterales > Asteraceae > Helianthus > Helianthus tuberosus. Next base: position 60,501,796 of record CM060415.1, on the reverse strand, counting down.
GTTTCTAGTCTGATTCCGCCTTTCTAGAAACTAGATCTGACTCTGATTGACTCGTTTGGGCGATTCATCGATACTACAAGTGGTATCAGAGCTCAGGATGAGTCAAATCTGTTGATATCAGTGTTTTGAACGGTTTAGAATCATATACTTCTACTCTTTCTTGGATTTTCAGACGAATTCACGGATAAAATGGACTGAATTTTAGATATTGTGTGTAAAACATCATTTTGAGCAATTGTACAAAGTTACAGACCGTAAATCATACTAAAATTGATCCAAAAATGTCAAAAAATTGAAATCTTGATAAACTAAGTCTTCAAACGAGGTCCAAACCGTATGAAATTCTTGTCCAGATTGCTCGGTTTGGACCAGATCATTTGAAAATTTCAAACGGTGTGACCAGATCGCACGAGCTGAGATCAGATCGTGTGAACTTATCTCACCTAGTTTGAAATTTTCAAACATTGTGACCAACTCGTGCGACTTGAGTGGTTAGACCGCACGAACTGAAAATTTTTAACTGGTATTTGTCACCTCGCACGGTTTAGATAGTCCAGGTAGTTTGAGACATTCAGGTCGTTTGAAATGTCAAGGTCGTCTGAAAGTCCAGATCGTTTGAAAGTCCAAGTCGCTTGAAATTATGATTTTTCAAAACTTATAAATTTTTCGAAACATTTTTCAAAGTATAAAATGGATAATCAAGAGTTTTACAATGCGTTTTTCGGAGCAGGTATGACTGCTCAAACTCCAGCAAGTATAGCCCAGAATGTGAATATGGAGAATGAGCTAGGAACCATGCAAAAACCATCGAAACTGCTTAATATTGAAGATTATTCGGGGTGGCAGGATAGATTTCGCACGTGGGTTCAGGCGAATCACCTCGAATGCTGGCTGAAAGTTGAAACGAAATATGTAGTTCCTATGAATGATGCTAGTCTTCCGAAAAAACTTAACACATTAACTCTGGCTGAACAAGAAAACTTTAAAGCCGAGAAGAAGATGGTCAGTATATTGCAACAGGAAATTAAGGAAGACATTTTGATACTGTTACATCATCAGGGTGACGCGCAATCTATTTGGAACGCTCTTAAAATCAAATTTCTTGGGAGTGCTTCAATGATCAATAGCAAAAAGGCGTTACTGAAAAAAGAATTCGACATATTTACTGGCATCAGTGGAGAATCAACGAAAGAGTTGATTGAGAGGTACTGTCACTTGGTAGTGGAGATGAAATGTTTGAATATAGATAAATCAGACGAAGAGTGGGTTGATAAGTTGGCTGATGCACTACCACAAGAAGAGTGGGGTACGTTCTTATTGGTTTTGAAGAACAATTTGGAATACGTGGGTTTCAATTTGAGTACGTTTATCGAGAGAATTGAAGCTCATGAGCTTGAACTTCCGAAGATGAGGAAAATGAAATATGTAAACGTACAACAAGATGTTCAGCTTTATTACAAAGGAAACTCATCTGCCACATCTGCTCCAAGTCCAAAAATTCAAACGGCATTCAGTGCAGATTCTTCATCGGGAGTACCTCAAAGCATGCCTAACAACAACTTTTCACCGTTTCCAAATTACGAACCGAATCCTAAGGTTCAGAGTTTTCAAGAACAGGTTTCTTCTTAAAATTCTTCAGGTTCGAACAATCAGAGTTATAGTCATGGGATACAGTGCAATATTGCTGTTAATATCAAGAACGGTCAAGATTTTACCGAGACAGCCGCAAAGCAGCATATAGCACTTCTAGCTTATGTACTTGACTCTTACGAGAGTCTAGTAGCCGGACGAATTGGTAACCCAGACATGACTAAAGAAGATTACGATCAAATTGATCCCGAGGAACTAGAACTCATCGACATAAAATGGGGTATGGCGAGCATTGTGAGAAGAGCTCAGAGGTTCATGGAAATTATCGGAAGAAGTAGTCTCGCAGGTCCTGATCCTAAACTTGGATTCGACAAATCGAAGGTGACATGCTTCAAGTGTAAAGAGAAGGGACACTTCAAGCACGAATGTCCGAACAGAGAAGTTAATAACCACCCGAATCCATTCGCCAACGATTATTACCGACAGGCCATCTATCATAAAAACAGTCAACAACCATTCAATCCACGACCTCAAATCGAGAACAGTCAATCCAAACAAACAGAAAAAGCTCTTTTAGTGAATCAAGATTACAAAAAGATTCCAGAAGGCTTCAGTTGGGATAAGTACGTTCCAGGAGATGGTCTTGCAATGATGGCTGAAATTATTGAAGATCCGGAACCGGAAATCGAGGAATGTGTTCCTGAAGTTGAAGAAGTCAGTGAAGTGGTGAATGAAGAAAGTTTTGCAGATCTAGAAGAGGAGGCAACAGCGGTCTACTATTATCAGTCTGAACTGGAGGTTATTACTAATGCATTTAAATCTATAATGCCAGCTAATGTGTTTGATTCTTTTGTAGGTTTCTTTAGTGAACCGACTACGGGTTTTTGTCCACAGTACAAAGTTGAACAAACTCCAGTTCAAGAGATCATTGATGTCTCAAAGGAAATGAATGAAGAGACTTTGAAAGAAATAGCAGACAAAACTCTTATGGTCAAGCTACAAGAGGTAGAACAAACTAAAACACCTTCTGATAACAATGAGACCAAAGATGCAACTCAAGAGTCAATGTCTGTTGATAAGGAGTCAATTATCGAGACTTGTGATACGTATGAGTCAGGAGAGAAGTCCGAGTCCGATGACAAATCAGAAAGTGTGAAGTCCGAATCCGAAGAGAAATCTGAGTCTGAGTCTGGAGAGTTTGGTAAATCGGAAAGTAAAAATGATAAACAAGAAAATGTTTTTGAAAAGGTTGATCCAATTCTTGAAAAGCCATGCGAAAACTGTTTAAAACCATGCATGGATTGTCTTGAAAAAGACAAACAGTTTCAAGAGTTGAAAAAGTTTAACGACAAATTAAAATTTGATTTTAATGATAAAGAAGCTTATGACACTCTGTCACGATAAATTAAAATGATTCACACTGAGAGTAAAGAAAATGATAAAATTGTCAATTTGCTCAAAGCTACGGTCATGGAAAAGCAAATGTCGATTAACATCCATCTGGACAAAATCGCATCTCTAAAGAAGGAACTTGAACTGATGCGCATTGAGACAGAAAGAGTCGATAAAAAGTTGATCAGTTATCTTTCATCTTCATATGTGATTGATCAGATTGTTCCTCAACAAACTGAAGTTAAACCAGCTTTCAAAAATGTTCCACCCCCAATGTGGAATCATTATTCTCAGAAATATCCAGACGACGTGGAGGAGGCATTGAATCTCAAACTGAGAACAAAGGAGAATGAGTTACCGGAAAACATAGATGTTACATTCTCTCCGTCTGACACCGAAATTGAGTCACAACTGGTTAAAACAGTTGTAGACCAAGTGTTGGATGAAGAGAGTGATAACACTGATTTCGAAACGGTTAAAACTCATTTTGAGAATTCCAGTTCAGATTCTGAAGATGACGGAAACTTTCTTGATAAGTTTATCCGAAAGTCAGATAAAGTTTTGGATGACGATTCGATCATTGTAGTTTATACGATGACCGGAACTGACAAACTGTATGCTGATTTTGAGTACCCGATTCAGAATGCGAACCTGGAAAAGGTTGAAAAAGTTTTTAAACTCGTGGAAATTGATATCTCAGAAGTTAACAACAATTCATTTCTATCAAAACCGAAAAAATCTTTTGTTAAACAACAACCGACAAACAACCCGGGAAAGAAAAATGAATGGGTGGGTAACAATGGTAATAACAAGAGACATGGTAATAATTACAAAAAGAAAGGTGTTGGTTTTGAGACGAAAATGGCTAAGAAAGAAGTTAAGCCAAAAGAAAAATTGAGTGAAGTGTTTGTGGCTGGTAATAATACAGAAGTCGAAAAGGATTATATCTTTAGTAAGCAAGCAATTGACGATTTTATTGCGGCCAAAAAGATAAGAGACGAGACCAACAGATCCACTTTTGTTGAATATGACAAAAGAATCTGTTATCGATGCAATGAAATTGGTCACATGGCCAAACAATGTGTCAAAGAGATAATAAAACCAGTTTTCCATAAACCAAAACCAAAAATTTCGAAGGATGTTAAGGGGAAATCACCTATGGTATCCCCCGTGCGTATTCTTAAACGCGGTGAATCATTGAAGTCAGAGGACAAACCAAAATCAAGTTTTGAAATTAGTGAATCTTCAAAATCACAAAAGACTTCAAAGGTTTATTCTAAAACAAAGACTTCCCAAAGTCAATCATGGGTGGAGAAACCTAAACATTCTTTTGAGGAAAAGAAAATGGAAGAAGTTTTAAAATCTGAACCGAAAATCTTTGCAACCACTGATGAGAAAATTGAGTTTGAGTTAGATAAGTTGATTGAAGAATTCCTACCTATCAAGGAAGGAGCTCTAAAATCAAAACCAGAATATGATGTTCCAAATGTTGTTTTTAACATTCCAAAAGTTGACATAGTAGCTCATGATATTGTCTTTGGTAGTGTACCAAATGTTGAAAAATCTTGGATATCATTGTTTAAGTAAATGTCTTTTGATGTGTGTAGGGGCTTCCAAGGTCTATCATTTCTAAATGGATAATGGATAGCGGCGCCTCACGACACATGACAGGGATGTTAGCACTGCTATACGACGTCAAGTCAATCAATGGAGGTTGTGTCGGGTTTGCTGGAACTCAAGGTGGAAGAATTGTTGGAGAAGGAATACTTACTAACGGGGTCGTAACATTTAATAAAGTGAACTACATTGCTGAGTTGGAAAACAATCTGTTGAGCATCTCTCAGATTTGTGATAAGTCATTTACTGTTCATTTTACAAAAGATGAATGTCTGATTCTTAAACCGGGGTTTAAAATACCCGAAGAAATGGTGTTGATGCGCGTTCCTTGTGAAAACGATCTTTATGTACTAGATATGAACGTTGCAGCAAGGATAGATAAAAAGGCACAATGCTTTGTGAGTAAGACGAAAGCGAGTGAGAAAGAATCCATCATGTGACATCGTAAAATGGGCCATATTCATTTGAGAAAGATGAACTTTGTAGTTCATAATGATCTTGTAGACGGGGTTAATTTGAAAAGCTTCCATCTTAACGATGACTGTATTGAATGTAAGAAAGGGAAGCAGGCGAAGAAATCGCACCCGAAAAAGCTCTTGAACTCCATCAGATTACCGCTCGAAAGACTCCATATGGATCTTTTCGGACCGGTAAATGTGAAAAGTATAAGTGAAGATCTATATTGTTTAGTTGTTACTGATAACTTTACAAGATTTTCCTCGGTGTTGTTTCTAGAGAGAAAAGAGGAAATGTTTGATTCTTTGATGAAGTTATTCAAAAAGATGGAGAATGTTTACAAACTGCCGATCAGACGTATTCGAAGCGACAATGGCACGGAATTCAAGAACAACCGTATGCTCGAATTCTGCAACGATAAGGGTATTATTGGAGTGAAGCGGTTGCCATGACATGTTACACGCTCAATAGAGTTCTTACAGTGAAGAAGTACAAGAAAACGTGTTTTGAACTGCTTCATCTTTACAAACCGAATCTGAAATATTTAGAACCATTTGGATCACCATGCACATTCATTGATCCAGACGGTAAATTTGGTTCAAAAGCTAATGAAGGTTTTTTTGTAGGATACGCTAGTCCGTTGAAGAGAGTTTTTGTTCCAAGTTTGGGGAAGATCATACAAGTTCAACACGTTGACTGTCAATGGTTTACCGCTCCAAATCAACTTCCCGGAAACAGGTTGCTATTTGATTACGACAATCTCTGGGAGTCATTCCATTTACCGACAGAGCCGAATGAGGAGGAACTGGCGTTCTTATACCAACAACAGTCTCTTTCACAAGAACAAGTGCCGAGACCGTTGGTGGTTTCTTCGCCCACTGTGGGTTCAAATGATCATGAGGCTGGTCCTAGTGGAACTGCACATGTACCCCCAGAAGAAACAGCTCCAATATTTGACCAATCTGACAACTCAGAATCGGAAAACGATCCGATTTTTAATGAGGAACCAAATATTGCGACTTCAAATGCTATTGATCGCACGGGTGATCATAATATAACAAATTTGCAATCGGAATTGAGCGTACCGGATACAGTCATGCCAAGAACGTTATCTTACCATCCGTCGGAGCAAATCATTGGTGACCTTCAAAGCGGTGTGAAAACCCGCGAACAAATAAAAAAAGGGCTTACATATTTTTACTAATCTGTAGCACCTTTACAAGTAGACTTCTCATTAAAATGTTTTATCTCGCAGGTAGAGCCGAAAAACGTACAAAGAAGCATTGACCGAAGAAAGTTGGGTAAATGCAATGCAAGAAGAGTTACAACAGTTTGAAAAGCTTGGAGTGTGGAGGTTGGTTGATCTCCCGGAAGATCAGAAGTTGATCAAGACCAAGTGGGTCTTCAAATGTAAGAGAGATGATAGAGGGGTTATAGTAAGGAACAAAGCACGGTTGGTAGTCCAAGGATTTAGTCAGCAAGAAGGGATTCATTTTACTGAAGTATATGCTCCCATTGCTCGACTTGAGGCAATCAGAATCTTCTTGGCGTTCGCGTCATGGAAGGGGTTCAAGGTCTACCAACTGGATGTCAAATCTGCATTCCTCTACGACAAGATTAAATAAGAGGTGTATGTCGGTCAACCACTGGGTTTTGCCGATCATGTACACAAGGAAAAGGTGTATCTACTTGACAAGGCGTTATACGGATTACACTAGGCCCCGAGAGCCTGGTACGAGACGCTTTCCTAGCATCTGCTGACCAACGGGTTCGCCAGAGGGACTGTCGATAGTACCCTGTTCACTAAAGAGGTTGCAGGACATCTCCTGATCGTGCAAATATATGTTGATGATATAATTTTTGGATCAACGAACGATGAGTTGTGTAAAGAGTTTGAGAAGGTCATGAAGCATAAGTTTGAAATGAGTTCAATGGGGGAGATAAAGTTCTTCCTCGGGTTTCAAGTTGAGCAACTGCCCGATGGAATCTTCATACACCAGACCAAGTATGTGAATGATGTGTTGGACAAATTCAATATATCTGAATCATCTCCCATATCAACTCCCCTGGCTACGAATCATGGCATATGTCCGGATGAAAGTGGTGAGAAAGTAGACGAAACGCTTTATCGGTCAATCATAGGATCGCTTATGTATCTGACAGCATCACGACTGGACATCATGTATCCAACCTGCCTCTGCACCCGGTACCAGTCAAGTCCCAGAGCATCACACATGATGATAGTGAAGAGGATCTTACGATATCTCAAAGGTTGCCCAAGCACCGGCTTGTGGTATCCTCGATCCGGTGACTTCTCTCTAACTGGATATTCTGACTCTGACTTCGGGTGCTGTAAGTTGAACACTAAGTCCACAACTGCTGGTTGCCAGTTCTTCGGAACTCGGCTAATCACTTCGCAGTGTAAGAAACAGACCACAGTCGCTCTCTCGACTTATGGGGCCGAATACGTTTCGGCTTCCAGTTGTTGTTCCCAGATTCTCTGGATTCAATAGAAAATGAGGGATTATGGTCTGCAATTCTTAGACACGCCAATTTTTGTGGACAATGATGCAGCCATTAATATCACTAAAAATCCGGTTCAACATTCAAAAACAAAAATATTGAGATTCGACATCATTTTATTCGTGATTGCTATGAGAAAAAATTGATTCGAATTGATTATATTCACACCGATGACCAGAGAGCAGATTTTTACACTAAACCCTTTGATAAAAAAAGATTTAATTATCTTTTATAATTAAACAGGTTAAAGAATTTGTTTTCTGGGAGAGTGGTAAAGTGTGTGGCCGAGGCGGACGGCGATCAGAAGTGATATGCATATAGTTGTCATGTTTTCTGTACAGTTTCTTTACTGCTTTTGATAAAACCAAAAACACAAAAATATGTTTTTGATTTTAGGGGGAGAAAATTTATAGAAAATACAAAAACATGATAAAATTTCATAAATACAAAAACATTGAAAAAGACAAAAAGAGGTTTGTGTAAAAAGAGAAAATGATAGTACATCAGTGGACTATCACAACATACTAAAGAAATGGAAAGTCAAATTGTTTTTAAACAAGTCTCACTAATGATGTGCCAGTAGGCTTCACACGATTAGTAGATTGAGTTCGAGATATAAACATAACAAATACTTGCTTATTTCATGGGGAACATCTCTCGAATATAAGGGTAACCCCCGAAATCTTGTTTGAAAGGCTTTCTATTTTGGACATACTAGGTCTTTGTACGTGATGATATCTGAGGTATTTTACCCGGACTTCTGATTTTGCGGGAGCAATAGCCTAGTCCTCGTATAATACTCTGCACTGCTTTATTCTTAAAGCTCACCCTCAGCATAAAAAATGATGAAACATTGAAAAATGCTAATCATGTGCTGTTGAAAAGAAGATCCCCAAGAGGGACCCACCTAAAGTCGAGCAATCATCTCTCTGATTGAATGGAAGTTCTAGCCTGAGCTCTCATGGCCTCACATTTACCCCTTACAGATATCATTAGTGTGCACTCACCTGTAAGACTGAATATAGAAGTCTGGATACGGGAGTATATACTGAGGTGGTACACGCGTATAAGTTAAGTCCTTAAAACACTAATTTGTATCTTGAATCAATTGAAACTTGTGTAGAAGTTTAAGTGGACAACAATACTGACAATCAGAAGTGAATTTGTTTAAGACTTAAAGTTAAATCAAGATCAACGGTGTTAGTGATATGTCTCAAAAACTGATATGATCCTCTTACGCAATCTCACAAAAAAAAATTGTTTATAAATATGTTTGTATAGTTTTCAGTTTCTTCAATTCCAAAAGATTTTCTGTTTGTTTAGCCAAAATGTTGAAAAATTCAAAAAGATTTATCATTTCATCTTATTTTTGACAACAGACGTTGGGGATCTGATGATCAAAGTCCAACAGTGCTAAACAAGTTGGATCATTTGGGTTGGATAAGAAAATTTTGAGAAAAGAATTGGTAATTGCTCAAAATGTTTGAAAGTTCATTAATTTGAACTTAAAATGTTTCAAAATTGTCAGCAAGATCATAATTTGGTCGGCTAAAGTCATTAATTTGGATTTGGCAGGCTAAACAGTTGACCAGGGTCATTAAATTGGAGTTGGTTAACTGAGTGTGTTGGTAAAAAGTTAAAAATTAAAAATTTGAAAAAATAAAAGTTTCACACGAGGTGCCAACTCGTGCGAGCTAGCCAAACCGTGTTAAATACTGGCCAGACCCCATGAACACCTCAAACCGCCTCAATATTCAACTCGCACGACCTGGCATCCTCTATATAAAGGAAAGCCCAGATCGCGTGAACACGTTTCAGTTTTCACACTGTACAACACACACCTCTTTCAGGAGATTTGAACGATTTCTTTGTTTTCAAGCTTTAATCTTGTGATTTTGTGTTCGGATTCCTTTTATAAGTTGGTTCGCTCAACTTATATCATGGGAAAGGTACAGATTGTTGGATAAATTGAACAAAATCATATGAACTCGTATGAACACGAATGGACAGAATGTTTGAACTTAGATCTAGGCTTATATTGTGGATTAAATTGAATAAAAATCATATCAATATGCTCGGATTGTGTTGTAGAACAGATCTAGGGTTTCAATTCCATAATAAAAATATGTTTTAAAAACCTGCAAATTCACTGTTCATCTATGAATGTTCAAACGAGGTGGAACAAGTCTACACGATGTGGATGATTTCTTGATTCAGACCGCACGAGATAGCCAAACGGTGTGAATGTTCCAGATCGATTGAGATTGGCTAATTCGTTTGAAGTTCCAGATCGTTTGGATTGGTCAGTTCGTTTGACCACCAGACCGTATGTGTGGTCAGATCGTAGGAAACCAGATCGTTTTGAACAGTTTAATCAGTTTGGCACGAGGTTGCATGAACTGGCCACATCGCATGAGGCCAGATCGTGTGAATGTTAGTTCGTCTTGAAACTTGTGCAAATTGTTTAACTTGTGTGTTTCTGTTTGTTTTTCAGGCATCGAACGTGTTGTTTGAACCATCGCACAATACATGCTGTGTTTACGATGAAACACTTCCAAAGATGGGTGTGTTTATGGAGATTTTGCCATTCATGAGGCGTTTACCATTTCAAAAAGCTTTAACGGATCAGCACAAAGTATTCAAATCTCATGTTCATCATTTTTGGAAGAATGCTAGTTATGATGAAGTGAATGATGTTATTAATTCAAGTGTTAGTATAGATGATGAAGATAAAGAAATCATAATCATATAACAGCTTGTACGAGAAGTTTTAGGGTTTCCAGATGATGATAATTCGCCAACAGGGTTTCCGGAAAGGATGGTCAAAGGATGTATGCTTAGAATGGGTTATACCGGTCCGTCGAATAAAGCAAATTATTTGAAAGCCTGTTTTATGAAGCCGTACAAATTCTTTATTCACTCATTGATTCACGAGTTTAGTCACAGGAAAGGTGGATACGATGTTATGAAAGACTATCAAATGTGTATGGTGACGGCGTTGGTGCTAAACAAGAAATACAACTTTTCTAGAATTTTTCATTTTATGAAAGATAATATTACTTCTGGTAGTCGAAGTTGGGTGTATCCAAGGTTTGTGCAGATGATGTTGGATCATGCGTATCCAAATCTGAAGAAAGATGAACAAAATGATCTAAAGCTGTTGCATCACATGGATAATGAAACGTTAATCTGATTATCCAAGTATACAAAGAATTAGCCTGAACCGAAGAAGATAGAGTTTTTCGGGTTCATCAAAAGTGATAAGTATGAGGATCCAGATCCAGTAAATCATGTAAAGTGGAGGAATGATGCTAAAATGAAAGATCAGAGTGCAATTGATGAATTAAAGAAGTTAGAAGATTTCTGTGAAACTCGAAATGATTGGTATACAAAAGTAGAAAAAGAAAGGAAGAAAAAAGGTGGAAAGAGAGATCCTACACCGAAAGTCCATGCTGAAGAAGGATCATCTTCTCAACCACAGAAGAAACTTAAAAAGAAAGCGGTTGAAACAATGCTGGTTGATGAACCAGAAGTAGATGAGACAGAAGCAAATGTTGAAAAAGATCAAGAACCGTTAACTCCTGAAACTGAGCAGTTGTTGAAAGATATTGATGATACTGTAGAAGCTAAGAAATCAGCTAGTAAGATAGTAGTTGATGATGAAGAGGAGAGTTCATCTGGTTCAGAAGTTGATATTGATGCTCAAGTTAAACGTTGGATCAAAGAAAACTATGATCCAAAAGATAGAGAGAAACAAAAGAAGAGAAAGCAGAGTTCGGATGATGATGATGAAACATATGTTCCACCAGAGAATGTTCAGATTGTGAAATCACCATCTTCAGGAGGTAGAAAGAAATCAACATCAAGAAAACGTGTCGGAACTCCAGCAGAGCGAAACTTAAAATTCAAGCTGAAAATAAATCCACCACCAGAACCACAAACTAAACCACCATCACCAACATAAAATCAACCAAAATCACCACCACGACAACCATCACCTGAACCTTTACAATCACCACCACAACATCATATTTCATTACCTATTCATGAACAACTACCAATAACATCGCCTCACATCCAACAAAAACCACCAACCACCAGTTCATACTACTCCTGGATCGTCTAGTTTTGAAAATTTCCCACATATTCCAGAGAGTACTGTTCTTGAACAGCTTAATGATTTTAGCTTTGTGAATGATGATCTTGTGAAGAAATTGCAAAAGAAGGTGAAGGAGGTGTTAAGTGAGAAAAAGAAGTTAGAGGAACATGTTAAGTCTGTTGAATCTGAGAATTCATCTTTGTTGAAAAAGATTGAAGCTGATCAAGTCGACATAGACATTCTGAAAGTTCGAATAGCTGACTTGGAAGAAGAAATGTCTCGAAGGGATGAGCAGAATGAGTACTTCAAGTTGAAAAATCAAGGGTTAGAAGCCAAGAATGCTAGAAAGGAACATGAAGAGTATATGTTAAAGAAAGTGTTGGAAGATTTGATTGGTAAGCCGATTGAACAAAGGTTTGAAGAGATATAACTTGCGGAAGTAAGGGCAAGACGTAAAGTTGAAATAGAAGCTGAAATGAAAGATAAGGGTAAAAGTGTTGTAGTTAAAGATGAGGTTCAAGTGACTGAAAGGGAAATTGTTCTGATTGAGAAAGTTCCAGAATCGTCTATTCCAGATCATTGTACATTAACTTCAGTTTCTGGTATGTTTAAGATCGAAGATGATGAAGAAGATGAAGATGATAATCTGAAAGATGATGCAGATGAAGTATATTATGTTCATAGTGATGATGATGATGATGATGATGATGGAAATGATGATGCTGATCAAGGTAATTCTGGTATAAAAGTAACTAAAGCGTCACAAGAAGAGAATATTGACGAGTATCTTCAAGATGAAGCAAACGAAGAACCAGAAAATGCAGGAGGAGAGGGGGAGCATGGTGATACTGAAAATGTTGATGAGATTGTTGATCAGGGTGCAGGTTTGATTCTACGTCTTGAACATGATGTAGAGGAAGGTGAATTATTGCATATTTACACTAGAGCTGAGATCATTAAGATGATGGATGTTGAAGAAGGTGAGTTTAACTTTGATTTTGAAGAAGAGTTGAACGAATTTGATATCAATCATCAACCTGCATATCAGTACAAGTATGTTGAAGAAGCTGATAATTATGATAAAGTGGAAGTAGAGACTGGAGTGACGATGATCAGTCCGAGAATGTTAATATTGATACTTCTAGCTTTCCAACTCTTGCTGAGTTTTTCAGTCAAGCAAATGAGGATGAATTGAGAAGAAAAGTTGCTGAAAGTGTTAAGAGTAAGAGTTTTAGAGAAATGTCTAAAGAAGAACAACGTGAAGAACAAAAGAATTGGTTCAGGAAGGATACGGAAAGAAAATACAAAAGACCACTACAGTATTACAGAAAGGATAGAGATGTTTCTCTGGGTGATATCATAAGCTGGGGGTACTTGCCATAAGTCAACGCTTATGATATTAGAAGAGAATTTGGTGTTCATTATTTCCAATATATTCAAGATATAATGTCTCTACCTTGGTGGGATATTGAAGAGTTGTCCTAAGTCAAAACATTATCATATCCAGTCAGAGTTCATGATATGCCAACGTGTGGCTTGATGAAATTTGAAGCCTTCAGAGAATTTCGACACTGGAAACCACATTATCCTAAGAAAGTCAAGAGGAAGGATCCTGTTACAGGTATTGTGGAAACAATTCTGAAGATCAAGAATCCCAGGGTTATGAAGAATATTCCATTGCCAAAGATGGAACAGAATTTTCATGAAGGGTTTGTATGTTGGGTTTATAGTTGCATGACGACCAAAGCAGTAATTGTGTACAGAGTTGGGAATGAAATCAGAAATATTCACCTGTACGATCTGATGTGGATAGTAAATTGTTCTGCAAAGGATATTGAATGTCTTTTTGTGAACAAGTTTGGATATAAGGTAGAAGATAGAGAACAAGCTCTGTAGTTTTAGAAGGTAGCTACAGTATGTTTTCAGAAGGGTATAAATTCTAAAAATATGTGGTTAACAAGTTGGAGAGAGATTGAAAGAGAAGAGTTTCTGAAAGCAGAGAAGGAAAGAGAAGAGCCTGAAGAAAAAGATAGAATCGCTCGAGCTACATGGAGGCAAAAGCTAGCTGAGGAAGAAAAGAGAGCTGCCAAAGAAAAGGAATAGCTCAGGAAAGCTTTATTGAAAAAGCCGAAGCAAAGGGAAGAATTTTTCAAGTCTCTGTGAAGAATGTTTTGAAGACCGGCTGACTGAAGACTGCGGCAATATCCAAGGGGGAGTTTGTTGGTGCATAATGTCTATGGCCTACGTCATCAGTCTATGTCGTGTCGTTTATATGTAATAGGTTAAAATGTTATGTTTATGTGTTTTGTCCAGGTTGCACGACCTGAATGGTCAGGTCACACGAGGTGAGCTTGTCCAGCTCGTGCGGTCTAGGTGTGTTATCCCGTGTGGTCTGGCAGGTCTATAAATAGGCCAGTAGTGTTCTTCATTTGTAACTTTCTGGAGAATTTTGTACCGAATTGTTGTCCGATTCTCTCTGTACCAAAACGTCTAAAATCAATGAAGAACATGTTTAAAATGACTTTCTACTCTTCTACTCATGTTCTAACACCGATTGACGGTTTCTAGTCTGATTCCGCCTTTCTAGAAACTAGATCTGACTCTGATTGACTCGTTTGGACGATTCATCGATCCTACAGAAATGTACAATTTACTCGGATCATAAAAGCCTCAAATATTTTTTTGAATAGAAAGATCTTAATATGAGGCAACGAAGATGGTTGGAACTCATTAAGGATTACGATTGTGACATTCATTATCATCCCAGGAAGGCTAATGTAGTGGCAGACGCTCTAAGTCGAAAGGAGTACCCGCCTCCGATTCGGGTAAAATCTATGAAGATGGTAGTCACTTCTAAACTTCTTAAAGAAATTCGAGAAGCTCAAACTAAATCTTTAAATGCCGACGACTCGAAGAAAGAAAGGATGAAAGGATTTATTCAAGAATTAGAAGAGAATGCGAATGGTATGAAAACGAGGTATAACCGAATCTAGATACCTCGGGAATGTAATGTGAAACAATTACTTTTGAATGAGGCTCACAAGTCTCGATACTCCGTTCATCCGGGAGCTACAAAGATGTATCGAGACTTGAGAATGAATTACTGGTGGCCGGGGATGAAAAGAGACATTGTTAAGTATGTTGCTAAGTGTTTGACGTGTTCTCAAGTAAAGGTCGAGCACCAAAAACCGTATGGAAATTTGTAGCCGTTGGAGATACCGGTGTGGAAGTGGGAACATGTAACGATAGATTTGGTGACAAAACTTCCTGAGACAAGAAAAGGGCACGGTGCTATTTGGGTAGTCGTTGACCGACTAACCAAAAGTGCACATTTCTTACCCATTCGGGAAACCTGTAATTTGGAAAAGATGGCAGAAGTTTATACGAATGAGATTATATCTCGACATGGGGTTCTGGTGTCTATAATGTCCGACCAGGATACTCGGTTCACATCTCGTTACTGGAGGAAGTTTCACGAAGAATTGGGAACCCAGTTACATATAAGCACCGCCTACCATCCACAAATCGATGGTCAGTCAGAACAAACTATCCAAACATTAGTTGATATGCTAAGGGCGTGTGTTATGGATTTCGGAGGAAGCTAGGATGATCATCTACCTTTGGTAGAGTTGTCATATAATAATAGTTATCATAACAGTATAAAAATGGCCCCTTACGAAATGCTCTGTGGAAGGAAATGTAGAACCCCGGTTTGGTGGGGGGAAGTGGGTCAGCGCGAACTCGCGTCAAAGGATGTAGTAGCCAAAACGAATGAGAAGATTGATATGGTTAGATCAAGAATAAAAGCAGCACAAGATAGACAAAAGTATTATGTGGATCGGCGAAGGCTACCAATTGAGTTCCAAGTGGGAGATTATGTCTTACTAAAAGTCTCTCCATGGAAAGGTATAATTCGTTTTTGTAAACGTGGAAAGCTAGGTCCTCGATACATTGGACCATTCAAAATACTCGCTCGAGTCGGATCAGTAGCGTACCAGTTAGAATTACCTCCCGCGTTGGATGGAATTCATAACACTTTTCATGTGTCGCAACTGCGGAAGTGCCTCACAGATGAGACGGCATACGTGCCTTTGGATGGTATTGAAGTGGATGAGAAGTTGAATTATGTTGAAAAGCCCGTCGCTATAAAAGATTTTAAAGTAAAGCAACTCCGCAACAAATCCGTTCGACAAGTTTTGGTTCAATGGCAACATCGAAAAGGATCGGATCTTACGTGGGAAGCGGAGGATGAAATGCGAAAATACTACCCAGAATTATTTGGTACGTATCCAGGTTTCGGGGACAAAACCTTCCTTAAGGGGGGTAGACTTGTAAAACCCCAAATTTCGTATGACATATTATAATGTTAAATCACAACACTTTGACTAAAAGAAATGATAAACAAAGATTTTTATCAAATTGAATTTTTTTAAAGAAATAATGAAATAAAAACCCCTTTTGTAGATGGAAGTAATCAAGTTAGTATGGGGAAAGGCCATTTTGAACATGCTTCAAAAGACAAGGGGCTAATAATGTAATTAAACAATAAAATTTGACAAAAAAAAAGAAGTCAGTGTTTCTCCTTGGCTTATTGCGATCGAACGAGAGGGAGGAGCCAAGGGAAACCCTAGTCTTTAAATTTCTACAAAATTGAAAGGGGAATCAAGGATTAATCAAATGGATGAGCCTGGAACTATGATTATCTAAGTGTTCTTGACATCTAGTAAGTTTAAATTTCATGTTTTTATGAGATTTCATGAAGTGGGTTATGTATAATTTATGATGTTTGTATGAAATTGAACCTAAATGTTGGATGATATGAACAAATAGGAGTTATATTATGTGTTATTTCGATTTTTACTAGTAGTTGGGGTAAAACCCACTTGAGATTATGTAAGATAGTAAAAATTAGTAAAAGTTATGGATGAATTACATAATGTTGATGTTAAACCCATGTTATAGAAGTGTTTTGATGAGTGACTTGATTTGAATCATATGTAGTAGGGTTATGATTGTTGATTTTGAAAGAATTGGTTGATCTATTTGATGAATTTAGGATGAATGTGTTATAAATACTTGTACAACATGCTTAATAGAATGTACGCACGCCATGTGTTCGATGAAATGTCTAAACTAATGAAATTGTAATTTTGTATGAAAATTTGCTAAGTTGATGAAATATGATTATGGTAGGAATGCATATGGTTCATAAGCGTCATATTGTAAGATAAAGAATATGAGAATAATGAACTTTTCGAAAGCTAGGTATATGAAGTTGTGATGTATAGGAACAAAGAAGGAAGGAGGAGCAAGTCATTCCATAACGCAAGAAACGCAAGATCGCGGTAAGTTCATATGAACTTAATTCTCCTTTATCTAGTTCTATGGATGATAGTTAGTAAATAAATTTTAGTGTTGAGTTGTATGTTTGTTTATGATAAAAGGTTTGATATGTTAAATGCTAGAAAAACGGTTAAGTAGCAAAATAGTATCAGATGTATATTAACCACGTAAGTGGTACAAAAATCATTTGGAAAGTAGAATGTGGAATGGTTTAGTAATGACTTGTTGTAAACAGGTCAAAAATGATAAAGTTATGTAAAGTATGTATGGTAAAGATTTCCGTTGTAAACGGGATGATTTAGACTTGTATGATGAATAGCTATGTTGTTTGAGTATGGACCTATTATTAATGGGTCGAATGGATGTATGTATGATTTTTTGTGATATTGGAATGAAAGAAAGTTAACGGAAATAATGTCAAACGGGAAGAGTGTTTCACACTAGAAATGTCAACAAATGGGTAAAAATTGCAAATGGGTCGAATAAAAGTATGTAATGAATGTTATGGATTTTATTTGGTATTATGAACTAACAAATGTTTGATGTTGTGTATGATAGGTAAATCTCATGCTTAATTGCGGCGCGCTCGAACCGAACACACACTATATTGCCCACTTATGCGCTTCCGGTTCAAGTAATTTTTTTTAAATGGGTCAAAATCATTTTTGTGTAGTAAATGTTAAACTAGTATCTAGGATGATCGTAGTAGTTTGAAGTTTAAACTTTATTTTGGATAGAATGTTTTGGTGAAATATGTATGGTTTTAATTTTAGCATCTTTTGAAAAGTGTCGTAGAATGTATTTTGAATGATTTTGATAAAAAGCAGGAAATCGTCTACTTTACGAATGGGTCATGCCAAAATTTTGCAAAAATTTGTATGAAGTTTATGTCGTTTATCGAATTTGAAAAAATGGGCGTTTCATAATCAGAAGCAAGAAAGATGGCTCAGTGACACTATCCCAGGAGAAATACACCAGGAAAGTGTTAGAGAGATTTGGTATGAACAGTGAGAAGACCAAGCCTAGAAACACGCCTTTAGGAAGTCACCTCAAGCTTACTAAAGATCAGTGTCCCAGAACAGAAGAAGAAGAAGAAAAAGCTGATATGGCTAGAGTTCTATATGAATCTGCTGAAGGAAGTCTAATGCATGCTATGGTATGCACGAGACCTGACATAGCACACGCAGTTGGAGTTGCTAGTCGCTTTATGTCAAATCCGGGAAGAGGACACTGGGAAGCAGTTAAATGGATGCTTCGTTTTTTGAAATGTACGTCACAGATGGGGTTGTGTTTTAAAGGAAAGGATGTGGTTCTTAAGGGTTATACAGATGCTGACCTGGGTGGCTATAAAGAGACATTTAAAAGCACTACTGGATATGTCTCTACAGTGGAAGGAACAACAGTGAGTCGGATGTCCAGACTTCAGAAAAGTGTTGCTTTATCTACTACAGAAGCTGAATACATGGAAGTAGTTCAGGCAAGTAAAGAACTAGTATGGTTGAAACCTTTTCTGAAAGAGTTAGGGAAGAATCAAGCTGACTACTCGCTGTATTGCTACAATAAAAGTGAAGTGAAACTTGCAAAGAATCATGTTTATCATGGGAAGACGAAGCACATAAAGATGGGGTATCATTTTGTCAGAGGATTGATCAGTGAAGGATCAATTGTCACACCCCTAAAATACCACATGCGGAAACCCCGCTAGGCGTGTGACGTACCAGGATCTAGCCACCAATCACATTGAACCAAGATCAAATTATAAAACAAAGTTTCCATTCAATAAGATAAAATGTTCATAACATAACCAAGTTTAACATGTTCAGCGGAAGCAAATGGTTAAACACAGTTCAATCGTTTCAAAAACTAATGTACGTGAACTTATTAAATATGTCTTGCAAATCCAAGCAGTACGACCCATGGCCACTCCAGCCATCCAGACAGCAAGTTCCTTTCCATAGTACCTAACGACCTGTGAGCATGCAACAGGTGTGTCAGACAGCGCTGGTGAGTTCGTAGTTTTACGAAAACATTGATTACCAAGTGTTTAATCCAATTTGTTAACAAATCCAAAAGTAATGTTGATAATATCTCGTTAATAAACAAGAGGGCTCCTGATGTATGTTTTGCCCGTTCCCTAGTGCTCCTATCAAAACACTAGGCATGACTGGGTCATTAGTTCACACCCGTCCTCTCCGGTACGGGGTGAGGGTGCCAAACCTAAGTAGCGCTACCAACTAATACCTCGTTACCTCTCCGGTAACAAAAAGATGGGACTTAAGAGTGATAGGGTGAGAGTATTATCCAACATCCCTGTTTTTACCCAAAAGACTTATCCCTCCCCGGGATACCCACTGATTGTCCCAACCACCGGGACGCATGCTCAAGAGTAGTGAACTCACCTTTGATTTGCTCGGTATGTTTTAATTACCCATCCAGTTGGCCAACCCAAGCCCTACTGTGGTTACCAAACGTTATCAGTTACATAACCAAACAAATCGCGTAATACACATAATAGACAGGTTTGCTATTCACACAATGATCAATGTTAACATGCAGCATCTACTCGTTTATCAAGCAAGTCCACATCTCATGTGCTTGTTATCAAAATAATAATAATAAGAGAGTGTTTAGTTTACACAAGTCTAGGTCGTTTCTCAGTTAGTGTGATCATCATACAACATCAGAATTCCACGAATATAAGTATACATCAACCACGTATATTTCAATATGTTACTGTATAGTTCTAGTGGATGACGAAAGTTCCCATATTGCGAAAGACTATCCGACGAAATCCCTATGATTCGTCGTGAACAGTTTGACAAAAGATCATTATGTTTCGTCGAGATGTGGGGTGACGAAAGACTTCCCAAGTTTCGTCGAGGTCTATTTTCGTCGCCCCTCATCCAACGATGTAACAGTTACAACTCTTAGATCTCTAATACAGTTAACAATTCCATAATTTCCATCAAACCACAACCATTCTATGATTAAACATCACAGTTACAGGCAATCATTCAGCATTCATATTCATCCCCACATAGCAGGTTCATCAACCACTAAAACATAACATCTACCGATCATAAAACATCAGACGCTAATCTACCATGCCAACTATTCATTACACAGATTCGACGGATCACAATATTAACATATAAAATACACATCATTAGACACACTGCATCACATAACATTCTAGATCCGCAATCTAATGCTGGAACCCTAATTCACGTAACATCACAGCAACATAAATTCATCGAATAACAATAACAGACACTAAACGATATGCAGAATAGCACTAGGGATCTTGAGGATCAGGGATAGATGTTCGAATGATTGGGAGCTTAACATGGAATTAGGTTTGCCATCGAACAAGAAAGAAAGTGATACTCTAGGGTTTGGTTAACGTAACAGTTTATAAATCACTACAATATGGGACGCAAACTACCCTGGGCCGAAGCCCCCTTAACGGTGAAAGACCCCACCTTAACGAATACCCCATGTTTCGTCGGCTAAAGGTGTGATGAAAGTCAAGTGTTTCGTCAAGTGTTTCGTCAAAGAGAGATGGTGGTGAAAGCCTAGTGTTTCGTCTAACAGAGGATGCATGTGATAAGTCTATGCAATCTTAACAGTTCATAAACTTTCATTAATTAACCAATCAATGATTCAAAACACCAAACATATATCAAACAAGTTATAATGTAAACGAAATAAGAAAACACTTTGCGAAACGAGTAACGTGTCGAGTAAGGACCTTGAAAACTCGGGTTGTCACATCAATCAGTTTAAACAATGTCCCAGGTGCTAAGAATCCAGCAGATATGTTTACCAATGTTGTGGTGCTGGATAAGCTGAAACTATGCATAGCTTTAGCTGGCCTTCAGGAATAATGCTGAGAAGGCGGGGTAACTAGGGACTTTTGAAGATCAAGGGGGATTTTTGTTTACAGAAGTACAGAAGATATGGTGTAGTTCGAGGTCCGAAGACACCAAGTGGGAGATTGTTGGAGATGTTGTCTTCAACCCAATCCATTAAGGCTAGCCAAGAATTAGAGAGAAGAAGGGAAAGGGTTTGGCCGGCCCTAACCCTAATGGGCTTTAAATGTTTTAGGCCCAAATGTTTAGTTACTTGTTTACCAAGAGACTAACCCTAATTATAGCCTATAAATATATCTCTTGTACTTATAATCATTATCACCCAATAAACTACAAACCCTAGTTGCCCCCGTGGACGTAGGTTACACACTGTGACCAAACCACGTAAATCTTGTGTCTACTTTCTTATTGCTTTTGTTTATTGATCGTGTGTGTGATCTAAATCCTAACAGTTTGAACTATTGTTAGTAATTCCATTAGACTTAAGTAACAAACCATATTTTATCAATGAACTTTCATTTTATGGCCTTTCATATGTTAACTAGTTAATAGATATCATTGATAAATACTGAACATGTTCAGTAGATATCACTGATTTCAAAGATTTGCACATCTCTGAGTATATGGTCCACGATAGGAGTTCATGGACACGTATGATTAAATCTAAGGACTTTTAGGGGTTTATACTTATGTGTAGTTGTGACTTTTCGGTAATAGCTTCTCCTAAACTTTGGAGGGGAGTGGGGGGGGGTTGCTGGTTATTGCCTTCATGTATCCATATGCTTATATGTTATGTAAATATTATGGCTATCCCTGCTTCTTTCTTATGAGGTTGCTCTTGCACCCATTTTATTAGTTAGTGGATGTGTATCTTTGTAGTGTTAAAATAGTTAGTTTGCAAGATATTTTTGTGTTATGAGCCGAGGGTCTCTTTGGAAGTAGGCTCTCTACCCGCACGGATGGAGGTAAGGTTTGCCTACATCCCGCCCTCTCCTGACCCTACTTCTAGCATCACTATGTGTGGGTTATACAGTGCATGGTTATGGTTATGGTTATAGTTATGGTTATGTACATGTTCAATATAGTACATAAAGTATATAGTCATATTTACACAAGTTTAAACTATTGTTAGTAGTTCTATTAGACTTAATTAACGATCCGTATTTTATCAATGAACTGTCATTTTATGGCCTTTCATATGTTAACTAGTGAACATATATCATTGATAAATACTGAACATGTTCAGTAGATATCACTGATTTCAAAGATTTACACTTCTCTGAGTATATGATCCAGGATAGGAGTTCATGGAGACGTAGGATTAAAGTTAATGACTTTTAGGGGTTTATACTTATGTGTAGCTGTGTCTTTTCGGTAATAGCTTCTCCTACACTATGGGGGGGGGGGGGGGTTGTTGGTTCTTGTCTTCATGTATCCATATGCTTATATGTTATGTAAATGTTATCGCTATCTCTGCTTCTATCTTACTAGGTTGCTCTTGCACCCATTTTGTTAGTTAGTGGATGTATATCTTTGTAGTGTTAGAATGTTAGTTTGCATGCTATTTTTGTGTTATGAGCCGGGGGTCTCTCTGGAAGCAGCCTCTCTGCCCACACGGATGGAGGTAAGGTTTGCCCAAATCCCACCCTCTCCTGACCCTACTTCTAGCCTCGCTATGTGTGGGTTATACAGTGTACGTTACGGTTATGGTTATGGTTATGCTTATGCTTATGAACATCTATATATTATATAAAAGAAACCTATGGGGGACACTTGTCACTCCCTGATTTCTCCTTGATTTTTCCCGCCTTTTTTCACACACTCTCTCTCAATCTTTTTAGATTTTATTTTTGGATACCCAATTAATAAAACAAATACCCAACCTATCATTATAACTTTCATAATACCATTATCCTCCATTCTCTCTCTAATCTTCTCTTACAATCTTCCTCTCAGACGCTTTCGATCATTGCAACATCATCTTCTTGAAAATCCGATCATCTAATCGACGATAACTACTTCCGTCACATAATAGATTCTTTAATTTATTTGTTCTTTTTTGTAATTTTGTATGTCTTCTGTGTTTTGATTGCTTGGAAAATCGGTTAGGAGATAAACATCAATTTCGTTAAACAAGTGAATGATTGTAGTTTGGTATTCTTATTTTTATTAGTTATTTTTTTCATTCGATTGCTGTTTTTTCTCTCTATTAATCTCAAGTGAATGTTTTTTGATGTCTTTAAATGTGCTATTCCTATAAATAATCTTTTTGTACCTTTGATTTTCATCATATATTTGATTTGGGTTATGATCGTTTGATGAATCTTTCAGACATTCACTGTTGACATTAAAAACAGAGATATTTAGTTATGTTTTATAAAATAGTTATGTTTTCTAATTTTTATGTGTTTGTTGAGTTGTTGAAAAAGGTTTGATTTTGTTGGGATTGAACCCTATCAGAGGAACAGATAATTAAAGCCAAAACTGGGTCAGGACAATGGATCCAGAATAAGCAGATGTTGTGTTACAAGTCTCTCCCCTTGAAAGTGGTTTCAACATCTATTGACCTTCTATCTACTGATCGTTACAATTGCTGACCAACAACCGCTGATCAAGTCAAAGACTAAAGACTTGCTGTTCAATCTACTGCTTTGGGTCAAGCACTGCTGGTAGTTATCAAGTAATGCTGAAGTCACAACAGTGGAAGGACCAGCAGTAGTTTAGTTCAATTATGTAATTATTGTATAGCAGTTGTTAGCTTAAGCAGTGTTTGTATAGATCAGTTGTTAGAAGTTGTTAGGAGGTTAGATGTCACTTTCATGGTGACGTCAGCATTGATGCCTCAGTGGTTTGTCCGTGCCTATAAATAGAACAGTACCATGCACTGTTCTATTAGCTCTTCACAAAATCTTCTTCCTCCACGAACAAACACTGTGAGCTCAGGCTGAGGGGGAGTTTGTATTCATACATGCATTGTAATCGTTATTGAAATAAATTCAATCTTTCAGTTCTTTGTTGAAAATGTTTCATTAAAGCAAATCTCCTGTTTGATTGTGTGCAAAGTTTGTTTCCATCTTAAATTCCGCTGCACAACTCATCCATCTTCATCTTATTTCAAACGTAAAACACAATCAAAACCAAACTCAGATCCTATCAATTGGTATCAGAGCTTGGACAGTCAAATTTGATTTAACAATCATTTTGACGTAAATAGTTCAGCTCAAAATCGTTGATACTGATATTTGTTCGTTTTGTTGAAAAACAGAGTAAGGTTTAATCACCATCAAAGTTGATTAATCATTTCCTGTAAAACAACCAGGATGACGTCACAATCATAAGATGATAAGAATAACATCGGCTCTCTTTTCAAACCACCCATGCTTAAACGTAATGAATACAACATCTGGGAGAGAAGGATGGGTCATATCCTTGCTCAACAAAATACCGGATGTTGGAGATCAGTTGTTTTTGGTCCCCATGTTCCAATGGTGCCAAGTGCTGAGGATCCAAAGAAATTCGAACCTAAAAGTTATGAAAACTATACTGAAACTGATTTCCAAAAGTTCGAACTGGATGTCAAAGCATTTAGCATCATTCCATCTGCATTACCAAATGAAATCTATGTTGGGCTATTACATTGTAACAGTGCCAAAGAATTATGGGATGCACTTAAGGAACAATTTGGGGGAACAGAAGAACTTATTGAAAACAATAGGGAAATTCTGAATCAGCAGTATGAAACATTTTGTCACATCAAGGGTGAATCATTGACCCAACAGTTTGAACGTTTCAGTTGTCTCATTAGTGAGCTAAGACTTGTTAAAGTTGAATTTCCAAAATCAACAAAAAATAGTAGGTTTCTTAGATCACTACCTGAAAAATGGGACACAATTGCTTTTGTGACTAGAAATTCTGCTAAGTTCAAAGACCTGACACTGACCCAACTTCATGGTAGACTCCTGACCTATGAAAGGGAGTTAAACCAGAAAAAGAAGTTGCAAGAGTCTGGAAAAGTTACAGATGATTATTCATTTGGTAACACAGCACTTCTGGGTCAAGAAGAGTCTGGCAGCAGTAAGGATCAGAGTTATGATCATTTCATTGGCATGACTGCTGGAGGTAATTTCAACTCTGATCCTCACTCATCCAACTTTGCTTTCACAGCAAATGGAGAAAGCCAGAACTCAGATAATTTGTGCTTTGAACTCAATGACTTACAGCACTTTGATCCCACTGACTTAGAAGAAATTGACATTCTGCATCAATTGGCTTTGCTTAGAGTAAGAACAAGCAAATTCTACAAAAGAACAAGGAGAAAATTCCCAGGGTTACATGGGAATTTAAAAGTGGGGTTGGATAAGTCAAAAATTAAGTGCTATAAGTGCAATAGGCTAGGTCATTTTGCTAGGGAATTCAGGAGTCAAACCACTAGTTCTATAATCACTCATCCCAACTCAAACCCTAGACCACAACATCAAAGCACTGTGCACTATACCCAATATACCCCTGCTGCCTATGTTAACATTGCTCACTATGTTGCAACCCCTGTGCCTGTCCATTATGTTTAAACCACTGTTCCACAAATTTAGTATGTTCAAACCCCTGTCCCTCAGGCACAAGTGCAACCTGTTGCACCTCAACCAGCTGCTCCAATAGTAACACAACCATATCAGCAAAGCTTTTTCACTCAAGGCTTTGTTGACTGGAGCAGCATGCCTGATGAGCTTGGTGATGAAAATTTTGCACTCTATGCTTTTAATGATCCTTCTAATGATAAAGTTTGTTTGATGGCATTAGAGTCTATACCAGAAGGGGTAGAAACTGAAGGAGAACAGCTAAGTGCTGAAACAGTGGATGAAGTGACTGAAGCAGTGGTTACTGCAGTTGCTGGTGAACTACTGCTGGGAGAAAATTCAGAAACCCTGATTGAACCACTGATTGATCCTTGGTCCAAAGAAGACAAGGAAGAAAAAGAAAAGGAGAAAGAGGGTGAGAAAGAAGAAATAGCTGATGAAGAAAATAATCATCAATGTGATTGTGCTATGATGGCAGCTGCCAAGGTATCACCTCAGGTTCTTAAAAATTTGTGTTCAGACAAATGCATTATTGCATTTGGTAGCATCAAATAGGTGAATGAAAACCTTCGGAGTAGGGTCTTAATTGATGAAGTCAAATTTGAGAAGTCATTAAAAGAACTTAAAATCAAGTTGGCTGAAAAAGACAAAGAAATTAGTTGTCTAAAAGAAGAGCAAAGCATTACCAAAACCCAACTCCAAACAATGATAGAAAAATATCATGTTTGTAAAAAGGAGTTGGAATCCACCCAGATCACATGTGAAAAATGGGTGGAATCTTGCAAAGGGTATGAAGTAATTCTTGAAAGAAATTACCATCTGGTCAAATAGGTTTTGATAATGTAAAAGTCCATCCAGACGGATGGACATAGGCTCATTCTAACCGGATAGGTTGTTGCCTATAAATAGGGATGTGGGGTTCCCATTTGGCCAAGCTTTTGGCCCCTGAGGGGAGATGTTGTCTAACAGATTGCATGGTGATGTAACTTGTCAAGATATGAATGGAGATCAGATTATAAGTGACTTCTATCTGCTACTCCTTTCTTAGTAATAATAAATGCACCAAACACGTCGTATCGGGACCTAGGCTCCGTCAAACTCGCCGGTTCCTGGATTAGCAGTGCTTAAAAATTTCAATGTCATATGTTGAAATTCTGGCATTTTTGAAATTCGTGACACTGCAACAGTATTTGGGTAGTTTCGACTTCAGATTGTCAGGGGGAATGTGAATCTGATCGTGGGTGAAAGCTTCCGAGATCAAGATGATCCGAGGTGTTGATATATGATCGTGGACGAAAGCATCGGAGATCTGAGAGTGATCGTGGATGATAGCTTCTGAGATCTAGATTATCCGAGGAGATGAATCTGATTGTGGACGAATGCTTTAGAGATTGGATTACATTACCAGATGATTTGTTTTCCGATGAAGATTTGCTGATTGTGAAGAATACCGTTTACAAGGATCGGCATTCTTACGGTGCGTTAACGTTGATCACGGTAAATGGGATATCAGATCATCTTCAGGGGGAATTACTGATTTGAAGTTAATCAGTGGGGTATCAATTACCGGTTGAGTTTTTATACATTCTTAGATCAAGCAAGCGGGATGCGAGATCGTGGTGCTTACATGTCATATCAAAAACTAAGCTCGGATGCGGTTAAAGCTGAAACAGATGATGCTGCATTGACTAGTTTCAAGTTGGTGATTGTTCATGAAAGTTGCACTTTAGCAAATTCGAGGAGAGTTGTGAACTGTGCAAAAGACCTGAAGATTCATTTCAGGGGGAACGTGCTCTACGTTGTCAATAGCAAACTCGGGTCATCAATCAAGGGGGAATCTATTGTCAGATTTCAAGATGCCTGATTGAAGTTGTAGAATAGTTGAAGATTGCAGAATATTCAAACACGGCTCAAGGTTCTTAAAGTGTTAGTGACGATTCGACAGTGACAGCCGAGGGGGAATCTGTTGGTCCATATTTCGTACGTCTGCCACTATGCGAATAGATAGATAGAGTGTGTGTTGAATATTGTATAGAACAAGTTGACGCTTGCCCGCGCGTTGCAGCGGGATGCTTCGATTATCAACAAATTGTCCAGCTATACATAATTCAAGAAAAAAAAGAAATTCTCAATTTCATCATCTTTGTAAGAGATCTAACACATATAGTGTTGTTAATATATCAATCAACCCACCGTTTCTTTGAATTTTACAAACTGCCTAAATTAACAATTTGATATATAATGCCCAAAATAGAAATAACACCGGTATATAAAAACAATTGTAAAGAAAGATGTTTGACGTTTCCAATAAACAAACCCTTAAAAAACATGTAACGATAAATCAAATTCATTTTATTTTATTTTATTTTATTTTGTGGAGTGATGTGGTAACCACGTCAGCATGGTGATGTAGAGAAAAACACACGGGGGTGAGAAAGTGGCGTAGAAGAGAATAAAAAATAAAAAATAAATAAACATCACCCAATCAAAAGCCCCTACCTCACCCTTACATTTACCCCCACACCAGTAGAAATCCTCAAGCATCACCCACAACGCCGCCCTCCACACCATACGCAGGGTGGTGTTCCTGACGTGGAGGGGCTTCTAGACCCACACCGTATGGTCTTACAAACAAAAGCAAACTCCCAGCAAGGTGCTAGGGGGCAAGCCAAACAGTACAGAGAACACCAAACATAAGCCAAAAAACAAAATATACAGTGCTAAACAAATAAACCAACATTGATTCCCTTTGACCACTCGTTCCAGTTAATATGCTTCCATTTTAATTTTCTCTTAATCCACCAAAACAACGTTTTCTTAATTTCCTCAACCTTGACCTTTTATTCGGCCGTTTAGATCTTGGGATGAAATTGCATATTAATGTGATTAATTATTAAAGTATAATGTGATTAATTATTAAAGTATATGCATAATTTTTATCTGTATGAAAATAATACACATTTTAAGGATGTATAGATAACCAAATCTTCTATATACTATGATTATTATTAGAGTAAACTGTCATTTTGGTCCCTTAGGTTTGGTCACTTTTGCCATTTTAGTCCAAAACTCAAATCTTTTGCATTTGGGTCCCTGTGGTTTCAGTTTTATTGTCATTTTGGTCAAAAAATGAAATCAGGTCATATTTGTCCTATAAAATCCTGTAATTTTTTCATTTTCCTCAGCGGCAAAATCAAGTCATATTTGTCTTATAAAATATGGTATTTATTTATAAAAAATGGTCATTTTGCCCCTGCGAAAAAGGACAAAATAGCAGGATTTTATAAGAAAAATATGACCTGATTTCATTTTTTGACCAAAATGGCAATAAAACTGAAACCACAGGGACCCAGATGCAAAAAGTTTGAGTTTTGGACTAAAGTGGCAAAAGTGACCAAAACACAGAGACCAAAATGGCAGTTTACTCTTATTATTATAATTTAAAGTTACGTACCTCAAACGTTTATGAACTATAATTTATAAATCTATTATAGATCCAATTATACCTGATGCCTACTTATTTGTTTTCCAATTTTTCACAGACAATACAATATCTAAAGGCTCTCGGTATCCACACATCCCTCTTTTTATTTGCACATCCCAAACCCTACAGGAAGTGTATTGGGCTATACGGTTCCTCTGGGTCAAAGCATATTGATTTATACGCTTCCTATACGTGTACTTGAAGTACAACTTTTCAGACACTTTTCAGACACTTTTCATGTAATGATTATAGGACCAGAGGAACCGTATAGCCCTATACGCTTCCTATAGATTTTTTTTTCAAAAGCAGCATATGGCTCTTATCATCTTTTTTTTTAACGGAAAGGAACGAGTGTCAACCACCGTGACACCGGGCGCTGTGGCCAAGGTCGACTACTCAACCGCCACCAGCCTCTTGGCTCTCCCAAATACGCGGAAACCCGACCTCTACCCGCCCGAAGGAATGGCAGTGGAATAATCGGTAAAACATCGCCTCCCATCCAAGACGAACCATATTGGCCTATACGCTTCCTATACTTTACTTACTTTACTCACATGGGAAACGTATTGCCCTATATAGCCCTATACGCTTCCTATAGATTTTTTTTTCAAAAGCAGCATATGGCTCTTATCATTTTTTTTTATTTTGAACGGAAAGGAACGAGTGTCAACCACCGTGACACCGGGCGCTGTGGCCAAGGTCGACTACTCAACCGCCACCAGCCTCTTGGCTCTCCCAAATACGCGGAAACCCGACCTCTACCCGCCCGAAGGAATTGTAGTGGAATAATCGGTAAAACCTCGCCTCCCATCCAAGACGAACCATATTGCCCTATACGCTTCCTATACTTTACTTACTTTACTCACATGAGAAACGTATTGCCCTATATATCCCTATACACTTCCTATAGATTTTTTTTTTCAAAAGCAACATATGGCTCTTATCATCTTTTTTTTTTATTTTGAACGGAAAGGAACGAGTGTCAACCACCGTGACACCGGGCGCTGTGGCCAAGGTCGACTACTCTACCGCCACCAGCCTCTTGGCTCTCCCAAATACGTGGAAACCCGACCTCTACCCGCCCGAAGGAATGGCAGTGGAATAATCGGTAAAACCTCGCCTCCCATCCAAGACGAACCATATTGCCCTATACGCTTCCTATACTTTACTTACTTTACTCACATGGGAAACGTATTGCCCTATATAGCCCTATACGCTTCCGATAGATTTTTTTTTCAAAAGCAGCATATGGCTCTTATCATTTTTTTTTATTTTGAACGGAAAGGAACGAGTGTCAACCACCGTGACACCGGGCGTTGTGGCCAAGGTCGACTACTCAACCGCCACCAGCCTCTTGGCTCTCCCAAATACGCGGAAACCCGACCTCTACCCGCCCGAAGGAATGGCAGTGGAATAATCGGTAAAACCTCGCCTCCCATCTAAGACGAACCATATTGCCCTATACGCTTCCTATACTTTACTTACTTTACTCACATGGGAAACGTATTGCCCTATATAGCCCTATACGCTTCCTATAGATTTTTTTTTCAAAAGCAGCATATGGCTCTTATCATCTTTTTTTTTTATTTTGAACGGAAAGGAACGAGTGTCAACCACCGTGACACCGGGCGCTGTGGCCAAGGTCGACTACTCAACCGTCAACAACCTCTTGGCTCTCCCAAATACGCGGAAACCCGACCTCTACCCGCTCGAAGGAATGGCAGTGGAATAATCGGTAAAACCTCGCCTCCCATCCAAGACGAACCATATTGCCCTATACGCTTCCTATACTTTACTTACTTTACTCACATGGGAAACGTATTGCCCTATATAGCCCTATACGCTTCCTATAGATTTTTTTTTTCAAAAGCAGCATATGGCTCTTATCATCTTTTTTTTTTTATTTTGAACGGAAAGGAACGAGTGTCAACCACCGTGACACCGGGCGCTGTGGCCAAGGTCGACTACTCAACCGCCACCAGCCTCTTGGCTCTCCCAAATACTTGGAAACCCGACCTCTACCCGCCCGAAGGAATGGCAGTGGAATAATCGGTAAAACCTCGCCTCCCATCCAAGACGAACCATATTGCCCTATACGCTTCCTATACTTTACTTACTTTACTCACATGGGAAACGTATTGCCCTATATAGCCCTATACGCTTCCTATAGATTTTTTTTTTCAAAAGCAGCATATGGCTCCTATCATCTTTTTTTTTTTGAACGGAAAGGAACGAGTGTCAACCACCGTGACACCGGGCGCTGTGGCCAAGGTCGACTACTCAACCGCCACCAGCCACTTGGCTCTCCCAAATACGCGGAAACCCGACCTCTACCCGCCCGAAGGAATGGCAGTGGAATAATCGGTAAAACCTCGCCTCCCATCCAAGACGAACCATATTGCCCTATACGCTTCCTATACTTTACTTACTTTACTCACATGGGAAACGTATTGCCCTATATAGCCCTATACGCTTCCTATAGATTTTTTTTTCAAAAGCAGCATATGGCTCTTATCATCTTTTTTTTTATTTTGAACGGAAAGTAACGAGTGTCAACCACCGTGACACCAGGCGCTGTGGCCAAGGTCGACTACTCAACCGCCACCAGCCTCTTGGCTCTCCCAAATACGCGGAAACCCGACCTCTACCCGCCCGAAGGAATGGCAGTGGAATAATCGGTAAAACCTCCCCTCCCATCCAAGACGAACCATATTTCCCTATACGCTTCCTATACTTTACTTACTTTACTCACATGGGAAACATATTGCCCTATATAGCCCTATACGCTTCCTATAGATTTTTTTTTTCAAAAGCAGCATATGGCTCTTATCATCTTTTTTTTTATTTTGAACGGAAAGGAACGAGTGTCAACCACCGTGACACCGGGCGCTGTGGCCAAGGTCGACTACTCAACCGCCACCAGCCTCTTGTTTAGAGATAATGGGTTTGTTGCTGGCCAAGCTGCGTTGAAAGCGGAATCAAGCAAAGTCGCTAAACACGAGAAGGCTTGTTTAGAGAATCAACATGTGTTTATCCCATTCGCTTTTGATACATTTGGTTCCCTAGCCCCAGAGGCTGTGGAATTTCTAAACAGGGTCCAACAGGTTGTGAATAGTAATCTCTCAACCTTTAAGGGTCGTTTCGTCTTTAGTAGGATTGGTTTTGCAATTCAAAAGGGGGTTGCGGCGCAGCTTGTTGCCCGTTTACCTGCCACTTGTTTGTAATTTGCTAATTTGGAAAAAAAAATTATAATTAATTTTATTTTATATATAAAAAAAACACAAAGTTACGGCCTAAAAACACAAATCTGTGTGATCTGTGTGAAATACTTTTACCCAATGAAAACAAAGCATCAGGATCGTTGACTCTTGCAAATCCGATGGGAAGCGTATTGGCCAATACACCTCCTGTTGAACTCAGTTTTCAAAAGTTGACGGTACTTTTCAGGTCTGACTCTTTGTACTTTCTGCATGGCAGAGGGCAGGTGGTTTCAGCAAGCGAATAGGAAGCGTATTGGCCTATACGGTTCCTATTGGTTTAGCATTTATTGCTTTTAAACCTATAGGAAGCGTATTGTGCTATACACTTCATATTGAGGGATGTACACTGATTTTTGGGGGGTGTCTAGATACCATGACCCTATCTAAAAAAGGGTCACCAAAGGCATCGGAGAACAAATAAAAACCATACCTTGCCGCCGCACAACCACCGTTACTACGAAACCACCATTGAACCGCCACCACCGCCATTAGTTTATTTTTGTAACCACATTTCTTGTTTCATCTCTCTCTATAAACATTATACTGTTCATTATCCATCACCACAACCATCCTCAGCCCCGCCCATCTTTCTTCTACTTCTCCTTCACCGTCCCTGCCGCTGCCCCACCACCACGCTACAGCCATACCAAAAACGTTGGATTTTTGTGGCTCCCCTCCGTAACCGGCCATCTAAATTATTCCGGCCGGAGATCTCTGGTGGTGGCGGGGGTTATATAGGGTGTAAAACGAAGGGGAAACAATTGTTGGAGGAGACGCGTTGGTTTTTTTCCGAAAGGGTGCGTTGCTCTGGTTGGCACTTGGCAACCGTAAAGTTGTGATAGTTTTTTTTTGAAAGTTCTGTTGTTTTTTTTAAGTTCTGTTGGTTTTTTTAATGTTTTTGTCTGGCGCGTCGTTTTGGATGTAAAAGCCCGATTGTTTAGCATGTTGACCGCTTCGGGTTGTATGTACCGTCCTATTGTTTAGCATCAAGGATGATTGGAAGTGATACTTAACGAATGGTGGTGCTGAGTGCGTTGATGGTGGGTGTGCCGTATGACGGTTACGGCTGTTAAACGCAACTTTTCGTTGCTTTTTTATTGTATAGAAACATCCGACTCTTCAGAATCTTTAAATATCTTCTATGATATCCAAATGTTAAAAGGGCAACTTTAAATGAAGGAAGCGGTGTCTTATATTATTATAAAAATGTGGTTTTTTAACTAATGAACGGAGAGGTGTGTCTCGATAATCATGGCAGTTGATTAGAAGGATGATGAAAAGACACGTCTAAAGTAAGCGACTTTTAAACGAAAGGATATGACTCAACAATATACAACATATATTATAATTTTCTAACGGACACTACTTTTAAACGAACAGACATGACTCAAGTTCCTTTTTGTATGTATATATAATAATATAAGTTGGACATGTTTTAGTATTGTCAAAGTCCATCCGGACAATAGAATAGTCCAAACCCCATCCGGTCAAATAGGTTTTGATAATGTAAAAGTCCATCCGGACGGATGACCATCCGGACGGATGAACATAGGCTCATTCTGGCCGGATAGGTTGTTGCCTATAAATAGGGATGTGGGTTCCCATTTGGACAAGCTTTTGGTACCTGAGGGGAGATGCTGTCCAACTGATCTCATGGTGTTGTAACTTGTCAAGATATAAATGGAGATCAGATTATAAGTGACTTCTATCTTCTACTCATTTCTTAGTAATAATAAACGCACTGAACACGTCGTATCGGGACATAGGCTCCGTCAAACTTGCCGGTTCCTGGATTAGCAGTTATTTTATTAAACTTCAAATTTAATTGGGTTGGGTTAATTGTGCATGGGTTACAATGGAATGTTTAGTGAGTTAATGGCTTAATTGTTAAGTGAAAGTTATTGGGATAAATTGTTAAGTAAAGTGGTTAAAGAATAATTATATACACTAGGTTATATTTTAATAAAAATCAATGTTTACATTTTTTTTAAATTCATAAGATTTTTTTAAAAAGGGGGGTTGAAAATTTCAAGGGGTGCGGTTGAAAATTTTCAAGGGATGCGGTCGAGATTTTGTGCGAAATTTAACCCTAAAACCTTTTTTTTTAAGGGGTGCGACCGTCCACCCACTCAAGTGAGTAGGTCCGCCCCTGATTGTTAATAGATATATAGGCTTTCATTATTTTTTAATTTTATTTGAATTATATAAAATAATCAAAATTATATTTATAAGGCACAAAACATATGAAAGGATATTTGTTCCACATCTTAAACACAAACCCTATGAATTTTTTTTATTCATAGAATGTTGTCACTTGCAATGAAAAGAACATACATGATTGGTGATGCAAGTCAAGTGTTTCATCAACCAACTTACGGGAAAAGACAAGGTATATGA
Source organism: Helianthus tuberosus (assembly GCA_030545235.1). NCBI lineage: Eukaryota > Viridiplantae > Streptophyta > Magnoliopsida > Asterales > Asteraceae > Helianthus > Helianthus tuberosus. Next base: position 60,467,189 of record CM060415.1, on the reverse strand, counting down.
TATGTTTAATGAAGTAGTATGGTTTTCGAAAGTGTATTTGACTATTTAATAAACAAATGTTTTGTTTTGCATAGTAACTTGAACCATGCATGATTACTAATAAGACAACTAATGTGGTGTTAGGATACTTATACTAGATAAAGACAAAAATGTTACAAATAAGAAAACAAATGTAGTCTACAAAGAAAACTTTAGTGAAATTTGTGTGATTTATTATTTATTTCATCCAATGTATTGTTTTTTTAAACGATCTAAAATGTCAAGAAATAATATTATTTTCATTTGTGAAACCACGTGTTAATGCGGGCAATAACCTAATGTTCAATATATTACATAAAGTACTAGGTGTAGGACCCGTGTTACCACACGGGTAGGTTTAGTAATAATCGAAATCAAATACCAAAAAACAGGTTAGTAAGTAATTATCGGTTCATTTAGATTGTTGGGGATTTGATATATATTGACATTCAAAGTCATTGTCCAATAAACAGAAAAGTTAATAATAAGTCTAATCTTTATACTAATAAATAAAAATGAAGTACACTTGGATGATTATTAATAGTACAGCACACAGAAGATGTAATTTGAGAAGCTCCTTTAAATTTGCCTAATCTTTGGTCAATGTCTTTGATCTTGCTCTTAAATTCAATGATATACCCCTATAAACCAAATAAAAAATAAAGAAAATCATGTCTAGAGAATGGTGAAAAGTTGAAAAACGACATAACCGGATAGACCTTTCAATCTTTGTTATAAACTGAAAACACGTACCAACACATTGCGACAAAGCTTTGGAGAATGGCACGGAATTGCATCGGCACATGGCGGTGGTTTATCCACCCGATTACCGGCCAGAACTGAATATTGGTTGATAAATATTATTATTCAGTTGTTATAAAAGTTTAAAATTAACAATAAAAACGGAAATAGAGAACTGTTGTCCACCCTACATACTGTACTGTCTGGTATTCCTTCTTGATTTTGGATTTCACATGGATCCACGGTCTTCCTGCGTATATTGTGACATAACCATAAGCATAACTCCACAAGTTATTCTTCAAGCCACGATAATCACTTTCAAAACACATATCCAAGTACCCACTTAACATTTTAAGTTATAGTGATTCATTTATTATTAAAATCATTTATTCAATAAAATAGATTTCATTCAACATGTTATATGTAATATACCGAGTAGTAAATCCGATGACGCGATATAACTTGTAAGATTCTTTTTCCTATCGGCTCATCGTATTTTGCTATATTTAGAGTTTTTGTTTGCACCTATGACCAAAAGTTCAAATCTTTTTATCATCATCATATTTACATAACATATTAATCAATATAACAACTTAGATAAACCATGAAATCAAAGTCTATTGACTCTACAAATGACCCTTAGCCAATGTGTATCAATAAGCATGTGGTGCACAGAACTATGAAGCATAAACAGAACATTTAACAATAAGTTTCCACAATTAACTTGATATAATAGGCTTAATTATGTCATTAGTTGCCTTTCTGATAGTAACAATTCTTCCTAAATGGGATCTTCATAGCAAAACAAATGAAAAACTCAACATACGAAATGTATTTAAAGATTTACTTCACCTGAGACAAACTCAACAGTGGTTTAACCCAACAGTGGTTTCAAACCACAGTTTTAACCCAACAGTGGTTTCAAACAACAGTTTAACCCAACAGTGGTTTCAACCACTGTTTTCTTCATAAAACATTGTTTTGCCCAACAGTGGTTTCAAACCACAGTTTTAACCCAACAGTGGTTTCAACCACTATTTTCTCCTCAAAAACTGTTTTAACCCAACAGTGGTTTCAACAAACATGAACTAATAAGATCAACTAATGATGCATATAAACACCTGCATGATCCGGGCCCTGGCTTCCTCAGTAGGTTGAGGAAACTCAATCTTACGATCCAACCGTACAGAACGCATGAGGGCAGGGTCTAAAATATCAGCATGATTTGTTGTTGTTATCACCTACATTATCAATAATCTCACTTTGAGTAACAGTTACTTTTTTAGAAACTTCCTATCATCTATCAGTTGTTTTTCATTCTATTGTACCTTAATTCTCTCATCACTGCTGAAACCATCCAACTGAATAAGTAGTTCTAACATAGTTCTCTGGGCCTCCCTATCCCCGCTTACTTCACTGTTCAAACACAAGAACTTGTATCAGAAATCGTGTGACGAATACAATAGCTATATGAGAGTATTTTCTGCTCGTTGCAAATGAAAAGATGAACGCTTTATTAATAGCACACTCCACTCTTTGTATTGTTTTCTTATGGTTTCCAAGAGATTCGCACGGTAACAAAAAGACTCAAAAGAGACATACCAGCTCACTCCACTGTTTGTATTGTTTTCCTATGGTTTCCAACAGATTTGCACGGTGCAAAAGTCCAGCATCTATTGTTGTTTTCAGCTCAGATAGCTTCCCGGATACCTTCAGTATAATCTGGGCTTGCTTGCTCAAATCTTCAGCAAAAGGATAACGATTTGCCTTAAACGCTTCACATATCTTGAGAATTTTGCTCTTCGCTCTTTCTCCAAAAAAGAAAACCACAAAACGTTTTTCTTAAACTTTTCTCCTGAATTAGGATCAATAACAGCTTCATCCACAAAAGATTGCCTTAGAAACACATTTCCTCTTGTAGCACGGAATAAGATTCTTTCAAAAGCCAAAGATCTTCCTTTGGACACAAGGCCAGTGAGGAACCCTAATTTCATTTGTTTCCCTTAATCAGCTGTTAAATCCTACACATAAACATCAAACAAAATCATTAACTTCTAGAACCTACACTAAACTATTATGAGAATAAAGGATTTACGTCATTGCAATGTACCTACCTGATCCTTCAATAGAGGAGTTTCCAAAGATTCTTCAGCTGCATGTTGTGATGAAGCTTCTGTTGATTGAACTTCAGACCTGCTTTGCACAGAACATATAAAATTATATGTCTAATAAACTAAACTAAAAAACAATAAGCTTTCTTAAGCTCGCGAGCCTGCGTGAGCTCAATAAGTGAAGCTCACGATCATTTATTAAATATATATAAACTTGATAAGAAAGCTACGTCAATGAGTCGAGCATAAAGTGGATTTAAGACTACATCTGATACATATGTCCATCAATGAACTTCTCTTAATGAACTATACCTTGTAAACAGAACCAAACCTACCCTCTCCAAGCTTGCTTTTAACTGAAAATGAACCTGTTGCAGCCAATACACTCTTTAAGCTAAATGATAGAAGCTCTGCATTATTATGTGCATCCCGGGAGACGGTGCTCATAGAATCAAATCCAAGCAATTAATTCTTTATTCTCTCTGCACAGATCATAATTTATTAATCCTAAATGCCGGAAAAAATTAAGTTTTTAAAAAATTGAAATTTATGTAAATGTTAACCTTTTTTAACCAGTTGTTGAATCCTAAACATAAACATCAAACAGAATCATTAACTTCTAGAACCTACGCTAGAATATTACGAGAATAAAGGATTTACGTCATAGCAATGTACCTGATCCTTCAATAGAGGAGTTTCCAAAGATTCTCCAACTGCCTGTTGTGATGAAGCTTCTTTTGATTGAACTTCAGACCAGCTTTGCACAGAACATGTAAAATTATATGTCTAATAAACTAAACTAAAAAACAATAAGCTTTCTTAAATTGGATAAGTCCCTTCTTCAATCAAGAATGGAGAGCTTTGCCCAGCTAGAAGCTTTGTGTGGACGACTCTACAACTCTTAGGACTCCGTTGAACGGGCTCACGATGAAAACACTTTAAAATGTTTTTCTGCAAGTACTGATTACATTTTACAGTGTCAATACATATTGGACAATGCTTCAACTCCTTATGCATTGATGCTCGCTAGGCATTTTGTCGAACACCTGATGCTCGACTCCATAACTCACAAAAAAAAAACTAACAAAAACATAAGATTACATAAAACCATACCATTTCCTTAAGATCTTCACCATGTAAATCTTGAATAATATATAGAAACTTATCCAACAGCAACACATCATACTCAATTAGCTTATGCCTAATCATCCAAATCGCACATATGCTTCGAGAATCTCTATGAAGATCAATGAATCGTCTGAAGACTAATCATCTCAAACATTAATCCAAGATACGCAAACCCGAAAAGTTGCATACCTCCCATGTTAATCATTCATCCATAAATGGCCACAACGATAAGACCAAAAAAGCTCACTCTAAAGACTAATCATCTCAAACATTAATCCAAGATTACTCTTAAATAATAAAGTCAACTGATTAACTTCAAAAAGTCAACAAAACCCAGATCAAACGAATCGCATAATCCACCAGAGATTCAATGATAATCACTCTAATCGTATATCAAAGATTAATCCAAGATTTTGTTTTATAAATAATTAAGTCAATGGATTGAGTTAAAAGGTCAACAAAACCTAGATCAAATATCATTAACTAAACCACCAAAGATTCATATAAACCCTAAGATGAAAGATAATCAAATCATACCACTTTGAGAAGAAGACGACAGATTTGCAGTTTCTGGATGCCGGAGAGCTTCTAAGAAACTATATCACTGAGCTTCGCTAATACTCCGGTCGTTATAGCCTACAATTTTAACCAAATTCAATCAAGAATCACAAAATCAATAAGAAAAACAGTTCAAGATCATCAAATAAAACATAACCGGTTTCTAATTCATTAAATTATACAAAACCGAATTCATGATAGATTAAAAATCACAAATAACAATTCATGATTATGTTAAAAGCACAAAATCAATAGGAAAAATAGTTAAAGATCATCAAATAAAGCATACCCAGATTCTAATTCATCAAAATAAGCATGAAGATGAGAGAAGGGGATTTAACATCAAAATAAGCTTTGAACAGATGGTAATTCAATGGTGAAAGTAATCGATTATGATTACTGTTAGGAATAACCAAACCAACCAACTGACGACTATCTTCATCACAGAACTCGTATGCATCTGGTCTCCTTTTTCCATCTTCATCTTCATAGTTGCCTTTACCTATAGCACAATAAAAAGTAGATCTGAAATCAAAATTGGACCTCTAATCAATGTGTACTGAACCCGGAGGTTGTTGCAGTCAGTTCTCCAAGACAATATATAGATTGTATCTTCAGATGGAACATCGGTCCCGTCAACAAATATTACATTTAGACTACACAAGCAAAGAAAAATATTCATGTTGGTCCTATCACCTACATATACCGACATAATAATTACCATCTTATAGAAAATAAGTAAAAAGTAAGCCTTTTATCTCTTATCATTAGAAGAATGTAGTTGTGAATGGAGAGAATATAATATAATCTTTTTCATGTATACAAGAAACGTGTTTGAAGGTTATAGTTTTGCGAGAACAGCCAAATTCGGTAATTAAGTACCTCTTATTTTGCAATGTTGCAGAACATAGATCTGAATTTCTTGTAATTTTACACCATCCGAGCTTTTCGAATGAAGGGACTTTGACCTATGAGTGTATCTCCACATCATCAGACCGCAATTCAACATCTGAATATTTGGAATTTGACGGCACTGGAACATGACAATAACGCTTTATACTCTTATTAATGATAAATAAATAATAATTATGTTTAGGCTTCTCTTCATCAGCAATGAGTCAACTCATCTTCAGGAGACTCCATATCAGAACCTTTACCACTCAAAGTCACACATTGTTTATCTGTCGTTATATATCCCATTACACAATTCTGGCATTTAACTACTTACATTACAAAGTGGGTATGCAAAATAATAAGGGGGTAATTGGATGTGCACCAAAAATTAAGGTTCATAAATATGATTCTCATTTTGATTCTTTAAGGTCAATATTGGACCAGAAAGCAGATTTTGGAAAACTACAGTTGCATCTCTATCTTTTACTTTAAATGGTAATATGACAAATTGATTCTTATAGTTGTAATAATAACTTTAAGAACTCCCATTCAAACATCTCTATATTAATCAATGGTAAAAAAACGCATTGGTGATAACTTCAATCATGAGGATTACTTTGTTAACACATCAAAGCTATACATTTACAATAAAATGGATGCCAAATTGGCAATGGAATAAAAACAGACCAGTTAACAAAGTAATCATGAGATTTCAATTGGATGTAAGAATTTTTAGGGTTTTAGGTCGATCAATTGTGTCATTTGAGGTGGAAGATGACGGAGCTGCTGTTTTTGCCATTTTCCTAAAAACCAACAATTAAGTTCAGCATACAAAGGTCACAATCACATCCTACATCTATATGTGTTTTATCATATATGATGCAATAATTTTACAAATACACCCTAATTAGGTCACTATCAGAGGCTACGAACGAAAAAAATGGATCAAGACCTGATATTCATGAATATTAAGACGACGGGGCTGCTGTTGTTGCCATTTTCCGGCGAATTTGAGCGATTTCGAAGCGAGCTTGTTCAACAATCCTCCAACCATTATTGTGATTGATGTATTGATTGAGATCTGCTACAGAAAAAGATCAAGAGTTAGAAATAGATCGATTGATGTATTGATGAATCTTCTGAACAAAACCCTAGCTTCCAACTGTTCTTGATTGATTCGAAGAGATGATTGTATTCTTACCGGAGAGAATCGGCGATGGAGGAGGTTCTAGGGTTTGCGATTGGATGTGAAGCTGCTCTGGATTTGAGAGAGGGATTGAATTTTGAAAGTGGAGCCAGAATAATGTAGGTTATATATGTATACGATTTGAATTTTGAATTTTGAATCTGGAGCCAAGATTTTGAATATGGGCAGTGGTCGATTTTGAATATGGGCAGTGGTTTAGATGAATATCAGTGGTTTGCTCTTTTGTATATATGTGGGCAGACCTTTGAAAAATTGAATGTGGGCCACTTTTTTTATGAAATAAGTGGTTTGAAATTATGATTTGAGAGAGAGGAGGAATAAAAAACTTGAATTTTGAAATTGATTTATGACATCAGCATTTACATGTGGCATAGGTTAGGAATTGACACATAGGCAAATTTACATCAGCCAATCTTCTCTTATTATAGATAGTATAGATATAGTCATATTTACACAAGTTTGAACTATTGTTAGTAGTTCCATTAGACTTAATTAACGATCCACATTTTATCAATGAACTTTCATTTTATGGCCTTTCATATGTTAACTAGTTAATAGATATCATTGATAAATGCTGAACATGTTCAATATATTCAGGGGCGGACCTACGTTACGAGGAACGTGGTCCCCGAACCCCAATCTTTTTTTTAAAAGTAGTAGAAACGGTATATAAAATTGCATATGGACCCCATGAAATAATTTAGTTGGATCCCATAACAATGAAAGTGAGCCTAGTGTACTGGTAAAACCACTTGTTTACACACAAAAGGTCATGGGTTCGATACCTGTTTCTTCATTTTTTTGTGTTTTTTTTTTGGACCCCATTGTTCAAAAATCCTGGGTCCGTCACTGAATATATTACATAAAAGTATAATTAGCATAAATCTGATTAAGATCTGTATCAGAGTACTGCATTATCTATATAATATTTAACTTGATTACAAACTTTATAATTAAAATCAATTACATATATGTTTTTATTTTAAAAGTTTAGTTCTATTAATAACTAGGGGATGACCCGCGCTTCGCAGCGGGCAAGTGGGAATTCGATTGGTATTTTTCCCGCTTGTTACAATATCGATACTTGCTATAGCAACCGACAAAGAAATCCAAAAAATAAAGTAGTAATATGTCCAAAAGAATATCGACACATATTTTACATTGACGGGAAAAACAATAAAGATGAATGTCGGTTTCAATAACATCAATACTAACATCAATGTTGTTCTGTCAGAATTGATACAGTTTGTCAGGGTATGGACACGACACCAACACTCAAAAAAGCACTGCATTTTACACTAAAGTAAACACAACCACATATTATTTTCTAAAGTTAACAAACGTAGATTATTAAAATAAAATGACATTAAATGAGTTAAGAATGTATATTACTTATTGAATAGAGAGTTCAAATACTTAAAAGGGGAGTATAAGGGATTTTAAAAAATTAAAAGGTAAATAAAACAATTAATAATAGTAAAAGAAATCAATAAATATACAAAAAAATAAAGTTAATATAGATTTTGTTTGTTTTTATATAGCTAAATAATAATAATAATAATAATAATCATAATTACAGAGTAATATAATGAACTGTTTTATTTTCATAAAGTATATTATATTAATTTATTTTGTATATTAATTTTTTTTTTGAACGGCGATTGACTCCAACAGTCGAGAGGATCACACCCACATTGCATGGGTCCTAGTCCCCCTCGGGCGAGGCATCCGAGGTTGACCATAGGCGCTCCACGAGAAAATTTCCAACCGACAGCCACTTGACTGTCGTTGCAGCCTCCGCACTCAAGAGCCGGAGTAACCGCGCTGTAATAGAAAACTCGTGTGCGGCTCAAGACTCGAACCCGGGCTATAACGCACACAAGGCTCTAATCCATCATTGCCATGACCCCTCAACAAGTTTGGGGTCATTTTCCCCCAAAATGCAAGGGGTGGGGATCGAACCCGGGTCTCCAAGGAAACCCAAAGTTCTTTCCACCACTCCACTACAAGTGGGGGATATTTTGTATATTAATTGGCTCCACCTTTCCACTAACCAATCATAATAAGAAGATACTGTACAAGTCCTTTGATTTTGTTAGATATATAATTGACATGTGAAAACACTCAGTTTTCTAGTAGTATTTAATCCTATCATTTTATATGCTTTTCAACACTTTTTATGACTTTTTCGTCTAACTCTATCTTGCAACACAAGAAGATGATCAGTATATTTTTTTTAATTAAATTATACTGGGCTTCTAAACCATTAGAATTAACACTTGAATTGAGATTAGGAGTGAAGGTAATTAAAGACGGTTTAGCTTGTATCAAATGATAACTTCCAACTTCCATATTCATTTACCCAGTAATCATATATATATATATATATAGGGAGAAGATCATGCGAGAACCACCTCTTATTGTGAGAACCGCGAGAACCAATGTGAACACACCAAAAATGCCTAAAAATAGCTAAAAATCACACAAAAAATTTTTTTTTGAATTTTTTAATATTTTTTATAAAAAAATCGCTACTTTTCGAAGACAAAAAAAAAAAAAAAATTTGGCTTCGAAAAGTAGCGATTTTAACATAAAAAATATTAAAAAATTCAAAAAAAAATTTTTAGATTTTTTTAGGTTTTTTAGGGGTTTAGTTTTTAGCATTTTAGCTTGGGGGTGGGGGGGTTAGGTTTTTGGGGGGTGGGGGAGGGGGGTTTAGGTTTTTTTTTTTGGGGGGGGGGGGGGGGGGGGTTTAGGTTTTAGGGGGGGGGGGGTTAGGTTTTTTGGGGGTGGGGGGGTGGGGGTTAGGGTTTTTTTAGCTATTTTAGGTTGTGTTTACATTGGTTCTCAAGGTTCTCACAATAAGAGTGGTTCTCGCATGAGCCCCTCCCTATATATATATATATATATATATATCAAGTGATGACATATATATATATATAGGTAAAGAGTACTGTACAAATGCCCTTATCGTACATTACGTACGCGCCAATCTCAGCCGTCAGATCATCTTCCCGTAATGAAAATCGCATGTTGTTTTTTTTTTTTTTTTTGTAATAATTTCGCATGTGATAATTTTGATGAAATAGCAGGTGTTTTTTTGTAACAATTTCGCATGTGGTAATTCAATTTCGCATGTGATAATTTTGATGAAATAGAAGGTTGTTTTTTTGTAACAATTTCGCATGTGGTAATTCAATTTCGCATGTGATAATTTTGATGAAATAGAAGGTTGTTTTTTTGTAACAATTTCGCATGTGGTAATTCAATTTCGCATGTGATAATTTTGATGAAATAGCAGGTTGTTTTTTTTTGTAACAATTTCGCATGTGGTAATTCAATTTCGCATGTGATAATGTTGGTAACAATTTCGCATGTGGTAATTCAATTTCACATGCGATTTTCAATGCGGGAAGATGATCTGACGGCTGAGATTGTAGCGTACGTAATGTACGATAAGCGCATTTGTACGTTAACCGGCTCTATATATATATATGTCATCACTTGATAGTAGTTAAAAGAATAAAAAATGCATATGGAAGAAAATTTCCAATTAACTTTACAACACGCGCAAGCCAGCGTGATATATATATATATATATATATATATATATACACTAGTGGGGAACCCGCGCGTTGCGGCGGATTGAATAAGTTGCGTCGTTATAATTGTTTTCCGTTAGTTTATAAATTTTTTTATTTTGCGTTGTGGTGGAGTAGATAAGTTGCGGCGTTGTAATCCTTTCCCTTTAGTTTATCAGTTGTTTTATTTTATGTTAGGTTATTAATTACTTAAAAGAAGTAGTAATTAACAATTTCTAGGGCTGTAAACGAACCGAACGAACACGAACAAGGCTATGTTCGTGTTCGTTCGTTAAGGAAATTTGGATGTTCGTGAACTGTTCGCGAACACATGACGAACGGAAGTTTATGTTCGTGTTCGTTCGTTAAGGAATTTTGGTTGTTCGCGAACAGTTCGTGAACATTAACCACGAACGCAAACGAACACAAATGAACTTTAATTTTGAAAATTAAAAAAGGCACAGTTAATCTTAAACATTGTACACAACGAAAGTAGTTAAATATAACCATTTAAAGATTGAAGGGATGGATAATATTGGGTTCAATCGATTAGAGATAAGTTGAATGAAGGAGCGTGATATCAAAAGAGGGAGAGGGCTAGAGAGAGAGGGAAATAATACATATGGAGGAAAGTAAAAAATAATAAAACATTAAAAACTTATAGAAAAATAAACATAAAAAACCGAACACGAACGAACATAAACGAACGAACACGAACGAACATAAACGAACATATTACCGAACGTTCACGAACGTAGTCGAACGAACGAGACATTTGTTCGT